>JAOXNO010000001.1:23389240-23427393 GCA_028565335.1 Limnodromus scolopaceus
CCATCTCTCTACACCCTCCTTTCAGGTAGTTGTAGAGAGCAATAAGGTCTCCTCTCAGCCTCCTCTTCTCCAGGCTGGAGTTGCTCAGAAAGGAGTTGCTCAGAAAGAAGTTGCTCAGAAAGACTGAGCCACCATGCCTGGGAACCTTCAAGGAGGTTGGAGGGATCTCTGAGAAGCCTGATCTAGTTGAAGATGTCCCTGCTTATGGCAGGGGGGTTGGACTAGATGACCTTTCAAGGTCCCTTGCAACCCCAACTATTCTATGACATATGCCAAAGCTCAAAAAATGTAACATAGATAAATTCAAGAATTTGGTAAACTGCAAAGTGTGAAGAAAAACAATTGACATTTAGTACAAAATGTTTTTTAAAAGGCAAAACTAGTACTGTAGATCTTATAATTAAAAAGAGTTAAGAGTGAGAAATATTTAAAGAAACTTGACAAGCTACAGGACTTAGATGGGAAGGAAATATATGCTCTCCAAAGAAGTGATACCTTAGTGATACATGCCATTGCTGTGTGACCTATGTGTTCTACTCCTTTTGTGTGCAGTTCTACAGTAAAAATTACAGTAAGAGTCACAAAATATATGCAATTGACTGTGGTTTTGTTGCCTTTCTTATATTAAGTAATTAAAATATAATGGTAATATTTGTATATTACTCCTACACATATACAATTTGAACAATTATTGCAAGGTAGCTTTCAAAGAAACCGTCATAGCAGAAGTTAATTTTGCATGAATTATAGAGAATTAGTGGTAGCGCACATTGACTATAAATTATGCCTTTGGTTTCAAATTAAATAGGAAAGGAGAAAAGAAATGATACCACAAAAGAGCCTTTGATAACTTGCTGTGCCAACAGCACACAGGTATTATAGAGAAGGCCAAAATTCAGCAAGGTGCATTTATACATGTGATTTAATCACATTTTACCTCTGAATTTGGCTTTGTGTTTTTCCAGTTTCACAGTGAGCAACATCATGTAACAGAGGAAGCAAAAAGACAGTGATCCAGCTATCTCCAAACAAACCAAAACCAGAAACAACCAGTAATATCTAAAGGAAACTGCATCACATTCAAAAGAACTGCTGCAGAAATTGCCCTGCGTAGCTTTCTAGCACTTATGCCCAAATTGAGTCAGCCAGTTCTAATTCACACAGCTGTAATCTCTGTTTAGCTCTGAAACACATGTTAATGTTTGCTGGCAGTATGGTGTCTTTGGTTGCAGAGAGGCTTTTAAGAAGCACTGAACCACTTTATTTTAGACCAATTATCTTGTTCTGTACCCAGCCAGCAACCCTGCTGGTGTGAACTTTCAGGATAACAAGAGAAAAGAAAAGAAAGAAGTGAAGTAAGTTGCCTCCTATTGAAACCAGAGCCCACAAAATTTTTTCTACAACTCATTTCAGCCTCATTAAGAAAAATCTGTATCCTGCTAAACCACAGTGGTCTTTTTTTCTCAGTCAGCTTACTATGACTGAGTAATACAATAAATTTCATGACATAAAGTCCAGTTAACTAGCAATTAAATAATCTTTGATTAATCTCTAGTGCTGTGATACCTGATTAGCTAGTTTTTGAAGGCTAAAGCAGCTCTTCTAGTGAATTTTATTTTTCTCTAATAGTCGGTTTTGTTATGTGGCATGAAACATATGTAAAATACATCAGGGTTAATTTGCATTTAAATCCCTTGGAGAGATGCTCATAAAATTTTATAATTTTTTTTCTGTGTTAGGAATTGTTTCCAAACATAAAAAGGCCCACAGAACAATAATTGTGTTCCTTTTCCTTCTACTGTGCAATTAAAACAGGTTATTACCAAATCAATACCCATTTCACAAAATGCATCCCTCCAATGTCTCTTTTGTCCTCCTCATCTAACAAGTGTAACCTGTATATTTATTCTGCTTGTGGCTCTGCAGTAAAAAAAGCAAAATTGTAAACCAAAACAAAGCTCGAGCACAATCTCTTAAGCACAGCTGCAGGTTGAAAATGAACAGAGCATATGCCAATCTGTCTTAAATACCACAGTGCGCTAAGGGCTTTTCAGTCTTTACATGGATGTTAGAATGTAAAATACTTACCTGGAAGACTTTATGATTTGAGCAGGAATACAGAAATATGAGCAAGAAGTTGAACTCATGCTCAAACCCAGTATAAAGTTTAGTACCTGTTTTGTTAGTCTTTGTTTCACAAAGAGAAAAGGAGGACAAGTGAGTCTACAGAGGAGGGCTTGGTCAAAGTTATTGACACAGTAAATGATTTTGTTTATTTATAAGAGCTCAAAGTAAAAGGAGATAGAAAACAAGATGAGTAACTAGTCAACAAGAAATATAAATAAACTTTTCAGTGGAAACAGATAGGAGCAGATAATCTTTATATGCACTCTAGAGAAAAAGAAAATTAGAAAAGTCCGGACATTTCCTTATTTTTCTTTCTCTTCTAATTTCAGTTATTTCATTCTGCGTGATATACAAGCACGAAGTAGTCACAATCCTAGCTAACAAACACTAAAAATTCAAAGTCCAGATACTGGCTAAGTATAAATGTAAACTGCATAGAATTTTCTAAAATATGACAATAGACTGATAAATTAAGAAAAAGGCAGCAAAGCTTGAGTCATTGTGGCATCATATGCACTCTTATTCAGCTCTTATGTTCTTTGGGATTGTTTGATTTCAAAACCAAATCCTTTTATTTTTTCAGCTGCCTTGATCAGATTAGATAACAGGTGCTGCGAGTTTTTGATATATGTTTGCCTACCGATGTAAGGTATTTTTGCTGTCATTTAAGATATTTCATTAGTCTGTGTAAACAAATGCCGGTATAAAAACTAAATGTGAGTATTCATCTGCTTTCCTTACTTCAACAGAAGCCATTTATTTACATTTTTAATGAGAAACTATAAGCTTAAGAAAGTTCAAACCACTCTTTAGTTGCCTAACTGCGCCATAAAAAGAGGTCACAAATATACATAGGTCTTTAATATGATTAAAGGTATTTCTTTTTGTTTGATAAAATTGGTGCTTGTTTTTCTTAGGTGGCAAATAATACAAAAAACCAGAGAATTCCTTGTCCCTAGAGATTTTGTTCTAAGCTGTTACTCAAACCTTCTTTCTTATATTTATGCTCAGCATCTTCATCTACTCTGAGATATTTTCCCAATTTACCCAGAGGAGAAAACACACAACTTCTTTTTCAAATTTTAAAATACCTTTGTTGATTGAAAATTGTCTTCCTATCTTCTGATATGTATCTTGTGCAAATCTGCACATTTAGATAATTTCACAGGTATGAAGCTGTGAATCATTATCATGGATATTTTTTCTACTTTGTGGTAATAAAGTTTGGGTTTTTTTAATTGGAAAATATCAGAGCATTTAAACAAAAGATTTTCTTGAGAGAACAAACCAGGGCCATAAAACACATCAAGGTTGAGTTTTCTTTAGATAAAGAAGTGCAGAAAGCCATGAAGATAGAACAACCATCCTGCATTGCTAGAGATCCAGATTCTAGTCTACAGTCTGCAGTTTTGTCGTGGTAAGCATTAACTATACTGGAGAAGGAATTCCCCCGTGTGCTTTGGACCACGCTTCCACAGGCTTTGGCTTCATCTATAAGCACAATGAAAGTTCTTTTGCAAGTCTGAAACTATTTTTTTCAAGATACGGAAATTGTTTTCTGTCCAGCTGTAGTGGGGACTATCCAGCTGAAATCGTCTATTTCAGTTTCTGTATTTGACCATCACTAGTAAAATCTGCTGGTGTAAAGCGGCATGTGGCCTTATGTCAGAGTTCAAGTGAAGAGAGACTAGAAGCTTGCTTTTGTATTCTCAGTTCTTGACAAATGTGACTGAAAGGAAAATAGACAACTTCACTGTCATGCAGGGATGTGTAATTATAGATTATTACAAATCCACTCTACCACTGTGATGTTGCAGAAGTCCAGACAAGATGCATGCTGCTTTGACTGATCTTTGTAAAAGTTTCTGCAAAATATAGAGGAAGAAAATAAAGTGACAAAAATCCCATTTATTCACTCAATAAAGAAATTGTCAAAAATGTTGAAAAATGGCTTAGCAGGACAAGCAAGAACTAACTTTATTTGAGGTTTTAATAGTATTAAGGAATGACTTTCACCTCCTAAAAAGTACCAGTTTTGTGGCCTTATCCTGAGCAATGTGGAATCAATAAATGAATAAAAGACTGAGACAAAACATGGTGAAGGCCAGTATCAATAAATATTATATACTAAGAGACTGACCTGCATTCCGTGTGACTCACTTGAAAACAGAAAGAAAAGTAAATGACCTGAATGATTTAGACTTGCAAAATGTCACAGGAGTTCCTGTATTACCTGGCTTTGGTGTGCTTACATGTCCAAACCACAAATGCAAAAAAAGTGAAGCTTGTATAGACCATTGAACAGCTCTGGAAAATCTGGGCCAAGGACATACGTTAGTCAATACAGGAAAATAATGTGTATATTTCTAACTCTGCTCAAGCTATATTA
Organism: Limnodromus scolopaceus; assembly: GCA_028565335.1. Classification (NCBI taxonomy): domain Eukaryota; kingdom Metazoa; phylum Chordata; class Aves; order Charadriiformes; family Scolopacidae; genus Limnodromus; species Limnodromus scolopaceus. The sequence goes on from JAOXNO010000001.1 coordinate 23,393,757, forward strand.
AAATGAAGTGTTTGGAATTACATGTTATAGATCATGTAATCATAGAATAATATAGGTCAAAACGACTTCTGGACTGCCTTCCCCTTCAAGCAGGGTGGTATAAATATCTTGTATGTGCTCTCTTTAAAATTGCACTGGCACGTGCTCTGGGATGTCTCCCAGCAAAAGAAAGCTTGAATCACAACACCAAAGCAAAAGCTTGATTCTTCCTGAGGCAACGAACTTGTCAATCCTGAGCTGCAGTTTACAGACTAGCTCTGTGCATTCTGTACCTGTTGCAGGCAGTAGTCCATGGTTACTCAGCCACCGGAGAGAGGAAGAAAGAAGACATCTCCTTATTCAGTAAAGGCGGGACTATTCATGATGTCCAGAATAGGCACACGTATCAGTACTCTATTGCCCAACATAGACATCAGCGGCACAGGTAGGCAGCAGCCTTGACTTTAAGAACTTTATGATTCACTGTAAGAGCTTAAAGTGCAGTTTACTATGCTGTAAACAAGATTAATTAGATCTTGTGTCTGAGTTAAGTCTAAGTATAGTTTCTTTTCAAAAAGTAAAACAAAAAAGGTTCTCCTGTAACTTTTAAACAATTAAAATTTTTATGTGGCTGTCATTATAAATTGGGGCCACGTTATTATATGTTCTGAAATGTTAATTGCATCTGCATTTTCCAATGTAAAAGAGTAAACTGTATTTAGCATATACTTAGTATAAAAGAATAAGCTCAGTTATTCTCTGATCTACTCATAATATGAGTTCAGTAAAAAAATATATAAAGTAATGCTGTTGTAAAACAAGGTCAGCTGTCTAACCAGAAGTTGCATTTTCCACTTCTAAAGATATAGCTGAATCAGCTTTGCTTCTTTATGACTATCACTGCCATTATTATTCTGCTGTCTCCTCACTTGAATCTTTTAGAAGATTCTTCTTCGTGTATAAGAAACAGTGACAAGACTTCAGGGAGGAACATAAAGAAGACTACAAATTTCTTCTAGGGTGTGATTGAGCATTAGCCTATACTAGAGCCACTAGTGCAGGTCTCTTTGCCAGAATCAGCATTTTTTAGATGAAACTACATCTTTTTAAAGTAGAACATTGTATCTGGACATTCCACTTCCCAGGCCAATATGCTGATAGTAGCTACACAGAGATTTTCCCAAACAAAAGAACACCCACAGGCTTTGAGAAAAAAAAGGGGTATTCTCACTAAAAGGGAAAAAAATTGCAAACCTTTGAATTTCCTTTCGATATCTTTTCTTCCTTTTCTTTTATTATTCTTTTTTTTTTCTTTTGCTGTTTTTTGCCCTTGATGTAAGCCAAAAGACAAAAGAAAAATGATACCAACACCTTGGAAATTCCATAAATGGAATTGCTGTTTGATGACCATTCTAACTTTTATAAAGTGTGGTCTGATGGCTAAGAAATTATCAGGAGAATTTTAACACAAAATATTTTGTATTTGAATTTACATTCATCAAAAAACCTTAACAGTCTGAGTATTTCTAATATGTACATTTTATCTTAAAAGGTATTTTACTTCTGAATAGAAGGAAATAGAGCCGAAAGGGAACTTAATTACCTACCTCTGTTTTCCAATATGACTATTTTGGTCCAAAATTATGTAAATGACATATTAGCATCATTTTGCAACTTATATTGAGCAATATAAATTTCTCACTATCAAATGAACACAGCCAGCTGAATATCTCATCAATAATTGGGATCATTAAAACAATCATGTGTGAATCCATACATTCTTTTTGGAATTGTCAAGTGCTTCCACTGAAGAAACAACTAGATATAAGTCTATCTTATACTATATTTGAATAAGTGTCATATCACATGAACTTTCCACAAGCTATCATATTCATAATCCTTCAGGTTATCAAGGAAAAGACAAATAACAAAGTTTCAAAATCTCAAGGCCTCCTTTCTCATCTTCTGTCCATTAAAGCTTTACCCACTGATTAGTCACTCTACAATACACTTACACTGAATACTTGATTACACAGCATATTTATATCATTCTTATTTTATATAACGATCAGAATAAAATGTTGCCAAGCATTATTGTTTCAAGTATTTTCAAATAACAACCTTCTAATGATAGATGAGACTAAAAGTTTTCCACAAATATGGCAAAATAGTAATTTTATTGGTTAATATAGTGTTGATAACATGTATTTTTTCCTACATTAAAAAAATAATATACTCACATTTTTTCTTTGTTTGCGCTTTACCAAATTCTTGAACAATAACAGCAACAATGTAAAATTACAACTCATCAGCTGGTGCCTTGGTTGCCAAATATCCAGTATCTGAAACAGGTTTCTGCCATCAGCCATTATGGAACTAACCCCAAAAGGAAACTGAAATCTCCTATCCCAAGTCAGTCCAAAGGCATAAGAGCAGCACAAGGGGAAAGCTGTATTGTTGTTACTTCCCCTATTCTCCTGGCTCCATAAGAGAAAATCTTAATATTACTGTTTATTTATCCAGAAACTTCCAGGGACACTAAATTAGTTTAAAATATAGCTCACAAAATTATTCTTAACATACTTTTATATATTTTTGTTATTTTTAAAATCAGTATCCAAAAGTTCTAACTCTACTACTAATCTTAAGGAAATTATCTTAATTGAAAAGAGATAATAGTCAAAACATAAGACTGAACTCTTATGTTAGTAATTTGGCTTGCAGCTTCTTAATAAAAGTATAACTAATCATTAAATTTAAATGTACAGGTTCTGCATCAGTCAGCCACAATTTGCTACAGCTGTTGTCTTAAATTTGGGCAAGCTGACAAGTAGCTCCCAACTACAGTCAGAAAGACTTACAATGGAGGAACTTGTAAATTTTGAACAGTGAGTCAAGTGCATCTCTGAAAGAAAATTTATGACTCTGCACTGAACTAGGTCACCTTTCTCACTGGTTAAAAGACATGTTCAAAAGAACAAACGGCATCCTCATTCCTTCTCAATTCATATGTTGGTGGAAATATAATAAATATTGTCAAGACAGTGAATACAGAGGGAAGGTTTATGCAGATTTATCTGAAGTCACGTCTGCTGAACTGTGATCTGGTTCTTGCTTTTACATAAGCATTTGCACCTGCTGGTGATGATACGCAGACATAAATACTGTCGTCTTCATGATTAACAAGACAACATCTAGTAGGCTACCATCTACATATTACTGCTCTTTCTAGAGATTATTAAAATAACAACCTGTTAAAAATAGGTAATTAAACAAAAATTGTAAATTTCCTACTTCCTTTCCATTATCTTACTGGGGCTTAGAGGGAGATTGTATTTTTTTCTAACTACTCCTAAGATAAAAGTGCAAATCCCTGTCTTTCCTCTCTTCTCTTAAACTATTTCACTGTACCACATATTATCAAATGAACAGGCTACATTACATATTCAGACCAGAATTGAAAAATTATTCCATGGCTATTATGCATATATTTTGTAAAACCAAAAGAGAACACAGGATTATCTGACGATTTTAAAAAATAGTTTCTCTCTCAGTTACTTCTACTTAAAAGAAAGAATATCACTTATTTTAAAAAACGCTTACAGTTTAAAAAGTATTAATGATGAATGATCAGTATGTGACTATAAGGGAGTATCACTTATAGTCATTCTATCATGGAGGAACTTGTCTTTGATTTTACGTGACTGATTTTTGCTATTTCTTTTTCTCTTAGACTGATACACCCTCTACTCTAAAATAGGAAAATGCTTAAGTTACCTATTCAAATAAGATTTAAGTGCCTGAAGTGGGACTTAGCATTTAAATGACCAAGTCCAGAAGATAAAGGGTACATCAAGGAAACATGATTCAATACTATTTCAAATAGCACCTCTGCCAAATACAGACTCACAAATTAGTGGCTTGTAGCATGTCCTCCAAGGAAAATTTTTAACTTACGTTTCTCCGTCTCGTTCTTGCTTTGCTCTCGAACAGCCAAGCTCTCTGTCTGTCTGTAAAGTTACATGAGACAGTGCCAGGTAATATTACAACTTTCTACACTTTTTTGTTTTTATAACAGACTCCATCAGTCTCCTAAACAATTCCTAGACACAATTTAAGACCGAGCACAAACAAAGAACCATTGTTTTTTAAACAGTCACAGTGTTTTGGCAGCAAGAGTGCTCAAATGATGGGGAGAAAAGTCCTTGATTAAGTTCTTCCTCCTATGAAAAAAATATGCTTTTAATGATTCTTTCATATAAAATGGATAAATAAAGCTCTTTGTTCAGATGTCTCACAGTTGGATGTTGTTGAGCTTAATTGACTGCCTGACTTGCAAGTACCATTAAACTTACTTTTGGATCATAGAATCATAGAACAGTTTGCATTGGAAGGGACCTTTAAAGGTCATCTAGTCCAACCCCCCTGCAATGAGCAGGGACAACTCCAGCTAGATCAGGTTGCTCAGAGCCCCATCCAACCTGACCTTGAAAGTTTCCAAAGACGGCGCACCTGCCACTTCTCTGGGCAACTTGTTCCAGTGTTTCACCACCCTCGCCATAAAAAGTTCCTTCTTTACATCTAGTCTGAATCTACACTCTTTTAGTTTAAAACCATTACCCCTCATTCTATTGCAACAGGCTCTACTAAAAATTTTATTCTATGTCCTCTATGAATCAGGTCCTAAATATGTCAGATCTGTTGAACCTTCCTAACACAAGTAATTCTTGAGTTATTTGTAAAAGAGAATGTGGGCACAGGAAGATGAGGAAGATGGAAGATACTTGGTAACCAAAAAAGTATTACTGTGAGAAAAAAGAAGTTGATATTGAAATAACTGTTCTCTAAAGAAGCTTAAAAAATTATTATCTATTTCTGCCAGTGAAATTAAGATGTCTACATAGTGCCATTAGGCAGTGAACCACCTATCCTTCAATAAGTAATATTTAATTCAATCACAAACTCATAAAAAGACATTGAAGAGGAAATAATCCAAGTTGGGAAAGGAGTTTGAAATTGCTAGTGTTAGAATTATGAAGACTGAAAAATGAACAAGTTACACGAGATAAAGTTATACACTTCAGAAGAAAAACACCTACCATCAGAAGATTTAGATGAGTAAAAAAGCAGAAACAATTATAATAACATCCAAATATTCACCTTCAGAAGATACACATTTCTTTTAGTAAAGAATTATATGGGTCTTTATTTCATAGGCTCATTAAAAAGACATTTGACACCGTCCTACATAGCATCCTTGTCTCTAAATTGGAGAAACATGGATTTGACAGATGGACCACTCAGTGGAGAAGGTATTGGCTGGATGGCAACCCTCAAAGAGTAGTGGTCAAGGGCTCGATGTCTAAGTGGCAACCAGTAATGTGTGGCGCTCCTCAGGGGTAGGTAATGGGACTGCTGCTGTTTAATGTTGGTGACATGGATGGTGGGATTGAGTGCACCCTCAGCACGGCATGTTTGTCAATGACACCAAACTGTGTGGCATGGTGAACATGCTGGAGGGGAAGGATGCCATACAGAGGAAACTGGACAGGCTTGAGAAGTGGACCTGTGTGAGCTTCATGAAGTTCAACAAGGCCAAGTGCACAAGGTCCTGCAAATGGGTCACAGAAATCCCATGCACAAATACAGGCTGGGTGGAGAATGGATCGAGAACAGCCCTGAGGAGAAGGACTTGGGGGTGCTGGCTGATGAGAAGCTCAACGTGAGCCGGCAACGTGTGCTTGCAACCCAGAAAGCAAACCATATCCTGGGCTGCATCAAAAGAAGTTTGGTCAGCAGGTCAAGGGAGGTGATTCTGCCCCTCTACTCCACTCTCATGAGACCCCATCTGGAGTACTTTGTCCAGCTCTGGAGCCTCCAACATAAGAAGCACATGGACTTTTTGGAGCAAGTCCAGAAGAGGGCCACGAAGATGATCAGAGGGCTGGAGCAGCTCTCCTATGGACAGGCTGAGAGAGTCAATGTTATCCAGCCTGGAGAAGAGAAGGCTCTGGGGAGACCTTATGGTAGCCTTCCAGTACCTAAAGGGGAACTACAGGATAAATGGGGAGGGACTGTTCATGAAGGAGTATAGTGATAGTTTGAGGGGTAACCATTTTAAACTGAAAGAGGGGAGATTTAGATTAGATATTAAGAAGAAATTCTTTACTGTGAGGGTGGTGAGGCACTGGAACATATTGCCAGAGAAGCTGTGGATGCCCCGCTCCTGGAAGTGTTCAAAGACAGGCTGGATGGACCTTTGAGCAATCTGGTCTAGTGGGAGATGTCACTGCCCATGGCAGGGGGGTTGGAACTCCATGATCTTCAAGGTCCCTTCCAACTCTAACCGTTCTATGATTCTACGATTTCTAGGACAGCTTGTATACCAGTTTTCATTGAAGCTACTTAGATATATGTTAGAAATAGAAAAAATAGGAATAGAAATAGAAATAGATATACGTTAGAAATAGAAAATCTAGAACATAGATATATGTTAGAAATAGTAAAGAAAAAATTTTTCTATAGAAAAAATAGAAGATAATCCAAAGACCAAAAGATATACTGAGAGAAGAGTGACACAATTGACCTCATTAGAAACATACATAGAGGTGCAAACTTCTTCAATAATAGTTAAAAAAAAATCCAAAAGGCAATAAAAGTGCATGTATGAGACTAAGAACAGCAGAAGTCACTACTAGAAAAAAACACAACTTAAATAATACAATTGTTTACTTAAAATTAAAGCATATACTTAAATTCATCAGTGAAGTTATTATTATATTGCTGTGTAGGTCCTCATTTGTACACTTTTTGATCTATGCAGGCAATATCATGGAACACTGAAGGCCAGGCACAGGAGAATTTGTTTCAGTGTGTTGTGCTACTGAAGAAAGATTTAAATGGCTTTCTTGACACTTCTAAGTTGACCATTATAATATTCAGGTAATGGATCTTTGCTGGATGACTTGGAATGCTGGAACTTCATCCCAACACAGCCAAGAGAGAGAGTGCCTCTGAAAAGTTATTCAGAGAAACTAGGTATATCTTCTCTCCTTTCAGCTCCTACAGACAACTTTTATAGGGTGATTCAGTAATCTTTGGGATGAGTATCCATCCTCAAGCCTAGGCCTAAAGGCTTCACAAAATATATCTCTACATCCTAGTTTTCAGAACATAAAGGTCTTCAGCAGAAGCACTCAGTGAACGCAACTTTCTTACAACAGCGAAATAGCAAGAGAGCCTTAAGAACAGGGGGTCTTACTTCTCAGGCTTCCTTGTCTGAGGGATTTTGATTTTTTTCATAATCACTGTCATGCCACTGTCAATCACATAAGGCAGTCTAGGACAATCTTTTCTTATGCCCATTTGAGAACTTGAATAAACAGTTTTGGGCCACAGAGGAGCTAAACTGTGCAGCCTGACTGCATAAAATGTTGAGAATACCCATTCAGAAAGGAAGGAAGGGAGATCTGTTTTCTGCTTTTGCATTGTCCTTTTAAGAGCTGTTAGATAAAATACAGAGCTGTCACATATGTGGACACTAGTATTTCCCCAACCACAATGGTATTTAAGAAAAAATGTTTTAAAATTATGGCATTCTTAAAGATTACAGTAATGGCAACTATGCATTTCAGATAACAACATCTTATACCAGATTGTTAGAAGTTACTGCAGAGCAATGAAAAGAACTTAAGCAGGAGGTAGATGATGTTATCTACAGGCAGACAAGAGTCATATGCCAAAATCTTAAACCATGAATGATGAACACAAAATCTCTGATCCTTTGAGACTTCTCAGTTACGGACTAAATAATTTATTTTCCCTACACCCTCACACACACTTTAAGCTTGAAACGCATTTACCTCAGGTTTAATTAATATGCAGCTGCTGTATGCAGCATCTGATAATCAGAAAACCATTAAGTGGTTCACATTGATTCAGGTTACAGTTTATAAAAGAGAACACCTTCTAGCAATCAATATTGTGAACTCTTTTAAGAAATACAGCCAAAAGTAACATCTAAATACTAAAGCATTTGCATGGCTTCCATTTTGTTTCTCGGCTTTTTGAGATCAAGGTGTTCAGAATTAGGGACCATGAGTCCAATTGACCTCTAAATCTTGTGGTTCTAAGTCTTCCAGGACTGAATATTTAAAAATATTCCTTAGAATTATTAGTATTGAGGTAGAAAATACGGGAGTTTATTGTTGTCTCAAAAAGCTTGTGAGAGCTCAATCATTCATTTATCTGGGTACAGAAAAAGTGGTCATACTTCCAACACAAATAAAACTCCAAAAAATTGAATTAACACAGTGAAAACTGAATATGTCCATGCCTCCTATGGACAGAGATATGATAGAAATAAAATTTTAAGAATGTATGTACTATGCTTTCCGCAGGAGGAAAGGAATGAAAAAAATGATCAAGAAACAAATTTGCAGTTTCAATTAAAAATCTCTAAATTGTAGAAAAATCTAATCTTACCACCTGTTTAGAAATAAAAACAGTATCTTTGGAATATAAATACATTCCTAGAATTCAAGTCCTGTTTTCCCCTTAGTGTGGAAGCAGTGTTACAAATAGAGTAGTGACTTCATTTTAGTATAATTAACAGACTGCTTTCCCCTAATAAGCTTTAGTACTTTTTACAATCCCCTGTGCAAAGCAGAGATAGAATTCTGGCCAGTCATGCTACAGAACTATTATATTAATTGTGTCTTATCTGACACAGCATGAAACTTCAGCCACAGGTCTACAGTTCTCTTTTTAAAAGCCTGTTGTGATACAGTTCAGCCCTCTCATTCTTAATATCAAACATGCAGCAAAGGTTGCCATAAAAATGCAATACTAGTTTTAAGAAATGTAGATCTGCTTATGGAGATCATATTTAATCATCATGTAAGAATATAATATATTTTATCAAAGGTTTTAAACCTCAAATATTTTGTAACTTAAGTCTAGAATAATTGCAGCAAGGAAAAACTGCTTAAAAACATAGCCTACACTCTGGAATTATTTCAGTGCAAGAAACCCCACTAATATTAAAAGAATATTTTCTATTAGCAGAAGGAGAAAATGTGGCTACAAACAGAGAAACCTTTCTCTCTGCCTGGAGGATTTTTATGAAAAAATCTTTTCTTGTCTGGAATCATTATCTGTCCTCTCCAATTACCCAATCTACCACAAGAATGACCAAAGTTTTAGAGAATTCCTTTCCTTAACATGTTCTCCTATATGAATCAAACTCCAGGTTATGAAGGATCTATGTAGTTTAAACAATTTTTACCAACCCACTTCTGATTTCTTATTCTATTTTGTTGTGATATTCAAATGTCAGTTTCAAGAGACATGAAGTTACTCTGGAAAACTTCTGCAATGTGGAATAAAATCTATCCCTATACTTTACTTTTTAAGTCTTTTTAAGACAAATATTACACTGGTCTTTGATTTGAAAATACAGTTGACTGTCCACTTGAAAATGGTTTTTCTTAAAGACAAAATATATTTCAACATAGGATATTTTTAGTCAAAAGAAATATTTTCATTCTTTTTGAAGGACAAATTGACATACAAGGACATTTTAGTAAGGAACCTTTTAGCCTAAAACCATTCACAGTCAGCACTAATCAACAGAGATTTAACTCTTTTCTCTGAATTCCCTGCCTGCCTCCCCTACAAATTCACCATTAGCACTCCAAACCAGCAGGAGACTGATCACAGCTCCCGCCACCCACAGGATTTGCTGAACCTAGTTTTGCAGACTCGCACAATGCAGTGTGTGTTCAAGTTATAGGAACAAGGTGTATGAACAATGAAAATTTTGCCTCACTTCTGGTGGGAGCAATGACTGCAACTTTTTTAAGTCATTCCATCAAACCAGCCATCATTAATTGGGAAGGCAAGATACTGAGGTGCAGACAATTGTACATATCAAATTTTGTAGGGACACAAAATTGTAGATTACATATCTTGCACAAAAAGTCTACATCATTGGCAAAATTTTGGTCCACACCTCACACAAACTTCTTGTTCTCTTTGGTTGCTGTTTTTGTGCATCTCCATTTAAGTCTATCTTCCAAACTAAGTAAAGATTAACATCTGTGTAGAAGAGGTAGCCACACAGTCTATTTCAGGCATAATCATGAAAATCAGAGTAGGAAACTCTGTTTAAGGTATACAGAAAAATGACTGGACCCTGGCCTGAGGTTTAGCTAACTGAAAAGAATATAACACACTGTGAATGAGACTGTAAAAAATTACCTGTAATAAATTGCACATAGTAAAAAAGAAAGTGCAAAGCTGTCAAAAGCTACAGATAGTGCCATGGGGAATGGCTGAATTTCTCAGGTGATTAAAGGGGAGTTATCCAGTTCCAACAGCAGTATTAGGGTCCTTTAGAGGAATAGAATTTGATATAACTGTGTCAGTAATAACATTATAAGGCCAAGATTTCTTTGGCAATCACGTGAGAAATGACAAATTAGGGAATGGGTGTTGCAAAACTGGGACCAAAGGGGAAAAAGTAATTACTGTGGGTTATGTGTCTGGGAGCAGGCAAGTTTAAAGAAAAAAAGACGGATCAAGGTGTATGGGGAGAAGGAATACCATGGGCAGTGGTCACACATGTAGTGTACTGGGAAGAGAGAAAACCCCTGGATCCTGAAATGAGTCAAATTCACTTTCCCTTAACACCTGTAATTCTCTTCAGGTCCTGTTGGCAGAAAGAAGGGCAGAGTGAACCTAGTACATTGGAGTCAGCTGAAGAAAGTATATGTTATTAAAGACACACTCCTATTTGGGAGCCAAACAAATAAATGCTTTGTTCAGAAGGCATGTTGATATATGAAAAAAATAAAAACATTTCCTTTCTTTTACTTCAGCTATTTTATGACAAAATTATAAAAAAAAATTCACTCTTTCATTCAAAACAAACAGATAAATGCTAATTGAGAATATTGGAGGAATATAATTTACCCATCTTTCTCCTTGAAAACCTTTTGTGGCCTCAGATGAATTGAGAATTTTTAAATAAATTTTTAAAGCCAGCAAACTCTTTAACTATTTTGAAGTCTTCTCAGTTAAGTTTTCCCAGTCAAATAGAAGATGACACAAAATGTTATTTAGCTGTTTCCTGAAGATAAAGCTTGTGTTGCTATCATGCATTAGTCTTGAAATTCCCTCAAGTAATTTACTGAAATTGTAATGTATAAGAACATGAAGTCTAAGTGATAAATCTTTCGCAGAGAGGAACTTGCATGGAATAGGGTAGGCTGTCATTTATTCTTGTTCATTTGGCATGAATAGCTCAATGCTCCTATATAGCAAGGAAATGTTTGCAGTGTTTGGTGAGAAGCTATTCAAAGCCACTTTGGAGTAATTCACTAACATGCACTAAAGTTACACTCAGAAAGCTTATCTCATCTTTAATGTGCATCTATTTCCAGCAGATACCTATACTGACTGTCAAGTTGGTTATTTATTTGCTGACAATGAGAAAATGCTAATTTTCTGCTAATTAGTACATTTTTATATGATTTTGATACGTATTAATCACTAAAGTGGAGATTAAATAAGAGAACTCTGTTACACTAAGTTCACCGGGAGGGTGGGGTGTCGTAATACTGACAAATTGTGTGTGTGATGACATCCATATCTCTGTGATGAGACCAATTTGTACACCATCTGGCACTGAAGAGTTTAGCTACTTGCGGTTATAATGGAGACATTTTGGCTACAACACTAAATGAGCAGGATAATAGCTATTTGGTGAGTTAAATGGTTAGTACAGCTATCCTGACAGAAATAAGCACCATTGGATAAGAGGAGACAGGGTAGTATCATTTTGTTAGCTGCAGATATTAGTGGCTCAGCCAGATGAAAAGATATAAATTGAGAATTCCTCCATCATGGCAGAAAAAATTGATTTTTCTGTTTCACTTTTGTATTAGCCTTTCCAGTGGAGTCCAAAATTTTTTGTCTAGTGATTAAAAATGCATGCAGCTAAACTTTGTCCCATAGACAGAAAAAACTGGGAAGAGACTATTTTAAAGGTGCAGCCTACTTTGTCTGTAAGTAACAGCTTGAGAGAAAATTATACTCATTAGGGTGCAATGGTAAATAGTTTTTATTTCTATTTAATTCAAATTAAATCTGATTCATAATACATGTGGAATGGTCGGTACTGTTGCCAAGAAAGCTATTACAGCTTTTGCCCATCTTTTCTGCAGGCCTTTTATTAGAATGAAAGGGATGTTTTCTAGCATCACCATTATGAATTATTTTATTTTCAAAACAAATTGAAAAAAAATATCAATAGCATAGAGAAGGCTTTTTAATTTTTGACAAATATGTTTACTTCCTTGTCCTATTATTTTAGCATCTGGTCCATAAATCAGTGGCATGGCATCAACCTAAGCCTGATTCAATTGCTATCTAGTTGAGTATATTTCAAGGAAGTATATTTTGCAATACAGGGTAATCAAGGAAATTTTTTTCAGTTCAGTGATAACCTAGAAGTATTATGATCTGAAATTATGTTACAGTTTATCTGAATTAGGCTGGTGATGTCAAACACATTGTTAAAGAAAGAATACCACAAAGATTTTCAGAACTGTCACTGTTGGCAATTGAGCAATTGAGGGTTGTCCTTATATATACCACATATATATTTGAGACCATGTGTTCTATAAAATACCAATCCATGCTATAACCACACTTCTAGATTGGTCCTTCCAAAGCAGAATACAGGTAATGTACTCTTTAGAGCTGCTTTCTATTCTCTACAGATGTTGTGGCCGAATAGAAGTTTTCACAATAAATTGTCATTCTATTGAAAATAGTAATTCAACAATATGAAATTTATTACACTTTCTGATCTCGTTTACTATAGAAATGTATCTTATTCAGTTCTACAATGGGTGTACCTGTGAACATGAAGGTCTAACTGCCTTCCCAATAGATTTTGATCTATTTCACACAGTTGGCAGTGTGAAAAAAAGTTAAGTTCCTACAACTTCTATGAAAATAGGCAGCCAGGTGAAGACCTGGCTACAGTCCTTAGTGGAAACTACAGAATCCACACCACAAAGCATATTTATGAACAGCCCATACATAGGACAAGCTTTAGTCCAGAGCACACACATTTTTAGAAAATGTAACTACAGGACTGTCCTGGTTTGGGGTGGAGCTGACCCAACTTTCTGTTCAGTGAGAGAGGCTCTTGCTTACACTTGTTGCCGTGGCAACCAGGGTCAGCCCAGTTGGTTGGTTACCCCATGGAGAGGGGTTGCAGCTGTGGGGAGGGGGGACAGGTCAGGTGACCCAAACTGACCAATAGGGTATTCCGTGCCATCTGCCACGACCAGGATAAAAGCTGAGGCATGAAAGGCATCTGGTTGATTGCTTCTTCACTGGATCTCTTTCTTTGATGACTGAGGAAGATCCTGTGAGTTTCTTTACCTTTGATCCCCATCAGTGTGTTCTGGAATCCAGTTCCCATTCCTCACTGAGAGTAGTTGGAACTTTCCCAGTGCCTGCTGGTGACATCTCTGTGGGAACTTGACATGGTTTTGTATATGTTTATATATATTGTATCTATTTCAATTTTTTAGTATTTTATTAATAATATTTCATTAAAGTAGTTTAGTTTTTCCTACACTCATAACTCTTATCTCTCATCTTCCTCTCCTTGGAGTGAGAGGTGGGGGAGAGAATCTGTTGGTCACTGGCTGACCCGGCCCAAACCACGACAAGGGCACAGATTTTTAAGGTGAACTTCATTAGTTTCATCAGTTTTGAAATAGTTCATTTTCCTCTGCTTATTACCTTTTGTATTTGTCTTCATTCATGGTAAGTCTGAAGGCAGTAAAAGTCAGTGATTTAAAGTAACTTAAGCCACAAATTTCTTTATAACAAAATACAATGCTTTCCTATTAGAATGTGGAACAAGGAAGATAACAGGCAACAACCTATTTTTGGTTTGTGATGTTTTCATATTGAATGATAATCAAAGTTTTATCTTTATTGTGAAAACTACTTATTAAGATTCTGCCATTGACTGGCAGAGTTAAATAATTCCCTTCTGTCTGACAGGTCCTGATTCACTGCCTGCTGAACTAAAAGAAAGGACTCATAATTAATTACTGTTGGACAAGAATCCTAAATCCTCATTCTCAGCAGCTAAGCCTTTTATTTCTGCCTTGGCTTAAATCCCAGCTATAAATGTATGACTCTGTAGGTTCTTTTGTGCAGGTGCTGTGAATCAGGCTTCTGAGTGAAGAAATACCGTGATGGTGTTCCTGTGTGAGTTAGCACTTGGTATATTTGTACAACTAATACTTAGTAAAGCAGTTACTGAATGCATGCAGCTAAAAAGGAACTGTCAAGTTGGTTTGATACCACCCTAGCTTTAGAGGGTCTTGCTTTGTGCCTCCTCTGCATGTCCATGTTTTGACTAATTCCACTCTGCACATGAGCAGCAGAGTAAGGTCCATCACAACAAGTCTGAGACAGAGGAGTCCCATTTCCAGAGTTGCTCACTGTAACATTATTCATGAATAACGCTTTCAACATTTAAAACAAGAAGGAAAACATACATTATAGAAAATGGGCAATCAGAATGAGAAAGCATCAATTAATGTAATCTTTTCCAAATGCAATTCAGTGACACAATTGGCCAGATGATTAGCTATGTAAAACTACTGCTATGCATGGGAAATATAGACTTCTTGGGTATTGAGGACTTTCAGAAGTCTGAGAAGATTTGCAAAGCTTTCCACGAAGTAACCATCCTGATCCAAGAAAGAAAGTTTGGTAGTGTGGTTGTCCTTCCTGAAAAGCTGTCTGAGTCCTGTGACTGCTGAGGGGGTGGCCAATGAGTTATTCATTGACTTAGTTTGTCTGGTCTCCCTGTGACCATTTACAAGCACTAAATTATTTTCAGAATAAACTCAAGAGTAGCTCTTTAGGTTTGATATTAGGCAGAATGTGAGAATATATTAATGAGAAAAAAAGTGCTGGGGGAAAAGTATTATTTTAGTTATTTATCATCATTCTAGATCAGTATCATTCCTCTCAATGTCTCACAGGTTACCCAACACTTTCCAAAATTTGTTGTATTTAAAAAAAACTATTTGGTTACCCAAATTCTTTTAAAATACTAGGAAAGATTCACCTCCTTTCCTTCTGCATTACCATCTTGTTAGATGTAAAAAGATAATTCATTTCCTTGATCAAATATAAGAGAAATTATTCGACAGAGCTGAAGTGATAAAGGCTCCATAGCTACTACTTAGATGTTAGTATGCTACAGTTTTCTCCCTGGAACAGTGAATGATGGAAGTTAATTATATCTCAAAAAACCCATACCACTTTCTGCAGGACACAAAATACTTTGCTCAGAAAAGAGGCTGTGATACCGAAATCTATTGCTAGTATGGTGTAATCAGTGCTCTGCAATTACTTGCCAATTTGCATTGCCAGTTTAGCCATTCCATTTAGTTCACAGTGTGTCCTTTCACCATGAGAAGGGAGTGGGGTAAATGAGAGTGATTCCGTCACAAAAATGTACCATCTAGATTCTCAAGGTGTTTTGGTATTAACAGTGAAGATGAGTTCTTTCCTGTTGCTAAACTATTATAATATTCAGTTTGGATAATAGAATAGCACGTTTAAATACTAAACTATAATTAGAAAATGAGTTTCTAGTTACATGATCAAAACTGAGATGTCTGTTAGGCTATTAAAGGAATCTTATTTTGAAAAGCAAAATAAATTATAAAGGTGATGGTATTTTGCTAATATGTTTAAGTATTTCTGCAAGGCTACTTAGTTCTCCACAACGTAATAGAAAGCCAATGCAACATTTAACTATATTATTGTGTATTATTGCAGTTGTGTACCAATATTTCATGTATGTACTCATAGTGATATTGCTCAGGAATTGGTTTTGGGCCCTATCCTCTCTGATACTTTTAGCAACAACACAGAAGTGCAACTCATTGTCAACTAAGTTTGATGTGAAATAAGGATTAGGGGAGTGCTAAATATGTAAGTCAATCTAAGATGATTTAATAAATATGGCCTAAAAAGTATTTTGTTCAAATGAGGGTAATCCCTTATCCTCATGGGGAAAGAAACACTGTAGCTGTACTCACAAGTCAGGTGACTCCAAGGGGCTGGAAGTAATTAGGAAAACATGTCTACAGCCCAAATTAGGAAGGAAAACCTTTCAAACTGTAATGCTTTTAGAGAATAAAAATCACAAAATATTAATATCCTTCCTTTGAAAGAAAGGCGATGTTCCAGATGAAGCATCTGAGTTGCATTAGCACCAGCACTGACAGTGTATTCATAGGAAAGGTTGGAGGAATGCACTAAAACCATGAAGTTATGGCTTCATTGCCCTGTGTCCTGCCACAAAATGAGTAGAGCATACATCAGCAAAGGATCATGCTGTATCCAGGATTCCTGATAGTCATGTGGCATTGAGTCCAGAAGGTCTTGACACACACTGTATACAAGGCACAGTACAGCGCACTAGGAGTGGGCAAAATCCTCCTGCAATCTTTCCTTTCATCTAGAAAAGAAGGCCAGTTTTATCAAAAGCTATATATTCTGCAGGAATACATCAATTTCAATAAAATCTTGTGACAGTAAAACACTTGAGGGGAAGAAAGAACTTTGGTAAGGTCAAAACAGAGACTTTTGTGTTTTTCTATTTCAGATTTAACCAGAACGGAATTATTCTGATTTGTATGTTTCTGCTTTGATATCCATGTTACAACTTAAATGATATTTTAAGCTCCTTTTCATAAAATAAAGCCACTGTTGTTTTTAAAAGCCTAAGGTGATTTTTAATGGGTGGTTTTTTTCAGAGGCCAAATGGAATAAAAACCACAACAAAACACTGAGGTGAAATTACTCCTAGGGTGAAAATTGGTCTCTGAGCACTTGTACCATCTGTTTCCCTTGCCCATGTGAGGTTGTCACTCAAATGACTCCTAGAGAATATTTCATTTTTCAGTTCTAGCTAGTTCCTCTGCTGACTACACACATCATGCAGGGCTGACACTCTCTTGTAACATATTTACTCAAGTGACTTTAAAAGTTTATTGATGTCTCAGCAATAATGTTATCTATAGAAATACATCTTATTTTTAAGTAGCTGATTTGTTTAGGGCCCATGTCAGCAGTGGCCAAGTCCTGCTTCCACATTTTATATTTTTATTTTATTTTTTTTAACCCACAGCTTGTATTTAAATAATAGATCAAAAGCCCAGTTTCCATTGAAGAGAAAAACAGAAGAGTAACACTTCTTTCTTCCTTGACAAAGCCAAAATCTTTGCTAGGCAAACAGTATCCCATTCCACCACTTTTCCAGACCAGATGCATATTTTTCACTGCTCTTGATCTGGAGCAGACAGATCTGCTTTTCTAGGGATATTTTTAGCTTCTGGCAAGTTGCTGTATAAAATTGTTTCTCCCTTCTCAAGTTTGAGAATATGCTTGACACACTTCTTTTCATATTCACTTTGGGTAATTCAATCCTTTTGCTCTTTCAGTTATTGACCTTATCTTTGAAAGTTCCTACAAAGATGCCAGCTTGGCAGAGTTTTGGGTGTATGTCTAGCAGAAACTGGAATAAGATCAACAATTTATTTTATGTAATCCATCAGTCAGTCTTATACTAGTAATGGTCCCAGTCAGAATTCTGACAAGCTAGGTAACTCCAGTTGAAGAGAGATTTGTTCCAAAATTATTATTCAGTTTTGGTTTGCTTATATCTCACGTTTCACTTCAACATCAAGCAAATCTGAAATCTGTGAAATTCTTGCCAAGGCACATGTATCTTGATTCTTCCTGAAATACTATATGAAACTCCTACATACGTCTTCTTTGCAAAACATCTGTGAAAAATGGCAGATGTTTTAGTCTTGGGATTGTCTCCAAATGCATTTGTGTAGCTTTACACGTTATAAAGCTGATTGGCTTTGATTTATGACAGAGGAGTCTGTAAGTGATTATTTTTCCATCTAGTACTCTCCTGCCACCTATAAATAAATCAGGATAGTTTTTATATTACTTTAAAAGAAGACATCAGTTGTGTGATATTCACCCTGTGGCAGACCCAACACTTGTTGTCTTCCTAAACAGAGTTTGGCATACCAACTACTGCCTATAGGTTGCCATTACCTTCAGCTGTCAAGTCCACCCAGTATAAAGCAGCCCACTTAGGTAGCCTTTGGATAACCGCTGCTCTTGCCACAGGCAACACTGGAAACACCTCTGCCTCTTGGAAAGGCAGAAGGGATGCAGGTCGTTGGTGGAAGCAGCATCACATATCTGGGTCATCCCCGCTGTACAAAGACAGCAACTTGGCCCTGTGCTAAAGGACACTGAGAACCCAAATGGGCTATTCTCAAATTTGTGTCTGAGACAAACAGACAGTAATTCTGTACATGAGCATAGACCTGAATTTGAGCTCAGTATAAGATGTATATGCTGGATGATAAGAATATAGTCTTCTTCCACCCAGATACAGAGGTCAGTCATCTGCATGACCAGATCTGTGAAAAACTTCAGAGAGACTAGAGTCAACAGCATTTGACCTAATGACACAAATTATTCAATTTCATTGATTCTAATTTTAGTGACTAATGTTATATACATTTAATCAGACAGATTCTATTCAAGAAAGTATTTTAGAAAAAGAAAAAAAGTAGATTTGAGGTAGACTCTTCATTACAAATCTTGTCAACACTACTTAAGCATAACAATGTTGCAAAAGTATAGTATTCCTTGTTTTAATAACAAATTAAACCAAACCAAATGCTACATCAGCACTTTATCTAAAAACAAAATTTATTACACTCTAAACCTGAAGAGATTTCCAGTGAACTGATTATCAATGGTAGCTGTAGTAATATACTCAGAGTATTTAACAAGAGGAAAAATTTTATTATTAATACGCCAGAAATAGCTCAAATCAGCAGATCTATGCCATTTTTTCACAGCTGGGGATCTGACCCATTACAATATCTAACAGTATCTTAGAAATTAAGGCCAGAGAAGACAATTAGATACTCCTCTGTGGCTTCTTATTTTCTGTTTGTGCTGCATTTTATCCAGTAATCTTTGCATCAAGCCTAATGATTTGTGTGCTAACTAAAGCATAACTTATATTTGAGTAAAGCATATCTTTCTGTATGTCACTTGGTCTCAAACCTAAAACACTAAGAGATGGATACTCTACTCATTTGACAGTTTGTTCCAGTGCTTAATTATCTTTTCAGTAAAAAATGGTAATTTACTTTTCAAATTCAAATGTGTCTGTTTTCAACATCAAGTTACTGCTACTTATTATGACTTCATAAATTTAGTAACTGACATTTTCTATCTATGAAGATACTTGTACAAAAATCATAAAAGAGTAACAACTCCATCTTCTTTTTCATACATTACAAAATAAGTCTCAAGAATATCCAACTTTTTAATGCCTTTTATGAAACTTTTTTGAATCATCTTCAGTTTTATAAAGCTACTTTAAAATTGAGAATAGTAGTAATTCATACATTCTTCCAGAACCACTACCAGAAAAATACTGCAGTTAGAAAAAAATCATCTTTATAAACCTTCCACTTTAAACCTCTTTCTGCCACACGAAAGTCTGCGTTTCCAAGATATGGTCATGTAGTATCCTTAATTTCTTGTTTCTAGATGTAGTCTAGATATATTTGAAAGCATTTCAGTGTTCTCTGTTTTATATATTCAGTCATTCACTCAATCAAAAACACTCTGAATGACTCCTGTGCCATTATCACATGACATGTTTACATTAGTAGTGATTTTAAATTTACTTTCAGCTTCTTTCTGAGGAAGTTGAACAGCATAGGGGCTATCCCTTGCAGAATATCATTCGAAGTCTTATGAGTGTGCTCCTTCTTGAGAGAATTCCCTTCTCAGTTAATTATTCTCTTGCTAAGAAAGAAACTCGGAACCGCTAAAGTTCAAGCCTGCACATAAGGTGGTAATTAATGAGGAAGCTGCAATTTGCTCCTCAGTTCTTTCATTCATTTTTGATCTAACACTTATGATGCTCATTGAACTTAAGGGCAAAGATCACTTCGAATTTAAACATGTAATTTATTTCATTTAGTTTCAGACAAAAATACAAAGGTATGCTTGTATTAACTAAATAAAGACCAGTGGCTTCGATATCATTGACTGGGTCGTGTCTGCACTGATTATGATAAACTCCTTAAAGATGCACACCAGCAACTCTACATAGCCCCTTGTTCTGGCTTTCATGTGCTTACTCTGTGGCCTAAGACATAATTATCACATTTGTTGTGCTTCTTTTCAGTTTGCAATGTTTGTTGATTGTTCTGGGAATAATGAAGTTTTGTGGGATGTCTAAGAGTTTGCAACCTTCTCAAATAATGTTGCAAAGAGAGATAGAGCTGATACTCTCACATTCATAATGCCTTTTAATGGCAGTGCCTTGGTGGATTCCATCTTCCTGAATTGAACTCCTATATTGCTTTTGTCTAAGCTAGCAGGAGTACTCCATAGCAAAGGTGGGGAATTAATCTAAAGAAATAAACAGTGGGATTGATCACGTGTCTCATACTCAGTCTCTTTCCCTCACTACCTAGCAATGTAAACATCTCTTGCTGGGATTCAGTTCCAGCTCATGGCATCTAAATTTAAGTGTCTTCTGTAAGGCCTAAAATATTAGCGGTCAGTGATTCTGCAGAGGTGCCTCTCATTCTCCATGCAGAATAGAACATCCTAGATGCACAGCAGTCAGATTAAATGAATCGCACCCGTGTGGCTAAGGATCCGAGAGAGACAAAATTCAACATGGAGTGGGTTTTTGACTTGCTAAGGGATTTTCTTAATGAAACACCACATTGGCAAGAGAAACTCAAATACAGCCATGTATGGTTAGTGTAGCATCTCAAGGTCCGTGCTTTCTTTAAACTATTAGTTTAATATAATAACTCTAGCACTCCATTTCTTCTTGCAAATTGGAAGTAATTTAATAGATTTTCCAAAGGAATCTTGAAAGTATTATAGTGTCACATTATAAACAGTCATACTTGTGTATTACAATTCAGAGCACAGAGAAAGAGATAACTTTTTAAAGCATGATACAGAGTTCTAATGATTAATCCATTATGTTGTCCATGCATGATTTCTTTTTACATTACAGCTAAACCTATGTTCTAGTGGCTTCAGAAGAAGCCATTAAAAGGTTATTTGTATGCATTACAGCATTTATACAGAATGATACTATTTGTTATATAATATTGTAATGTCATGAGAAGTGAATGAGTACAAACCTTGCATTATAGTTCCTGAATTTGGGAAGAATTGGGGAAAAGAAATACAGTTTTTATTTCTATAAAAATAAATAAGGAAAGTAAATAAGGGGAGACTCTAGAAATTAGTAACTGAATGAGTATCTGGAATTGTATATTTGAAGGAGTAAAATCAATCTTGACAACCATAATGGAATGTATGAAAATGGAGACCAAGGGAGCTTTGCCAAATGTATCCCATGGCTAACTACAAATAATGAGTAGCTCACAGGAAAGGCTATAATCCCTGTCTCCTCCTCCATTAGATGATGCATTTTTTCTGTTTGTTTTATAGAAGTTTTGTTTGCATAAATGCTTTCCTTTCCAGATGTGAAAATTTGAATTGCACCATTAAACTACTTAACACTTTGGTAATCACAAGCTAAGCTTTTATGTCTATGCCCTTACTTTCACCAGAGAAAAGTGAGCATTCAATGCTGCCATTCTTTATCTGATAACATTTTAAATTCACTTCGCAGAGAATAAATGACAGCCGTTTGAGCCCCAGGACTCTTGCTAGAAAGAGATTTGCAGAAATAGACTCTAAAACATCAGAAGCGGGTCCCTGAGAAAGGTGTAAAAATCATCACAGTAGTTGAACTGCAAATAATATATCCCATTCTAAAAAAATATCTCCCCTTCTAAAGAATCCCCTATATATGAAGGTGTTTTAAATTTAAATTTTTATTTTTTATTTTAGGACTTTAATATCAAATGGAAAAGCAAATATTTTTTCAATGCTGTGAACAAATAATTGCAAAAATTCTGAGTTAAAGGGTGATAAGCAACCGATGGCAGATTCATGAATTCAGTGTTAGTTATCAAGACAGATTTTACTCCATAAAACATCTGATTTCAGATATTCATTCAGTTATTAATTTGTTAATCTATTTCAGGACTGTTGGGTATCAGCCAAAAGTGTTAAAGATTAACTGGTGACAGAAACATGCTGTCTGAATGTTTGCACTTGGAATGATGCCTTCACAATCAGCTAATAAATGCCTAATTTGCTGCCTGGTAGTATAACCTTCAGAAAGCCCAGCATGATATGGACAAAAAATTGCTTTTCAATAGCTGTGTAATGAGTTTTTTAGAAACTGTTTGTAAGTCAAGACAAATTTTTATATTGACATATTTTGTTCTTTCACCTGGAAGTGAACTAGCCAAACAGCACCGCCTAAATTTTTCAGTATTGTTGTAACAGAACAATGAAACACAATCAGTCACTCTCACCTGTGCATATTTGGCACGGTAATTTGATCCATTTTAAATTAAGCTGTGTATTTAACACAGCTTAATGTACCTAAATTTGGGGTTAAATTTTACTAAATTAATGACTCATTAACACTTGCATTAGATATAGCTGTTAATATCTCTCTGTGTTTAAGGTCTGTACTTCATTTAACATGCATCCACCATGCATCCCCTATCTAATTAATGTCTATACTCAATGATTTTTAAAGCTTAAAGACCTATGCAACTTTGGGTTGTGGTCACATACTATAAAAGTATATATATAAATGACACAGCAATGATAGCAGTAACTTTTTTGCCTGTAGAAGCCTTACCTTGTTTGGTTTTTTTTTTGGTTTTTTTTTTAACTGAAACCTGTGATCTTGAATTGGGAGATCTGACAGATTCACATTATCTCAGCAACATATGTATGCATCCACTGGTCTTGCATTCACTGGGGACATGTTAAGTGGCAACAGATTGTCAGCCAGCAGTAGTGGCATGCAGACAGATGAAGATCCAGGTATTTTCTAAGCACTTAGGTTGTGTTCCTCTGTTTCAGCTCAGGCCTTAGGTGATGTACAGGACATCTTATGGGTCACTGACCACTGCCTGAAACATCTCCTATACAAACACATGAGAAGCAGAAGAAAGAATTTTCTTAAACTTTACATATTCACAAGTGCAGCCAAATTAGCCTTACCCCGCTACTTACAGTAATAGTAGCAGTGAGTTGTGAGGTTTTGATAATTTCAGCTTACTACTTCACTAATTGGCTGTAGTAATGTAGTTCCTGAGAGCAATGTCTAGGAGTACAGATTTTGAATTGATTTCAGGAAAGACTAGGCCATTGTCTTGCTAAATTCTATGTGTGCAAAAATATTCCTCACTCCCAAATAGAAAGCCTTAGTGATTTCTAAAATTCACTACAGAAATAACTATGTTAAAAGAACATTTTTCACTGTGAGAATTAGAAGCTTCAGTAATGAGAATAAATTATCAGACATCACTAATTTTTAAGATATTGAACCAGATTCCCAAGTGGTAAAACTGACAAAATTCCTGTGGCCTTCAGTCTGCTTCTGCTGTCTGCAGATAAAATCATTCATACAGCTCTCCAAAACAGAGCTATGGTAATCAGTAAGAACAGACTCATTATTCTCTACGCATTTCATGTATGCATCCTATATGTCTACCAGAGGGGATTGCTTAATATTTTTTTAACAATATGTGAGGTTGCAGTGTCATTTAGAACCTGGGTGGCAACTTTCACATCTCGTTTTCTTAACTGATGCGATTCTGCTCTGCACTGGACACCCTCACTGAAGGATTTCTTGACACATAAAGTCTTAGCTGTTCTTAAAAACAAAGGAATTGATATGTACTCTCTCTTCTCCCTCTTCTGTTATTGCAGAACCAATTCCAGTAACCAGCAATTCCTATATCACTTTCAGGGAGAATAATAAAAAATTATAAAGAAAAAATGTATAATAACTTCAAGCACTAATTGCTTTGTACTTCTATTACTATAATTTGTGAAAATGACGGCAAAATCATGGAAATTACAGTAATTATTACACATTGGAAAACAGTTTGGTGTGAGAAGCAGCATTTTTTTATTATTATTTTTAAAATAATGTCTTTGGTCTTTTAAACTATGTAGCAGAAATGAGCTGTCCTGTTCCAAGAAAAGCTTGTACAGTGAAAAGCTCCACACAAAAAAGGAGGGAAGGAAAGAAATGGAACAGAACTGCTTATCTGCTGGAGAAATACATCACTGTCCTTCCTGGACAACTTGGAAACCAAACTGGGGCTACTGCCAATTATAAGAGTGCCCTATCAAATAATCTCTGAATTTAAAGAGACATCAACTTCCAAGTCCAGTAGATGATGAAAAGAGACCATCACTTCTATATCTGGGCTTCTAGGAGCTATTACTTTTGCTTGCAAGCATGTCAAAGAACAGCCTCATATTCCCACCTATAAAACTGCAACCCATAAGTTTATTTTGTAAGAGAATACAACAAAATTAGCTTGTCTTGAAGATGTGAAAGCTGCATGCACCAGTGCTCAATTCTTTCTCTTTGGCAGGCATTAGCCATTGCCAAGAAAATAAAATAATTTCCACACTGACATTTAATTTTAATCTGTATATCGCATATTAATAGGTAACTTATTGAAGCATGTAAAGCAGATGAAGCAAAAGGGAGGTGTTCTTTGTTCTTTTTTGTTGTGCCAAATAGTTCTGTTGTTACAAATTATCATGCTATACTCTGGTCCCTTTAGACTCAGGAAAGAAATTCTTCTGAAGAGATGACTGTTGATGCATTAGGTTGCCTAATTAGGTTAGGCAACACTATGTAAGGTAGATAAATCTTTTGTTTCTTTTCTTTCCTTTTTTTTTTCTTTTGAGAAAGTGAAAATCTGTCCCACATCACTTGCAAAATGCAAAGAAGTAAACACTTCTGAACAGTATTTAGAATTCAGCAATATGGAAATACAGGCTATTTGTTAAAGTGCTTAAAGTTGTCTCAAAAGCTGTAAAAAAATCCATGTGTTAGTGCTTAAAAGTGGTCTAGTTTTCCAGGGAATTAGCAGTTTTGAACATTGGAGCACTTCTTTGGGCACGACAATATTGATTTAGGGTTAGCTACTTCTTTCTTAAAGTCATGGTGGTGAAATTAGTAGATGGGAAAAAAAGAAACAACTCAGATGCCAAATGATTCAAGAAATAGAAAGCTGATGAACAGCTATGTTAAAAAACTATATGTATAAGTGATTATTCTACAGGATTTCCTATTTTGGTGCATGAGTAAAGATAGGTGGTGCAGTTTAAATTATAAAACAATCACGATGTAGAATAATACTGTAAAAAGTCATTGACCATAGCATATCACACAAGCTTTTCTAGCATGGATGTTTATAGCATTTTGGTTTGAGTGGCTGCTGCTGCCCCTCAGATTGCTTTTCTGAGCCTTACTGCAACTGGTTTTCTTGAACTGATGAAACAGCTAAAAAACTGTTTAATAGGTCTTTGCTTTTCTCTACATTTATTTTTGTTTCAACCAGAAACATAACTGTGTTTTGCAATAAGCTGGAAGAATAGCATTTGACACACCAGTTAATTTTACTGAGGCTTTCAATTATCTTGCAGTCCACAGGTTGACCATCACTTATGAAAAAAAAGGTCTTCAGTCCAGTTAAAACTTATTCAGCTTCTCTAAGAAGATATAAGAAAGACTTTTGGTCAGGTCACCATCTCCAGTAACAGCTACTACCTTGCTCATTTTGTACAGACATCACAGAATCACAGAATGGTAGGGGTTGGAAGTGACCTGCGTCTAGTGCAACCTCCCTGCCAAAGCAGGTTCACCCACAGCAGCTTGGACAGGAACGCATCCAGGAGGGTTTTGAATATCTCCAGAGAAGGAGACCTCTCTGGGCAGCCTGTTCCAGTGCTCTGTCACCCTCAAAGTAAAGAAGTTATTCCTCATGTTGAGATGGAATTTCCTGTGTTCCAGCTTGTGCCTGTTGCCTCTTGTCCTGTTGCTGGACACCACTGAGAAGAGTCTGGCCCCATCCTCTTGACACTCGTCCTTCAGATATTTATAAGCATTGATAAGATCCCCTCTCAATCTTCTCTTCTCATAGAATCATAGAATGGTTAGAGTTGGAAGGGACCTTAAAGATCATCTAGTTCCACCCCTCTACCACGGGCAGGGACACCTCTCACTAGACCAGGTTGCTCAAAGCCCCATCCAGTCTGGTTTTGAACACTTCCAGGAATAAGGCATCCACAACTTCTCTGGGCAACCTGTTCCAGTCTTTTACCATCCTCAGTGTACAGAATTTCTTTCTAGTATCTAATCTAAATCTCCACTCTTTCAATTTAAAACCATTACCCCTCATACTATCACTACACTCCCTGATAAAGAGTCTCTCCCCATCTCTCTTGTTGGTCCCCTTTAGGTACTGAAAGGCCACTATAAGGTCACCCCAGAGCCTTCTCTTCTCCAGGCTGAACAACCCCAACTCTCTCAGCCTGTCTTCATAGAAGAGGTGCTCCAGACCTCTGATCATTTTTGTGGCCCTCCGCTGGACCCGTTCCAACAGGTCCATGTCCTTTCTGTGTTGAAGACTCCAAAGCTGGACACAGTACTCCAGGTGGGGTCTCACGAGTGCAGAGTAGAGGCGCAGAATCACCTCCCTTGACCTGCTGGCCATGCTTCTTTTGATGTAGCCCAGGATGCGGTTGGTTTTCTGGGCTGCTAGCGTGCACTGCCGGCTCATGCTGAGCTTCTCATCCATGAGCACTCCCAAGTGTCTCTGCTCAAGGCCGTTCTCGATCCATTCTCCGCTCAACCTGTATTTGTGCCTGGGATTGCCATGTCCCAGGTGCAGGACCCTTCACTTAGTTGAACTTCATGAGGTTTGAACAGGCCCACTTCTCAAGCCTGTCCAGGTCCTTCTGGATGGCATCCTTTCCCTCTAGCATGTTGACCGCTCCACACAGCTTGGTGTTTTCTGCAAACTTGCTGAGGGTGCACTCTATCCCACCGTCCATGTCTTCAACAAAGATGTTAAACAACACTGGTTCCAGTACCAACCCCTGAGGAACACCACTTGTCACTGGCTTCCACTTGGACATTGAGCCCTTTGAGTGTGACCATCCATCCAGTTCCTTATGCACCAAGTGGTCCATCCATCAAATCTGTGACTTTCTAATTTTGAGACCAGAATGTAATGTGGGGCAGTGTCAAATGCTTTATATAAGTCCAGGTAGATGACGTCTGTTGCTCTGCCCTTGTCTACCAATGCTGTGGCAATATCATAAATGACCACCAAATTTTTCAGGCATGACTTGGCCTTGGTGAAGCCTGCTGGCTGGATTCCAGGAGAAATCTGCTCCATGATCTTGCCGGGCACAAAGGTGAGACTGACCGGACAGAGGTGTGACTGACTTCTCCAAGCTAAACAGACCCAAGTCTCTCAGCCTTTCTCATAAGAGAGGTGCTCCAGTCCCTTGATCATCTTTGTAGCCCTGAAGGACTCCAAGCACCTGCATGTCAAGGTCTCATGAGGGTCGGAGAAGCTTCTCCCCATGGGGAGCAGCAGGCCAGGCCTGGCACCCCATCCTGTCCCAAACCCCAGCCAATGAGCAGAGCAGCCAGGGAAGCCCCATCCTCCATTTACAGGTGTGTCTGTGGTGAGGGGCTGAAATGGCATCCTGGGGCCCAGGGTTGAGGGAAGGCCCTGGGGTGCTGGTCATGACCCAAATGGCCTGGTAGTGCCGCAAGACCCTGACACTGAGAACTGCTTTGCTTTAATTTTATTCATAGCAAAATTGGACTTCCTTGCAGAGAAAGATGCTGCTTAAATAAATCAGTTCCATACATTTAAATCCAAACCAGTCATTTTCATTTAAACATCACTTTTATTCCCTCTCAGAAAAATATCTACCCATTTCTTAAAACATTAGTGATCCGTTCCCCAAAATGTGTGGCAACAGGTCTGTTACAGTCACATCTTCATCTAACAAAATATAAAAAAAATCCTCCATTCAGAAATTCCAGACAACTTGAGAACATGAGTTCCATCTTTAAATTATACAGAGTGATCACTGAAGATTCACCAATAAAATTTAATTGAGGATTTACAAATGGTACAGGAAAAAAGATGGAAAAATCTGGATTCCAAAGTAGTGAAAAATAAGTAGCATTCACCATCTGTGGTCCTTGACGACAACAAGCAGAGTATCAACAGAACCATACAGTAAAAACATAACTGCTTTTACAAGCTTAACCCATCTGTAAAACCAAGTGCTTTAAACGCTAAACTGAAATGGCTCCAAAAAGTACAAAAACAAGATGCATTATTGTTCTGGTATATTAACCTAATATTAAATAGCCAGCACAAAATCAACAAAGCAGAGCAATTCAGACTTAGAAATCAGTGTCAAGACAACCTGGTGGACTTAAGTGACCATCTCTTGTGAACTAGCAGACAGTCACAAACCTTCAGAATGTTGCTCACTTCACTCAAGCATTTGTTCTGGAAATCATTAAAGCCCACATGCTGAGTTTTGGAACTAAGCTTTGACATTTTTGTCTTCTTCTCCATTCAAAATATCATCTGCTTTTAACATTTCTAAGGTAGCTATAAATGTGCATGTAACTAGCCTCCTGCAATAATGGTAAGTGGTAAAACAAATAAAAATAACTCCACGACACAAACATGTAAAAGAAACCAAAGCTCAGGAGAGTGTCCTTTCTGGAGAGACCACTGAGCTCATTACTGCACATTTAAGGAACTCAAAGGGCTCCCCAGTTTACAGGCATTTCCTGCCTGGAAGAACCACAGGACAGAACCTGCCTTGCTGCAATAGTCTATTCATGGCTGCTCCCCTGGTGAAAGCCCTAACCTAAGTCCCAGGCTCATTGCGCACTTTTGTACACCAAGTGACTCCTTCTCTGTGCTGGCTTTGTTGTAAGGAAGCTGAGCTTTATTTCTGCATTGCTTTTGAACATGGAATTTTACATCCAGGAAGGCTTTGTTATTTTGAGGGCTGTTGTTTTATAGGTGCTGCACAACAGTCTTTACGAAGCATGTAGAAAAAGATTGAAAGACAGTAACTCTCATCTTTGTGTCCTTGTATGAGATAAGTAAGTTAGGGAAGCCAAATAAATTCCACAATAATATACCCATTCCCATAAAATAAATATAAAATTCCATGGAAAGGTATGGAAAAGCATATAATGAGAGCAAAGCAACTTTTCTATAAAAGCACACAGTGATAACTTCCCACTGTAGTCTCCCAGCTTTGACCACTTTTTGGCTCTTTTTTACCTCCTAAATTAGAGGCAGCATCTCTGCCATGATGCTCTTACTGTCAACATTTTTCATAGGCTGACAGTGCTTTTCCTTTTCTCAATTCTGTATTAAAATGTAATTAACATATAAAATAAGTAAGAGGAATAAATTATGTTTGCATAAATTTAAAATCTGAATCTAGCAGAACTGGTATGCTGCAGGGTTGAGATTTAATGCTGAGACAGTATATTTAGTGTAAGTAATCATCTTCCTCACCTCTGGCATTTAAGATTCTGTCTTTATCCACATTAGGGATTCTGATGTTTCAGAATAATTACAGATCTTCTCTGTTCCTCCATATTGATGACAGTTCCGTGCTTTCTTAAAAGTTTTTTGCAGTCCTCTTTCAGCTTTTTGGTCCTCTTTCTGCAGTCCTTCACCCCTCCTTCAGCTGCTCAGGTCCTCAAGAACGGGGAAGAGAGAATTACCTGGAACTACTATCAGAAAATATTTATACTTTGCTGCCTAAGGGAACTGATCTGCTACCACAAACCAAAGCTCTCTAATGTCTCTCCCCATACACTAAACAGAACATAAGAAACCTATTCTCATTCCCCTAGTCTGGAAGGAATTGAGGTGCTGCCAACTCTTGCCATACAACATTTCCAGACTTGCTTTGGACTCTTTCATCCAATAGACAAACTACAGATCTCAGCAGGAAAGAAACAATCCATTTGTTAGAAAACAAAGAAACTACCAGAACTTTAAACAGCTTATTTCAACTCTTGTTTAGAATATCTATTTCAGGGAATTGATGTTTTGAGGTAAGTTTTTTCCATTCTAATTTGTTAACATCTATTTTTTGGATATCAGAATTTTTACCTTGTAGCAGATTTTTAGAGGTTAACATGTTCTCCTCTGGGCTGTTGCAAGAGCAGTAAGGTTGCATATTAACAGGGTTAAAAATCAGACATCTGTTTTTTTTGGTAAATTGCTGACTCTGATTTTCATACCATATAAATGATGTCTGACCATGCAAGATCCAATAAAATTTGATGCCAGTTTTACAAACTGTCCCTTTGCTTTATCTACATGTAGGTGATTAGATACCTTCACCAGGTCATGTACACAGGCAATTACAGTCAGATTGGATTAATCTATAACAGTTTACAATGACATTAATGCAATTTTCAAAAGAGACAGAGGAAAAAAAATCTACAGGCAATTTGTTAAGCACTATTCAAATAAGAAATTTTAAGTTATTAAATATTCAGATTAACCAGAGATAATATCAAGGTTTGATTATTCTGTCTTCCTCTGAATTGCCTTTTGATATCAGTAGGTTCCCTCAATACATTACTCCTTTGTTTTCCTAAATGTAAAATGGGAACAACAATACAAAAAAACCACAAACCCTTCAGAAGAATCTTCTGAAGTTTAATCACAATTTCTAAAGGATTATTGCATTTTTAAAAAAAAAACAAAACAAAAAAAAATTTGCCATCCTGCTTTCAATACAGTTTCCTATTGCTATTTCACTTTTTAGCACTTCTATATACATGAATTATATAACAGTGTGTCTATATCCATATATACAGAAAGCATTCTATCCATCAGTCTCTGAATATTACATCCTAAATCAAACTTCCTAATGTGATTCATTGGAAATGTGTTTACATTCTGAAGTTAGATTATTTTGCAGGAGATTTCAGTTCTGAAAAGAATATTGGAAGAACTATAGAAAACTTCTAGCTGGGAGAAAGTAGCTACATAAAACAGACAAAATTCTTCACAAAATCATCCATGAAAAATGGAATAGTTATATAGTTAAATATGTGTGTGGCCAGCGTCACGGGAGGTGATTCTGCCCCTCTACTCTGTGCACGTGAGACCCCACCTGGAGTACTGTGTCCAGCTTTGGAGTCCTCAACACAGGAAGGACACCGATCTTTTGGAACGGGTCCAGCAGAGGGCCACGAGGATGATCAGAGGGCTGGAGCACCTCTTCTATGAAGACAGGCTGAGAGAGCTGGGGTTGTTCAGCCTGGAGAAGAGAAGGCTCCGGGGAGACTTTGTAACGGCCTTTCAATATCTGAAGGGAGAGCTGTAGAGGGACTCTTTGTCAGGAAGTGTAGTGAAAGGACAAGGGGCAACGGTTTTAAATTGGAAGAGGGGACATGTAGATTAGATACTGGAAAGAAATTCTTTACAGTGAGGGTGGTGAGACACTGGAACAGGTTGCCCAGGGAAGTTATGGATGCCCCATCCCTGGAGGTGTTCAGGGCCAGGCTGGATGGGGCTTTGAGCAACCTGCTCTAGTGGGAGGTGTCCCTGCCCATGGCAGGGGGGTTGGAACTCGATGATCTTTAAGGTTCCTTCCAACCCAAACCATTCTATGATTCTATGAAATATGTTAAATAGTTAAATATGAAAGCATAACAAAGATAAACTTCCTGAGATTATACAGTGTTAGAATGCAAAATGCATTTAGGATGAATCCAGAGCTCTGGTGTTTGTCCTCCAGTGTTCACAATCACTCTTTTAGCAACATTACTGCCCTGAAGTTAGGCTCAATGGATCAAATATGGATGGAGAACATCACAGTAATACCATTTACAGCCTTTCCTCCCCTTTGTACAATAATGTTTCTAGCTGAAGCAGCAGGTAGCTTGGGAGACTGGTGAGAAGAGACACATTGGTGCAGAAGGCTGCCTGAACTCCTGTTGAGATCCAAGGCCATAGTGAACAAACACTAATGCCAGTGGTGCTTTCAACTCTTATTAAGATCTATCAGTTAAGGATGAGTATTTAGTCACAGCAAGAATCCAAATGCTGAAAGTCTATCAAGAATAAGAGCAGTGTAACGCAACCTCCTTTTACTTGCAATCCTTGTTTTATCTCATGTCTGATGGAAGAATATGGAAGAAAATTCTAAATGAGAACTACTTCAGTTTCTCAATTGCTCATCACTAGTCTTTTATGAGGAGTGATATAGCCTTTAAGGTGGAAAGCTGCCTATAATATCTGCTGAAGTAGAATTCTACGTATTATTTTTCTAGTAGCCTGCTCTGCTTCTTCTAAATTGGTTATTCATTTGCAAAGGAAAGCATTAATTCAAAAGTTGCATCCACACATTCAGTATTTTATTTTGGCTGTATATTGCATTTAAAATGTCCACATCACTCTTTTTTATTCCATCTGTTTCTGTCCGTCTTTCTCATATACATAAACTCACTTTGAATAAATATGATTTTATTGTCTCCAGGCATTACATTTCACACATTGCTTGGTACAAACATAATATACAATCACTGCACAGTGGTAGTGTGTGGTCCCCGGAGGAAAGGAAATGATTGGTGATGAGATGAGAAATTTGGAAGTCAACATGCATAATAGAATAACATAGCCATGGTCATCATTATTACTAACTTTAATTTTCCTAAGAGGTCTACTTTTTCATATTGACTGATAAAGATAAAAGGAGATGACATACAATGCTTTTCTTGAGTCAGGCAATTTTTAAATCTGTGATCTGATTTTAGCTGCATAAGCAAATAGAGCACAAACAAGGCAGACAGTGCAAGAAAAGGTGATACATTAGTCTTATCACCAACTACAATTTGTTTGTTTTCTGAAGGAAAACTAATTTTAATTTGTGATTATCACAGAACTAAATCACATATGGCTGTCTGACCTGTTTTGGGAGACATACATGTAATAAATACATTAGTACATAGAACTTCTAGATGTCCTACTTTCCATTCCACATTCCAGAGTTTTCTCAGACTTGTATGCCAACTCCTCCCATGGCTGGGTCTTCCACAGGCTCTTACCAGGTCTCCAAAGATACCAGGGATGTCAAACACTGACTGACTCTTGGCTCATCTACTGATTTATGATTGACCTGGAATTTCATCTTCTTCAGAGGCCACAGACATTCAGGCTTGTCTAACTATAAAGTTTGAGTCATCCCTGGATTTGTTGGATAGATACCTTTATTTAGATAGTTTGATAAATAACTTCTTCATAGACAAGCAACAACAAGGTAGATCTAAGTCCCCAGCAGTTAGAATTCAAAATATTTAAATCACAGCTTCCTTCATAAACAATATACATACCTGTGGGAAGGAGGAAACTGGAGACGTGCTGCTGAGCGAGAGCTCAGCAGGTGTTCTGGTATTGATGGGAAGGAAGCCTTGAGAACAGTAAAACAGTGTCTTTATATGGTATTATTTGTGTGGTGGAAAACAGAT
>JAOXNO010000001.1:23427493-23441719 GCA_028565335.1 Limnodromus scolopaceus
TTATATGGTATTATTTGTGTGGTGGAAAACAGATAGCAGTGTAACGAAGCAGATAGTAATGACTGTTTAGCCTAGGCATGTAAACATTTAAATGTAGCCAATTGTATTTCTCACAACAGCGTGTGGACATTCACTCACAGCCTGTTTCGAGAGCACGGCACGTGATCAAAAGATAGAGACTATGTATGCTGGGAAAGTGAAACAATAAAGGTCTTCGCTTCACACCCCCCCGTGGAGTCCGTGCCCTTTGTCACCGCACATACCTATTCAATGCAGTATGTTTTTTGATTGACTATAAGGGATATATTCACTGCCCCAACATGCAGCCTTGCTCCAACCATTATTCAGGTCATAGGAACATTAAGTGAAGCCCAGTTAAATTTAAAGATATGCTGGTTTGAAAATAACCTTCTGTACTATGTGGTACACACAGCTTTCTGCAAGGATATAATTTGAACAGCAGATCTTAAACCATCTCTTAAACCACCAATGTCTTATGCTAATCCAGCATTATTCACCGTTACTCAGCCCAATACAGGGCCATATAATGGCCATATACCATATAATGGTTTTCTTTGTACTTATTTTTCATAACTTTTAAAGTATCTGAAACTAGATCTGCATCTTAACTCTAAACTTCGTGCACGTTTTTCAGTTCAGACAAAACCATCCATTTGCAAGTACAAAGCAAATAACTGATGCAAAATTCATGCTGGGAAAACTGAGTATGTACAAGAGTGAAAACCAGCTTATTAATATCTGAAGTAAGATTTTTAAAAACATTAATGTATTTAATCTGTTGATACCCCCCCTGAGTTCACAATAAGAGCAATTCTTATTTGAAAAGTAAGAAAAGTGAGACACAAAATCGATGTGGACCAAAAACACTAAGGACGTTGACTTTTAATCCCTATATTTAATATGTCTCCAACTTGAGACTCCTTGCCTACAGTCTTAGGCCCTGTGGGAAGGGAAACAAGGTTCCAAATCTATTTGCCCTGTGAAAACACAGTAGTGTCACAGACAGCCTTCATACTGCCTACAGAAACGCCTATACACAGCCTACAATGTACACTGGCAGGGTATCAAGCCACCAAATACCACAGGAAGTTTCTGGCTGATTTTTCACACAGTGCCCTCTGGACTCCAGTAATTGGTCTAGAGTTGAAACTTGAGTCATGCTACCAAATTTACTCTCTGGGTGGTCAGAAAAATTGGTTTTGATTGTAGCCGTGATGGTTCCTTAAGAAAGTACAGACATATCTGCTGAGGCTGATTTGCGAAGTGACATGCCCACAAAATCTTTAAGGAAACTGGTGAAACACTTCCAAAAAGAAACAAGTATATTAGTCTTAATTTAGCTATTTAAGACTTAACAAAACTATTAGATTCTTTTGAAAATTTGGGGTTTAAATATATTCT
This sequence comes from Limnodromus scolopaceus, assembly GCA_028565335.1. Classification (NCBI taxonomy): domain Eukaryota; kingdom Metazoa; phylum Chordata; class Aves; order Charadriiformes; family Scolopacidae; genus Limnodromus; species Limnodromus scolopaceus. Next base: position 23,428,916 of record JAOXNO010000001.1, read on the forward strand.
CCAAAATCACCAAGCAACTAAATGCCAGAGCTGGTAATAGAATCCATATCCCATACCCTTCTAATTGTATCTTTCACCAGTCATAGCAGTTCTTCAATTTTAGTGATTGTTATTAAAAAATGTTGGTCGAAGGTTTCAGCATTGATTTCAGCTGAGAAGCCAAAGGGTTACTATAGATTCTTTTATTTCTTAATCATATTTGGCCAACTTTTTCACTGAATCATTAATAAATTCCCAGAAGAGATCATCTGGTCCAATGACATTTATTCATTGATAGATTTAGGTTAAAATTTAGCTCAGGCATATTTACAGAGTGCACTATATGGAACAAGGAGATGCTGCCACTGTTTGAGCTCATTTAAGCAAAACCTTACAAAAAAGTGTTCTTTAAAAATTGGTGGATATGAAATCAAAATAACTGGTAGTCCTAGCAGGGCTTATCACATGACAAAAAGGATTCTCTTGAGACAGCCTTCATGGCTGAGGCATTTTGTTTAATATTATTTTACAGTGGTTTAATAGCACATGAATAAATCTTCCAAAATTAAAATATGAACCAGACAGAAGATACAAGATACACTGTGACTTAATAGTCTTCATTAAAGGTTTCCTCAAGTGTTTGAGCCAAAGCCTGGGAACTAAAGCTTGGAATGAGTACTGCCCTGGTAAGGTGATACAGCATTTGCTGATTCAAGAGAACATAATCCCTGTCTACACAAATTGTCCAGAATTATCACTGGCAAAATTATCATTGAATAGAAGCCTTGCCAGGAAGGTTATGCACGCTCAGTTACTTAAAATTTCAGACAGCTATCAGTTGCTCAACAAATGCCAAGATCATACAACCTATTCCTCCTGACAATTGACTGCCCAAATACACAAGAGCTTTGCAGCCAAAATTAGCTCAGTAATTTGGTTTCATTTTGTGCCTCCTGTCACAAATGATAAATGCTAAATATCTTTGTTACAGTGAGCTTTGATGGCAACCAGAGAAAATCTATCCATGAGAGAGAAGGAAACTGGTAAGTGGAGGAATATGCTCCAAAAAAGTATTTTTCGACATGCCACCATTGATTTTTAAGCTTAAGAAAGCAGTACATAGCAGTGGAGGTGTTTTTCAATACTTAGCGTTGTAGCAGATTAAAGTAAATAAATAAAAAAAATTACACTTCAATGTATATATTGAACAGATTACTTGCAGGTCTAATAGGTTACCATCTTCTACATATGCTGAACTAAAATAGTTAAAGTGCTTTGTAGTTCACTAGAGTGAAATTTCAAAGTCTATGTCAGAAAATATTCCCTCCAGCAACAAGATTCAGGCTGATAAAGAACTTCTCACTTAAGACAAGTGCTAGGATAGACTGAATTCAAGTCCCCCTGTATTATTCTGTCCTTCCATAAACTTATCTCCATTATCATGCAGCTTGTGTAATTTCTTCTAGTCATATATTGCTGTTTTATGAGTGGTGTCTTGAATCCCATGTGACCAGAGGTGACTACGATAAAATAATCATCATGCAACCCCAGTGCTGTTCAGACTTGGTTCACAGAAAAGAAATTCACAAGAGTTGCACAAAAAGCAGGAAATGCTTTTGAAACATGGAATAATAGAAGCGTTAGAAAAACAGATAATCTTGTAAAAACCTCGGCAACTCTGAATAAAACTGGCATAAATCAATCCCATCTTGCTGTTACCAGGACTCGGAGACACTTAATTTGTCCTTACCCACATTGCTATTTATACTTGGGTTAAGGTACATTAGAATTGTGTAGAGCTCATATCTTCTCATTATCAAATCAATAAAGATGGGATGAAATGTTCCTTTTTCAGAAGGAAGAAAAATAAAAGGCGATTTCATTATCAGAAACTCACTGCTGACCTAAGCAATAAGTCTAGTCAAGATTTTACAAAAAATCTCTTGCTTATAGGACCTCTTTTTTAACAATGGACAATGTTACTTGATAAAATTGTGCCTCTACATTAATAGCTAAAATTGTCCTTTGTCTCCCTCTGTAGGGTTCTACTTGGTGTCAATGCAGCATTTCTTAAACCACTACAAATGCTGGAATGATCAGGAGAAACAATTCTTGTTGTTCCAGACTCTCTTTTCCCAGAGGCAGTCTCATAGAAATATACAATTAGTTATTGTACTGTTACTACAGAACTGGATTTCTCCACTATCATTTTCCTTTTCTCTAATGCACTGTATTTAATAGAAGAGCTGATAGGCACACGGAATAGAAAATAATGAGAAGGGTGCTGTACAAAGCCATTCATACAGCCCAGACAGCTCTTACTAGTCCTGACTTTCCTGACAATTTAAAACTGTACTGAAGAAATACCTACTGTAAGTATCAAAGTGCTTTAAACTGAACCTATAAGACAATTTGCTTGTTGCATTTTCTGAGAGTAAATCCAAGCCCTTTGAAAAAATATTGTTTTGGAACAATTGGGGAAGCTGATACACAAAATAAAGAATGTAAAGTGGACACCACAGACAAATAAGGGGTTATGAGTCTTTTCAGTGTTTTCTGGCTTGTGCTTTTTTAGTGTGCTCCATTGGTACAGCAAGTCATATAAAGCATCAGCTATTATAAACACTTTTTCTTGTATAAATGTTCCATTGTTGATAACAGACCAGCTGTGATGTCAGTTCTCTTTCTTTTTAGGACTAGATATATTCTGTCGGCAATACAGACTTAGCACCTTAACTAGTTAAGAAGTAAATTTTTCTTAGCTTTAATTAAACATTATTTCAGTTTCTTTCTTTTTATATAGTTATTAGAATTAAGATCCTTTATACTGCTGACTCAGCCACAGAAGTCGTGTCTATTGAATCAACAAGAATAAATTGAAAAACTAGAACCAACGATGAAAATACAAATTAACATAAGTATTAAACTACTTTCCTAAACTAGTACCTTCATAAGTGCTGACTATTTATATTACTGCAATATCAACTTTCATTGACAAGTGCAAAAGGATGAAAACCTGTTCCTCAGAAGGGTTTAGGCTCCTAAATCCCAAGAGCAAGAGGAAAAGTTTAGCAGATAGTTCATGGAAGTAGACCTCCAGACACTGCAGTGAACTGTCGTTGAAATTAACATGGTGTAACTGAGAATCAAGGCTTAGAATATTATTTTAAAAGGTTTTAAGGTAATGCCAGAGAAACAGGCAGGAGACGTTTGACCTGTGGGTTCATGACTCTCAGAATTCATGTCTGGCATGACAGACTCCTGCATCAATAAATACTTCAATTTTGCATGTAGAAATGGTTAAACATATTGGATCAGCACTGGCAGGGTTGCCAAGATCCTCTTCTCTAGCGTAGGTAACCAGGAATCTAGAGCTATGATTGTGTGATAAATCAGATAGAGGAAGAGTATGACTTTATACTCCTACCACACTGATCACTGTATTGATAAGGATATTACATATAAAATACCTCCTCTTCTTCTACATGCAATTTAGATAGTCAGTACACACTTACCAAACCTTACAAAGAAGTGAGGTGGGAAAGAGACTGTCCCCTGTAAATCCCACAGACCACTCATTTTCCTCTGAACCGTTTGATGCTGCTGTTTAAGTAACTTCACATGCCTACACCAGAAATATGGTGTAGGAATCTATTTAGTGTTAGAAGTCAAATAAATATGAAAATGCTTCCAAAGCTGGTGGTGGCTAAAAATTTTGATAGCATTTAAGTACTGTATTGGCAACTGTATTCAGGTCTTTGATCCCTTTTTTGCTCTATTTGTTTCTTTCTTTTTTGGTTTTATACCTATCATGAACATCAGTGAAATCAGTGCATAGCTTGTCACTGCCCCCAAAGAGATCAGATTGTTGCTGTGAGACAGATCATGGACATGCTCTGTAAAAGATGCTGTGCAGACTGGAAGTGAACACTGAGAGCAGAGAGAATCTTTCAGTGCCATCATCTCTATAAGCAGTGAAAGACTGGGGATGATAATTCACCCCAGAGCAACAACAGGCACAAGTTGATGGGTGCCCTTCATGCACTTTATGGGAGCTGTGATAGAATCCTTTCCCTTGGACTTCTGCTGCATTGAGTGGGCTCCCAGTCTGTACTGCCAACAGCGTGCAGACTGTAATAACACAGTTGCTATCTTTCTCTTTCCTTACAATGGTAACATGGCCACAAGCTTACCTATTTAGCTACACACAAAACACACACATGTTTACACACTTGTGCACGTGCAGGTGCTGCTTATTCAGCAGTTTCAGCACAAATAGGCTGGTTTCAGCACAAATTGGTTGGTAATAAACTTATCCTGATTTCTTTTTTTCAGCGAGGAAACCCTCTGAAGAGAGGAAAAATATACATATAGCAGAGCTCTTTATCGTCTTCTCTGCATATTTAGCTACCCCCTCATTTTCTTTGTAGTCCACAGCACTGTAGGAATTCCTATGCAGATGACAGCAATTGTTAAATACTGAGAGGAACACTCACCACAACTCTGATTTTCCTCTTTCTAAGCTTCTTGACTTAATGCTTCTTTGAGTTGCATTTTTTTAATCCTATTGAACTAAGCAGAGCAGGAAAAAACACACAACTAGGTAAGCATCAATAATATTTTTACTTATATGATTAAATGAACTACCCGTTACATTTGATTGAAGAGGAGAGATTGTGCTGCAGCATACAGATGATTTCTGTATGAAATTAAAATTAAGCTTGAGTACATATCCTTTTAAGAAAGGTTGGCTAAAAGGAAACTATTTCCTTTTGGGAAAGTATCAAACAATGATTTGACTTAAGGTTTAGAAAAACTTAGGATTCACATTTTCATAGTGATGCTGTGTTCATTGAAAACAGGGACACTTTACTGTTGGAACTGTGTATCTGCCTTTTTACTGGAAACTTCAAGTCCTCTCTCAGAAATTAAGAACCATTCTTACTTTTCCAAGCAGAACCTCCAGACAAGCCACCTTCTTTTCTTCGTATTAATTAATCATAAAAAGATACTAATTGGGAAAAGAGAATAATGGAGGAAAGATGGATAAATGGATTCATCAGATTGGTAAGAAAGGGGAAAAGCTATCAGAAGACAAGGTACGGGATAAAATATACCAATGAATGAAATAAAAATTTCTTGCTTTCATAGTTCAAGTTTTCCCTGACCTGTGTTTAATAAAGATAGAAGACTATTACAAATATATCTCAGCCCATAAAAAAAATTCCAGACTCCACCATTATTCCCTCAGGATCTCCCTTGAGAAAAATAGATATGTAGCTTTTATTTGAAAAACTGAGCAAAAAACCCTACCATTGTCGAAGCTCTTCCATTCACACCCTCTTCTCTCACTTCACTGAAGTGTGGCTTGGATTCATTATCCTTTAGTTATTATGCAGATAAAAACAGAGTACACATTTCCTGATTTATAAAAGCTCTCAGAAAATAGCTTGCAATGATTAAATAGGTATGTCTATACTGGGTACTATATAAAACATGAATTCCCTATGCCTATACTTCAATCTAGGACAATGCAAATCAGCTCTTCTCTAAGAAGTATGTGATCAAATATTTCCTGCATCATTATTTACCTGAGACTCAGAAACACCCATCATATTCTGATGGATTTGAGGACAAAATACCTCTTTTCTTATTCTACTGTGGGGACATACTGAGAGAAAAATACTGACCTGAAAGGAAGAACGAATTCTCTCCACTGATAAAATATCTGTTCTTCTATTTTTTAAATTTTTTTTTTACATTAGCTAAAAGCATTCCTTTTTACTTCTACTTTTATCTCAGCGGGTCTATTTCCCCCAATAAATCAAAAAGAGAGGAGAAGGAGTAGAAATGTCATACTGCAGCAAACTATACAACTTAACAGAAGGAAAAGTACTTTGAATATATTAGCTAGACATAGTTAACCTACTCATTTTCTTCTCAAAACTGCCTGGCAGCTTTCTGCTGTTTCCCATTTCTGCTCATCCAGGCATTAAAAATCTAAATTTATTCCCTGACTTCGGTTTCCCATAAGGAGTTATATCTTCTACTACCAGTTCATCTACGATATTTATTTTACAGAGGTATTTATCAGGCCACTTTTCTATTAGAGTCTATAACACATACTTGTAATAATTGCTTTAATCTCTAGTTTCAGTTATAGGCTCAGTGCTCAGAATAAGGGACAGGTTTCAAACCACACTCATTCATGCAGCTTTTTAACCTTTCTGCTCCCCAGATGTGAAGTTTATTGCAGGTAACACAGGAAAAAATGCCTTCTGGAAAGCATCTTTACTGGGAGAATTTGGAGCACGGTTAGAAACCAACAGTCTTTCATTATCTGCACATTTAATTGCTTCTACAATGATGATACTATAGAAAGAAAGATTTTTTTGTGGCTCTTCAAAATCAGCTTTCTGCAGGAAAACTTCGTTGTCGTTTTGAAGATAATTATTGCTATAAAGCTATGTTAGTTACAAAATAAATGTGCAATTGACAGTGTGATTCAAATTAAGAATAAAAAATATTTTGAGAAGTTATTGTAAAGAGATTCAGCTCCTGTTTATGCAATAGTTCAGCAGACGTTGAAATAGTTGGGTCAGGGTGATTTTAGCTGCAGTTACAAATTGTCAAATGTTGGAAGGATTTTTTTTTTCCTTCTTGATTAATATATTGACATCTAGTTTGCTTCTTTGTCATTTATACAGGCTACAATTAAGAGGAGAGTGTTTCACGTAGGGCACTCAAGCAGACATCTAGAAGCCTCCCATACAGAAGGGGGAAAAACTAGGACTTTATTGCATTTCAAAGGAACTGAGCTAGTTTTCCTGAGTCTTTTTTTACCAAAACTCTACAAATTGACATCCATTTTACCTTTAACAAATTCAAGAAGCATCCATTTGTCTTACCAGGGTAATAGATTAATAGTAAAGCAGTCCTTTGCTTTTTTTTTCTGGATAGTTACAGTTTGTGAGGATCCATTATCTAATACATCTAATACATGCCACTTTCTGCATTTCGCTTCCATGGTGACAAGTACTATAAAAAATAAAACTAGCTCTGTAAAAAACACTGGAGATTTTTGGTGCTACTAAATGCATCATTTTCTTCATAGTTTCACTTAACCTTTTTCTGCTTGGTCTTTCTTACTGTTGAAAATAGTATTTCATCTGTTAAATAAAACCCAAGAAAAATAAAGATGACTGCTTGAGTAACTGTGTTCTGCTATTACCTAATTGTGCCCTGTTTGTCCATTGCCATGTTTATAAGTCTTAGCTGCTGACTGAACTAAGGTGCTGTCTCTATGATTGTCGGCTCAGGGACCGTAGGTGAAATCCTTCAAATTCAGTCAGAACTTTGCAGGCAGTATTGGAGGATAACATGATTTTACCTCTCTTTTTTTTTTTTTTATTTATTTTGTGTGATAACAAACAGATTCTAGCATGCTCAGAATTTCTAACTACTAATATTTTTACATCAACCACTATCAGCAACTTTTTGGGGTGTTTGCAAAAAGAAAGGCAGATATGGTTCTGAGGAATAAACACCAATAGTGGGATTCACATTGTGATTCAAAGCACTTAGTTATTCAGTTCTCCCTAAAACACGTGCCTGAGGCAAGACTCAGTTATAAACACAGGGGCCTAATGCCCCTGTAGAAACTGCACTATGCAAGACAGGGAGCTGACTGACAGATAGGAGACAGGGATTACACAAGATGGGAGTTTGTAAGGGAGAAAACCGTCTCTTTGAGCCTGCAGTCATTTTGTGTATATGGATTATGCATTGCTCCAATGGATTTACCAACTAATGCATTTATTTTCTTTCTTTCTTACCTGTCCCCTAGTCGAAGAGTCAATAAGATACTCTATTACTATGCATAGTATATTATTATACAAAGAGTTAAACATGAGAGAATGTAAAATAAGGCCAACTGATATTGTTTCAAAAAGAAGAAAAAGTGTTACAGACTCAGAATTTCTCAGGTAAGAAACTGAAGCATAAATATAAATATATTTTCCTTGAATTCCTCCATGACAAAGAAATTTGAATAAAGTCTATTAGATGCCATTGATATTGTTATGTGGAGGCAAAAACCCAATACAAAATATGCATATGAACAAACAAGATGGGATCTGAATTCTGAAAAAATATTGTGCAAACTGCAGGAATCCATCTTGTTAGAGTACAGGAGGCCTGGCTGATGAGGTCAGGAACAGGAAAATAATCATCATCTGGGTAAAGTATAATGCCTTGTTATTCTGATTTTTATACCTAGCAATAAAGTGAAATGGTCTTGTGTATTACTTGTTATTACAAGCATTTGTGATTGTTGGAAAAACAGCAAATAGATGTCACAGACAATTCCAAAATATGTAAATGAAATCAAATGCCAAGGACTAGATATATTTAGCAGCTGATCAGCTGAACTTATTTCAAAGATCCGTGACTCCATTGTCTATAATGGGACACACACGCACCTTCCTCATGTGTAAAGTTGCATAGTTGTGTCTTAATCTCAAAATGTGCTTTCAGTAAAGAATATCAACAGGAACAAAGAGAAAAAGGAAGAAAAGATGATGATGTTAAGAGATAGTGGTCTGAATTTATTTAGTTTTCTCTCTGAGGGCAGCTGCTATAATCTGAGGCATTTTAGGTCATCTGAGCCATCAACTTTGGTTTGGTATATATAACGAAGGACCTTTGATGGATATGTTCCCATCTGAACCTGAAACTGGAGGCCAAGTGTGGTACTATCAGCCATTTCAAATGTCACTAGACACTTCTGTGTGGGAAACTGAATCAAGGTCCTAGAGACAAGACAAAGAAAAATGTCATGGTAAAACAGTTATCAAGGGGACTGGGACTAGGAAGAAATCCTTTACAAAGGAAAAAATCTCAAAGTTGTTAATTTATATAGAAAATAGAGATGTGTATCCCATTAAACATATGTAAAAATTCAGACAAATTGAGTACTTAACTCTCTTAAAACCCAGCTACTACTTCAGATAGCTGTTGATGAACCCAACAGTCACTTTTTCATCACTTGAGCATTTCTACACAAAAGTTGACTGCAAATTGTATCAAAAAAGAGATTGTTTATATAGGAACTATGCCAGTTTAAGGTTCCTTTGTAAGAATCAGATGGGGCATGCAGTCTGGTGTTACCACCACATAGGGAAAAGGCAACACCAATACCAGGACAGTCAACTAAATGGCAGATTGGTGCTGCTATGGCACTGTAACTCAGTCCTCGGTCAGCATGCTGATGCTTTGTCTCCAGATGTTATACAGGAAACCTAGCTTTAAGAGCAGTGCCATGATGCCACAAGGGTGCCAGCTCCTTGGGGAGTGGGTCCTCATGGTGTCAGGCAGGGCAGGGCTTGGTAATCAGGGTCCATCCCACATCCCAGCCAGGGAGCAGGGCAGCTGGAGCATCGGGGTAGCCCAAACCCTGGCACCTCCCTGGGGACAGGGACAGACTAAGGCCAGGCCAGGCTGTCAGCCTGCGCAGGTGGGCCCGGCTCAGTGTGTCCCATGGCCAGGCAGGGCAGGGCTGTGGGGAGCTGGCGACTGGCCCTGCTGTGGTGTCACTGAGGCAGGGACTGACTGACTTGTCCAACCCCCTCCTAAAGCATATCTATCGTATGATTGATAATATGCCACCATATGTTGCCTTATCTATCACCGAGTTCAAATGATTTAGATCAACTGTACACCACGGTCTTGGCAAACAGAGTAATAAGGCTTTCAGCTTGCTTCAATGAACTATGGAAAGTGTTGGTATATGCATACTTACATTGCAAAAACTCTCACTAGTTTTTTTGCATAGGAGGATGAGAGAGAAACAATGGGTACATTTGCATTACTAAATGGTGCTGCACAAAAACAGAAGGCAGACTTTGCTGGAGGACTTCCATCCACTTTGCAAGTGGGGCACTCAAGATGATGTCCTGATGTACAGTTTCAATGATGGCTTTCCTAAGAGTGTATGATGAGACTCCACTATAAAGGTCTCACCAAAAAGGATCCCTTCTGCACACTTACATTGCTAACACAGATGGACCCAACTGTACCCTTACAGAACATGCTGAATCCACATTTGGATAATGTTGCTGCTTGACTTTGTGCCTATCTGTCTACCCCAAGACTCAGTTTTAACTTTTATATTTGTAATTTATTGCTCCATAACAACTGAAATTTTCTTACAAAGAAAAATGTATCTGCTATCAATATTTGTGCAAGAAACACTGTAACCATTAAAATGACTATTTACTATTATAATACCATTAATCTTGCTCACACTGGACTATTTTCAAGTTTTCACAAAGCTTCTTGTCCTGCCACATACAACAATGTAGAAAAATCTCTTTCTATTTCTTTGCAATATCATTTTCTTCCAGAGATGCATGTAAATTCTCCATCTGTCTCTTCCAATATTTTGCCATGTTTTTTTTCTGTAATGAAGAGTTTGTTCCTGGTGTTTCCTGGTGTTTTTGCTAAAGATGCAGCAGTCTGATGCTTAGAAGAGACCAATTGTTATTTTCAATCTCAGCATGTGATAATAATAAGGAGCTTAAAAAAAACTATAAAAGCTTGGGAACCGTATTCTTCAGTCTTAGACTAAGCTATTAGTTTTCTCAAGATCCCAGTAGAAAAATTCCCTGAAATCTTAACATCTAAGAAAGTTGATTATGTTTCAGCAAAGCATGCTCACATTGAAAGTGACTGCTGTTTTGAGGGTTACTTTATATGAACTTTAACTTTGACAATGTATCTTCATGCTCTTAATATACATGTTTAGCTAGTTCAGCAAAAATGACCATTCACACTTGGCTTTTTCTTCTTGGTACAAAAGTACATCATATGCAAAAGTGCAAAGTAGTCTTGAGAAGCCAACAAAAGCAAAAATAAGTGAAATTGAAACACCATCAAAGCTTTTCTCCCATTGAACTTTCCATAATTATTTTAAATTGTGCTTTATAATAATGACTAGTGGATGGCACTAAATATATAGAATCATAGAATGGTTAGAGTTGGAAGGGACCTTAGAGATCATCGAGTTTCAACCCCCCTGCCGTGGGCAGGGACACCTCCCACTGGACCAGGTTGCTCAAAGGCCCATCCAGTCTGGCCTTAAACACTTCCAGGGATGGGGCATCCACAACTTTCCTGGGCAACCTGTTCCAGTGCTTCACCACCCTACGTATCTGTCTACATATCACCACCCTACCATATCTACAAGATTTTGTAGATTCAAATCTAAAGACAAAACACTGGTAAGACCTGCTGAACCAAAATGGCTAAAGAACAACAGCAGCAGCCAAATTGAACATATATTCTTGAAGATAACTTTACAAATTTATTATTTTCTTGTTGTGATCACTAACAAGCATGGTTTCCTCTGAGTATTAGAAAATTATACTCTAGGTGCATAGGTGCATTTACTTGTTTTAATTACTTGTATCGTCACACATTTTCAGTGTCTCTTTTATAAGATGAAATTCAGAATTTTACTAGAGATGAAAAGATATAATTTATCTGTATAGCTCCTGTTTTCCTACAATATCATCAAAAAAACCTCTAACAATATCTTTTCTATACATCAAAATTATATACTAAAATACATTAAACATACAAAACAGAAATAAAGAGCTTGAGTCAAAATGCACCCGCCATTGAATAAATCCCAGGGAAAGGTAAAGATACAAAATAGTCAGAAACAGGGAAGCTGGGTTTCCCACCAGGACTGCTGTCTTGTAGTTACTGACTCCAATGTCTGAGATATGACCGGTGATAATTTTACAAGGAAAAATGTATTTAGAGTGAGTTGAATTGTCTTTTTCCCTAGTTAAAAGCACCGATAATATGCTGCTTTGTTTGTTTGTTGTGTTTTATGCAGCTGCATATTTTCCCTAAGCACATAAGTACTGAATACCTCTGAAAATTTTGCCCATTTCTCACATTGGGCTGAAACTGGCTAATGGGGAAAGATGTTTCCAGGAAAGCTGGAAGTAGAAAATATGGTAGAGACCCACATTCATACACACTAAGGTTGAATCAGAGGGGTTGAAAGTGCTGAGTTTTCTTTTTGATTAAACCTAGACAGCTGTAAGGAAAAAGAATATATATTTCATAGGTCATATCATGATTTCTGACATACTTTTCATTGGATATTACTGAAGCTCCTTTATTATAGGTATAATATATATATTCCATATATTAATATAACCTTAGACAACTAATAACTGTCATCCAAGTTCTGCAAGAAGTAAAGGAAAAACAGAAAACACTCAAAGAAAACAATTAAATATCTTTTTTCAGAGAGGAATTATCAAATACCATTTTTCTTAAGCAGAAGCATCTTCAGCAATGGAATGTCTCTCACAATGCAAACTGCTGTCATGCAACAAATTACAGGGAAGTCTATGTAAGGAACTTAGTTTAACAGCTGTGTATTTCTTCTCTATACAGTAATTTGCTACATTTCTGCCTCACTTTGGAAAAATGCAAAGGGAGAAGTGTGTTTTGGTAATAAAGGGAAGTAAATGATTATTTCAAAAGGAACAGAAAAAATGGAAAAAAAAAAAAAGAGACCCAAGAGAATGCGGTTTAAGATTTTCATTACTTGTGCATATATTGATAAACAATAGTAAGTTAGTCTATGAATTAGCTACTGACTCATACACCAATGCTGTTGGAGAGTATAGTTTCACTGAATTTCACTGAATTTTTAAAGTTGGAAGGCACCATAGAGATCATCTAGTCCAACTCCCCTGCTGAAGCAGGATTGCCCAGAGCTAGAGCATGTTACTCAGGACGGCA
>JAOXNO010000001.1:23441819-23479177 GCA_028565335.1 Limnodromus scolopaceus
TCTCCCCTCAGCCTTCTCTTCTCCAGGCTAAAGAGTCCCAGCTCTCTCAGCCTTTCTTCATAAGGGAGATGCTCCAAATTGTTATTGCTTGACATATTGAGAAAGCATAAAATGAGAAGATTAGACATTAGCTCATCTTTTTAGCCTGTGACAAATAAGTGTTGTAAATTCAGACTACTATAGATGTATTATGCATGTGAAATGCAAACAGAATATGGCCAAAAAAGGTTCTGATTTCAAACTTAGTGAAAGAAATTAGGTTTCACCGTTGCAGTGTCATCAAAATATTGCCTGTGTTTTATTGTAATTGCCCTATAAAGCTATCAATGTTAAAGTTGCTTTCAAGCTTAACAAAATAAAATGTAACACAAATGGCTTTGTCTCTTTAAGGATTCTATAGTTCTTTGTTCCATTCAGCCATAACAATGCTGACTACTGTTGTAACAAATTTTGTTTTCCATCCGAAGTTCATGTATGCATGGACATGGCTTTATATATTACTTTAAAAATTAAGTAGGTCTGAACAGTCATACTTTTGCATCTTGAAAATAATAACACATCACCAACAAGAAGGGCCATGTAGTGATGTATTACACATAGTGAAACATAGTGAAAATATGATGCAATGGTGCATATGTTGAATGTCCTACTCTGTCGTTCACAGGTGGATGCCCTGTCAGGTTTCTAACCTAGCTCATGCAGAGTCAATGCAACCAGGGCTTTCTAGGAGCCTGAGCTGACCTTGGTCAAACTTGGTGATAGAACTGGCATGTCTGCTGTGCTCTGACCATTAATAAACAGGAAATAATTTCTCTTTATTTGTAGCGTGGAGTCAAGTATGTCATTGATGTTATGAACACTTCAAAAGCTTTCTGTCTCTTATATACTTGTGAAACAGAAAAGTGAACAGAGAATTTTCTGTTCTTCTCATGTAGCAACAATGCAAAACAATTAGGGCTACAATCCAGAAAGCACTTTAAAGTAGTTTTCTTTTAACCTTGGGAATTAAAACCAGTGGAGAATCTAGCCTCCAATGTTCAGGTGGAACATGAACAAGACACATAATAATAAATAGCTACATTCTAAATATTTAAAAAAAAATATGTTTTCCTTATCTATTTTTTTACAAAGAACACAGTAGATCAGGCAAAGCCATTCAAGCAATGATTACGCAAATGGAAATATCAACCTTCTATTCCTGTGTATTCATCCTTATGCAGCCCATGTTTTGATTAGTGGGGATTCAGACATGTCTTTTATTAGTTCAGCCGTGTCATATCACAGCTGCTTTCTAAAGAGAGTGCAAACATTCTTTTAATATAATCAGAAATATAGATTAACTGAAAATTTTTGTACCATTAAAAAATGGGAAATTTAAAGAAAAAAAGTTATGAGTATTTTTAAAGGTACAGTACTAATGACTGAGGGCTACAAGTAGTCCTAGAATTTCCACTAAATTTCTATCCAACCTGCAGAGAACGTGTACCATGCTGAGGCACTTGGGCTGTAGGATCTAATGGTCACAGTACCTCAGCAAGCAGTATTTAACCATTTACTGATTGGCTACTAAGAGTCAGCCAACACTCAACAGGGACTGACTTCCAGAAAATTATTGAGACTGACTGGTCATGCAGACAGCTTGGAACTATTAAGCAGTCTTTGCCCCAAACTAGCAGGGGAAATAATATGATTTTTATTGGCCATTGCCTTCTATCATCAAGATATTTCTTTAATATTGCCATAGGAAGGCAAGCCTTAGGATGAAGAAGATGCTGGAGAATATTTAAGGTTAAGAAGATGAGAACTGGTTTAATCAATTCAACTTTGCTTTTTAATTCCTCTAGTAGCATATAAGAATGGCAATATTCCTTAAACTGAGAAATATCACAATTCTTGTGTCTAGGCTAATATATGCTACCTGCCTTAAGTTTGTTTAGGACTAGCAGTATTTCTGTGTAGGTCTGTATCAAATAAAAACCTAATTTGTGTGATAATCACAAAGTAGTAGAACTGCATTTGTTTGAATTGTTATAATTATTGCTATAAGCTTACAAGGACACCAGCACAGGTCCATAAACGCCTAGTTAAGTCATAAATCATTAAGGGTCTACACCTTGGTATAGTAAAAGTCAAAGATATTGTTATTGTTGATTCATAATAAAATCATGCTGTCAAGATTACATTCCTGTTGTCAAGGTTACATTTGTGTCAGGACTTCTTCTCTCAAAAGTCCCTCTGAAAAATTTAGTTCTTAGCATTTGCCTGTTACTGCATTATTTAGCCAAAGGGAGAAATAGTTATTTCAGCTTTGCCTGTTTAATAGACTTCTTAACTTGAAAAAGAAACCTATTGTTTTTCTTTTTCTGCTTTCTAAATGAAAGAAAAAACATGTTTTAGTAAATGCACAAATTAAAGTTAAATGTAAACATGCAGTGAAAGGCAATATCTTGCAGTGTGTGCTGAAATTGCAAATTAAGCTGAAATCAAACATTAATTTAGTCACTGGAGTATTTGGAGATGTTCGAATGAATATGCTGCCTTTACTAATAAATTTTCACTAATATTTCTGAAACGTTTTTGTTATATGCTTTATTCAAATTGTAAAGAACAGAACAATACTAGGTGGGAAGAAAATTAGATGCCCCAGGCTGGTAGAGATACATCAATAGCTATTAAACCAGCAGGAGTTAGGATCAGGAAAAGATCAAAAGATTTTAAGTGATACGTAATATCGCAATATTGGTAATATCGCAACTTCTGTATTCAGCACCCTACTTTTCCAGAGGTGTTTTGAAAAGTTATTCCTGGGTAATGATGTCTCCTGTTGGTTTTATCTAAGGCTGGGAGCACTGAGAACACCTTAATACAAACCTTAGCTTAGGTTTTTAAATGTAACCACTGACCAAGCTTTGAAGATCAGGCTTTAAGAAAGAAAACTTTAATGCCCCTCAGGACACTTCTGCAAAAAGAGGCACTAAAAGCAGACTTTCCAATATTCCACTGAAGACACACGCATGCAGAGACTTATGCACACAGTTTCATACTGCAGAACACTTATACTGGCAAATTTCCCTTTTTTTTTTGGATTCAATTAACATTTTTTTTCTGAAGATTTTTAAATTAATAACACCCTTGTCCCCAAAGAGTCACTTATTTAAGAGTCTTTTAATATTTTCTTCAGAAGAAAGTGATCTATGTTGCTGAAATGTACTATCATTGGGGTTTATTCCAGATTTGAATTTGTCACAGAACACACTATTTATATGTAGTGCTTCTGCACTCCTTAGGTTCCCTGGTAAAAAAACAAATATAATCATATTTACAAACTCCACTGAATTAATCTAAAAATCACAACTATCTAGGCCTTAATCCATAGTGCCTCTTTTCAATTCATATCCTTTTCTAACATTTAAAGAAACAAATTTCCATGTTTACTCTATTTCTCAAAGCCTTTTATCAAACTAACTCTCTGGCAGTAATTTTATCCAGCTTCCTAGTCAGACACATAATCTGTTTACCACATAAACCAAGGACAAATAATTACAGGAGAACCCTAGGGAATGAATGACCCTTTATAAAATTGTAGTTGCTTTGGATGAAAATCCGTACAAAATAAGTTCATGCTTGAAAGCACAGATTGTATTTTTGTTTGTCTGAGCTTTAGTACAGATAGTGGGAAAATCTTACATAAATTTTAAAGGTAGCCATATATTTGTATATTACAGAAGATGTTGAGCTGGAAATGGGATTTATTATATGTTCTTTCGAAGCAGTTCTTTCCTAACAGAGCCGTGCTCCCTCAACCTAAAGAGGCTTAGAAAAGGCTTTTTCAGGACACCTTAAAGCTGTGACAACCTGAGCCTGTGAAATCCTGTTAGTGAAACTCAGTTCCTTTTTGGAGACATCTAATCAGATGCTGTCTATTGCTTGCACTTTCTCACTCTCAGTAGTTCTTTCTTAATAACACCCTTTCAACAGCTTCATTTTGGGACCAGTGTGAGAAAAAACTTTACTGTGCTTTCTTTCTAACATTTTCAATAGCTTTCCCATTTGTTTTGTTTTTTTTTTTTTTTTAATCATTGTAGGCTGAAATAGAAGCAAAATTTAAAAAAAGCCCAAAACCAAACCAAAACCAAAATGAAAACCCCACAAACTGAATCCAAACAATAGAAAGAGCAAACCAATTTTTAAAGTAATTGTTATTAATATGAGATAATTTATGTCAAAAAATATAATAATTCAGAACTAAAAGTGAAATTCAGTTGGATCCCAGACTTTCAGTTTTCCCTAGGTAGTTCTTTTCATACATTTTTCAAATTCATTTTACAAATGTAAAGCTTTTAACAAAAGCTTGCTCCTTCCCCTCCTTTCCCACACCAGTGTGTTCAACTGCAGTTGTCCCAGGTTGGCAGTTTTAAATTGATTAACTTTAGACTTTTTGTTCAGAGTGTGGATCCAAGCCTGTAAAAATGTGTATGGTCGTGCATTAATATTTAAAATTGAGAAAGAACAAGAATAGGAAAAAAATAATTTTTCTTAAAACCTGAATTTAGAAGAACGTCATGTAGAGATTAATGGCCTGGTAGTCACGATGAGCTGTGGATTGGCAGACTGCAGTGCCAACTGTGGAGCTGAACATAAATGCTGTCCTCGACAATTGAGTTTTCTTGTAACTGTCAGCGTCAGTTGATTCCTTCCTCCAACCAGAAGAATAAATGTGTGCAGTCTGCAAATTAGAAAATAGGGAGAAGCTCTCTTTCTGCAGCAGCATTTGTAAGAGCTCTGAGGCTGGAAATCAGATTGTTTTAGGTACCTAGTTAGATGTGCCTGTCAAAGTAAATGTGTTTTAAAATACTTATCAGGGAAGATGAGAAGCTTGTCCAGAAGACAGTGAATCGCTACTTAAAATATGTTCTTCTCATCTTTTTTATTTGATACTGGGCTGGAACCTTCCAAAACATTATTTTCCTCATTTCTTTACTGACATCATAGGGCTGTTTTCTTATCTTTATGATTTCTTACTTTGTCATCTTTTATGTTGGGAAGTGGCATCATTTGCATATGTATCATTGGGTCTGCATGAAAATACTGCATCTAGGTACTTTCAGAATTAACAGGTTTGCTCTACAGCTCATTGAAAATTTTCAAAAATTTCCTGCTTAATTTTTCTTTCAATACTTTAATTTTGTAATAGGAGGAAGGGAGGGAGAAAGGAGGGAAGGAGGGAAGGAAGGGGAGAGATACAAACAATCATTGTTTTTTCATATGAACTAGGGAAGGAGACAAAACCATAAAAATGTCAAGAAATAATGTTTAGTGGTAGAAGTATTTTACAATTTTCTCCAAGAGCAAATCTTAAAGAAACATTCATTCTGACAATACTCACTTTCAATACCTTTGCAAATGAAGGTTAAGGAGATTCCTACTAAAAGGATGATTTCTGCACATGCAATTGAAACAGCTCTTAAGAACAAGCACCCCAAAGACAATAGCCTATTCTTATAACTCTCTATCAGCTGAACAGATCCACAGCACTGATTGAATGGCTCCTAATGACCTACAAGACAGTGAAAACAGACCAATTCTGGTGAAGTAACACTTTCTGTGGACAACAGCAAGATACCTATAGTTCTCATTCAAAAGAGACAGTGGTATGTCTTTCACTGGGTAAAAAGGGATCAAAAAGGGATAGAAGTCAAGGAGAAATGGATATGAAGCAGTATAAAGTAACTTAATTATGTGTAAACTTAGATAAACCAGGTCCCAGACTAACATACTTCATTTTTGTCTTCTATATCCATTTTTTAATCCGTAAGTGGTTAAATTTCTCACAATTCCAAAGGAAACTCAATATTTTCAAACAAACCTTTTACCTGTGGCTAGTTTTAATGTTTAAGGTTTTGCTAGCATCCAGTAGATGACATACATCGATTAAGTAAACAACGAAACTGCATCAGGGGAAGATCAGATTGGATATTAGGAAAAGGCTCTTCACTGAAAAGGTGGTTGGTCACTGGAACAGGCTCCCCCAGGAAGAAGTCACAGCACCAAGCCTCTCAGAGTTCAAGGAGCACCTGGAAGATGTTCTTAGTCATATGGTTTAGTTTTAGGTAGTCCTACGAGGAGCAGGGAGTTAGATGCAATAGTTCTTATGGGTCCCTTCCAACTCGAGATACTCTATGAGTCTATGATATATTAGGTAGACTAGCTGAAAGGGCCTAGTTTTTTTAAGATGTTTGAATCAGTGTAAATACTATCTGGCATTCTCTTGAAAATCAACTTATTTGAAGGCATTGCAGGTTGTGGTGTTTTTCTTACTAATTACAATTGGCTATCATTCTGGAGTTAAAGTTTGCACGGTAGTGTTGAAGTTAAGCACATGCTTAAGTGTTCCCAGGGTTTCAAGGGATGTACAGATAGACTGTGATTCATTTTTATTTCACTTGCACCAGGATCAAGATTTTCTTTTAAAAGAAAAATAAGAGTAAAATTGCGTGATCAAAAAATTTTATTTTTTATATTATCTCAGTGGCTTTTTTTAAAAAAATCATACGTCCATGTCCTTGACACCTGGACATATGGTAATATTCTAACTTCACTAAAAGCAGGCTGAGGCTGTGTAATATTTCCACACTAGGTACTGCTGACTATAGAGTGACATTTGCCCCCTATGCAGGCATTTCACATCTTAAATATGTAAGATGAAAAATGGTATGTTTTTCATACTTAGGATATTGTTTTGCATGAATTGGGGAAGATTTCCAGTTTAATGATGAAAGTACATATTGATAATGTCAGTTCCATGTCTAAAGCTGTATCCTGTACAATTAATTCTCATTAAGTCTTGGAAAAGATACAAAATTTGCTTAATTAATCCATATGCAATTGTTGAACATATTCAGTCCTCTATAAGCCTTAGTTTAAAAAAAGTATTTAAATGCAAATAGGTTATTAGCAACATTAGTTTTATCTTCTTGGCTGATTTTCTAGTGAAATAGAGGAAACAGAAGTACTGTAGAATTTGGCATGATTGGGACAGGCACTGGACTAGAATGATAATGCTAATGGAGGTCAGTTGTGAGGTGCATGAGGAAAGCTTGCAAATGTCTGCTGACATACTTATTAACTCTGGGGCATACTCTAACAATTTTGGGGTCATTGTTCTTATCTGATCCTTTAAACAGAACTGGAGATTAATTTGGATAGTTTCCTATTTCCTATATGTGGACTATAACACTCAAAGACACTGAAGCCTCTGTAATAATGCTGGACAACTAACCCATTAATTAAACATAGATCTCACAATAAAGCTTTTTTGTTTAAATCACTCCCAAAATATGCTAAAGGCCCAAATCAGGGATACTCCTCCTGCACGTCCCTGTATTTGCACTAAATTGCTGAAATGGATATTTTGTAAGCACGATCACTTTGGGAAACTATTCTGCAATCTAATAAACCTCAGTGCCAAGATATTTCCCCTGACTCCTCAAATGTTTTCATTACCTCAGTTTAGTCCCATTGCCATGAAATATTCCCCAACCTGTTTATGTCTGCTTTGTTGTTCTAAAATTCAAATCCTGAAGTCAATTTCACAGGTATGTTTGTGACAAGTGTAGTGGGGCAAGTTTTTCAGGGTTGATGGTCCAAGCTATGTACAATCTGAACAGGGGCAAAAGTTCTTTCAGCTGTGAAAAGAGAAATCACAGGAGTCTTTTGCACAGAGCAATTTATATTCCTATATAGAAACTGGGAATTATAAACTGGTGGCCCCACTGGACAGAAGGTCAAACTGCACTTTTGAAGCATAAACACACAGCCTCTGTAGGGAGCCAATGGATCCCACTTACAGAGATCTTTTTTATAAAGATACAAATGATTTGATACCTAATGTGAAGATTGTTCAAGAGGAATGAAAATTTTCCTGATGCCTCATGAAGAAAAATATGCTTGTGAATGCACGGTCAATTGACTCATGAATGCAGAAATCAATAAGGGTCAGTTGTAGGAAGGTATCAGTGAGGTTTATTTTGTTCATGAATCCCAAAACACTGCCACCCTTTCTGACCTCACCATCTCTTCCTATTTGCCTTCCTATTTATTTTTAACAAGAAACTTATGGAAACACCTGTGGATGTTCTTGACTATTTTTTTTATAGAGAGAAATACAAGCTCACGTGGCTAAGGATGAAATATCAAGTTGCATAACTGTATCATAGAATTCACTTATTTTTTTGTAAAAACAGTTCTCTACTGAGCATTTGTTTGGAGCTAATTAACACTACCATACACTAATTTGTTTGCTGGATGCTGGTCCAGCTGAGTTATCCAGATGTTTGATGCTGTGAGATGGACAAACATAACTGAAGGCAACTGTTGTTCTGACTTATTTTCTGTGAAATTAAATTGTTTCTCTGGGTTTCTTTTATAAATTTGCATGTGGAAAATGGGATTATTTCTATGAAGTGTTCTCTCAAATGTCTTTATTAATTTCTCTAAAACCAAATACAATATTTAATAGACAAAGCTTATCTGTCTTCTTTTGGGTATAGGTGAAATTGAGGTTTTAGGATTTTAATTAAGGTACAAATTCTCTCAATGTAATTTTATGTTCCTCCTCTGACATTGTAATGCTATCATTGACATTTTCAGTTTCTAGCTCTTACCATGCTTTTATTCTCCATGTCTGCACTTCCTAGACCAGGTTGGTTTGAGAACTCACTAATGGGTGATGGATGCTGGATTCTAAGAACATTTGATAAGAAATTTTGCAGTTTTGTCTTATTTCTGTACTTATGTCTTGATGCTTCTAGTATTGCTTTTGATGGAAAATGACATGTATTTAGTACATGTTCTTGCCATTTTCAGGCTGCATTGACAGCCTTAATCAGATGAATTAAAGTGCTTTTTCTTCAGTAGGAACCTAACATATGATTGAAAAAGAGCATATGATTGTGGATCAGCTTTGTTATGGACTTTCTTGAGCATTTCTACCTTGGTTACTGCATAGATGCATTACTAACGTGCC
Source organism: Limnodromus scolopaceus (assembly GCA_028565335.1). NCBI lineage: Eukaryota > Metazoa > Chordata > Aves > Charadriiformes > Scolopacidae > Limnodromus > Limnodromus scolopaceus. Next base: position 23,450,845 of record JAOXNO010000001.1, read on the forward strand.
ATGAAATTTCCTTACCCCTGTATTTTCTTATTCGCTAAAGACTTGCAACTATATATTGTCTTGATTTTTACATAATAGCCCCTTTAAGATCATATTCAAAGTATTCTTTATGTTCATTTATTGTGATTTAAATTATGTTGCATTATCTTTATCAGCAGGAAAGGGAATAATTTAGTTGGTACATGCCTTGGAGCTTGCTAGTTATTCATAGCCATAATGAATATTGCAAATTTGGGATCTGATAGAGATACATAACTGTGATGAGATCTGTGTTGCCTGTAGTATGTAACAAAACAATGGAGTATCAGATATATCATCTGATGGAAGATGAGTGCATGGTGGATAAACATGCATTCTGAACATGTTAATATGTCACTCATTCTCCTTGGAATTCTATGAAAACAAACACCACTTGGCAGTATCTGTGCTCTACCAAGAAGCTCACCCATTCCACAGGTACTTATGACAGACATTATATTTATAGTTTCTCCCAAGTGAAATTGCTGAACCATGCTTTCTAAACCAGCATTTGACTAGTTAAGTTTCATCTCTTTTACCCTTAAGTTGATGTCAAATAGCAGTATTTTCTCTTTGTCAGAATGCACAAACAGAAATCAATGGAGGAGAACATAACAAATAGATGAACATACAGCCATCTGCGCCTGCTGAGAGCTTACAGAGTTTTCAGAATGGTCCCAAATTAGTCACAAGAAAGAGGCTTCAGCGGCAGCAGAAGTGAAAGACAATATGGATTAATCAGCAGTACAAGTTCTTACAGGAAATTGCTTAGTAGTCCAGACAGAAGGTGACATGGGATTGGGTCAGTAAGAGAAAGTAACATAGGATCCATATGTGCTCACTCTCCAAAGCCTCATGAATAGGAAGTATCTTTCACAGTTGTTTTTTTTCTCTCTACACAGCAGACTCAAAAGACTCATACTTTTTTTAGTTCCAACTAAAGTTGTCTACCTTTTACTGTTGCCTTTGAGATGGCAGGTTGCTAAAGAAAACCATGTTAGTCTCAGGTGTAGAGACACTAAGAAGCACAACATTTGCTGAAATGATAAAAAATAGATTGCTACTTCTAGAATAGACTAGTGAGATCCCAGCAAGAACTAAAGGCTGTAATTCAAGGAAATTTCATTCCCTTGATTAAGTTATACTTTAAAGTGGCATACATCAGCGTAGTACAACATCTAAATTTAAACATCCACCACCACATGAAAAATCATTGTAAACTCTGGTTGTAATTCAGTTTCAGACCTAGAAGAAATTGTATATAGTGTGTCTGCATTTGAGTTATATGGTCATCACAGTCAGCAGACATCTAGTCAGTACAGGACCCTAGATTTGACCAAACAGTTTTCCATCTAGATTCCACCCTAACTTCACGAGCTAGATCGCCATGGACTATAGTGGAATCTTAGGCACTGACTCACAGGTAGACAACCAAAATATAGACACCAACAAATCTGGGGCTGAATCCTACCCAGTAGTGTCGGAATCATAACAACTTTCTCTTCCAGCTAGAGCAAAAAGACTTATCTCCACCTATGTATTTTTCCTCAAGCATAAGGAGAGGAACAGACTGGTAACAAAGATTTTCTCTTGAGGACAGAGGCATTTAATTCACATTCCCTGAGAAACTGAAAGGTAACTCTCATTGAGGTAACGGAATGAATAACAGTGACACAGCTCCAGCCTCATTTATTAGGAAAAATGCAGAGAGTAAGGGCAAAAGTGTTGAATAAGAGATAGGTATCTGAAGTGTGTATGATTGCAAATAAGTCCTATTTCTATTTCTTTGTGAAATTGTGCTGCTTGTTGCCCTGTCTATCTGCATTGAAGTGATTACAAAGTATGGTTTAACTATGCACCTTGATTGCAACCCTTTCTAAGTTCACTTAAACATCACTGAGACTTCAGAAATATGAATCACTTAGTCTATATCTTGTGATGATAAAGGTATAGTATGGTAATATGTTTTAAACTATTACAGCATGCACTTTCAGATGCTAGAGAAATACTCATTAATAAGAAAATTAGCTTGCAAATATTAGATCACTAGATATTCCTGTAAACTTGGCTGAAACAACTCCTCATGTATTTTGAAATCCTTACTTTAAAAATATAGATGTTTAAGTATACATTGACATCTAGCAGTAAAGCAAAAGTGAGAATGTCTCACTGCAATGTGAAGCACACCTACTGAAAGGTGACTTTAATTTCCTAGCGGTCGCTATATGAGGCCAATTCTCACAGTAATGAAAACACCATAGCCCATTGATCTCAACAGACATTTATAAATTTCTTTCTTTCAGCTTTGAATGTGATGAACTCAAAGTAGTAGGCCACTTGAACCTTGAAAATTTTGGGATTTGGTTTTCTTGTTTTCTGCTAAGTAGATTCCAGTATTGGCATTTCTGATGTGCTAATGTTTTTAAAAGTGCAGTTTTTAAATGTATGGCTGCACCAGCTCTTTAGAACTGTAATCATGTTTATGCTTGTTTTCCAAATTAGCTTGTATTGTCATTGCAGTTTGTATTGAATGTTACTTTATGTGGGCTTCTTGTACAAGCCAAGAAGGAACATATTCTGTCTTTCAAGAGTATAGACAGACAAAAAGTCTCAGAATTAATAGGATCTTCATAGAAATAAAATTTCACAAATTACTTTTGCTCTGTTTTATAAGAATTAATAGATTTTTAGAAAATTATCTTTTGCAATAAAGCTACCTTTCTTTAAAAGGAAATTGTATCCCTGAAAAGCTTTTTGACTAGCTGTATTTACATTAAATAAATTATGACGTATGTTACCTGCCTAAGTGAAATTGCAGATCAGTAAAAAAATCATGCCCTGCTCAGGAAACAAAATAGAGCAGAGCAAAAGTGGATTAGGAAATGATAGAGCTTGACGAAGTAAAACTGAAGAGATGATCTATCTTTCCTACATACCTACACACTTGAAGTGTTCTCAGAAAGTAGGTCTATTTCATCTGTGATAAAAATTATGCCTGATCTCTGCCCATAGACTTAACGGACAGAGTTTTTTTTCCTTTTCTGGCAACATTTTTTTCAACTTGGAAGGAATTCAACAGCTTTAAAATATCATATACTTTCAATATATTTTACTGTATTGAATATTAACCATGGGAAATTTAGACATCAGAAGCCTGTCTTTTTGTCAGTGTTGGACATCCTGGAAATGTGGAAATGCTTACTTTGAAATATATTGAATGGAAGGACTGGGGAAAAAAAAAATACAAATTGAATGAGTGGCTATTATGAAAAGCAGATTTTAATAATGGCCAGCACACACCACTTATATTAAGATCCATCCTCAAAGTACTGTAAATAAATCCCTTACCAAATTAAATCCATTTACTCCAATTTCTCCCCAAAACAATCAATATGTCCTCAAGGTTTAATGTCAGCATCATGATACAAAGATAAACTGAGTAATCTGGGTCTTTTTTTCTTTGCTGTTCTTCTAATATCTTTCTAAAAATGCCTGAGTATTGAAAAAAAACTCTTATAGGCCATGATTAAAACATTCCTCTAATAAAATGGTTAATCCCAAGGCTAAAGTAGTGCATGCACTGCAGTTTGCAGACTGATTCTTGCTTTGGATTTATCTTTTTTTCTTAACCCAAAGACTGCTTAAGACAAATTACAGAAATAAGGACCAGAATCCAAAGTTCAGAGAAGTACTCTTACAATTGGGTTATAAAGTTGGGCTATGCACTCTTTTTCCCACTGAAACTTTACTGTTTTCTGACCCTTGGTGTTGTTTCAACAGCTATTAAAAGTGTCACAGACAAAGAATGCTTTGCTATTTTTTTGAGGCAGATGGGCTGCCTGCTCCTCAGTGAGACCTCTACAGGCAGGCTCTACACAGGTAGCTTCTGTTGCTGCAGAAAAACTGGAATACACTTGAGATCAGGTCAGAACAGAAGCAGTTTATTACTATGGCTTTAGGAGAGAACACAGAGCAGCAGCAGCTTGGCGGGCTCTGCTGATAGGGACTCTGCCCAAATAAGGCAGTTACAGAGCTTATAACCTTTAGGCTGCCCAACCTGATCTTCACCAAAACACTCAGATAAGCAGGACTACGGAAAACAACATCAGCAATTGGAACTTTTCAGGTAAGAAGACTCTAGACAATACATTATTTTACAATTAACTCCTTTATTAATTAAGTCCTGATGAGTAGTGAAACCATTATCTGCAAATGTTTGTTAACTAATGATGATGATATGTTAACTATTTTGCTTCCACAACTAGAATCTTTTATGGTTATGCTCAAAAAAGGAATATTGCCAAACCATGTATCTCTTCAGAGGACTTGTACTGTCCATGACAGACCTTCTCTGAGCACTCCTACTGGATGAGGCTTGTGCAGAGCCTGAAGCAGGGGAGCTCCTTAAAGAAGAGATCAGACCTGAGCCAGTGAGATCTGGTCATGTCCAGAAACAAAAGTGTAAGTAGCTAAGGAGTTTTAAATGCAAATAAATACTTAATGAGAGTGCTGATCCCTGTGTTTGAGAAGCAGTTAGCTGAGGAGTTAATTGCAATTCATTAACTAGCTTCTCAATTCCACCAGTCATTCTTCAAACACCTGAATCAGCCCTTTTTTGGATTTCAGGTCTAGTGACAAACTGATTCCAAACACAGTTAAATTCATCTTCCAAGCTCTGCAATGGCTTCCACAATTCCAGAAAGGCATTTCGACAAATGTTCGTAGCTTGAGGGGAGGTTGCAGAAAGTCAGCTTTCTCCTCCAAAGCAGACTGGGATTCCATTTAAGGTAGCCACTGCTTACTTCAGTTCCAGGCCATGCCTATTAGATAATCTCTTCTGGCAGGGTTACTCTGGACTCAGGGGACAGCCTAACAAGGGATATATTCTACATTTCCCTGCATCAACCAAGCTAGACTGCTGCTCTCATGTTTATTTTTCTCCCAGATACTTTCATCTTACATTAGTACCTTTGGAATAACTGAAGAGTTTTGAAATGAAAGTGATTTTTTTTTTTTTTTTTTTTTACACATGAATGGCAGAATTTCAAACACTAATGTAGAAATAACGATGATTTCTCTACACTTGAAAGTCAAGAGAATCTACAACAAAATGCAAAGTTATCTTCTCAGCCTTAGTTACAGAAGAACTATTGTATGACACAAGAAAACACATTTGTTGGTTGTTTTTTTTTTCCATCAAAAAAGCAATAATAACCTCTTCTGCTAAATTCCATAAAAGAAGAGGTTTTTTTATAACCAATACACACAAGGTCACAAGTATCTGAAAGGTTATTACTAACTCAGTGATGAAGGTGAAAAGAATATATCAAATGTTGTGATAAACTGACTGTTCGGCATGCACCAGAAGAGACAGCTCTGGAGATAAGTGTGTCTTTTGTGAAAGAAAGAAAACTCCTGAGTTCCATCTGAGAAGTGATCTGTGAAAGACACCTCTGTACCTTTCAGACTAAGGTGTGCCAGAACTATAAAAAAAAAAAGTCCAGAAATAACCGATAAGATTCTCTGATTCTAATAAGCTGACTGACCTGTGAACTACTTTCAAAAATACAGGTCAATTGTTTTCACCTGTAATCAATTTCCCAGCCAGCACTATATCAGAGTTTCCTGTCAACAAACCCAGCAACAAGCTACACAATTGTTTTGACTAAATTTTCATTTAGTTCTTCCACTCTTCCTATGCATGGGAATCACTGCAAAGAGTACGCTACACTGCTACGATATGCCACACTGTTGCGCTAAGACATTTTTTTCAAAGGAATGGAAATAATTTACATTTCCACATCCCACAGTTATGGATCTATGAATGAGATATCTATGTGTTGTTACAGGCAGCACCAATCAGACTAAAGAATCTTGATGTACTTCATAACTAAACACACATTACCACATCATCTACCACATTTCATCATTGGTGACAGAATCTCACCGATCTGCTGCCTTATCCAGTATTGCATTGGCCTCCCATGAGAACAGCAAAAATTTGATCAAAAGCAGTAGATGAATCATACGCACCCTAAAAAAAAATACTGTAATAAAATTCTTTTTTTAAAGTTGAAGGTATAGTCAAAGACTGACTGCGTTTATTTTGCTAGCATTGGTAATGTGCACTGACATACAGTAATATGACTCAGTATACACAAGTGGAACTGAAATGAAACTAAATCAGGACTTAGAGTAAGCAATGATTTCTCTATGCTTCAAGCTTTAAGTTTACATAAAAAAAGAACTGAAATAATACTGAGAGCAGTGAACTCTCATCCCACCAAAATAAAACTTTTTCATGTTTACACCTCTAAATTCAAAATAATTCAAAATCTTCAGAGATCTGAGCATTGGGAGTGGCATCCCTTTTGGGTGGTGACAAGGAAAACCAGACAGGACCAGAAATAGACAAATAAGAGGTCCACCATGCTAAATGGGAATACTAAAGGAAAGTTTCTGGAAGCTCAAGAGTAGTCCATTCCAACAAGCAGAAAGTCCAGCAATGATGTCAGAAGGCCTGCACAGATGAACAAGGAGCTCCTGGTAGAACTCAAACAGGAAAAATAATTATACTGAAGGTGGAAGTATGGATACATAACCTGTGACAAATACAGAGACACTGTCCAATCATGCAGGGATATGAAGAAAATCAAAGCAAAGAATACTTACCCTTGGTGGAACAGGATCAATTAGGGAATACATAAGCAAAGTGGACATACTGTCAGGGTGCACAGGGTCCTGACAGGATGCATCCATGAGTACTAAGGGAGATGGCTGATGTAATTCTGAGGCCTCTCTTGACTACCTTTGAACAATCACAGTCACTGGGAGAGATGCCTAAGGATTGGAGGAAAGCAAATATCACTTGTATATTCAAAAAGGGCAGGAAGGAGGACACAGGGATCTACAAGCTAGTCAGCCTCATCTCAATCCCTGGGAAGGTGATGAAGTAGCTAATCCTGGACACCATTTCCACACATGTGGAAAAAAAGGTGATCAGGAGCAGTCAGCACAGATTCACAAAGGGGAAATCATTCTTCCCCAACCTGATAACCTTCTAGGATGAATGACCAGTTTGCTAGATGTGGAGAAAGAAATGGATGTTGCATACCTTGGCTTCAGTAAGGCTTTCAACACTGTCTCCCATAATATCCTCACAGACAAGTGTAGAAGTATGGGCTGCAAGAGCAGACAGTAAGGTAGACTGAAAACTGCTGAACAAGCAAGTCCAGAGAGTGGCAATCAGTTGGAAAACTAGTTGGAGGCCAGTAACTAGCAATGTAATCCAGGGATCAATACTGGGTCCAGTCCTGTTCAACATCTTCATCAACGATCTGGATGATGGGGTAGAATGTACCCTCAACAAGTTTGTCAATGACACAAAACTGCAAGGATTGGCTGATGCACAAAACTGTTTTGCTGCCATCCAGAGGGACCTCCACAGGCAGAAGAAATGGGGCTGAGAGGAACATCATGCAGTCCAATAAGGGAAATTGCAAATTCCTGCCCTTGAGGAGGAACAACCCCAGGCATCAGTATATGTGCCTAGTTCTGCCCCGACCCCAGCACAAGAGACACATGGAGCTACTGGAGGGAGCCTAGTGAAGGGCAACTAAGATGACTAAGGGACTGGAGCGTCTCACATATGAGGAAAGGCTGAGAGAGCTGGGACTGTTTAGCCTAGACAAGGGAAGACTAAGAGGGGAACTTAATAATGTATACAAGTACCTGAAGGGATGGTACAAAGGGGACAGAGCCAGGCTGTTTTCAGAGGTTCCAAGCGACAGGACCAGACATAATGGGCATAAACTAAAAAACATCAGGTTCCTTCTGAACATCAGAAACTTTTTTTTACTGTGAGTGTGACTGAGCACTGGCACAGGTTGTCCAGAGAGGTTGTGGAGTCTTTATCCTTGGAGATATTCAAAAGCTGTCTAGCTACAGTCCTGGGCAACCAGCTCCAGGTGGCCCTGCTTGAGCAGGCAGCCGCACCAGATGACCTCCAGAGGCCCTGTCCAACCTCAACTGTTCTGTGCTTCTGTGAGTGGGGAGGCAAAAAGAAACATTTGCAATTATAGCTCTATATATGGTGGTCTTTAATATTTTTTCCCCTAAGGGCAGCCCTGATGATCTACCACAGCATTGCATGATGAGAAAGAAATTAAACACCACCTAGAGAATCAAATGTCTGCTCTAATCAATTTAGAGCAGAAAAAAAATACATTGAACTAATAACATTTAACTTGGACAAACAAAAAGGCTCAACCCATACTGTTGACATTTTTACTGCACTTCCAAGAAATAAATACACTAAGGTTCTATCATTATCTTGTGACAATGCAAATTTATAGCACAACAGACAAGTACACTGCAATACATAAAAAAATGACAAATCATTCAGCAAAAAATGGCCAATACAGTCATTGAACAGAAACGGTACTATAATTTGAAGAGTAGTGTTAAGGACCAAGAGTCTGCTGTTTAATGAGAAAAGGAAAAATGGCTTTCTACATCAAAAACTGAGGGGTAGATAGGAAAAAAAACCCCACTTATACATGGTCTTGGACCACTAGTGACAATCAGGGCTTTGTTGTCATGCTTTCAGTGCAACTAATATAGCATACACAAGCAGGTATTTGTTGCTTTTTCTGCTGCAGAAGGAGGGAATGTAACAGATATCTGTATATAACAGATATATGGTAAATACCTGGTTAGGGTTGTATTTATCTTCTTCACCATATTATTTATATTTTACATATAACAGCCGAAATAGGTAATCTTTAAAACATACCTTGCAACACTTTTCTCTCTTTTATTGCCGACTGGAATATTGGCAACATCTCTGCAACAAGTACTACTAAAGATTTCTGAAATCTGATTGGAAATAATCAATAGTGCTTAAACAACAAAATTCCTCCTCCCACTGAACACAGGGGACACAAGCAAAACCACAAAAGATTTCTGCAGGCAGACTGAATGAATTGAGGCATGTAAACAAAAAATTGCTAAGAAAAGCCAGTGGGCAACAAATTGCCACAGTTTTTCAGGTTATCAAACAAAGAACTGACAAAAATTTTATAACATTATCTTTGCATGTAATAAATCTCCTATGTATGTAATAAGTTTTAAAGAGGCAAGAGTTGCAGAAAATAAGAGATATATCCATGGACTTACTCAAAATGAGGGAACAGGAGAGGGGACAAAACTGAATTAATTCTAGTTTGCAATTATTTTGGGTCTTCTTCAATTTTTCCTGATTTAACTGTCACTTTGATGAATAAATATTTGTTCATAAAGATTTTATGTCCCATTTTAATCCTATTGGTATTTCTCTTTTGGCTGAACTAGAGCACTACAAGGAGTTTCAAACAAGATTGCCAGATTAGTATCTTAAGAATTGGAATGTGCTACATAAGAGTTTAAAGAATTAGGACCTAAACAAAGCACACCAGCCAGAAGTACAGTTAGGTGACATAATGCAACTGACTCCTCCTCTGTTACTTCAGCTGTAATCACAGAAAGCCAGGTTTCACTGCTTTAAGTGTAGAGTTCTCTCATTAAGCTTCCAGCTTGGACAGGGAACGTTGTTCCTAAGCAAAATGTTATATCATGGCCCACATTGGGCGCCAGTAAATCTGTCATGGTTTGGGCTGGGTTGGCTAATGACAAGATGGTCTCCCCCACCTCTCGCTCCAAGGAGAGGAAGAAGACTGATAAAGAGATTTATGAGTTTAGGAAAAGCTAAACTAATTAAATATTAATAATAACATAAAAAGGAAATAATAAAATTATTTTATATATTAATATATATATACACAATACCTTATCAGACGCCCAGGGAGATGTCACTGGCAGGCACTAGGAAAGTTCCAGACCAGTCTCAGTGACGAATAGGAAATGGATTTCAGAACACACTGATGGGGATCAAAGGTAAACAAACTGACAGGGTCCTCCTCCTCAAGCATCAAAGAAAGAGAACCATTGCAGAAGTAGCCATTCAAGACCCCCTTTCGTCCCTCAGCTTTTATCCTGGTCGTGGCAGATGGCACGGAATACCCTATTGGTCAGTTTGGGTCACCTGACCTGTCCCCCCTCCCCACAGCTGCAACCCCTCTCCATGGGGTAACCAACCAACTGGGCTGACCCTGGTTGCCACGGCAACAAGTGTAAGCAAGAGCCTCTCTCACTGAACAGAAAGTTGGCTCTGCTCCACCCCAAACCAGGATGTGGGATTATTTCAGTAATGCCAGTCTTGAGCAATGAAATAAATATCTAGCCATATGAAGGTTTGTTCATTTTACTGTCTCATTTGAAGATGCCTAACTATTACCACTCTAACAAAATGCAGAGATACATGCCTATTCTGTTGTACAGAGGAACCAATCTGAGTTGGATTAGTAAACATCACCAAATATCAAAGTATTGCATGCATTGCACGATAAATTCTGTGAAAAAAATATTTTAAAAGTATTTTCCCACAATTTTTCATTAGTTTGGCTTTGAAATAAATGTGTTCTTCAAAGATCCTGATTCACTGTCAAAATAGGGATTAGATCTATCAAATTAACACAACAAGATTCACAAATCCTAAAAAAAGTTGATCTTAAATTCATGTAAGGCTTCCCAAAGGCAGTGTGTGTCAGGGCCTTGAGGACACTAATGGCCATACTGGCCCTGCAGAGCCTCCCCTGCTCCTCCCCCTACCTTGCCCGTGGTCCAGGACCCATTTTAGCCCCCCAGGCTGTCAGCCCCTCCCTACGGACTCACCTGGAGATGGAGACTGGGGCTGCCCCCAGCTGCCCCAGAGCTGTCCTGCTCCTGGGCTCCTAGGGGTCACCTGCTGCTCCTGGTGTCCCAGCTACACCCTGACAGGATATGAGATGAAAGCAGAATTCTTATTCACCAAATAATGAAACATTGGAATGATGATGCATTCTCTGAAGCTAGTAGATGATCTCTTTAAATTAAATTTTGCACTGAGGTTGGTGAACTCCTGCAGTTTATTGCCACAGGAGGCAGACACCTTCAGCTACCTCAGAAGCAGTCCAAGAAATTTGTACACAACAAGCCTTTAAACAAATTCTAATGAGATTAGGCAGAGGTGTGCACATTGTCATCCCTAATTGCTAACCCTTCCCCTGGATTGTGGAGTATGATGGAAATGAATCACAAAAAATAGCAAGGCTTGTGTCATCTCACTAAACAGTGTCATGTTTTAGCACTCAACCTGCTCATGGCTATTCTTCATAGACAGCTCTTCACACTCTATTTCTTCGTGTCGAGGGCAACACCTCTGCCCCTCCTTCCTCGACTGTTCCTTCTGAACAGCCTCTAGCCATCAATAGCTGCTGTCCAGTCATGAGATTCATTTCTCTAAATTTCAGTAATGGCAATGAGGTCTAGTCCAGGGGGTTTGGACTAGATTACCTTCAAAGGTTCCTTCCAACCCAAACTATTTGGTGATTCTATTAGATGATTCTAAACTACTCAGATAGCACCATCTTTTATGTTCTAAAGGTTTTAGCCCATAATATCATCCATAATAAAAAAAAACAAAAACCTTTGGAGAAGGAAAGGTTGTGACTATAGTTCATGTGTGGGTGTTGTTTGTTTTAAGGTAGATTTCCACTTCACTAGATCTTGTCATCCAAGAATGTTTTTTTGTACTTTGGAAAAACAAAGAACACTTCTCTGATCCACTAGCAAGGCTGCAGGGCAAAATGGGAGATAGTTCAATGAAAGAGTGAACCCCTAAAATGTGAGCAGAAGAAAGTTCCTTGATTTTTTAATACTTGAAAACCTCTTTTCTGCTAGAAAAGGAGAGGAAGGTTGATTCGTAGTGATAAAAGACTTAACATGGAGCAAAGCAAAAAAAAAGTAGCCTGGAACATATCCAGACACACCAAACTCTCGGACTCATGGGCACTTGCAAGCACCTAGAGCGTTTTTCTGGTATATATACTTTGAAAGAATCCAGTCCAATCAATGGCTTTCTGTGGAGATCATTTGGGATTGGAACAGGCTGCCCAGAATGGTGGTGGAGTCTCCTTCTTTGGAGACATTCAAAACCCGCCTGGACAAGTTCCTGTGTAACGTGCTCTAGGTAGACCTGCTCTGGTCGGGGGGTTGGACTAGATGATCTCCAGAGGTCCCTTCCAACCCCGTATGATTCTATGATTCTAAGATTCTGTGACATCATGCAAGACCGGGTTTACTATGCAAGAATTTCTCTCCTTTGAAGGGGACTGTATCAGAGCTGTGCACTGTTTCACTTATATTTGATTCCACTGTAGAACAATTAGATCTGTGCTTGAACATGGCATCAATGGAAAAGTGTGGTACAACTTGGGAAATACATGCACATACACATTTTTAAAGAGTTCTGTCAAAACTAATTCAGCAAGATGTTACTCTGTACTCCCTTCTTTTGCAATGCTCAGAGCGTGAGTACCTCTGGATTGTACCAGTGCTGATTGCAACCAAAATCCCCAGAACTATCAAGCCTCAGCATTTAACATGCACCATTACTTTTGTCTAAAAATCTCACACAATTCACCTGTGGTGCAGCAGCCTCCTAAAATGGCCTTTACACCAGCCAGCTTGTCCTTACTGAAGACAGTAGAAACACAACCTATCTAGTCTTCCAATAAAATGCTTGTGTCCATATAAAGACAAAAAAAAAATAAATTTCCAGTCTATATGAATATGGCAATTCACTTGGGGATGCAAGTGGATTCAGTACTGCTTCCTGCAATGTGCTTCTAAGAAAAAACTCACATCCAGTGAGAAACGTATTTCCATCATTCACCTTAACAGAGCACTAGCAATAATGACTGATTATCATCAAGTACAACGAACGTCTGCATTCAGGAAAACAAGAAACCCAGATGGTCAGGTGGAACAAAGCATTATCAAAAACAAGGTCCTCATTCAGGGGCACTGATGTAAGTGAAAGACATGGGCGGAGGTTATTATCATACTAAAAAGTACAGTCTGGGGAATTGTTTGAGTCTTCCTGGACTCTTACAATACATTATTCAAGACTTCTATGGAATACATTTCTATGACTTAACTCTTGAAAATTCCTTGTGAAATTATGTCTTTGTTCCTGAACTCACAAGCCGTTAATTGCTGCCATAGCGGATTTCTTATCAAGTTTTGCATGACATCCTTCAATGGACTTTTTTTCTCTGCAAGCTCTTATTACACTGGGAGTACTAACACTTAAAATGACAGCCTTGCTTAGACTGCCTTTCCTGCCCCGGCAATTGCCAAGTGGCAACAAAGCACAATTTATTAAATTCTCTTCTGAAAGAAACTATACCCTCCCTTCAGAGAATAATTCAGGCTTTCTGTATGAAAGCATTTACACTAACTGTGCTCTAAATAAAGGTATTTACAAAGCCATTTTGTGCTGTCTATAATTCAAGTATCTCCTGTTAAACCAATTACTTCCCAAAGCACCCCCCAAATGTTTATGTTTTAACAATAAATGCATGAAGAAGAATGAAAAACGAAATCTAAATTTGATTTATTGCTGTTACTATTTATCTCTGGTTCATTGGCAATTTTCTTGTCATTTAACTTCTGACTACTAGTTTCTCACTGTGATGATAAACTAGAAAGAGAGAAGTTAAATGGTTTACTCCTCAAATGAACAGCAGAATAAAAGTTTTCTGAAAAGAAGGACTCTATTTATGGAATTACGTATCCTTAAAATCAGTATACACATGATCTAATACAGTCTTCATTAACACCACTTTCATAAATTGTTTATAGGGTATCAATAAATGACCAGTGGCACACTAAGCACTTTACATATGTTACTGTAATAAATATGCATTGTTATTAGACTACTGGACAAGCCTTATCTGGATATTTGGCATCAATATTATAAGCAATAGGACCTTACTACCATTCATTCATCATTTTTTTAAAATTTAGCTCTCTAGCTTACTTTAATCTTTGAAATTCTCATATGAATGTCTGAAGTAAAAAAATGTGTCCCATGTCCTAATAAGAAAAGCAATTATTTGTCCTTCTTTGGACAATCGTGGGATTTTTTTCATAGTCAGCAACATTTTTAAAGAGCTTTGATTATGTGCCTGGGAATTTAGACATCATACAAAGAAACAGCATGCAGATGGCTATCTGCTGAGATTTCTTGAAGAATATCCATGTCCTTTTGTTACTTACACAGGAACCAAGAAAATGTTGTGGAATAAGTATTTTTATATTACCCACTGTAAAAACTAATGAATTACTCTAAATTATTTCTAACGTACATACCCTTTTGTGATAGAGGTCTTTTATGGTGGAAAACAAGGATAAAACCAAAAATCCATCTACAAGAGGACTTATTTCTCTATCTGCATGCCTTCTGCAAGAGAAAGGAGGTTGCCAATACTTAAAAAATCTTTCTATAACTATATAGGTTAAAAACCTCTAACCTTTTGTTGCTTTTCTAAGGAAGGTAAACAAAATGGAATAAAATATCAGATTATATATATGCTACACAGAGTACTTAGACAATTTCAACAAACACTCTCTACTGATAGCAAGAATAAAGAAAAATGTCTAGTCTTATGAAGAATGTCACTAAACAATAAAAAATATAATACCTTGAAATGTTCTAAATAAGTATTATTTCCGTGGAGACAAGTCAGAATTATATTTTCAATGAAAAGCAAAAATCATCCCCAAAAAAACAACCCCCAATAAACCTGGAATAGCTTTAAACTTAAATGAAACTGGGGACTTAGTTTCATTCCAGACTAACAAAGTATACAAAATCACAATGCATCCAACACATCCTAGAGTTTTTCACAGGGGCAAAGCCAGGATCTTAAAAGGTGTTTTTCAAAATAAAAATTCAGAACCTTAACTCTACCTTTTTGTGAGGGATCCACCTGCTAGTTGAGTGCTATGCCTACAAAGATTTCAAAGCTTGGAGATAAAGTGCTCTTCCAGCCTCTTCTCTTGCAGTGATTCTATTTTTGCATATTTTTTACTACTTCTCAATTTGTGCTTTTGATAGGAGAGATTGGAACATAGAACTCAAACTAAAAGGTTATCATTTTAATTCCTGCATTGAAAATGAATAATGACTTCTGCAGAGTCAAATAACCAATGACAAAATTACCTCAGAATAACCAATAATTCACTAATATCTGAAATTATCTGAGATGTGAGAAAGTAAGATGCAAACACTTAGATGAGAACTGTATTGCAGGGACTAGTACTTGCCTTCTCTATACTGTAGGCACATGCCCCAAAGACTAGGTGGTCCTGAGAAGAAAATCTTTCCCTTCTGGTACTTCTATCTGAAATCCCATTCCGACTTCAATCATGTCAAATGAAAATGATACATTAAAGAGATGGCACTAAACTGAATTGGCATTTAACAGATACAGAGAAATTAAAATATTCCTGAAAAACATGAATGGAAGTCCCTTCCTTCCCAAAAAAACCCCTAATCTCCTCCTGATACACACCATTTTTAAAATACTTGAGCAGTTCCTTTTATGAGTCTGATCCAGCAGAACACTCAGCTTTCTGGCCTTACCATCAAAAGCACTTGCATATAAGTTTATCACTCATCACACCAACAATTTCTGAATTATCATGAAAGAGTTGTCTTGTATTGCATGGAAACCAAACACACTTTAAACACTAATCTAAAAAGTCTTGTCGATTTTCGAGCAAACTCTCTTTTCATCTTACTACCCAGCAAAATCCTTCCTTCTGTTGCTCCAAATACAACTATCAGATATTTTTTTAACCAATATTTTTCAGGTAGGTTCAATATCTTGTGAAATGAGCCACTTACCATGCCGAAGGTGTTTGGACAATAGATGTGAGAGACGGCAAAGAGGTCGAGTAGTCTTATAAAAATGGGTGCAGTAGTTTGGGTGCACACACTAACAGTGTTTGGAGTTCATGTGGGAAGAAGAGACAAGTGCACACTGTTCTTTTCTGATCCTCACCATGTCAGAGAACCAGGAGGGCATCATGTGTCAGGTCTCTCCATCAGCACACTTCAGAGATAGGGAATGCAAGGTATGCAACAGGCCACATATGCACAAGTTTAACTACAGCTAAAGGAAGTTAAAAGTACATAAGAAAGTCTTTCCTTTTTATGCTTTTTCTGTTTGGTTTTTTGTTTTGTTTTGGTTTGGTTTTTTTGTGGGAATTAGCTTCTTGGTGCTTTTTTTTTCCCCTTTCACTTTTGTAACAACAACTTATTAATTATCTTTGTTTAACCACTGCAAGTTGCACATAAAATCAACTATCAATTCAAGAGTATGTTCTTAGACCAATCAGTACCTCTCTATATGGTTGACATACTGTTAATCAATTTAGCGTGGAATCCTTATTAATAATCTGTACAATTTGAAGAAAAGCCAGAAATTTCTTCTCCTGTGGTGTTTTTACTGTCTTGTATGTGCTTTTCCCTTCTTCACAGCTCTTTAGTTGTGGAACCTCACTTGTAGCTTCATATAAGGATTCCATAACAGCACAACCATGAATTCCTCATACTTTAGCAAACACCCAAATCATCAAAGATCTTGGAAATATGCAAGGCCACAAATTATTACTGAAACATTATCATTAGTATCCCTGCTGAGAACAAAGAAGTGGAAAGGATAACTTTTATGCAGAAAAAAATTGAAAAGAATAGACAATCTCTTCCTGTGTAGCTAAATCATCCACAGAGAAATAGCTTTTTTTTATTATGTGATACCTGATATCAGTTTGATCATATAAATCACATTTAATCATGTGAATCAAGCCCAAGTCTTTCCACTGACTACAAAGGCAGAAAAAAATGGCACTGTAGAAGCCTAGAGTTAGGTCAGATTACGGTCCTGAACATCAATATAATTATAAGTGGTTTTTACCCATTTTGTTTGGATTTTAGACATTAATGTCTCTGTAATGGACTATTTAAAACAAACACAGAATATTTGGCCACTGTGGGACCCTTGATTTGTGTATGTCACAAGGAAACAGGCTCACATTATGCCTTGCAAATCTAGCCAAGATTGCTAACTAAATCAACAAGTAAACAGGGAAAAACAATTTGCCAAAAAGAATGTCTTAGGCTGCTTTCCAGTGTCTTTCATATTGCTTTGTATTGAGCATGTAGTAGCACAAATTATTGAAATTCAGCACACATAAAAATTGACCCAAAATGTCACATGCTTTTATTCCCTGCGCAGCTGTTCTACTAGCAGGGCAAATATTGCAAACAAATAATCAAACAAAAATGATTTCTAACCTTGTCAATTTGACATGAAAGTTTTATTGCCTCTTGTACCGTTGATGTGCAGATTTCAAGTCATCTGTCATATTAGTTATATATTACAATTTAATAATCAACTCATGTAATTTGTTTTGATTATAAATATATATGTAAATACATATATTTAAAAGCATGTATATATATGAGATAATACATACACAGATACTTACATTCAGGTTCTGCTTTTCTGATGCAACAAAAGGCTCAGCAGCAGTATTGGCTTGATGGTGGGCATCTGTGTGTTTCCAAGTACCACCTCTGCAGCTGTGTCTGTGTAGCTGTGGGTGAGCCCAGGACTCCTGCACCTGAAGAAGAACCTGCCAAAAACGTAGATGTTTTAAACATAAACCCAGGTCACGTTCTGAAAACAGTGGTATCATTGCAATAAAAGGAACTGGAAACGATGTCACCAACATGATGGAGGACCCTAAGCCATCAGCACCCCCACAGCTCTTGGTACAGCCACAGACTGCACCCAGGTGCCAAGGACTGCACAGAGTACACTGCCAAATCTCCCCCTCCATGTATAAGCGACCTTAGCACAGATCTTGATCTGAGAACCTCTCTCAACTAAGTTGTCACAAAAACTGGCATTTTCCTGAAAAAAAACCCAAGCTTCAGATGCTGAAAAACCACCATTTTCCCAGACAAATCTATTTTGTTAAAAGAAAAATCTTCCCCGCCAAAACTGTAACACTTCTGTAGGCTATTATTCACTGAGAATGATCTAGAATGTCGTCCTTCATCAGAACCCCCTGCCAATGTGAAGCACTTTTAGAAGTACTGCATGTCTGATTCATCAGACAACACACAGGACATTTTGGCTCTAAAATAATAATAATAAAAAAAAAACCTGCAAAGAATATTCAGCTTTTTCAGTGGACTATATTAGCTACACTCTGAGGTAATGTTATTCTTTTCTAGTTGCTCAGAGTTAACTAGTAATGAGACAGAGAGGGATTCTTTTTTCTTTACCCTTCTGTCTCAGTCACATCTTTTCTGTGTTCCCTGTGTCACATGGCCCTCTTTCTCACTATCCTTTCTTTACCATATGCTAGGAACAGAAACACACACATGCATGTATGACTTAAACCTTCATGCATTTCTTTTCCTCCTTCTCCCTCTCCTCCCTACCTACAAGCTATTAATTTAACATGTCCTTCAAAAATTATCATCGTCATATAACTTCTCTTAAGTGCCGCTCTTGTTATCTTTGCAAAACAATGTATGTTCCTTCATATGAAAGAGTATCCCAATTTCTTTGCCTGTTTCACAAACACTCACCCTTTCCCCCTAAAATCAGAGAATCTGAAATCAGTTATTTTCTGCTGTTGTTGACCATATACCTTGCAGTGTATTTTCAAATTTCGTTTGAACAAATTGTCCTATTGCTATCCCTAAAAATCAATTTGGTTCACAATATTAAACCTCCTCTTCTGAATCTGCAATCACATCTGTTTGCTGCAAGACAGCATCTTTGAGTCATCTTCTTAACCTGAAGGGATTGTCCACACACATCTATGTATAGGATCTGGTCTGGGATACCAGGGTAGACCTTGTCCCCATCCAAAAAAAAGGTAAAGGTGTTGTGTGATTGCTGTTGAGTTATTTTACTGCTTGCACTGCTGACAATCGTCAGACATGATTTATCAGAGAGAAGCTGTCAGTTTTAGTGAATGTATGTGGGTGTTGAAAATATGCAGTTTGTGGCCAGGCAAACAGCAAAGATTTTATCTCAACAATGATTACGTAAAATATCAATAATAAGTCTAGAAATGTTCATTATGCAAACAGATTTATCATTGCTTATGAATAAGTCCTAAAGTGAACTACTATTTTTGTGAATTATATTGAATTATTGAAATTCAGTGACAATCTGATGAAAAATATATTGCATATATTTGCAATGAGTTAGTGTACTGTGTGACACTAAGAAAAAATGCTGTTCCTAAGAAAAATCCTATAACTGCTTCGATAAAAACATTAGGATATCACAGACTGCAAAGGAAAGATAGACATAGTAGTCAACTTTCACAAGCAACATTCCTTAATCAAACTGAAGAGAACTGCCTTTGGAATATTCACAGTGTAATGAAGAAAATTTAATGGGTCGCTGCAGTAGAAAAGACCACACATTGCACCTTTCTGCTCCTATGAAATGAGTGGACACAGACGAGTTAAGATTTTTCTATAGATTTAGCCAACATTTCAAATAGTAAACACTGTAAATGTGTTAATGTGATAAACTTGCAATCGTCACCTAGACAGCAAGAGTTCCCTTACTCTATTGATGTAAATATTGTTGTTCATTTTACTGGCTCCAAAGTCCTTCTTTTCAACATTTTTCTTTTTTTTTTCTTTTCTTTTTTTTTTTTTTTTTGTTACCAGGCAACCAAAGCAATACTGTTTCACAGTGAGAGCGGCTTATCATTTATTTTAATGGGAAATATCAGCGACCAGAAATAAAAGATTTTGCTCTGATATTATGACAAGTAATATATAAATGAACATTTTCAAAATGAAGAAAATATGATTTTTTTAGCTTCTTTGTAGTATGAAAAAATTATATCTAAGCCTTTTGGCTTGTCTCAAATTTGGGGTTCTCCAAAGGACCTTTTTTGGGTAGCTGCCAAAATATCAGCTAGTTTTAAGGAGAGAAGACTTGGGCCAACTGTGGAAACTCTTGGAAAATTTCAAGCATTTAAAAAAGTAGTGCCATGAAATCTAGCTGAATCCAAGAGACAGTCATCATCCTCTGATATGAGCTAAATGTATTAGAGGTAAAGGGCAATATTATTTTTTCTTAACAGATGAAATGCTTGCTGGTATTAATTTGAGAAGGGATTCTGAACACTTTTATTGTAAAAGATGCAATTTGATGACTGAGAATGGTCTAGAATATCATTGCTGTTCATCAGGACCCCCTGCCAATATGAAGCACTTTTAGAAGTATTGTATCTCTGATTCATCAGAGAACTCACAGAAAATTTTGGCTGTAAAATAAAAACAATTTAAAAAACCTGCAAAAACCTATTTTATATGTTAAGTCATAAGATTTGCAATGAAGGAGAGAAGAATAAGTATAACAAAATGTTACTGGAGAAAACATTAAATTATAGGGTGAACGTATAGACAGGAACAACATTTTGCGTTTCACTTCAAAATGCAGGACCACTTAGATACGTACTTGAACAAATCTGGCAGAGAGCCTAAAAATTCTGTGTAATAGTGCTGCAGGCCCGTAATACAATGCATCGGGGTAGCATCAGGATATAAATCATGATGCCATTCACTCAGCCTTTATTCTTCTAAAAATATGCTTAAGTGATACTTAAGCCTGCAGCAAGCCTGAGCTGAAAATCAACATGCACTAAGTGCTCTATAGAGCACTACTATAGTACTAGATTCCCTAATTTATCAGTCACCTCATTCTTTTGAGGAGGGGTGCCCCATACAGCTCATTATTTCCCTCTAGGGAGGCACACCACAGTGATCGTTTTTCTGTCCATACAAAGGAACCTAGTTCACACAGTTGATTTAGATCAAAAAACAAGGTTGGACTAAATCAACCAAAATTGAAAGTACAGCATAAAGAAAGACCTATCAGGCCATCTTCCCACATCCAAAATGCAGCTGTAGGAACAGTTATCTTGCAGGCGAGAGCATCAATGTCATAATAAGCCTGTTGTTTTCCCTTTGGCGTGGCACCTTTCCCCCACCCCTCCACTGGAGGAAAGACATGACTCCTTAGATTATATAGTTATGTAGCAAGGACCAGGACACACCATTGGTTAGATGGGCCAGAACTGCTGCAACCTTCTCCTCCTATCATCTATCCAGTTCTTCACTTCAGAAGTGTTCTAGGACATTTTATCTTAGCCTTTTTCCTGAATTCAAAACTCCCATCCTTCCATAGCTCAAAATCCTTTCATATATATTTTATTGTGTATAAATCCACTATTGACCAATCGACCCACAAAACTGTAAAATATGTGAATATAAATTAGTTGGTGATTATGAAAGCTCATGTGCTGCTATTAGAGTGAAATCTATGCAGAGAAATCTAATAACAATATCTCCTTCTCACAGTGAAATTTCCCAAATCAAGGAGTTGAATTAACCCATGTTCACTAATTTCTTGTTTAATTTCACACTCTCATTACATCATTACATACTAGTGTCATATTCAAGATTTTTTTAACAATATAAAGAACTTTCCACATTATTTTCTTTGACTAAGTAGCAGGAAAAAGCTTTTACCAAACAAAAATTAGCATATTGCTAAGAAGTGAGGACACATTTTCTATTTTTTACTTTTCATAATGTCCCATTTGTGTGGCTTGTCTCACAGAATGTGGATAACAGTCTTATATAAATAATCTTCAAAAATAACCCAGCAGCTCCTAAACCTCCCACTCCTAGGAATTTTGGAGAGGTTTATATAACAATATTAATTGGGAAAATATGCAATCATGCTGGAAGCATTTGTGATAGTAAAGATGCCTTTGATCTGTAAGAAACGCAGACCTTGTTAAAGAAGACAAGCTTCTTGCCATCTTCCATCTAGATCTGATGAAAGAATTCATCAATGCCTCCCTGAGAAGTTAAATAACTGGAAATCTGGAAGACACTACGTTTAATATCTGTTGTTCTGTTTGGGAATATCTGAACAAGAAGAAACTTGTTTCGTTTCTTCTGAAGGGCTGTGACTACAGATGATGAAAGTAGATGAGTGATTTCCAGAAAACAAAGGGGAAACCAAAAAGACACCAGCTAGCATAGATCTCAGGGAAAACAGAGCTAGAGCTGCCTGTCTCATTAACTGTCAGGAAGATTTGGATTCCTGAACAAAGGAAGGTACTCTTTCCTGTTCTGTGTTTTTACTACACTCTTACTATACTCTTAATTCTTACTAAGATAGGACTTTGTTCGTATTCTTTTGTTATCACAGAGAAATGCAAGCAAGAAAGTCCTGACTCTGTCATCTCCTTGGCCCCCTAAAAAAGCACAGCAAGAAGGATCCAAGTAATGGCCAAGCACACAAACCCAAGAACAATAAATCAGCAATTGTATGTACTTATTTTTTAAGGACTACCAGAGAGTGAAAGCGATGATCTTACCTAGAAACTAAATCCTTCTGTTTTGTAAGGGAGGGATGTAGAGTGTTCTTAGTGGAAGGGCTAGGAAAAGACATGGAAATGAAGTATGCAAAAAGAGAGCTTAAAAAGGATTTTAAGGGCCATCAAGTTTATTGCCATACTTTAAAAAATGGATAATTAGAGAAAGATTGCATGAAATTATGTATGTAACCAGTAATTGTCAATGGTCTTGTGTCCTGGTTCCAGCTAGGTTAGAGTTAATTTTCTTCCTAGTGGCTGCCCTGTTTTGGATTTGGCATGAGTGGAATGTTGGTAATACATATTCGTTTAGTTGTTGCTAAGTGATGTTTACCTTAGTCAAGGACTTCAGTTTCCCGTAGAAACTGAGAGGGACCAAAGACAGGACAAGGTGGCTATAGGAATATTCCATACCATAGATATCATGGTCAGTATATATATGGGAGTTGACCCAGGGCAGGAATCCACAATCACTGCTTAGGATGGGCTGGGCAACTGATCATTGTGTGGTGAGAGCAACTTGTGTTTTACTACTTTATTTTTTATATTCTTTTACCATTATTATTATTATTTTCCTTTTCTGTTACTGTTCTATTAAACTGTCTTTATCTCAGCCCGTGAGGTTTTTTTTCCTTTCCTCTCCTTTTCTCTTTCTACTGTGTCCAGTTCTGGTCTTCCCAGTTCAAGAAGGACAGGGAACTGCTGGAGATGGTACAGCAAGGGCTACAAAGATGATTGGGGGACTAGAACATCTCTCTTATGAGGAAAGGCTGAGGGACTTGCGTCATTTCAGTGTGGAGAAGACTGAGGGGGGATCTGATCAATGCCTATAAATACTTAAAGGATGGGTGTCAAGATGATTGGATCAGTCTTTTTTCAGTGGTGCCCAGTGACAAGACAAGAGGTAATGGGCACAAACTGGAACATAAGAAGTTCCATCTAAACATGAGGAGGAACTTCTTCACTTTGAGGGTGGCAAAGCACTGGAACAGGCTGCCCAGAGAGGTGGTGGAGTCTCCGTCTCTGGAGACATTCAAAACCTGCCTGGACATGTTCTTGTGCAACCTGCTTTAGGTGGACCTGCTTTGGCAGGGAGGTTAGACTAGATGATCTCCAGAGGTCCCTTCCAAACCCATCATTCTGTGATTCTGTGATTCTTCTCCCTACCCTACAGGGGTTGGGGGCGAGTGAGTGAGTAGCTGCGTGGTCCTGGTTGCTGGCTGAGGTTAAACCACAATATCTTGCCTTACCAGTGATCAGTATTCCTGAATTTGCTGGCATACAAGTGGAGACTCGATCATGGAATTCCTCTGTGTTAATGGCATAATGGGAAACAGCATCCAGGAGATATTCAAACAAAGGTTTTGCCAGAGGCCTCTGTACTTAACAGCATCAGAATGACAATGGAGGGAGGATAAATCTAATGCCCCTTTTTAAGAATTTATACTTGCAGCTCTACAGTATGAATTTTCACAGTGAACCTCAGGTTTCCAGGAAGTTGTCCCTAAACTTAGGATTTTCACTTCTATCTACCACTTCACAAATTCCTTATACAGTGGGCTATAAAGGATTTAGTTAATGAACTCCCAATGGAGTTATAGCATGGGTATTTTGGAACCAAAAGGCCAAATAATTCTTACTTGTTGATTAATAAATTCCAAGAAAGGTGGGAGATGGATGGTAGGTCAAATCTTAAGTAAATAATGGAAGATAAAGTTTGAAGAAAGTCTTTCACATCCAATTTAAATCTCTGGAAGCAGGGTACAATTAGTCTGTTAGAACAAGTTTTCCATTGGTGATGGAAGCTCAACGATTTCAGAATCTTCAGAAGTCTCACTCAGGGAAAAAACCCAGATTTTTCAGTCTTGGGAAAAAAAAATATTTTGTAAGCAGCACTTTGTCTTCTTTTCTTCGTGCTATGTCTCTCTCTTCCTACCATCTTGATTTGATTTGCAGTCCTAACATCATGATAAAGACAATAAGGATATTTCAGAGACAATATATGTACAGTGTTAGAATATAACTTTGGTCAGTGCCTGTGTATTCTGAGCTGCATGCCCCAATTATAGTATGTGAAATGTGGTGGAGAACAGCTGGAGAAAAACCTTGTATAAATTTTGATTATGGTGAAGTCTTTCTCTGCTCAGTAATTCGCTCACAATGCATGATCAGTGATGATGCTGACTAAAGGACAGTGATGAAGCATACAGGTTAAAACAGCTA
The DNA here is from genome assembly GCA_028565335.1 of Limnodromus scolopaceus. Lineage (NCBI taxonomy): Eukaryota > Metazoa > Chordata > Aves > Charadriiformes > Scolopacidae > Limnodromus > Limnodromus scolopaceus. The sequence goes on from JAOXNO010000001.1 coordinate 23,475,511, forward strand.
GAGGAAGTAGAAGGTTTTATGCATTTAAATTTGCTTTCTACTAAGCTCAGACATTAACTTAAGCTCTGAATTTTATTGTCTTATTTTCAGCATAATAAGTGTTAATGCATCATGTTCCAAAGCAGTTGTGTTGGGGGATGGGTTCATCCAGAAAAATAGAGGTGTTAACTAGTTCCATATTTTCCTGTCTGATTTCATATTCAAACATCCTACATAAAAGGAATACTGCATTCTATCAACCAGGAAGTTCAAAGATCCTCCGACACATGGTAAACCATTTTAAAGACTTCTTTTATTGTAGCATTAACTTATCTTATATTTTTGAAAAATGCAGAGCTTGTTACCTACTCATAAAATCATTATTGCAGTGCCTGATTTTTTACCAATGATCAGAGGATGTTGACAAGCATCAATAATATAATTCTTCTTCAGTACCTTAGCACAATATCAACTTGCACTGAGTGAGATTCCTCAAATGAAATGTAAGACTCAGCACAATGTAGAGAACTGTCTGCTTGCTTGATTCCAATCTGACCTGGAATGTATTTATTACCAGGACCTTTACAGTGCTTCTAGACTAAAGATGAAAATACCTTGTAAAATGAGAGATGTCAGCTGCTTTTCCTCTTACAAATTTTACTGTTCTTTGTATGAAGACTTGAACTGTACTCTATCTTGTACAGTTTATTGAGATGAGGCATAAAACTAGTAACTTCCCCTTGTGCCTGATTCCTCTTGAAGACAATGACAGGTCAGAATGTTATGTGAAGGTGCATAGGTTAAAGATATAGATTGATGTCAGTGCCTGTTATGTGTCTAAAAACCAATCTAAAGATTTGGCCCTTAGCAAGGTCATCACGATCACGTTTCCACGCACATTTTAATGCAATTATCTTTCAGTAGAGTAAAAGTTCTATTATATAAATTGGTAAACTGAAATTCCTTTCAAGTTCATATAAACTTAAATTAATATCCTTGGCTTTTTATAAGAGTGTTCAACTTCCCTTGTTCTCCACTCATTCCTCTATATTAGTTCTGATCCTTATAATGAGGGAATGTGACCTGAAATATTAAAAAATAGTGAAAAGGGGTATTGACATGAAAACAACAACTCTGTCTATCCAAATATGCAAAGATCTAAAGAGTCTTAATTTTGAAGTGATTATGTTCTTGGAGTTTACACAGCACTACGAATTTTGTTCAGATGGACATGTATTTCTGAATAAACCATCCTCTGATCTCTTTCCTTATCCTTTTTTCTGTACATTCTTTCCTTGCTCCATTGATCTTATTCTTTTCCTTCAACTTCACCAAACAATTCTTTAGATTGAAACAATTTCTAGACAATATAGTTGCAAAATACCTGATGGGAGATAATCTTCTGTCATCCTGAGCCAGTTTCTGTATCACCTTCTATATTTAGATGTACATATTGGTATGTTCTTCTTTATCTTGTCCTTATGGACATTTTTTGCATACTTCACTCTTTTCAGACAGTTAATGTTTGATCCTGACATTTTTTTCCAACCTCATTTAGGCAGAAGAAATCAGTCACTTAGGGAATGCATTTTTCATAGAAACACTGAGATGCCTATCAAGTGAAGGAGCTTTTAAAACCAGACATCTCAGGGAAGAAGAACCTGCCAGCCCAACTGTTCCATGTAGTAGAGAGAAGGGAAAGTGTAAAACAGAGATGGGAGAATAAGGATCAGATTCACACGAAACAAAAAAGCTGTGAGAGTTGTAAGAAAGGAAGGACTGTAGAATGATACGACGAGTTTGTTGCAGTAAAAAAGCAGGAAGTCATCAAAAGCTTGAAAATCAACTGTGTTGAATGTTAGAATTTCCAAGCACTGCTGTGGACAGCACTGCTGTGGACTTATTGGAATCTTAAAAACAGGATCCTTAAAGACAGTTTATATTTTGTAGCTTTCAAACTCTACTAATGATCTCTTCAAGTTCCCATGACCTGGTTCGGGGCACTGAGAAAAGCAACACTTCTGAACTGAAGAAGGAAGCACTCTCATAATACTCATAGGTGAGCAATTTTGATTTACCACTTGTATGGCCAGCAATAAGAAGAAAAAAAACCCTGATAAATAACAGTATTTTGGAGTGAGAAGAAACATACAGAGAAGCCATAGAATAGGAGACAATCAAAATTTTTACAGTAGGGAACAGTGTCTTCTTTAGAGAAAGAAATAACCAGAATTTCCAAGGTCTTAGATACTTTGTATGAGAAGATAAAGTTATACATGGAAATTTAATTTCTCACAACATTCACACATTTGGGTTGGGTTTTTTTTGAGAAAGAAAAAATTTGTAGCAACCTGTCTTATAGGGCTAGTAATAAATAAAAAGATGTTCAGATATAGTCAGGCTGTTCAAACCTAGACTTTATCTGTCTTTGAAAGAAAGCACAGATATTTTATGGCTACTCTGTGACTTATGTAGAATCAGTGTCATCGTCCTTGTACACTGCCTCTCTATTTGTGTTGAAAAGATGCAAAGATCAGAATGACAAAAGAGTTATATGATTTTGTGGGTCAGGGTTTAAGTAAATTGTGTGTTGAATTTTACACTGATTTACAGTGCTTTAAGCATTTAAAGCTCAATGGGATCTGTCTAAAATCTAGACATCAGTTTTGGAGAAGGTCTCAACTATTTCTTTGCTTTTGAAGTGGTGCCAAGCCTTTACTCAGATCCTCCAAGGCAAATGCACAGAATCCTATTCTCTAGGCATTAGAAAAATTGAAAAGTTTTGTTGCTGTGGCTATGTAACTTTCACAATCAAAAATTTATTTATGAATGTAGCTAATTTTACCTCTTTGTAGAACCATAACTTGCTCTCTCCAATTGGCAACACACCTTGCTTCACATATGTGAACCCTATAGCAAGTTACAAGTTTCCATGGATTAAGCTTTTGCTGCCAGTGACCAGTAGCCTTTAGTTTGTTTGTCTAATATGTTTAGTTGTCTAGATAATGTCTAGTTCTTAGTCAAAGTACCTACCTTCTGTCATATCAAATTTTTACTGACACAAGCCACCCTGATGTAACAAGCAGGTTTTAAAATCTTTCTGATTTTGTTTTTACAACGAAATACAACTTTATTACTCTATTCATATTCCACTACTCATAGTTAATTTATTGGATACTAACTCTTCAGACACATGCATTTCAGTCAAATTATGCATGTGCTCTCCTTCTGGAAACCTATGTTTAGACATCTGGCTGTAAAAATGTTCATTGCAACCGTGTCTGAAAGACCACAGAATGTGTATTTATCCTGATCTCATGAATGTAATTCCTTACATATAATAGAGAAAAAAAATCTCCTCTGAGCCTTTCCTGTCTAATGATGAAATTATCCACTTTAGTGCTCAAAATTCTTCAAATGAAGTGTTTTACTAATCTTGACTTCATTAAATAAAACAAAACCAAACAGCAAACATATGGGGAAGTTCTGGGATGCCAATAACCCAAAATGATTACTTTCCTTATGAAAAACCTGCTACTCTAGATTTTCAGTATCTAGAAGGAAAGGAAAGATGCTATATTTTAGCGTCACTCTAGAGGCCTCTTGATTCTAATAGTGACTCTACAGAAAGAAGGAAGGGTAGGAGGGAGGGTGGGAGGGGGAAAGCTTCTTTATAAATGAAGGAAGA
>JAOXNO010000001.1:23479277-23527152 GCA_028565335.1 Limnodromus scolopaceus
GGGAAAGCTTCTTTAAAAATGAAGGAAGAACAGCACAATAAATATAGTATCTCAAGGCAGAATGCAAAATGTAAATTTGTCTTGCTTTAATTTGTCTTGACTACTAAAAGTGATAACTTTATAGTCAAAATCTTATACATCCTTTTATTTTGCTACATATAATCCATGCCTATAGTTCTGTAAGACGAGAATTGAGGTACCTGAAATATCTCTAGTTTCTTAGCCTTAAAGAGCTCTGTCATGTGTCCCAAATCTGCCAGGAAAACTCTTCCACGGCTGTTGTCTTCTAACACAGTTGACACTAATGGTCCAGTCAACTCCTTTTACCAAAGAAGCTGGTATAAATAAATTAGCAAGCAGTGCGTTCACTTGGAGTTGCAAAAAAGGCCAACAGCAGAACCCAGGTCTGTTGAGTCACTGAGGGAGACCTGAACCAGCAGGTCCTGTGCTGTGCTCCCTTGCAGTGCTGCAATGTGACCTCTGCCTGCTGCCCCACCAGTGTGCTGGAAACAGCTGGTTAGCCTGGCATTAGCTGCTCCTCACACTCAGGAGGGACAGGAATCCATCCACTGCAGCTCTGCTGTCATTGGAACTTTGCTGGAAGGTAGACATATGGCCTTACCTGGGAACCTCTCTCGTGAGACCCCATCTGGAGTACTGCGTCCGGCTCTGGGGCCCCCAACATAAGAAGGACATGGACCTGTTGGAGCAGGTCGAGAGGAGGGCCACGAAGATGATCAGAGGGCTGGAGCACCCCTCCTATGAAGACAGGCTGAGAGAGATGGGGTTATTCAGCCTCGAGAAGGCTCCGGGGAGACCTTATAGCAACCTTCCAGTACCTAAAGGGGGCCTACAGGGCAGATGGGGAGAGACTCTTTATCAGGGAGTGTAGGGATAGGATGAGACGTAATGGCTTTAAATTGAAAGAGGGGAGATTTAGATTAGATACTAGAAAGAAATTCTGTACACTGAGAATAGTGAAGCACTGTAACAGGTTGCCCAGATAAGTTGTGGATGCCCCATCCCTGGAGGTGTTCAAGGCCAGGCTGGATGGGGCTTTGAGCAACCTGGTCTGGTGGGAGGTGTCTCTGCCCATGGCAGGGAGGTTGGAACAAGATGGTCTTTAAAGTCCTTTCCAACTCAAACCATTCTATGATTCTATGAATCTGACCTGCCACCCACCTCTCTGCCATCTCCTTCTTTAGCCTGTCAGCTTGGGAGAAAAGAAGCTTTAGAGACCTGTAAACATAATTATGCAGCAATAGCATAGTCAAGGGACCACGTTTGGAAATCCTGTTATTCCAAAACTCTCCATGTTCTAAAGTCAGCACTTAATTTAATTTTTACTGAATTTTTTTTACATGCCCTTACACGAAAATCAGCCTGGCCAAATCTTGCCAAGTATGAGACTGGCCCTTTAACAGAAAGCCTGTACTAGGAAAAGTAGTCTTTACTTTGAGCAGCTCTCAGTAGATAGCTTGGTCAGGTCAGGAACAGCAGCCAGAGCAATTCTTAGATATTTCATTTTAAAAGAACTACAGATTCTACACATACCAGTGTAAAAAAGTCTTGAAAGGGATACAGTGAGGATTTAACAAATTATCTGAGCATTGTGGTAGGCATTTGAAAGTTCCTGTTACCCTGATATCTCAGCACATGGCCAGCAGCTACTGGGTGCAATGCGATATTTGATGCTTCTGAATGCTGGTAAAAATAGCAGTCTGTTGGTTCAGAAGAAAGGACCGGCTGTCTGTGATGGTGAGTCAGGGGATGACACATGCCAGTCAGCTGAAGTACTGGATGTGGGTTCCTAATTGTGTTGTACCTAACAGTGAGAATTGAATTGACAATCAAAAGCCTAAAAACGCATGGCCCCGACAGGGTCTGAGGGAGAAAAAGGTGGCTGAGATGAATTAGTAAAGACAATTACACCAACCAAAATCAGCATGAAAGAAGGGGAGGGACAGGAATCCTTCTCTCCCTCTCTCATTGAAAAATCAAATTGTAGATGCTGTGCCTGTGTGAGTCTGGGATTCTGGTTGCTTTCCTGAGCTTCTGTGGCAAAATTGTCTGATTAAAGTGGATGGAGAGGAAAGAAAGAGAGACTAGGACAGGGAGGGCATAAAGATAATAGTTTCCTAGGAAAGTTAGCTCGTGCTTACTAATATTTATGCTTCTAAAAGAAATGGGAGCATTTGAGGTAAAGAGAAATCCCTCTGCAATATTTATTGATAGTCCACAGAAGCACATGAAAAGTTAACACAGCTAAAGCACTTGGCTCTTTGGTAGAGACACTTTATTGCCTCCCTTTTGAAGCTGGTAAGGAAAATGTTAAGATTACTGTCTCCAGTAAAGCTGCATTTAGAGTCAGGACTGGGATGATGTTACTCTAATTGCAGCACTGCAGGCAGAAGAACTGATCAGCACAGCCTAGGAGAAGCAATTATCCTTGTGAGGAGTAGCACCTATTTGGATGATAAGGGGGCTGGGGGAATTAAGTATAGTAAACATAATCTAAAAATACTCCAAAACTACATTACAGAGATCATTGAAAGTGCCTGAACCTCATTGCTAGGTCTGTGCTTTAGATATCTTGAAATGTTCCTGTGTGCATATGCTTCTGCCATCGCTACAGGTCCCCACCTGCTCTCAGGTACTATGGTTCCTTGGAGTTATTTGGACAAGAAGCAGGTGCCACAAGGATGCAAACCTTGTCTTCCCTATTCTGTTATACAGGAATACATTACACCAATTTTCTAGCTTTACCTGAGAAGGAGGATTAAACTATCTATGTGATGAATAAAAGAAAACTCCTCACATGCAGTCCCGTACCATCAAAAATAACCACATTCTTCTAGAAATGCAGCTTTCTCCACTCCATGTCCCAAGCAAGAACTGATAGCCGAAAACCCAAAACAGTCATAGGCTTTTGATTTTTCATATCTTCTTTGCTGGAAAAAAAGGCAATAAAACATGAATGTAATATTTAATTAAGAGTTAGATTATTTTAATAGAAAAAAGTTCAAAATTACTAAAATTAAAAGTTGAACTTCCTTTAAAAAAGAAGTTGTAGGCATTTCTCTCTACTTGATTCGTCTTAACAGACCTAAAGAATAAATATAAAAGGGAAATAATCCTGAAGTACATCAAAGGGTCCTACCCAAAGTCAAACCTTTGGTGGATATTCAAATTATTACTCAATAGCAATATGTACATTTTGAGAACATCCATTGGTTTCTTCCAAACCAAAATTTTGTTCTGCAGGTTTTAGCCATACATTAGAAAATACCTGAGCACTTGATTTTGTTAAATATTTAGGCAGAGCCATTGAAATCAGGAATGTGTTTGTGTGTCCTGTTTTGCTAGAGGAATGTTAGCCCTAACAGTGACAACAGTTTTTTCACTAAAGGACCATTGGAAGGAGCTTAAATTCTGAATTCAGACTATATGTTTCTCGAACAAAAGATATTGCACTAGAAAAGAAGTAAATAAGAAGAGGTCCTGCAAATCAAAGCTTCTGCTCTTCATCTTGTGTGTGGGAGGACTGCCAAGTGAATGCAATTCAATAGTCCATTTACATCAGCCTGGCTTATATATCCGCTGAGGGAGGCAGGAGTTTGGCAGGCTGTGTCAGCAGGTTACCTTGCCATTGTGAAAAAGCAACGCAACAGCATGCTAGGCATAATGAGACAAATGTTGTGCATTCAGCTCTCCAAAGTCTTTTCTTGCTGGAAGAGAATAAAAGAATGGCCTGTCTTAACACACTGGATATGCTTCTTGTTTACACAGCCTCATCAATTGTGTTCTCCTCATTGAGGTGTTAAAGATGCATTTGTGAACGTATTAAATGTGACCTACAAAACAGACAAAGTCTTATTTCTTGCATATTTTATGTCACGGAAAAGAACATGTAAAGAGTATGAGTGATCAATGTCTGTGATTCATACTGTGACCGGAGCGAAAGCAGCTTAGTTCGCTGAATGGAAATCAGCTACACCTTGCTGGCGATTTCACACTGCAAGTGGGAAAAGGCCAGGAAACAGAAGTGACATGGAGACAGAGGTGAATGGCACAGAAATACCTTGGTTCTGCAGCGCAAGCTGTTCCACACCAAATGGGGATTACTTGAGCAGTACCAGAAAAGGAAGCGATGAATTCTACAAACTTGTAAGACTCTTTGAGCCATCTCCTGCAAAGCCTGGAGCAGTCCCTAAGAGCTGCTATAGACAGCAAAGTTGGGCTAAAAGAATGGTCTGAAGAGCACCTCATGGAAGAGGACAGAGATGTGACACGGAGAGTAGGTATACTCAATGCCAGCAGCCTGCAGTTGCTGCTGCCACCACCTTGGAGAGGGTTGGCATGGTGCATAGCAGCATCTGACAAGGCCTGGGAGGAAGAAAAGGAAGACAGTGTGGATAGAGTGCAGATACAGTGTGACGGTACAGGTCTGGTTCAATGAAATAACCTGAACCCTCTCCCTTCTTATAGATCCAGGCTCTACTTTTGCACTGGTACACTGACAATTGCCGCTATCTTTCTGAGGGCAAATGACAGTAACCGCAATATTTTATTTAGCTGATACAATGGATACATGCAAACCTGCAGACATCTCCTCGTTAGCACTGGTGGTTTCTCCAGCAGCTGTAAGTGGTCTTATGTCCCTTCCTCTGCTAGAGCTGATAGAGTAGCCTTAAGGCTGATCTAAATTACTGCTCTCCAGAGTTGTCATGGCAACAGGGACTGGCTGAGCAACACAGGAATTTTGTCTTTTCCATGAACATATTCTGAATGCCGCATTTGGAACAGTGACTGCAGCTATGCCATACCCATGGGCTTCCCTTCTCTCGTAGAGGACCCTCAGGTGCCCAGCTAAACCAGCCTCCTGCTTGGTCTACAGTGTGTGAGAGTCAAATCTCTGCCAAAATGATTTCCAGAACCTAGTGCATGATTTTAGTAGTCAGAACTGTCATTCTACACTTGATATATTGACACAAATATTATACTTCAAAACATTCCTTCACTGCAACTTGCTAAACAACTTGTAGAATTTTTAAAAGTACTCCTAAAAATTCAACTCGTGTCAAATGACCCTTCTGTGTTTACCTTCCAGAAGTATTCAGATGAATCACTCACTAAAAAAGTGTTCAAAAAGATGAGGAAAAATAAGCAATGAACAGGGAAAGGCAACCTGCTGGCAATAATGAAAAAAATCTGAATTTAGCAACTTGATTTCTGGAACCTTCTGTTACTATCATAGACGTATTCTTGGCAAGAACTTTAATGTTGTTTATCAGTGTTGTGCAAGTTGTGTGTTTCTTCACTTGGAGTTTGTCTGCCCTGAGGGATGTAAGGTACTTAGAGAATAAGGAAAGATGAGCATGGTCACTGTGGTTTTTAGGTAACAAGTTGTGATATTAGAAGAGTATTGAGTTTGGCAAAGGGAGAACATAGAGCTCTGTGTCTTGGACAGCAGATTCTTCTCAAAGAACAAGGAGCTGTGCATGGCTTTGCCTTGGATTCTTCATGCTGAAGGTCAGAAGGCATGAATGTTTTCTGTAAGAACTGCAAGGATGAAGTCCTGCTGATTGTAGAAAAACTGTGCTGGATTAGCCTTTAGAGCCTGGCTGGATCAGTGGAGAACAAGCTTAATTTTGGCTGTTTAACAGGATCAATGAGACGGATGGAATATTGTTGAATGGCACATGACTGTCGGCTAATGGACTGTTGCCTGCACAGCTCTACTCCACTGTCAGATCTGACAATTAAGATACTTGCTGCCAGAAGTCAATGAGTGGAGATGATCACAGAATCACAGAATATTCATGGTTGGAAAGGACCTTTGAGATCATTGAGTCCAACCACAAAAAAAAACCAAAACCAAAACCAAAAAGAACAAACAACCCAAACCAACACACACACCCCCCACACCCACCCACAGACAGACAAAAACCAACAATCTCGGGCATTAGAGCGTACCCTGAAGTGCCACGTCTACATGTTTCTACCTTCAGGGATGGTGACTCCACCACCTCCCCTGGGCAGGCTGTTCCAGTGCCTGACCACCCTCTCAGTAAAGTAATTCTTCCTAATATCTAATCTAAACCTCCCCTGTTGCAACTTCATACCGTTTCCTCTAGTCCTGCCATTATTCACTTGGGAGAAGAGCCCAACACCCATCTCTCTATAACCTCCTTTCAGACAATTGTGGAGGGCAATGAGGTCCCCCCTCAGCCTCCTCTTCTCCAAACTAAACATGCCCAGTTCCTTCAGCCTTTCCTCATATGACTTGTTCTCTAATGATGCTACCCAAATTATAATTTTTAAGGTGTCGGGTAGCTGTAGCTTGTTATGACAGGCTGCACAGCTCACTTCTACCTGCAATACCTAATTCATAGAGAAATAGGTTTGGCCATACTCCTAACACAATGATTTGCTTCTATTATCATATGCAGTGTTTGTAATATAATAATAATAATAATAATAATAATAATAATTATTATTATTATTATTATTATTATTATTATTATTATTATATAATCTTCCCATTCAACTAATACATTCCAGCTCCATGTTCAATGATTTGAGTATATAAATCCTTGCAAAAAAAGAGTAATGAAAATAAATAGTATGACCAAGCAGGGCTTTTTTTTCTCTGTCATACCAGTAGTAATATAGCCTTTGGTTACTGTTCCAGCAATAGCTTTGTTTCAGAAAGACTCTCCTGACAATACATGTTCAGCTATCATTCTTGCTGCCAAAAACAATATCCTTATAAAGATTCTCAGGCAAAAAGAAGGAATATTAACAGTCTTTATACTACTGGAACATTAAGATTCATAGTGAAGTATTCACTTATGAAGTACCCAAAATAATCCCAGAATATCCAGAAAACATGTGGAATCTAAGCACTGAGCAAATTAATTTAGTTAGGGAAAGCAAAGAGCAAGGATGCAATGCATGTTTACAGCTAGGGATATAAACTTTGTCATTCTCATTCCTTTGTATTAAATATCTGAAAATATTTTAAAACGGCACATCAAGAATTGTCTGTAGAGAATGACAATGGATATTCTCCAAGGGCAAAACAAAGAAAATTTCAAGCTTCCTAAAGAAAACTCTTGAACTCTTGAATGAAAATGCAAGTGAACAATTTTATGCGTATCACCCTTCCAGAGAGAGAAGGGGGAGGAGGAATCACGTAAACATACTTTTCACCATCTAATCTCATAAACGTGGTAGCTGGAAGGAGAAATGTCAATGCTCACACCTACTTTCCTTCAGAAAGCTCCCTCCCTTAACTAAGCACAACAGCCCTTTACTTTCATGTGCACAAGGAATGGTATTGTCAGAGTTCTGCTGTGCAGAAAGTTTTGCCAGTGTAGTTCGCTTTTATTGGTTTGTGGGTTAGGAGGCTTGTTTGATTAGTTGCGTAGCAATTTATTACACGACAACAACATGTCTTCCACGGTATTTTTTTTCATAACAGAATAAAGAATAATTGTCACTTAAAACCAACCTCTAAGTGGCTTACTTATAGAGTGAAATGCAAATTCTAATTGCTACATCTATCTAAAAGCTGTCCATTTTCTCTCCAGTCCCTTAATAAAGAAAATAGCAACTTATCTATTGATCATCTGATGACTGCCATTTCTCTTGTTTTTTCCTGTAATTTGAGACATCCAGGCTTTCTAATATAGCAGTCTACAATGTAAAAAAACCCTTCTATAAAGTGCCATAGAAAATACGTCTTGTCACAGTCTCTTGGGAACTTACTTGAAGATCCTTCAGAGAAGAGACTAGAAGATCTTCCAAGAGGGTACACAGCAGAAGCAGGAATCTTTTGGTTTTTTCTGATCAGGAAAGGATGTACACTGGGTACTCATACAGCATGCAAAAAACTCATGCTTAGATATACACATGTATATGAAAGTATATATATTTCCATATACATATATAAATGTGCATATATCAGGTTCCAATTTGTCTTTATCCAAACTAAGTTAAATAGGAGGGAAATTTCTGAGCTCCTCTAGGACTGTTTTATGCTTACACAGTCCTCATTCACATACTTAATGAAGTGAAACACTTTGTAATATAGCAACCTGGAAGAGTTTCTGCAACTACATTCTTAATCCTCGCAAATTTAATACACAAAATCTTTACTTGCCAGATTCTAACATTAAAGAAATTAAATTATTCTGTGGATTCTTCCATGTAATTCTACAGTTAATTTTTCTAAGTGTGAGTATTTTGCATGTAAAGCTTTCCTGATTCCAAGTGGTTTTCTGGGGTTGACATATTAAAAAAAAATTATCTCTGCACTCTAGAGACACAGACCACAAGGACTGAGGCCTGACACCTCCTGAGGTGAGGTGACAGCTCTAAAGACATGTACATTTGTCTGATTGTCCATCAGCTTATTTTCAAGCTTTTCTTTTTTTTTTTTTTTAAGATGGTCTGTGTATCAATAGAGACAAGGGTGACAGCAGCCTGTTACCAGAGGTTTTCCTACTTGCCTGTTTCACCACTTTGTTTAGGGACTGACTCTCATGCCTGCTTCATAATCCAGTTCCTCCTCCAACTTGGAAACAAAGGTAAATCCTCTTGAAAGCTGGCTACGGTAGTCTCCAATTAGTGGGCTCCTTTTGGTTTGACTTGTTTTCTGCTCACAATCATGCTGTGATTGAAATGTAAACAATGAGAAAAGGTTAAGTGATAACTTGAAATAGCCATTAGACTCTTCTACTTTCCAGCTTCTCCCTGAGAAAACCTCAAAGTTGGTGTAAGAGCATTTTACTCTGACCACAGTATGCTTTGACACTTGTTTTAGCTGCAGTATCTTGAACATGTGGGTTCTTTGTAACCCAAACAAAATCTTCCTTTTCCCAGCTAGTTACCCTGCCTCCGCTACTGTAGAGGCAGTATATTGCCCACTGAATAGTTGTACAAAAACTGGAGAGACTGAGCTGCCTGGTCAGGATGATAAGGTGTCTAGAGCATGTTTTGGAGCAAGGAGATTAACCTGGGTCTCCTAATACTATGTTTGTGCTTCTGAACTAGTGTTTCTTCTGATGCCCTACTCCCTATTCCCCCAGACTCCAGACTCAATTTTGAGAAACTTTTCTCAAATAAGGAAAAAAAAAATGTTAATTCCCCTCAGAAACCTTTGCTTTCCTTAAAAAAAAAAGAAGTCTTACAGGTCCAATTGGTTTGTTCATTGCCTGACCAAATGGCTCATAAGAAGGTGTGAAAAGGAAGGGATAGGGAAAACTTTTCCTCTAAATCAGTTTTCTATCATTTTCTAAAGGGTTCTGTTGCCAAGGACTATAATGACAAGGGCAACTACAGTGCACAGGGAAAAAATATAGCAGAATTTTCAGAGTGGTTTCTGAAACCTCTCTTCTACTTACACATACCTGACTTCTCCAACTCTGCTGACTCTTTGCCACACAGACTTTGCAATTTCCTGCAAATGTACTGGTAGCTCTGCAGGCTGGAAGGGTAGCTAGGCAATGGAACTGGTGTGTTATTTCAAGTAGGATTTTCTCCTAAAGATGTATTTATTTGATTTAATTTCAAGATACAAAGGAAAATTCGAAATAGTAATGGTTCTGTTTCCATCTGAAATAAAATTAATTTATGCTACTAATTTCTGCTGTAGCAGAATCAAAACCCAGAATTTGCATTTTGTTTAAAATAATTTTCTTTCTGATATATTTTGGTTTAAGGACTGGAACTGACAGTTAACCAAAACTGCAGCTTCCTGTTCCTGCTAATCCACAGGAATGCTCAGGTCACAGCAGTCTCTGAAAAGGTTCAGTGCACAAATACAGACAGAGCTCTTTAACGAATATTACCCTTTCCTCTAGCTGAGCTGAAAGGGGCTATCAATCACCCAGAAATCCTGATACAGCTGTTCACTGCTAAGGAACACCAAGGGCCAGAAAAGAACATCTTTATGCTGTAGCAGTAGAACAGCTACTTTTAAAAAGCATAGCTCTACAACTGTCTCCCCTTACCATGCCAAATTTCTGTAACTGGGCTGGAGTAACACAGAACTAACAAGTTTGTTGTGAGGCTGGAAAGGAGAAATAAAAATAAGACTGTACAGGGAATATCAGTTAACGAGGGTGAAACAAACACCTCTGAATGAGCCATTTGGATAATGTCTTGGGAGCTAGCACTGCATGGAGGTAAATTTTAAAAAACAAACAATAGAATGAGATTTCTTGATGAGCCTTCTGGGTACACTGGAGGTACAGTAAGTCCATTGGTCCTTGAGGCATCAAAGCTCAAATACTTTTAATGATCAGGAGCCTCAATTAGTTATTTTTATTACCCTATTTTAATTCATAATAATTGTAACATTATTTGCACATAGAATATCAAAAGAAATAGGCCATTGTAAATCAACATGTACTTTTTAATTGGCAAAATTCTTCTGGACTGTGAGCTTAAAAATGCAACTAGAGCTATATTCTTATTTACTTATTTCTAGAATAGAATGGAAAACCTCTGGGGTTAGTTATTTTAAGCAACAGTTTCTGACAGGTTGTGAATTAACTTGGATTGCAAAGTCACCTTGAAAAGCTCAACTCACTACTTTTGTACAAAAAATGAACAAAATACTCTGGACAAAAATGGTGCTTTCAGTAATTCTTCAATATTGCCATTAGAAACCTCTGGAGTTCTTACATCCTGTTGTGTGGACATACCCTTCCTCTCCCCCTCCCCCTCAAAACATTACAGAGCACTATGGATTAACTGGGTAGGAGTCTCCTGTCTAAACATCAATGTCTAGAGAACATACATAGGGCTGGCAAATATAATATTGCTCCTGCAAGACGCACATCCTTCTGGTGAGCCATCTGGAATCCAGGCAAGATACTTTGGGCTTTCTAAAATGTCACTAGATGCTGTGTTCAGACATCTGAATTCTGCCCATTATCTTGCTAAATAAGGCTCTGTTCCTGCATCTCTCTCAGTACTTTCCAGATGCAGATTTTGGCAGCATTAGCTGTTATGATTGTGACATACAGATGATGATGATGATGTGAAACTTCTGCAGCACTTTCTGGAACAGATGGGAAAGTGTCTAGATGTAAGTTCCCTACATGAAATCTCAGGGGTTGGGAGAGGTGACATAGAGAATAAGAGGTGATGAATGGAAAACAGGCATGTGTATATAAGTATATATAGATTTAAATAACATGAAATCTCCAAGTCATTTTCACTAAGTAGACTAATCACATCTTACTCAATGCATTCAGTCAACATTTAATTCCAAAGAATTATTCCTCTATGTTCAGTATAGGGAAATGAATGCAACAGTGAAATAGTAATTTCTTTTTAGAATACAATCTAACAGAATCAGTCCAATAGAGCTGTGAGAATTTTAAATCAACAGAACATTTAAGACAAAACCAAATCAAAAGAGAAATTATTTGGTTTCAAAAAAATTCTCAAGTTCTAAAAATTTCCACCTGAATATAAATAATAAAAAAATATCTCTGTAGTGCTGCATGCATTTAGTAGATGTAATACAAAAACAGAGAGTAAGATAATGAAATTTAGAATTCAGCATCTAAAGCCTCTTAAACTGTCACTCTCTCTTATGTCCTGGGAGGTACTATTGTAATACACTTTTGGTATAGCATACCCATATTGACTACTCTGTATATAAATAAATGCACTAAGTCAGCACATACTTCTTGCATTCTGAGAATTCCATTTAAAGATATGTACGTGCTGAATAACTCTCAAAATAAATTTATTGAGAGAGTTGGAAGTTAGGATGGAGGGGAGAAGTATAGCAGGCAAAAGAGGAAGAAAAAGCTACTTTTTATTGTGGAATTTCTGAAAGCATTCATTTTTTAATCCACTCTTCTTGAAGTTGATGATAAAACTCTTATGAAATTTGGTGACAAAAAGACCAGTTTCCAGACCTTTTCAAATTTTCTTCCCATTAATGTAAGTCTCTCCCTATTGAAGTGTTGCTTCCGTGACTTCATGCGTAACTGAACAAAAGAAAACACTATTCTTCTGAGACTGTGAGAGAGGAAACCGAATGAATAAAAGAATAATAACAGAGCAAGAAGTAAAGAGCTAGACTTTCTGTTACTGTGCAGCTGAAGCCAATGGAACAACGCATGTCACATAAGGAGGAAACCCAGAGAGTTTGGTAATAATTTATGGGTTCTATACTAGGTATTCTGGAAACATATGCATCATATTATTTCATAGCCACCACCCTCATTACACAGTGGTTCCAAAAATATCATTAAAAAATAAGAAAAAAATATATGCACAGAGAGGCAATCACTCAGATCTTTACTTTTTAGTTCTCAGGCTCCAAGAAGAGTTTAGATATTGCTGTAACTCCCACTTTTAGATAAAAACGTGATGCAATTAAGTCCCTAGGAATGGTGTAGGGTTTTGGGAGATACTAATAGGTATCTTACCTGGTTTTATCACTTTTACTTTCATACTAAAATTAATTGTAACTTGCAATGTTTGGATATACTGTAGTGAAAATTACAATCTGAAAATAAAGTTTTCTGATCACGTATACAGGATACAACTCTCATCAATCTTGCAGATTTTGTGAAGACTTTTCAAGTAAGTAGTCTGTTGCATGGACTTTCCAATTAACAGTTAAAGGAAACTGAATTAATGCAATAAACTCAATGACTTGAATATCTTAATGTTTATGCATCCCCTTTCTACAACTGGCTTCTCCCTTAAGAAATCCTGGAAGTCCCTGGAAGCCTCACTGGTGTTGATGTTTTCTGTGTCTTTTGTACATATGGTGAAAGTTTTCCCTTTTCCTCAAATGAAGTTGCATAAACTAACAACAATTTTGGTGGGTCTTCGCAATCTGTCTTTTTGGGTCAAAGGAAGAAGTTGCGTCTAAGCACCATAGCATAAGGAAATGTGGTCAGCAAATCAGTAAGCAAACACAGCTAACCAAACCCAATTTCAGGGTGGTGAAGGTCCCTTGGCCAATGTTGCTGCACGATGCTACAGTGTTTTAGAGATCTCTTCATTGGTCAAATGCTCTCATTAGACCATGACAAAACATTCAGTGACCTTAGCAATTAAAGGTTAGACCAATGAGTAATTTTGAAAGTCCCATTATCAATTTCCAGTTCATTTTTCAGTACTAGGACTCATCAAAACCTGGGGGGTTTTATGAGAAAAATGAGCAAATTCAGTCTGTTGATGCATTTTTATAGCGTGCTTTCAAAAAAAGTCACTTAATCTATCTTTCAGGCTGAATATAGTCTTACAGCTGAAAGAAAAAAAATAAACAAATAAAAAAACCACCATAACTATAACTTCTGTTTACTTCATGCTTAAATGTCACAGGAAATTTCTTTTAAAAGTCTGGAAATTTTCCTTTTTCTATGCTGTGTTTTAGAAAATATCATAGTTAAATGATCAAGTTCCTCTGTAATAAACTGCTACAACCATTTCAAATTTGCATAGAATAACCCAAGGGAGCTTAAGATTTTGCTTCCAGAACAGTCCTTACCATCACCACTATAAATTTTCAAAGCTTATTTATATACAATTATAACACAGAAGTTTTATTAATAGGCATCTGAGGTATGGGAATAACTCCCTATACTTTGAAAGTCAAAATAATTACTCTCTCATACTTTTATAACTTACAGCCCAGTGTACATTGGCTTTTAATAGCTACTACACAATAACTGTACTCTACAATATAAGTACTTACCACAAAATGGTATATATTAACCACGTAGAGTGTCAGAAATACAGCTTCATGTGGTTTTGTTTTGTAACAGAGAATGGCAATGCTAATGTGAATACACAGCTGTTGAAAACAACAGCCTTCTCAAGACAAAAATTACTTCATTATTACTATGTTCACTAAGGCTTTCACTAAGGGGTCTTTCAGTCTAAGTGTTTAAATTAAATTAATAGATGGAAAAAAAATTAAACTTGGACACTTTGTCTTTGCTGAAATTTTGTTTCTCAGCATCACCTCACCTCATATTGATACTTTTCATAAAAGATCTTCTTTTAGCAAGGCACAGCATCATTTTCCAGATTCTCAATATTTTGGGAATCATGTCTGTAGGTTCATTTCTTTATTTCCGGAGGTACCATCCTCAAAGTGAACAGGACTGTCCAAAGTATATGCAGTGATTAGTCTCAAAACCTGCTGGCTCTGGTCCAACAAACTGATCCTTATGAAGGAAGACTGTTCAGGGCAGAATCTCAGCTTTTATTGCTACCTCACATGTGAGTTCAAGATGAATATGCAACATATTCAGCATACCCTACAGTGATTTAAATATTTCTGATATTATTCCCATTTCAGCAAGGAGAGTTAAATTCTACAAGGGAAGTAGGACAACTCTCTTTTTTCTTCCTTTTTTTTCTCTTATTAATAACCAATGGGATGTAATAAACATGCAGACTACGTTTTCTGAAGGTTTCTCCAGCTGATGGGGGACACCTAAGGACCAGCACAGTTTTAAGCAAGCAAGAAAGGATGACTGTGGGAGTCCTGGCAGGTGCTGTGATTCCCAGGCCCGTAAAGATTCCAATCTTGTGTTAGAATGACAGAATAGTGAAGCTTTCTGCTTTTCCTCAGTACACAGACTTGTTCATTTGTGACTGCTGACTGATCGTTAAACCTCCTCCCATGGTGGTGATTCTGACGCTGGAGATCCTTCTGCGTCCCCCAAATCACAGCTTAAAGCAGCTTTGGGGAAGCTATCCTAGAGCATGTTCAGAGACTTTTACTATTGAGAAGTCAGATGTTTACAGGGAGGTGACTGCCATGTGGATAAAAGGAGATTCTGGGTAGTTAAATTGTCTGTTCTACACCTTTAAAAACAAGAAAAGGCATTAATGCATTAAGGTTTTGTTCTCTGTGTGTGTTACTTTTTTTTTTTTCCCCTTGAAAAGCAATTCTTTAAGAGGAATCATCCAAGCCTTTACTCCTTTAAAGTTAAAGGCAGATCTTAGATTTAAAAGCTGAGTATATGCTAACTTTGACAGGAGGAAAAATACAGATCAGTTAGCAATCAATAGAAGAGTCTGGCCTTCTGCATTTGAATCCTGTAAGGCACTGTTGCGAGAAAGAACTCCCTGGTTTGTTTTTAAAACACCTCCTTCCCTCTGTTCCTTATTCCTTTGAAGTGAATTTCTTTCTCCTGCAGTTACTGCTGTCACTGCTAAATTATATATGCCCTTGTGTTCTAAAAATTCTGCATCAGCCACAGTATTCAAGCACCACTTTCTTCTGTGGCTTGCAGCCGTATGAAACGCAGGTTGTCGTGGTTTGAGCTAAAACAAATGACAGCTGCTCTCCCCAGTCCCCTCCTCAAACCAGGACACAGGTTTTCAAAGCAATTCTGCCTCCTTGAATGCCTCACTGCCCTTTTAGTATGTATCCTCCAAAAAGAAGGAATATCCTCCACTCTGTGTGTAGGAATAAAGTAGCCCTGTTCCAGTGTTGCAGTGTTAGCCCCCTGCACATCTTCCACAGTAGAAAGATTTTCCATGGTCCAAGATCAGATTTAGGAAAATCAATCCAATTAATCAATGTAGAACTACACTATAAAATTAGGGTTATGTCCTGAATTGGTTTGAATTTGCTTTAATATCCAGGTTCCCTGTGGCAGCTATAAGTAGTTGAGGTCCTAATAGTATGAAACATTGGGAGGAAAAAAAAAAAAAAAGAAAAAAAAAAGGGCATGCTGAACTGGAAAGGAAGAGTCATGGTACTTGAGCTGAAATATGATCTCAATCTAACCAAATAAGCATGGTAAATCCAGTGAAGTTTTGGGTTAATGAGAGTGCAATGAACAGCCCCACAGTCTTAGAAAAGTTTTGGTTTAGTTTTTGGTTTTTTCCTGTCGTAATTCACAGCCTAATACAATCAATACAAAAATAAGATTTGGAAAATATACAATGTCTGTTTGTCTATAATCATGTAATAAAAGGGGGAAAAACAAGATAAAGGAAATATATTTCCCTCTTCTGCGGGAGGATAGTGGACTCAGTCTTTCTCTGAATCCAACCAGAGTATTTTTTAACAATTCTTTTCTAGATTGCTGCAGTTTTCTACTTCAAAGATAAGCAACTAAATCTAAAGGCACCTCACAATATGAGTCTGAGGTCTGTTAGAGGTGGATTACTGGAAATTGGGCAATTAAAAGAGAAGTTTTTTGAAAAGAGGAGGTTAAATGAGCAGTGTCAATACCCATCTGTAGTTCTGTTACTGAGGTCACAAAAAGCCGCTTTGTTGCAAAAACTTGGCAATGCATTTTTCACCAGATCCAGTCACCAAAGTCAGTGACGTTTTTGCATTGTCTCTAAGTATCCTCTATGTCAGGCCTAAAGTTAGGGGAGAGAGTGCCATCAGAACAGCCATCAATGCAGAATGCTCTTACGTTGGGGCAAGCGTTGTTTTGGCTGTACAGACTGTATTAGTAGCCTACCAATACTTGCAAAATGGTTGCAACATTTTTCCAAAATACAGCTCTAGTTCAGCTGAGAAAAATGGCCTTTTCTCTGCTGAGTTGCCAGAGGAAAAGAGAAATATGTCTTTCTTTACTTGCAAACTGTCAGTCGTGCTGCAATGAGCACAGACATCATGAGTCACTCTTCTTTGAGCTCTGATCTCTGCTCACAGTGACAAATGAACCTCAAAAATCAATCCAGTTCTGACTCCTCAGATCTGTTGGGAGTCATTTTTTTTGGAAAAAAATAGAATAAGTATATTGCATGCTTAAGATACTAAATTAGAGGATGTAAATTTGTGAGTATATTAAAATAAAATGTCAAACACCCTGTACCTGGAATGGTCTTGCAATCTTTTAATGAAAATGTTAGCTAACTCCCAAACACAGTGCACAAGTCAGCAGAAGATGTATAAATGCCTTGAACTATAAATGCCTTCACCTAGAGTAAAAGGATCTACACTCAGTGACTTGACGTACAATTCCTTCCCAAAAGGGCTGCTATCTTTCTATGTTCATTCTATTATTGTCCAAGATATAAGAAACAAAAATATTAGCTATCTTGTTTGTCATCTCTATACCTATTTAGCTAGGTACTTCCTTTACCACGAGTTTTTGTGTCAATAACTAGCTCGTCCACTAGTTTTCTTGGTCTGAAGCCTTCCTCCAAATGACTAAAAGGAGCCAAGACAGAGCTACCTTCAGAGGTAAACATTTGAAAGAAATTAATATTCCACGTTCTAACAGATGGCCTTATTTAGTATCAGAACAAATATTTTTTTCTATAACTACCTCTATTATGGGATCCACCACAGTCTGCAACGATACTATCCATTTTCGTTTTGCTTATATTTTCAACAAAGCCTTAAAGATCACCACCAACTTAAATACTGTCCTCCTAAAAAATTTCATTGATAATTTTAAGAGTAACATTGGACAACGTACTAATAGAAAAATACTAGTCCTAATTAACTTGCAGCTTTGCTACTGCTGTAACTATTTTCATTGGGGCTTAAACTTCCCTTAACAATGGAAATAATTTCATCACTGAACCTTGCACAACTCCTGCTTTGTGAATAGCTATATCCGAAAAAAAGCATTCCTGTAAAAGAATCCCTCCTATTGCTGCCTTTTATCGTGAGCTCAATTTACCAATATGATTACAGTTGTGCAACTGGTATATGTAAAGAAGACCTTAGAAAAATAACGTGTATTTATTTTCCTCCTAGCCTAGCAGCTTGAATTTATTTTATATCCTGTTTTCTTTATTTCTCTTACTTATGGTCCTTCATGTAGCCAATAAGAAAGAAAAACTAGTTCTAAAATAAGATTAAATTGATGAAAAAACATCAGTTTCCATCCAAGAGTACCACTGATACGTCCAGTATGAAAAGCTGCTTTTAAATTTCCTCTGGATTTGACTAGCCTTCAATTTCATAATGCTTCTTCAAATAAGCAAAGGAAACAAAGAACAAAACAGTGAAATCTAGCAATTACAATGAGTGCAAGGGTGGGTTTTATTTTATGAGTAGGAGAAGATGGGTGAAGTAGGAGAGATGCGTGAAAAGAATACTACAACCCTTGTAATTGCAAGGCTCAGTATTGCAAACCCTGCCAAAAATCCTTCTACCTGTTAATCACCCTGCAAGATATTTCTAATTTGAGCAAAGGGAAGAAAGTGAGTAGGGAAAATGGTAAGGTGCTATACACTGTGCTTGCATTAGAGTCTAAAATTCAAGAAATCATAACTTTAACCTCCTCTGAGAAGGCGCTTTAGAAAATAACAGGAAAACTTAACTATCCAGCAGAATAAATTATATGGTTGTGCAATTGCAAGAAGATTGATATAACATTAAGACACTGCAAGAAGATTGATACAACATTAAGACACTGCAAGAGGATGTGTCAGCACAAATATGAAAGTCATAAGTAATAAAAGCCTTAAATAATAATATATGCACTCTCTCTGTCATCATTATACACCATCATTTATGGATGGACAGCACCTGCATTCCTGCTGAATCCTCTGGCATTTGTCCATTAGGCCCATTTACTGTCAAGTAAGTATTCTCCTTTGTGGTAGATGTGATTCTTTCATTGCTACTCAGAGAAACCTACAGAAAGATCCAAACCTAATGGAGATTTTGGAAACCAACTGTAAAATTAATCCTAAAATGAAAGAAAATTAATATTATGTCTTTTTCAATTTCTTTCTAAATTCATTTCAAATTTTGGAATGCAAGCTGGGACTTACTTTTCGTTATATCAGAAAGTAGCAATGAGATCAAAGCTGAAATCCATAATCAGGGTACAGCTTCAGGGTGTATGATAGAGGGTCCACTTGGAAAATAGACATGGGTGCAGGAGGGTTATCAGAACTTTTGGCTTGAATTGAGGTGCATCTGCAACCTCCTATAAAATCAATACAGAGCAAACAGTAGTTAAGCTCTTCACTCAGTGCTCCAACTTCCTCTTTGAACATGCCCAACTTTTAATGTTAAGAGATACTTTTCTCTGCTCGGTGGCTTCAGAGGTAGCAAAGGTGTCAAAGTAGTAGATGTAAATCTCCAGCCTCTACCCGTAATGTACAGTACAGCTGTGAAAAGCTTTTAAGTACATCCTCAGAAGCATAATATAAAGAGGAGAGGTTGTAGGACAAAACTGTTATTGTCTACAACTGCTAAAGGATTTGCAAAGTGAATAATCCACAGAGTAGAACTGCTTTATGTGATTGACCAGGGTAGAATGCAAACACATTTATTATTTTATTAATGACCATTAAAGTAAACATTTCTCTGCATCAGGAGAAGAGTGGTAAAAACACACACACATGCAAACATACACGCACTTTCAATTTTGAAATTCAGGCCTGAAGTGACTTTCAGTGCAATCCAGGCTGATTGACAAATTCAGTGAGAGCTATTGACAGGCTGATCCAGAAAGCTGATTAATTTTCATACAGACAAAACAATTTTTCTTAAAATAGACAAAAAAGACAATCCTGTCATACCAAGCAACCTTTGGAGGTCTAAATTTCTTCAAGTGCTGTGTCAATGCAAGAATTCTTAAGTGTGTTATTCGTTCACTCTCAATAACACTGTGATGAATGGTATAAAGTAACATAATCTGTATTTTATGATTCCTCCATCTAGGCTTGACACTTATGGAAAGGTTATTTAATTTTAAGTGGAAAACTAAGATACGGCATTGGATATAAAATAACGACAATTTTTTTCAAACTCTTTCCACGCTACATAGCTGTCTCCTTAAAATTTTAACTTCATGCTCGTACTCTGTTGTGGTAGCAGCTTATACTCAAGAAGTGTGAATCAGTGCTGCGCATAAAGATTCGCTCTTTTCTTCACAAGCTTTGTTAATATGATTTCTGGATTCATTCTGCCTAACTTTACCTGTCTTAAAGTTAGATGTCTAGTCTAACCTCATTATCCGTCTTTCCTCCATGGTCAATACAGCAGGAGAGACAAAGGGATACCTTCACAGGCACGTTTATCTCACTTCCTCCCATCGCCTGACTGAGGTGGCTTATGTCAGGAGAAGTGAAGCCCACCTGCTTAGCAGTTGTCAGGGACGTCAGTGAAATGCACTAGCAGCTCTGCAGAGCCCAGCTATGCCGCTTTCCACTCCAGCCTTACACCACCAAAACTGGCAGCACAGAAAAAGGATTTGGAGCAAATTTTTTATTTACTTTGCACCCTTGCAACTCCAGATATATCCTAGCTGAAAGGCAAGTCCTGGAATATTCAGGAATGTTTGGGAATTTTAGAAGATGGAGGAAGAAAAATATACCATTAAAACTACCAAAATCTGAAAATATAGTTAATATGCTAAGCTATTTTTCAGATTTGAAGCAGTAGACTATAATCTTTACCTGCTTTAAAATGTATTTACTAAGCCTTAGTAAAAAACAAATGCAAAACATTCTTAATGTTTTTCTGAAGTTTTTCTATATAATTTTTTCTGCATTTTTTCAAATGCCAGCATCATGGTTTATTAAAAGAGCTCCATCTTCTGGCAGCTGATAAAGAACAGATCCTTCACAGATGTAGAAGAAAGGCTTAAAATCATTTGCAGAATATAATGAAAAATTGATCCCGAGTAACCAATGTCTGCAGCTGCATTCCACAGAGGCTTTGTGGCACTTTTATTTTAGAGTAATTTGTTACTTGTTAACCTTGATTTCTAATGTTTTGTCAGGAATCTTAGTGGTTATTGACTTAAAATAAAAGGGCGACATATTAGAACAATCCTGAAGAAGGGAAATAAACATATACGCTGACAACAACATGATCAAAGAAAGACAACATGCTACCGCACTTTGTCAGGTCACGCTCCTGCTTGTGGTCTTTCAAAAAAAAAAAAGAAAAAAGCAAAGAAAATTAGTTCAGCTTTTTGGAAAGAGCAGAATAAATATGAGAAGTATACATTCTTCCACATTTTGTTTGCCTGCCTTCCTAGTAGCTCAATATTTTAAAAAGATTGTCAATGCCAAAGAAGGAAGATGACATCCTGCACTTTATCATTTTTATCACTCATCTCACCCTTAATTTTACTACTAATGGGCTCAGCCTCACTTGTTTTGCTTTTTTTAAGGGGGAGTGTTGGAGGAAAAGTAAGCTGAATCCCCAGGCTCTTCTCCCGTGTTCTGCTAATAGTGGCGCATCTCCTTGGTGTTACATCTGAGAAGGAAGCAACTTAGGAGATTCGTTGCCCCTCTTTAGCATATTTATAAACAGAATAGTAAGACTCCGCTGCATTAACAGGTTGAGGGTTTGCTATACTGAAAACTCTTCACATAAAGAATAACTGAACTGAAATAGTGACTAAAATACAAACTTCCATTTTTTAAATCAACCCTGTGTGAAAAGAGATCACCTGAAAATGGAGAGATATCTGACTGTTCTTCAGTCAGTTCTTCAGAGACCTCTGAAACACTGATCCTGCATAACAACTTCCAAATGAAAAGTTAAATATTTGAAAGCTTGAAATGGAATATCTGGGGAATTTCCTCCTGCAGGAAAATGCAAAAACAAGAAATGAAATAGGAATGCCCTTTGTTTTACAGCCATTTCGTGATTAGTAATTAATTGCACATTCTGACAAATAGTAAGAAAAGTGTGTTTCAGTGACATAATTATTGCATATTCACCCTGCAATAATATTAGAAAAACAGGCAGGGAAAAAAATGTAAGGCATACAATCCATCAGATTTTCTTGTTTAAATTTTTCTTAACTTTGTATTAATTTGTCTCTGAAGCTGTACTTTGTAGATTTACTTTAAAAAGTCAGCCACTTCCCAGTGACACATCTCAAATCATATTTGGACGTATTACTTTATTGCGGATAAACTGGCCATAAACAAAACTAGGTTGGAATTCAGGAAGGTTTTTAAAAATGCAAGCAGTAAAGTCTTTCAGTCAGTGCTGTGGTTAAAATATCTCGCCACTTCAAGCTTCTGCATGATTATATTTGCTACCACGAGCTGGTAATGAAGGTTATTTAAAGTAGTCTTACCAAAAGTGCATTAGATTTAGCAAAAAGTGTACTCATTGCTACTGATGAGAAGTACTGTCCTTTTACACAGTTTGTAACAACTCCATCCAAAGAAGTGCAACATCTGAAGCCCCCATGCTCTTTCTGTGGAGGTCATCTGCTTATGTCTTGACCCAGAACACGCATGTAAAATGTGACATGCTATTACTGAAACCTTCAGGGATTTATAATAGTAAATTGCCTAAAAACACAGACTCTTTTGAATTCTCAATAATCAAAGTACATTCTTGTTACTATTATTATCTGTACAGAGCTTTCCTGACTACATATATAAAATTCATGAAAAGCTCTCTGAAAACTGAAGGAGCTCTCATCATCCTGGGTTTTACTGAGAATATTGGAGAAATCACAAGCGATGAAATTCTGACCTCAATTTGGTTTGGGATTGTAGCTGCCTTCAGAAGTCCCCATTTATTCTGATCAGTTATCCTCATCTGGGGCTCTGCTTAAGTCCATTTTCAGACATACTGTGTCTAGAAGGAAAAAGTCTCAAACACTAATAAAGTTGCAAATTATTCATTGCAGCATTCTTTAGGAGCTAGTTATCTGTTCTTCTCACTCTTTGTACTGAAAAATTTCTTCTGTTTAAACCCACCAGTAAGCTTCATGAAAATGAATTTGAGTAAAATTCGACTTGGTTATTCCTGTGTACGTTGAAGATGGAGAGAAAAATATATACGTTCTTTTATGTGTTCAGACTCTTTCAGGCAAAACAAGTGTGTTTAAAGTACAGGGTTATTATGTAGGGGTATCTCTGTCAGATATTGGCCATGTTCTTTTCTAAAATAAATTTGTTTTGGTTTCAAGAGTTTATGAAGGCCTGAAAACTGAATATCAGTGAAGTATGTAATCATCTGGAAAACACTGGCATAATGAAGAAAAGACATATTGTTCTAATAAAAACTTAGGCCCAGAGTACACACAGCATGTAAGAAAGATAACATTCAGGAAAACTAGATTCCGGTCTTGTCTCTGTTGGGTGATCACAGGCATGTATTTAATTTTCCCTATTTCAGTATTTCCCCCTGAAAAATGGTGATAACATAACTTTCCCTTCTAAAGAGAGTTCTGCTTAAAAAAACATCTTAGAATGTATCACTACTTCAGTGGAAACCAATTAATCAGGAAATGCAGCAGAGAGGTCAACCTGACTCGATAACGAGAGTATTTGGTAGACCCTCTGAAAAAGGCCATCAGTCCTCACTCAAACCTTCCCTGCTGTAGGGTTTCTATCTGCTGTCCTCCAGCCTGTTTACATTGTCCTGGACATAGGCATTCTCTCTTACAATACATACAGTCAGAAGAATGAGGTAGTTCATATGAGAGTATGAGAGTATTCACATGGTTAAAAATTAGGAGAGATGATATCTTATAGCATACCTTAAAAATGTGAAATGCATGAGGAACCTAGTTTTAGGGAAAGTTATGTTGCTACAACTTAAAGAAGAAAGAGATAAAGATACCAAATTTTGTCATAAATCACATTTCATTAGATGCTTTTTTAACTATATATAAAAATATTTTCAGAGACAGAGGGAACAGCAAGCACTCAATCTATTAAATACATCCATTTTTCACACAAATTATCTCTGTAAAATATTGTGCTGTGTCTTAACGCCTCATATTGGTTCTAAATCATCTTTGCTTCTAAATTTGAAAATGACTGCGGAAACGTCTGTCTTCCTCATTTTCCCATAATATAGGTGTTTGATCCATTACTGCTACTGATTCCTCTTTATGGAGCCATTAAGTTGGCAGGGCAGAGCTGATGCTGTCTCAGGGTGGAGGAGACCTGTCCTGTGGCAATCTCTATAACGTGTAGTTCTGTTCCAGTACTGTGCCCCAGCCAGGACCTGGGAACCATCAGCATAAGTATTATGCAGCTGAGATTAAGTATCCCTCAGATACGATCGACAAGGAATAATAAATGAAAATAATGCACATGAGGTGACATACAATCCTTCAGTGATTCTCCAGGTAGTTTCACAAGCCTGCTGCACCCAACGTCGGGTGAGCTTCCCTGTAGAATAAGCAGGCTCGGTTTGATATAGAACAAACAGGATCGGTTCTTAAAGACATACACATCACAGGCTTTCCCAGATTCTTCTGTAGCACTCAGTTGTTACTCTGGTTACTTAGAGTCTTAGAAGCAGGTATGTGATTGTCCTCTGCAGATGGAAAAAAAATGTGGTATGAAAGATTAAAAACTGGGAGTTTAAGAAGTATCATATTTTGTAGATCTGCAGTACTATGGCTTCCTACAGTAATATACAACTTCTGATTTGTGTATCTTTGATTAAAGCAGTTTGAAATCCTAGAAAGTGACTGGTCTGGCCGTGTTTTGCACTACTTCTCTGAAATTTTCTGTCGCTGTGTCCCACCTCCTGTTCTGAGGTGCTGCCAAGAGGATGTTTAGAGCTATCAACTTTCAGGAGCAAAGCTGAAATAGGACAAGAAAATGGAAAAAAGATATGAAAAAATGTAAAGGGAATAATTTGTACAGTAGATGGAAGCCCCTCAGACAAATCATGCAATATATAAAACCTGCTCTGAGAAAATCATCCCAGCCAAAAAGAGAAATAAACCATTGTCCTACATAGTCATTAAAGAGCAACACCTCTGCGCATGTCTGGGATCACACACAGTCTCCTTCATGCTTCAGAGACAATATAAGAGGGCCACCTACTGAAATTCAGCATCTCTTGTCCATATTATTTATTTCATTTGTACTACTGAAACAGCATAATAAGGACAAATTAATCATAGAAGCTTCAGGGACTTATTTCACAGTGTATCAAGCAATTATATTTTGAAGGTGATGAAATATAGTATCTTTGATGTAACTTCCCACCTAGGATCTGCAAAAGAAACTACTAGAAACTAGAAAATAAGAAAGAGAAGAGAATTAGGGAGAAAAAATAATTATAAAGGAATAGCCAAGACTGCATTGCTCTAATGTTCTTTGCATTTTTAAGAGACTCAAACTATTTGAAAATACCTAAGAAAGATCAGTCAGAAAGGGGGAATGAGGGGAAGAGGGTAATAAATTGTATTAAACAGGAAACCCTTATAAAGGATTAATTCTACTGTTCATTACTTATATTAAAATATAGATGTGTAATATAACTTAATTCATTTTAGCTTTCCATTCCCTTCCTATCCCTCTGAGAAAGGGGCTATGTCCTGAAGATAAACTGATTAGAAATACACAGATGCTACAAATAAAATGTTGCACATCTGAAAAAAATAAACATAAGGATGATGCCAAGAGAAAATATTAATTTGTCAGTAAATGTGTAATTGTAATTGGCCACACATTTGGCAAGGAAACAAAAAAAACATTCACAGACAGGAATTCCATGCCAGAAAATAAAGAAACTAAACTGAAGAAGATAAATTGCACCCCATCAACAAGCTGGCCAACTGTAGTATCATTTTGTGCTCTCTGGCTGCAGGAACTCAGGGCCAGCCCACAGATTTGTTCTGGTTTTGACAATGGCACATCCTTCAAAGAAACCAGAATACAGTAAATAAATAAATAAATGTCCATATTAGAGTTCAAGCCAGAAAACAAAGCGCTGGCATTTTGTTAAAAAGAGTAACTTTAACCTGGATTTCTAAATTGTGCTCAGCAGAGGACAGACCTGCAGCTGTCTTGCAGAGCCTTGACAGATCTTTACAGTGCCTTGAATACCAAACAATTTCAAGGGAAAAAAAATATTGCTTATTTATAATGGCAAAACTGCAGCTACACTGCTTCCTATCGATGTCTGTACACAGGAGGTACAGGGAAGGATGGTGCTGTTGTCCACCTACTGACTTCTGCTGTGCTGTAAGATTTCAACCCACAGGGTTCTCGACTGCTGACAACAAGGTTACTCCTAAAACCACACAGGCATTTTCTGCTTTGTTTTTGGCAATCTAATCTATTTTTACTCATAGATAACTACTCATCTCTTTCTGTATGGAACTAAGCTGAGGTTTGTGCCATGTACATCCATACTCATCACTCTAAAATGCAGAAGGTTAACAGAATAAAAAAAGAAAAAGAAAAAAAAAAAGATCAAAAAAGGAGAATAATCACAACCACCCACAGTAAACTACTGAGCCCCACTATATGGGAGCATTACGTGGGCTTCTGAGGGAAATAAAGTATGATGTGAAGACCTGCACTACTTTCTAAGCTCCCATGTAATATTAGACTCAGGAACACTGTAAAATGCTGGGACGTTCCTTACATTCATTTTCTCTAACAGCAGTCTAGGAAGTTAGGGTTGTTCTTGCCACAATGCATTCTAACTACCAAAAGAAAGCCTCCAGATTTTTTTAATGGATCTCCTTTGTAAGTGTGATGAGTAATATACGGTACTAGGATATGACTTAATTTAGATAATACTGCTGTGTTTAGTTTGGCTAGCAATGTAGTTAGCTTCTGCTACTGTTGTATTAGCAAAGCTATGCAGCAGAGAGTAAAAGAGGACTTACTTCCTTCCTCTACTTGCTCTGTCTCCATGCAAAACTCTCCTTTATATCTGTATTAGTAAGAAACCACAGTACTTGAGTCAATAGCAGCCTAGCACCGATCCCCATGCTACTATTTTTTTATATCTAGTGTTGCTGTGTTTGCAAAACCTCACGCGCTGATTTCACAGAATCACAGAATATCAGGTTGGAACGGACCTCAAGGATCATCCGGTCCAACCTTTCTTGGCAAAAGCACAGTTTACACAAGATGGCCCATCACCCTGTCCTGCTGAATATTACCATTGTCTAATGATGGTGAATCCACCACTTCCCTGGGGAGATCATTCCAATGGCTGATTGTTCTCAGTTTGAAAAATTTTCCTCTTGTGTCCAATCAGAATGTCCCCAGGATTAACTTTTATCCATTACCTCTGGTCTTTTCCATGTGACTCCGTGTAAAAGAGAGTCTCCATCTTTGTAGCCACCCTTTAAATACTGGTACATGGTGATAAGTTCTCCCTTAAGCCGCCTTTTCTCAAAACTGAACAAACACAATTTTTTCAGCCTTTCCTCAGATGACAGGCTTCCCAGTCCTTTGATCATCTTGGTGGCCCTTCTCTGGACCCTCTCCAGCCTGTCCACATCTTTTTTGCATAGCGGGGACCAAAACTGAACACAGTATTCCAGGTGTGACCTGACTAGCGCTAAGTAGAGTGGGATAATGACTTCTTTAGCTCTGCTGGCG
Source organism: Limnodromus scolopaceus (assembly GCA_028565335.1). Lineage (NCBI taxonomy): Eukaryota > Metazoa > Chordata > Aves > Charadriiformes > Scolopacidae > Limnodromus > Limnodromus scolopaceus. Next base: position 23,506,560 of record JAOXNO010000001.1, read on the forward strand.
ATGCCTTTGTTGATGTAACTCAGCATCCTGTTAGCTTTCTTTGTCACAGCAGCACACTGTTCACTCACACCGAGCTTGTTGTCCACCAGGCCCCCCAGGTCCCTTTCAACAGAGCTGCTCCCCAGCCGGGTAGATCCCAGCCTGTACTGCAGTCACAGAATCACAGAATGACTGGGGGTTGGAAGGGACCTCTGAAGATAATCTAGTCCAACCCTCCTGCCAAAGCAGGTCCACCTAGAGCACCCACTCCTAGGGTATGTTTTCCCAGGTGCAAGACTTGTCTTGAACTTCTTAAGGTTCTTGTTAACCGACTCTTCCAGCCTACCCAGGTCTTCCTGCAGGGTGGCTCTCCCTTCCAAACTGTCCACTTCCCCTCTCAGTTGGGTATCACCAGCAAAATTCATCAGGGTACATTATCCAGATCACTTATGTAGATATTAAACATTGTTGGGCCTGGTATCAATCCCTGGGGACCCCACTTGTGACTGGCTGCCAGTTCAAAAAGGAGCTACTTACCACTACCCTCTGGGTGCAGTCTGCCAGCCAGTTCCCACCCACCGCACAGACCACTTGTCCAGGTGGTAAGGCATCAGTGTCTCTAGCAGGAGGCTGTGGGGAACCGTACTGAAAGCCTTGGAGAAATCCAGGTAGACAATGTCCAGCATTTTCCAAACATCAACTGAGCAGGTTGATTTCATTCATAGTTTACATTTTCACCAGAGATATCAATCACAATGCAGGTCAGAAAAGGTAAAACTGTATGTATGGTGTATCAATACTATTTCTTCTTGGATACCTCTGTATGTATTATTTCTGGTTTTTTACTATAATGGCCAGAGCAGAGAAAGCCACTATCAAGCATCAGGAGCCTACTGGCTCCTATCAGGACACACACTTCTGTGCACTGTAATATATGCTGAACACAGCTGAGCAGGACAGGATACCTAGGTACCATGAGGAGATATCAGAAGCCCAATTATCATTACTCTGTACAAGTAGAGAACACCCAGATGATTTGTCTACAGGCAAAATTAAAATGAACTGATATAAATTTTTAACACATTTAGTAACTTCCTCAAACACAAGAAAAAGTAAATTTACAGTAAGTATAACATGCTACATGGCAAATATTTGAGCTAAGCCAAGTTAGTGATTGAATTTGTTGGAAAAAGATTTCATTAAAGAAAAAAAAAATCCATAACTGAAGTTGTTAATCCTGCAGTGAAACTATTACAGCTTGCATATTTCATTGTAGAACTGGGGACAAAGTTATAATATACTTTCATGTTGCACTAACTGTAGATTTAGGGAACTATACAAGATTTAATTTTTTCTTCACCACCAAACTTTCAACTGTAATAATCCATTAAAAGTAGCACAGTCTTCTGTAGTGCCTGATAAGAAAAAAATGGATCATGGCTATTAATAACCAAAGAAAAGACCACTATTGCCTTCTGTGTGTTAGCCTATGCTAACTTTAAATAATTTTTTTTATTTAAATTTAAATAAAACTTTATTTAAATAAAGTTTTTATGAGTTAAGAGTAGGCTTAGATCTGCCAGCTTCATAGTGGTTACCTTGGTACAGTTCTTTCATTTTTTTCCTTCCAAATGTGCCACTGCACATTTGAGAAGTTGATTTTACACCGATCACCTCCTGATAAATGACCCCAATACAAGCAACTCTTTCTCAGATAAACCCTGTTCAGTGCAAAGATGATAAAGAAAATAGAGTAAAGGTAGCAAAAATATTTGTCTTTTACTTAACTGGAAGTAACATCTAGTAACTTTGACTTCCTTTAAGTCCCCTTTATTATCTGTAGCAGTGTTTTAGTTTTTTTTATTTGAGTAACATTAAATTCTTGGAAATAATCATGCAAATTATGAAATTTGTGCAAATATTAGTATACTTGTTTCAAATCCTTCTAGTATGCCCAGAGCTTCCTCTACAGAGTCTGCAAGAATAAGGTGGGTCTTGAGACATAGACAACAAAGGGGATCAAACTATATAAAACCAAGATGAGGCAGTTTGCCCCAGTGAAGATATTGCAACAACCTACTCACAAACTACAAATATGTGATTTACACTGGGAGAAGCAAGCTCCAGTGCCCTTCTTGCAACAGTTCTGGGGAGATATTAGCTTTCAGTTCTAGCTCTAAGAAGCAGAGGCTGCTTGAGAGATGTGTTGAAGAAGGGCATCTCTGATCCTCTGCTAGGCTTGTCTCTCTAGTGGTATGAAATATCCTCAGAAGCTCTGGGCCAGCTTTTTTCTGATGGTACGGGCGTTGCCCTTCTTTGTAGTACCTCTTTCTCTTCTGGGACACACAGGCTGGCTGCTGCTGCTACCAACCTGCCAGTGTCTGAATCTGATTAGCAATTTTCTGTGTTTATAATGCAGGAAAAAGTAAAAGGATTAAGTTCTGACCCTAAGTATTTTCTATAGACTTTTCACCCACAGGTGCACTGATAGATAGCGCACAGATTTCCCTTCCAAGTGTCTTTGGTGTTCCCTGTCCTTCCCACATGATTCATCAATATTGCAGCCTACTCATGTTTAACATTTTAATCCAGTCATTGACAAACTTCTCTTCATATAAAATCCTTCCATTCTTCATTCATTGGTGCACCAAATATTGCACTGATCTGCTTTCATTCATTTAAAATTCCCTTGTAGGGTACTAATCTTGTTTATTGGTCTCAGGAGTAGTTTTTAAGCAGCCTCTGCTCTAAGCCCTTCTGCTAGTTTTATTGTTTGATATTGCATGCTTACCAGATTGTATGGTCATCCTTTAAAATGTGGCAAGTTAATCAAGCTCACCATTAAATGACAGAATTCCAGAAAGGCTGAGTATTGGAGAAATACTGCTTGTTTTCAATGTACATTATTTATTCCCAAAATTAAAAACCAAGCACATGAGATAAAAAGGGAACATGGAGAGGAAAGGGTAATGTATTTGAACTGTAATAGGAAACAGGTTTTACTGATTTGCAGTTAGCTGGAATCTACCGGTGCTTACAGTCTGTCAACCTAAATGTTTCAAACATAGATGCCATTATTCATTTCATAGTAGTCTGATTTCAGTTTTCATACCATCTAGTCCCCCTGGTGACTGCTACTTGATACTAACTCAGAGCAAAATTTCATGTCACTCTACTGTCTCTTCTTAGCTGCTGTATGCCAGTATGAATATGCCTGTATTCCTGCGGTGGGTGAATAAATCCTATTTACCTATATCTCCATGGATTTGTGATACCTAATTACTACTTGATAAGCTCTCTGAGATCATTGATTTTAAAAAAAGCCCTTCAGCCATCCCAAGAATCATAATACAGTGCTCCTAATAATATCTTCAATTTAAAAGTCCTGTAGTACATTTTCTCTGAATAGAGCTGCAAAGGAAAAAGAAAGACGTTAAAAAAGAAAGACGTTTGTATTTTTTTTTCTTTTCACCATCTAGATCAGTCAATGTAATCAACATAGTAAAATATATCAGGCCAACTCAAAAGACATCCTAACACTCCAGAACCATTATCTTCCATCACACAGAGTATTCACTCACCCTTAGAGCACAAATTCAGTTTCTCATAATACCAGTCTCTTACCAAGATCAAAAAAAGTCTTTGACAGAAAACATGTATTCTGTATGAAGTCTGCATATGGACCATAGAAGCACTTAGGCATACTGTAGTTTGTCTATTGACAAGCTGGAGACAGACATTTGTATTAATTTCTTTATTTTGCATGCTGAAACATCCCTGCAGCTGGGACTCCAAAAAGAAAATCCTAAATTACCTCAAGTGAAGTACAAAGAAATCCAAGATTTTGGCTCTGAAGTTTTACAGGTACTCTAATCCTAGATGTCATAGGCCACAGAAAGGGCTATGAAAGATTTCCAGAATTTCTAGTGGCTGCTGGAGAAAAAGTGGGAGGAAAGAGCAAAAAAAAAACATACTTCCTGGGGACTGTCAGAATGAGGTGCATTGTCATCAAAAGAAAATAATGCTGTGTATCCCTGGAACTCCCTGAGTGGAAAGAAGCTATGACACCGAGGTGTAGTTTTGGCAATATTGGCATTGTAACACTACCACATTGCAGGAACTTTGAGCTGCTCTGTAAAAGATTTTTCCAGTGTTTTTTTTTTTTCTAATCCATCAAGTCCTCAGCTACTGTTTCTGAGAAGTATACACATTTTCACTTTATGCCTTTCCAGATTCAGCAACAGGAGTTTTATTTCACGTATCTCCAGAATCATGAATGGTCATCAACTTCTCTTTATTAAAAAATCAGTTTGTTCCCATAACTTGTAATCCTGTGGTTTACTCTAGATGATTATGACCTGTATTTCAATGTCTCACATCAGCAGAAACAGAATGCAGGCATTTATTAGCACATCTGTCATTGATTCCTATTGAGTTGTATAGTCTACGTCTTTCTAAAGGAATTGGCTATTTGTCTCCAAAAATTTAGAACCAGAAATCTTAATATAAAGATATTTTCCCCTAAAAGTATTTTAAAAAAATAAATTCAGATTCTTTGTCCTAAATGAAAGTTTACTTCAATCAATAGCAAATAAAAAGAGGATATTTCCTTCTCAAAACCAATGTCCATGTCTCATCTTCTAAGTATGCAGAGCCATATATATTCAAAATCATAATCTCAAAAATTCAATTACAAAAATGTGAATTTGTTTCCTGGTCTGTCACACACACACACACACACACCCCTTTCTCCTGCACTTCCTTATCAGAAACATTAAAATTTATATTTTTTTTTTTCAAATACACCCCATGGTGTTGGTGACTTGAGTGTTGCCCCCTGTGATTTCCTACACTGTCCAACTGTTCTAGCTGCCAGACACTTTTTCTTAACGTCTAACTTAAGCTTTTTCTTTCCTAGCTTCAGGCCATCACTTCTTGTGATGGCATCTTCTGAGACAGTGTAATTCCCTTCATTCATTTTTATTGTTACCTTGGTGGTGTTTATAGACTGTGATCATGTTCCTCCTGAGCCTTCTCTTTCTTAGACTATAAAATGCTGTTATTTCCCCTACGCTTATCCTTGGTCAGGACAATTTTTGTTGAATCTCATTGTATATTTCCTGACTCCCTCCCTGCATGCCCCCACTCTTCAGTATCACAAGTGCCTGCAGTTTGTCAAAAGACATTCCCAGTGGCATGTCAAGCTCCTTCACATTGTTCTCATGCATCATAAGGATGCATGAGCTTTTGGTTAATTAAAAAAAAACAAACAACAAACTCCAGAATCTAATGGAGTTCATAATGTGCGGTGTATTCTCACTTGGTGCTCCCAGGGTGGGCAGGGCAGCACCTGGCAGCCAGGGTCCCTTTGGCAGTGGGGTGGGCTCTGTCTGTGGGGTCCTGTCTTGTCTGCCCCCAGCCAGGAGCAGGACAAAGCAGGGGGGCATCAACCAGCAGCCCCATCCCCGGGCATCGGGTACTGCCCTGGGGAAGGAGACAGGCCCTGGCAAGTGGTGTGCTTTCTACTTTCTCGCCCTAGAATTAACTTGTTTACAATTATTGGCAGTGCGTTTCATACAACTTTTATTGTATTGATGTGGTCAGGTCATTTTGCAATTAGCTTTTGCAATTAGCCTCGGTGTCTTTCCTACCCAGCTGGTATTGAATTTCAGAGAATCCCATTTTTCTGGAAACAAGCCAGGGGACTCAGGGGGACATGACTTAGAAATGAAGTACTGAATTGTGTGGAGCTGGGAACATCAGTCTCTTAAATCAAAAAGACTTCCTAAAACATTAATATGAATGCTGTAAACAGGAATGATATGTCAGATTAAAGTATATAATTGGACCAATGCATTAAAAAAATCACTTTTTTACAAAAGCTCCACTTTTATCAAATTATCTTCTTCCAAGGAAAAACAGGTTCACTGAGAAAAAATCATTTGTTCTGCTTAAGAATAGTGAACTGGTCGAAAAAAGATGTAGCAACTGTCAGATAACTACAAAGTAAACCCTTAGAATTATGGTTGGTTAGATCTCTCTGATGTCACCATTGTTAGGACTACAGCACACTATGGACATCTAAACTATTTGAAGGGAAAAAAAGTCTTACAAAGAAGCAAGCTAGCAATGGGAAATTAATAATGAGGAAAGTAGTGGGCATGAGTTTCTGAGCATTCTGGCATGGTTTCTGAGCATTATGTTATCTTTATACTATAATAGATGCTATCTGCAAACATAGTCATCATTTAAGCTGCACTTTATTCTACAAAAGTGCAATTCCTTTTACTTTAGTGATCCTATTCCCCTTTCTAACACTGTTAGGTTCTTCACTCTGCCATTTCTCTGGTAGACATCAAATCCATGCTACAGTATTTTTTTCCAGCTGGTATACATCATACAGTACGCTATTCTACAACTGATAGACAGAATTCCTTTACTGAACTCACTTTACCAGAAAAATCAGGATATTGAGGTCAAGGGATTGCTTTCGTTAGGCAAAACCACTTTAGTAAACCTATCTAGCTCCTTAGCTACCAAAGAAGTTTTTTACAAAAGAAGTTTAGGTAAGTGGTCATGTGCTGGGCCTTAATGCAGTGATGCAGAGACCCGTATACATGTGCCGGGATGGATGGCCATATAGCGCCAGTGGCACATTCACAGATCCTCCCCCATCTCCTCACCACCTTTTCTGATTTTTTTTCTTTATCTTTTTGTATAATCTGTTGGTAAGGGGTTAACACAGCTAACAGAGAAATCATGTGGATTTGTGTAAACAGAATGAAAGATTAAGCTGATCATCTTTCTGTGTATTTCTCTGTGTGTGTGCCCTAGCACAGGTAGATTTGCTGGGGGAAGGAGAAATATGGAGGTCAGATCATATAGTGCAACCACATAGCCCTATGCAAAAGAGGATGACATTCAGCAGTGCATGTGTATGTATATGTTTGTTCACTTTGGGTTTTTTCTTAAACTTAACCTACTGGGATTGAATTACACTGACCTTTCTCTCAGTCCTTTCTGACTCTCCTCAGTATGTAATATATGTGTATATAGAGAGAGGCACATATATTTCAATTCTAATAACTAGAAGAAAAGAACAAAAACATAGTTACTTACACAATTCCATTCCATGCCTGTCATTTCAGTAATACAAACAGTATGTGCCTTTTTTCTTTTTTCCTTTTTTTTTCCACTCTGGAATATTAAACAAGACAGAGGAAAATACAATTCCACACTGCCATCCACTGATTAACTTGCTAGGACAGTTATTAGCCAGACTCCATTGGCAACCCATGTGGCGTGCTGCTGAGAGAGGTGACAGCCAGAAGAAGAATGATGGTAAGGGGTCAAATGCTGCTCTGCTACCCAGGAGGAACCCTCAAAACAACTCCACTGACTTTGAAACCAAAGAGTAAGCACAATGCCACAGAATTCCAACGCGCAGCAGAACACAAAGTGATCATTGAGCAGAGCATCTCTCTTCAGTAGATATATACTTAATGTTTTTCTCAAAATGTTTAAGAAAATGCTCTCACCTTCAGTCAAGTTAGGCCAGTTCCAGTGCCTACTGAAGTCCATGACAAGAGCCCTACGCAAAGCCAGCCTGAGCTCTCCCTGTTTGTTATCTGTTACATTCTTATGTTCAAGGCTTTCAAATGTTTCTCTTATTATTTCACTGACTTCAGTCTGGTTTTACAAATAGTTCCCAGTCTTACACTGAAAGCTGAAATAGGAAAAAAATTATTGTATAGTTGTTGTATAAAAGAAAGTGGGTCAAAAGAAGAAAGTTGCAGGCCAGGGTCTGGATTAGTTCCAGAAACGCTGCTCTTAGCTTTGATCTCTCTTGACGTTCTTTCCTCTATTCATTCATTTTGGCACCATTTCAAACATAAAGAAATAAATATGAAAGTTCTCTTTTTAGAAAAAAATCTCATTTATAGGGTATCCACGTATACATTCGTGTATCTACTTTTTCTTTCCAAGAATTTTTACTTTTTCAGCCTGAGCATGTTTAAGTACATTGGTTTAAAACAGCAGCATCTTCCATTTCTAGTAGAGTTTTCTCTTTTTCATTTATAGCCCATTTCTTTCTGTTTCGAGATTTATCTACAGTACTGGTTGCAACTCATTATTATGTGCAAACATCAACACCCTTGTGGGGCAGTGTTGAAATGAGAATCAAGAAATTCCATTTAAAATCTCACGAAGGGGAAGGAAGGGGTGGTATTAGCACCATATTTTTACTTTTGAAGCTCCTCCTCTGCCAGTCAAAGGAAATCAACCAATGTTACTTTTTGTTCCAAAAATGTATAAAAATTAACTGTAAGTAAAGCATATTTTTTACTTACAGGAATACCCAACAGATTTAATTATGAGGAAAGACTGTGACACTCATGGAATAAATATGACACTATATTCAGACTTTTATGTATCCTTCATCCACTAGAGATTCCTGCACTGACCTCCCTGCAGCTGAGGAGTCAGAAATTTGATTTTTAATGTCATAATCACAGCAATTAGTACATAGCATCTGGATTTTGACACATCAGGCAGAGGTAGAAGAGTCTGTAAAATATAGTCTATTGAGGAAATAAAAAAAAGACAAACCAAAAAACACACACACACACAAAAAAAAACCCAACACAAAAGAAAACCCAGATAGAATTAGAGCAGTCCTGCAGAGCTGATTCTACACATCTGGCTGGATCAGTGCCTCTAAGTGGCTCAGCTTCATGACCGGTAGTGCAATCAGTAAACCCTGGGTGCCAAATCTAAGCTTAGTTTAAATGCTGAATTATTTAATTTTGATCATTAAATCAAAATACAGAATTGGAGAACAACATAAAAATTACTTGCAGTGTTTCTCTGTGGGAGAACAAGAATTAGAGCAAGGAGCCAGGGGTCCCCGAGTGCTCTTCTTTGGATTCAAGGTTCTGACAGAGGGTAAATGCCTTGTTGCTGTCTCTTCGTTTTATCCTTTCCTTCACCTGACAAGGTCAATTTATTTTCGGTTAGAAGAAAAGGCAACTGCATGACTGAAGATAATGTTTGTAATGGGATACAAAAAATATCGCTTGTTATTTGAACGAGTTAACAACTCCTAATGTTCTATGGTATATCGCAAGTGTGATCGGCCATTCCTACTCCATGTTGTTATTCTGAATAAAAGAACCTGTACAGGAGCAAGTGTGTCTTATAAATGCATTTTGAAGTGTTTCAGTGTAAGGAAAACTGCAACAGATCTGGATATAAAAGAGCATATCTTCTGTTCTATTCCATCCATTTTCTCAGTATCATGCAGATAGATGACTATACAGCCACCTATTAATTTTTCTGAAGGCTACCTGCTTTGTCTGGAGAGATGTTGGAAGGCTACAATGCTAATGCAATTTCTGACTGCTTAACAATCTCTTAAGGCCTTTTATCAACTCGCACAGATCACTTTGGGCCCAAGGTTAAACTATGATACGCAAAGTCTGGTACAGAGCAGGCTCAGGAATCAGGAGGAGAAAATGGGATCCTTCAGTTTTCCTTCTTTATCTCCTTCTGGATACAATGGAGAGAAAGGATCAGGAGACCTGATCAAAGTGGTGTGTCATTAGCCAAGATTTCATCTCTGTTCTCATCTGTTTCAAAGCATCGCTGCTCTTTCAGCTTCTGCTTCTCACTGGGAAAGAACTGAGTATAATTTGACATCATTTAGGGTATAGTTTGATGGGATTTTTTCTTCTGTGGTGGAAAGTGGGGATAATGGAATGGTCTTCATGGCTAAAATGTTACCTGCTTTGAAGTTAATGGGATGGATTTCATCACCTGACTATAAATGAGAACACACTGCTCAGCATGTGCTAGTGCAGAAGTTCTGCATCTCTTCTCCATCATTAAGCAGTTTCAATTTACAGCAGTTGCAGACCCTACTTTCTGTTTAACACAAGGCAGAATTTCATTTTCAGTGGTCATTAAATACAAATGCATGAAATAATTTAAATAAGGGGTTGTAGTGAACAAATATCTCAGGACAATATATATTCAAAGTAATTTTGGAAGGTCAGTTAATTAAGTTAAAATTTCATCCTCTCCTTTAGTTTAACGAAATGTGAGTTTTGTTCATTTAGTGGTAGGACTTATTTCAGTTAACTATGTGCCTAGTCTGGGATTGTCATTGTTCTCTAACCTGCAGAGAGAAATAAGCACATCCAGAGAGAAATTAATTTCATTTTGTGCCAGAAATCTATTTCTGGCTATAATGACCCACACTCTGAAAATACCTCCACTGACTAAAGAGCTATCTAGACAACTACTTTAGGATAAATATGTAATTTTCATATAACTAAAGTTAGGTGAGACATATCCTATTAAAGTGTCAATGAAGTTAGCTTCATACTATTTTCCAGGCTAACAGAAACTGGTTATCCACAATGTTCCCCTGCACAAATCTGTCATCAACAAATAACATGGTTTTAATTAATGTTTTCACTAGTTGTCAAGGAAATACCAAACCACCTACTTTCATGCAAGCATCCATTTTGGAAATGTGCAGTCCTCCATCAACAATAACCATTGCTTTCTGGCTATAGCAAATTTATATAAAAATTACTGCTCTGGATTCTTAAAATGTAAGCTATACAGTGAGGAATTCCACTGAACAACATCTGAACTCTTGAAGGAGGGCACATTTTAAAGGGGGATATTTTGTTGTTACAGGTGGACATTAATTCCTTTTGTACAGTCATTATGGACAAAGGCTAAAATACACGCTTCCAGAAATGTAAGCCAGGCAAAATTAAACTCTTAATTTTCCCTTTAGTTCACTTTAGTATTCGTAGAAGTACAAAGTATAATACAAATCTATTGATTGTCTATTAATTCATTCTGCCACTAAATTCAGTAATTTCTAGCTGTTAAGAAAATCCAGAGATATCTTTTTTAATGTGTCATACATTTCTATATGCAAGCGGTGTGTAACGGTAGTTCAAGGTACTTTGTTCCTACTGCCAAACACAGGACAAGCTTCTTACATTTTCTCTATACAGAATATCCTCTTAAATGGAACTAACACTATCTGAGACATATTTACATTTATACCAGAAGATTAAAGATACAATTTGTAAGCCAAAAGATTTTTTGGAATTATCTCAGTGTTTTCCAAAACCACCCCAGAGAGATCATGATGCTATTTTTATGCCAGTCCCTCTGTCAATTCATTTGCGCTGTCACTATGAGATTTTCTGCCAAAAAAGGAAGGCAGCAGATACAGTACTTTTTTGTACATGACAGCCACGTCACAAATCTGCTTCTTAGCCGTGAAATGTGAAATGTTTGTCATGTTATTGGCATGAATGCACCAGTCAACACAGTTCTGCAAAGACGCTGACACATGCTATGAATAATTTCTTTTTCTGTTATGTGTTCTTGTTGCCCACTGGGCAATATATGTTAGGTATTGCTTTCTGTGCCTGATCTACATAGTATTTAGAGCTGCTACAGCAGACAGTTAAGATGAAGCTGTATTGATTCATGATCACACATCTGGAAATCCCCAGTTTATTTTTTAGTGCATCAGAGAGTCACGGCTATGGCAATGCTGAGGAAAAAGAGGACCAAGAACTGAGGATTTGAAATGCTTGGGATGAGATTTTGCAAAAAGAGGGTGTTTTATAAAATTTTGAAACTTCAAAACACGCTGGTTAGAGTGTTATTTTTCCCTTCTGCGCCTGCTTGCACACTATGTGTAAAAGGGTTACTGCTGTGAGAGACTACATCAAGGGCTGAAAATGTTTTCTTACTCTTTTAATCTGATGCACCTACTAAAATACTTACTATGTTAATTCTAGAAGGCTGAAGACTCTCAAAAGAATGCTCATGCATATTTCAAGCCTCATGCTCTCAAGAGGTGCCTCCAATCTTCTGAAATTGTATCTGCCCTGAGCTACAAAAGTGCAATTTCCATTTAGTTTGTCTGAGGCATGTCAAAGGGGTATAATACTACATAGCGCAGAACTTTGGCATGCACCGTTACTTCATGCATGCTTCCCTTTCATAGAAAAATCACACACAGTAAATGTTTTCCTGTTGACTTGGGACAGTGGGAGCAAACGAGATGGCATAAACAGAGAAACTGTGTGCGTGCACACTGGTGAAGCTGAAAGAAGCTTCTTCGATCAGTTCTTTCCCTTTTCTTTTATTTCCTGCTTGTTATGCAAGGGGAGCAGACATACCACACCGACGAGCACAGTGCAAACGCTTATATTAATAGGTTTTCCTCAAAGTATCCTTTCAAAACCATTAATTTGCTCAAATTATGTGTGCATAGGGTAAATCACTTTAACAAACTAAAATCCTGCAGTTTGACTCAAAATCCTGTCATAGGTCATATTCACAACAGTTTTAAAAGGGATACAACTGACATGAACAAAGTGGCATCAACTTCAATTTATAGTTGGTGAGGAATGAGAGGTCTTAATAGGCATTCAAAGGATTTGGCGTACCTATGCATTAACAAATGTGAACAGAAAGACACCCGCAGTGGCTGTTTCTCTCCACATACGTCAGAGAAGGCTGAGCATACTTCATAAGTCTTTTTAATGGCTAAAGTATCCTGCAATTCGAACAATGCCACCATTTTAAACTGCTTTAACAGAGAAGACTCTGCTTATTATAATGTTGTGGCAGTAGCATTTTCTACAAAGGTGGATTGTTTACTTACACCCATGTGAAGCAGGCACCAATGAGTTTGATACAGATTACAATTTAAAAGACAGAAGCATGCTTTTTCACAGTGCTTACATGCTGCATAAGTTTTAGCCTGCAGACATGATGAGCATCTGAATGTGAAAGGGTTTTGTCACTGTATCTGATGTGCACTCCAGTCTTTTGCAGCAAACAGAGAGACTGATCATTGTAACAGAACCTAAAGAAAAGGTAAAGCTGTGACCTCTGGGGAGCACAGACATTTGCACTGTGTGCCTTAATGTTAAAACAGAGAAATGCATTAATAAATAGCTTTTCTATTTGATTTCAAGAAATCCCTGTAAGCTTCAGCTGCCTTTCAGATATTTGTTATTTAAAGAATAAGACACTATTTAGAAATGATAATGTGGGTGTAAGATATTATTATTTTTATTATTGATATTAATTTGTACATTCCTTAAACATATTAAAGTACTTAAATGAAATACCTGCCAGTGAGAACAAGAATCTGGACTTTGCAGGGTGGGGGCTGTGTCTTGAAAGCTGAGAATGTGTATGAAACCTCTTGTGTTCCTCCACAGTTTATGGTCAGCTTGTCAATCCTAAATGACAGTTATACTAATATATGGAAAAATAAAGAAAAAAAGGTTAAAACAACCCCATTCAATAACATACAAGAACCAAAGGTATTTAGTGTTGGAGATTTGTGGACAGAAAGAAATCTGGACAGATCAGGAAGAACACTGACAATTGGCAGAAGCATATCTATATGAGTGAAATTTCATATTTAGAAATAATTGATCAGCCTGTCACTGTAATGTTTCTAAAATTACTCGTCACTTGCCATGAACAAGGATATGTGTTGTAGATGTAGGGACTGAAGATGAGGTGTCCTGACTGCCCTTTACTTGCAGTGAATGACTGCCAGTGTCCCACGGGAAGGTGGATGGAGGGTTACCCAGAGCTGCAGAAGAGGTTTACACAAGTGCAGGCGGTGGTTCAATCATGTGAAAAGCTGGGGATGTCTTAGCACTGGGAGAATTTATTTAAGGATTAATTCTCTCAACTGATGAAATCTGCGTAAGTAGCCTGGAAAATACACAGATAAGACAAACTTTCAATTTCTAAGTTACTGAAGAAAGTTCCATGCTTGATTTCAGTATAAAGGAAAAGAAAAATCAGGCAATCAAAGACACAGGAAAGAGAAGGACTGTAAAAGGAGGAAAACAGCAAGATTTATAGGGAAAAGGTGCTAGGAAAACAATCATTGATAGAATGAAACCTAACTTACTTGGAAAATTTGGTCAGGGCAGTAAAAAACTCAGAAAGCTTGTCCACTGTTGCAAGGAACAAAACAGAAGAACCTGAATTACTGCCATAGGACATAAAAATCTTATATTTTACAAGCAGCAGACAGGCAAGAATAATAAAACATAGTTTCTCAAAGATATCTATTATTAAAGATAGCTAGAAATAAAAGTGCTGAGGAAACACTAAGTAAATAATGTTACAGGGAGAAGTGATAGAGCAGATAAAACTGAGTCAAGCACTGGAAAATAGTATGGAGTATGGAGAATCAACTTGAAATACTGATGCTGTCTCAAATCCTATGACTATTTATTCATTTACATTATGCAGAAGATTGAAATAGTCCTGAGAGCTTGGGCTAGAATCTAGATTTCTTAAATTGCATTTGAGCATTCATTTCTTTCTCATCCACATTTTTGTGCATTTGCTATGCTCTCGTGCTCTCCTGCTTAATCCAGGGACTCTAGCCAGGAGCTAGGCAGTGGTTTCCCCAGACAGAACTTCTTCTGTGCATAAGGAACCTGAGGAACTCTGAAGTTCAAGATGTTGACACCAAATTAAGCGATGAGTCCCGAGGACTAAACTTTCTTAATAACTGTGTTGCATGTTTCAGTAACATGTCCATATGCTGCCAAAAAACTGTGCCAGGTGCTTAGGAAAACCTTCTGAACGCTACTTGGCCTCAGCAAGATTTTTGAAGCAGAATTTTTTGAGACCTTCAGTTTCACAAATCAATTTTGATCACAGCAGAAACATTTCTTATGGGTTTAGGTCATCTTCTCTTATTGGTAAGTATGAGGAAAGCCAGAATTCATTTTACTGTCACATACTGTTCCCCTAAGCCTGTCTGCACTGCTTGGGGAGAGGAAGAGTTTGAGGCAGAAGGAAGACAAAACAAACCAAATGAGTAGTAGCACATTTTATTAGAAAAGTCAAAAACAGATTAAGAGAATGGGTCTTTCTCCCCAAATACCCTAGCTTTCTACCCCTGGCCAATTGCTAATGGAACACTTTGATTATTTTTCAAACCATAGATAAGGAAGGTATACATTTATGAATGTGGTGCTCCTTTCTGAATTCATTTACAAATGTGTCTATACAAATTTGCAGATATGTAAACAACTGCATGTTTACCTGAGGTGAAGCTAATAAATGTTTAATGTGTTCTAAAGCAAAATAACCTTTTCAAGCCAGTGCCACAGCTGAGTCTAATGCTTGCTGACAGACTCTATTTTGGCAATTATTTTTAAAGGTCTGTTTCTCTTCATTTTATTAGCGCATGATAAAGTCAAGCCCTAAGGCATCCAATTTCTGAGTTAAATGATGAAATACAGTAGGTACTGAAGAGGACTAAATTAAAAAGATATAAATGATATTATGTTTGAAAAAAAAAAAACCTCCATGCAGAGTGATTTTTCAGAAACTTGGGCTCTTGCAAACTAGTAAGAATAAGGTGACCATATTTTATTGACAGCCCATGCTTTATAGTTCAGTTTCTATGCCTTTCAGTTGTACTAGATGGTAAGGTACATGTTGCTACTGAATGCAAGACAGAATATTAACCCCCTCTGACTTTGTGCTGTTTAGAGTCAGTTGGTTGTTAACAGACTTGGTAGGAAAGGTATTGACAAAACTACTGAGAAAGGCAGCAAGCTGGCAAACCAACAACAGCTATGCTGAGGGTGAGAGGATGCAAGCTATCGATTAAAAGCCCCTTCATTTTTGGAATTGCAATGATAGAGATAGAAATGTGAACAGAAAAGCTGTCTATCATCTCAAAACATACCTCCTTGTCCAATAAAGAAGCATGAAATAACTAATCTAAGCTCAAAGCCATGTTTCACTAATTGTCCAGACATTTCTAACACCAGAGGAAAAGGATTTAAAGCAGAACACTGTTTCATCTTCTTAGGACTGCTGATTTACATTTTATGGAGAAGTCTTAGGAGTGAATGGTGGTGTGCAATGCATGGATGTAAAGAGAATGACACCTATGTCTTTTTGGATACATGAAATACATTATAGTGTCAAAAGGAAACTAGTAACCAGTATACATAAAAACCTTTTGAATTGCAGGCATGAGAAAGAGGCCCAGGGCAGCAGCAATAATTCTAGCTTACCTAAGCTATTCAAAATAAACAGCTTCTAGTAACAGCATTGCAGCATGACTGCTAAATGGCCTGTGAGTCAAATAAATACTGCCTTTAGGGAAGAGAAGCTTATTGATTACCTTGACCTTTATGGACAAGCATTATTGTTACTTACTGGTATACTGGAAATAATCAGAAGTATAGGAGATGGGAAGCATCTGACCATGTGTAAATTCCCTCACTGTCTATGCATAATCTAATAATTTAGACTCATTTTATAATCAGTGATGAAAAAATGGAAATTCTAGATTTTGATATGTCTCGTGTTAGAGAAGGCATCTTCAAATGAGTCAGCTGAATAATTCCTGTGTTTTCTTTGAGGGTAATGGGATACCTGCTGTGGGTATCTACATTATAAATGTACCTAAAGAGAATGTGATGAATTCTAACTCCAAATACAACAGAAATGAGTGGTATGTGCACATATATGTGTGTCAGAAAGCAAGAAATAGAATACATACCTATTTTTGGAAGCACACACTTTCACCACATGAATACTGCTTCATGCCGAGTGACTGATTTTCTGCAGTTCCATTAGTATGAATGTATTGTTTAAAAGCTTCTGCTACTTCACTGTCAATTTCCAGCATCTCTTTTTCAAGTAAACAGAAGTATAACTTCCAAAATACGTGAATTAAGCCTTACAGTTTGTTCAGTTATGAAAAGAATTCAGCCAGTGTGTGATGTGCTGGTTTGACCACTGTGCTTCAGAAAGAGATGCAGACCAGACAGAGATGAGAGGAGAATAACGAGAATATGTAGAAACATGCCACATGTGCAAAAAGTCTGAAGGATGTAAGGTTGTTTAGATTAAAAAGAGCTAAAAAAAAAAAAAAAAAAGGAATGGAATGGACATACTTGCAGTCTTTATAAATACATTTAAATATATAAAACTGTTGCAAAGAGAAAGGAAGTAATTTGTTTTCCATTTCTACAGTGGGTAGGAATAATGGGCTTCAGTTGCAGCAAGACACATTTAGGGTAGACAGTAAGGAATCACTTCATAACAATAAAGATGATGAAGTACTGCCAGTGTAAGTTCAGGTGTCTTTGTCACTAGAGAGTTTTAAGTGGTCAATCAAGCCACTGTCAGAAATACTTTAGCTCTTAATTGATCTTGCATTGAAGATTGTAGCAAATGGACTACATGGCCTCAGGCCTTTCAGGTATATTGTCTATGAGGCATGTCTGCTAGACCCCAGATCCCGCTTCCCAGAATCGAGGAGAATTTACCGCTCAGAAATAGTGCATCATTTTTCATCCTCTCATCTTCCAGCAATTAAAATGTCATCAATAAGGAGAGACCGTGAATGTAGTTTAACAAAAATAACTAACCTATTTGAAGAAGAAGAAACAGAATTTGACTTATCAGTCATGGAATCATAACATAATTCAGGTTGGAAAGGACCTTTGGACATCATCTAATCCAATCATCTCCTCCAAGCAGGTCCATATGTGCACCAGAAGGCTCTAATTGCCCTGGCCACTCTCTAACTGTCTTTGTCCGTAACCTCTTTGCCCAAGGATCAGCTACCTGTGTCAGAGTCAACTATGACATAGCACAGCTGTGAACCCCTCGTTCAGACTTCTGTGAAGACAACCAAGTTGCAAAAAAGAGCAGTGAGAAGCCTCATCTGGCTTTTCTAACCATGCACGCCATGCATGTGGGCTCACAAGCTGCATTTAACCTCAGACCCTTGCTTTTCTCCCTTCCTTGAGTTATAATGTATGCATGCTCTGCACAGCCTTGTATCTTGTTGGCTTGACTTTCTGGCTTGACCTCAAACATGTTTTGTCACTACAGACTTCTCTGTTGATCACTTGATGAAACTGGTTACCATCACCAGATCTGTTCTCCTCTTCTATTTGACTTCTGTGGAACTGTACTTGCATAATCCTTTCTTTTTTTTTCCTTCCTGTTCCTTGCCAGATTCAATTCCAGGTCAGCCTGGGCTTTCTCAGCCTCATCCCTGCACGATCAGACAGCTACTCTTGCAGAGCAGCCTGCTCCTGCTGCTCCCTGGCAGAGAGCTAACTTCCAAGTTTGAGTCAGGTTGCTCAAAGACTTGCCCTGTTGAGATTCTGCAGCCTCTCTGTGCAATCTGTTCCTGTGTTTAACTGCTCTCACTGTGAAGACTATTTTGTGCACCTCAAAGAAGAGTCTAGCTCCATATTCTCTAACCCCACCTTAGTACGGGGAGACCCCTTTAGCCTAAACAAATTTAGCTTCGCAGCCCCTCTTCCTATGTTTTATGCCCATATATATCCAGACCCATAAATACCTTAATGGCCCTCCACTGGATTCTCTCCAGTTTGCTGAAGTTTCTGTAGTACTCAGGTACCTAAACTGGACAATTATAACTGATTAATAACAAAACATTTAAAATTATGGTCATCTTCAAAATTTTCTCCTCTTCTGAGCAATTATTTTAATTACAGAAAATAACTTCTGACACTACTACAGGAAAAAATATGCTGACATACAACAATAAAAAATTGTAGCTAGAGCTACCCATCCTCACCCCCATAGGGCTGGGATGAGATGGGTTGGGAAGGGCATTTAAGGAACAACAGAAACAGGTAACTGAAACAACAGTTTTAAGAGACTGAAACTTTTTAATTGGATTAGGGCAAGGCTGAGACATTCTCCTTGTTCAAACATTCTTTTTGCCTTGTCAGATTGTGAAAAGCTTGTGCATCTGTTTGTTTATTCTTTCCTTTCCAACAACCAAAGAAGAAAGGAATGGACTTCAGTGATTTGATTTTTCAAGGTTTTTTTCAGCCAATGCTATAGGGTTCAGTCAGAGTTTCTATTTCTTTCAACAAAAAAAATCCAATAATCTAACAGAGCCTTCTTTTAAGATGATCCCTCTGAAAATTCAGACTGAAAATTTTAGACTGATGGCTGAAACTCATAGAAGAGAATGAGGATCAAAATAAAAGAAAGAAAAAAACCAAATCTATATCATTTACTCATATAAAAATGGTTGACATCATTATTGGTAATATCCTAAAGTACAAAAATAAAATTCAAATGAAGTAGTAAAAATATATGTTTAAATAACTTTTAAAGCTTTAATTAGCCCTCATAAGCCACATGATGGAAGCTTTTACATATTTTCTTCTGACATGTTACTACTGCATTTCCAAACCAGAGCCGCAATATTTTAAGGCAGAGACTATAATAAAATGGTTAAAGAATGAAGTTTAAAATGCTAATTTTGTATTCTCGTGTTTTGTGTGAAGTGGGCCCCTATGTGCAATATGATTATGATGAGAGAGCTTCCTGACACCAAGAAAGATTTGCCTATTTTTTCAGAGGTAATTAAGAAACAAAGCAACACTTAAACAACGTTAGTACCATGCAACATTTCCAGCCCCTAGTCTGAGGAGAGCTACTTCTCTCCAAATATAATTATTAGTTATGATTAATCATTCTCCCATACAGTCTGGCTGGGATCATTGATTCACTTTAGAACTTTTCAGTTTATTGCCTCAAAGGAGGATATTTAAGCTAACAGCAAACAGCTAATGGAAGGAGCAAGAAGACTTTAAGACAACTGTTATATTGCATCTCTTTTTTGAAAGGTGAGAAGAAATATGTAAAATTTTGCAGGTTCTTCTTCAGGTCCAGGGCAGATCATTCAGAAAACTCTATTTCAGCCCCTTCTGTGCTACCACTACCACCTGGCTGATCACCCAAACTAACAGATTACATGACTGCTAGTACAGATTAAGTCTTCAAAAGCACACAAAACTTTAGCTTATATGTTCCCATTGAAACAAAACATATTTATCTCAGATATTAGTGGGCACTAACTTGATACAGATGCCCTTTTTTGAGGCATTTCGTGATTAAGATAAATAATTTTGTAATGATAAACAACTGGAATAATAGACCATTGGAGTAGAATTCATCAGGGTTTTTATCTTTAAATGAAATGACAGAAGTAGGATTTGGGAAGGGTTCCAGCCCAGATCTCTCAGCCCTCATGATGTGGCTGAACTGTGCACTTAGAACCCAGGTGCTCTGGGGCTAGATCTTCCATGGTGTTGTAGGCCATGCAACCTGTTGAATTTAGCTTTGTGGGGCTGGAATAGCCACTGAATTGACAAAGGTCCCCAAGACTAAGCCCATTCCTTGCCAAAACAGCTGCTGGAGAGCAGCAAGAGGCTGGTTGCTCCTCAGGGAGGGCAAACCACCACTGAGGTTAACTTCAGCACAGGCTGCACAGTGACCTTCACCAGCAGGGCACAGACCCACTGTATCTGAGCAGGGATACCCATCACAATGGGTCCCACCTAGAGTCCAGGCAAATCTGAGGTAATGAGTCATGTCTAATATCAGTCCAGAAAATCTAATCAACAGCAGTGGGCAGGGCTGGAGAGAGGCAGATGAAGCAAAGACTAGGGTCCCAGACTGAGGTGAAATGGAGCTCCTGGACATGAACAGGGTGGGTGGG
>JAOXNO010000001.1:23530723-23568207 GCA_028565335.1 Limnodromus scolopaceus
GGGTGCATTCGATCCCCTTGTCCAGATCATTGATAAAGATGTTGAAGAGAACTGGCCCCAGTACCGAGCCCTGTGGGACACCACTCGTGACCGGGCACCAACTGGATTTCACTCCATTCACCACCACTCTCTGGGCCCGGCCCTCCAGCCAGTTTTTAACCCAGTGGAGAGTTTTCCCATCTAAGCCATGAGCTTTCTCCAGGAGAATACTGTGGGACACTGAATGGAAGTGAGATACAAGATGTCCAAAGTGCACACATTCCTTTTGTCACATATTTTCTGACATTGTTTATATCTCGGCCATTCTTCAATAAAATGCTCTAACTCACTGTGTCATGATCATAGAGTACTCTCACACTGGCTCAGCTGACACTTCCACCATTCAGTAGAACAGCATCTTACATGGGTGAAGCTGAAGTATATAGAGATGATGGCTAGTATATATGTAAGCTATGATAACATACAGCAACAGGTATCTGGATACCTGTCTGGATAAACTCTGATGGTGTAAAGCTAGGAAAAAAAAAAAAAAAGTATGGAAGGAGCAGAGCTGACTACATAAATAAAACGGTTCCCATGCAGCTCCGACCAAATCCAAATGGCCTTGGCCTATGTAGCTGCACTGGCTACTTGCAGCTGACCTGTTCTATCATGCCCAGCCCCTGGAAGGTATTTTGGGTGTAAAGATCATGACCTGAAGCTGAGGAACCTTTTTACAGGAGAATACCACACACTCCTTCTTGGTAACAGAAAACAGAGAGCAGAACACTATGGCTCTTCTTGGCCAAAACCAGCCATGATATCTCATGTAGCTTTTTTCATCTCATTAACAGAGTGAACACTGTCTCAAAGCACAAGAAATTTTTGAAGGCTTTGTGAACAAACTGCTTCACAAATTGCAGGCCAGAACAAATGTCTCGAACCCAAAGAAAGTCCAAAACCATGCTCATATTTTGAAGCATTTTTCACCTCAAGGACAGAACATCAGCTTTAGGGAATTTACAAACCTGCTAGGTGAAACAGTCAAATTTATTTTGAGAAAAGCGTTTTGTGCAAGAGTGGTTTGATTTGTCAAATTTGGTAGTTCTCTCTGCTGACAGAGAAAATGTCAGGTGTGCTAGCACAAATCAAACTACCTCAAGTAATGTTTGCATGCATGCAGAAAGAACAAAAGAGTTTTGTTATTACCCTGGGCTCTCTGACATAGAACTGCCACAGCAGAGCCAAGCATGCTGGTTAGTGCTGAGATTGTGAAGCAGAAACAATTGCATAAAAGATTGAAAATCCCATTTCCAGTCCTGTTTGTGCCATAAATCCTCCGAGGACTTTTGTGATTTTCTGAATATCAATTACACATCTCTGCCCACACATTCACGTAATCTCAAGCTCACACTTCTGCCAACAACTGAAAGAGCCCTGCTGCTTTGGCCATCACTGAAAGACCACTTCTTGTCCTCTGAAGCAACGCCATATATGTTGCTCTGCTAAGCAACAAATCTGCTTTGTCTTTGTTTAGAGCCTGCTATTGTTATTCAGAAAAAGCCAATGTAGTTTTTGAAAAGATGAACTAATCTCTCCATTTCATGTAAGAGATCAAATCAGTACAGAAAACAGTAAAAAAACTGAATCCCTTATAATTTCGACATCACATCGTGCAGTGATACTGTGAATAGGCTATATCATTTGATGGAGTACAATGATGTGAATGAAACTTAATTCCAGCTTAGAACTCCATACAGTCATTGTTTTATAAGTTTGCATTTTTATTTTTCCTCTTCACTCCTTTTTCCCCTAGTAATTTAAATAGTTGTGCTTCTTTAACTTGTGGTATCTGTTAAAACATAGCAAAAATCAATTTCACTAAAATAACACAAATCACGTGTGTGAAAAGTAGGAGAGAGAACTATTAAGATATAACCTACCTTTTCTTGTTTTACTGTCATATGTATTGTAACAGCTTAATACCCTGTTCTTCTCTGCAACAGGGAAATAAAAGTAGCACAAACTATTAAGTGAAAAGCTTCTTTGCAAACACAACTTCAAAAGGATAACAATATTTGAGGAATGCAGGACTCAAGTTGTTTATCCAGCCAGCAATATAAGTGGTTTTTTTGCTCGTCCAAGTGCTTTAAGGTTGTATCCTCATCATTTTTATAACACACACTCTAAGAGCTTACAAATATGTACAATATACTTCCTCAAGGGAAGCACTGAGTTTTCCGAGACCAGTGGGGTTTTTCCCAAATAAATCTTCGCTGCATGGCAAACTCTGAGATGTTGTTAGATGATTTTTAACAAAGCCCTCCTGCTACCTTCTGAGCTCCTTTCTTTTGTTGAGATTTAAAAATATCTTGCACTATTTCTAAATTAGTCACACTTGAAGCAATCACCAGGGGTTTCCTTGCAGGTCTCTCAGAATTGGTTGCTTCACGGAAATGTTGACTTTATGAACTGTGAAAAGATTGGAAAAACTGACAAATTTGTCAAGCCTGAACTGCAATGTAAAGACAGATGGTTTGATGCAGTAAATCATGTGAAAGTTAATTCCAAGGAGCCTTTTGACAAGCTGTCAGGACACTGGTTGAACAAGCACTGGGTAGTGCTACTCAGGAGTGAAAACGGTGACAATGGTCAGGAAACTCATGTCATTTCAGCTCTGTGTGCCACTTCTGGAGAACCGGTTGTCATATGATAGAAAACATCCTTCTTGTCAGATTGATTTTATGTGCTAGGGCTCTGCAAGCTGGCTGCTTAAAAGGTGCACATTCACAAAGCGTAACTTCAGGCACAAGAGATTAAACTATGCAGGTTCCTCCTTTAACAGCCAGTGGTGAGAGACAGGCTCTTCCACAGACTCCTTTAGAGACCACAGGTGATCACAGCTAGGCAGCACAACCATCAGCCACTCCTCCCAGTTTTGCATCATACCCAAACGCGCTGAAGGTGTATTCTGTCCCATTGTCCAGGCCATTAACGAAGATGTATTGGCCCCAGTATCAAGTCTTGGGACGCACCACTAGCAACTGTCCTCCAGTAGGACTTTGTCCTGACGATTGCAACTCTTCGAGCCCAGTTCTTCAGCCAGTCTTTAGCCTGCTTCACTATCCACTTATCTAGCCTGTACTTAATCAGCTTGTTCTCAGAGACAAGCTGTTATAAGAAATAGAGTCAATAGCCTTACCAAGATGAGATAAACTGTTCTCCCCCCATCCTCCAAGCCAGTCACCTGTCACAACCTAAAGGGTTACCCAGTCTGTGGGTGTGTAAAGATTGTGATCATGGGTCCTTAGGATTCCATAATAGATAAGGACACAGAGGCTTTGTCCTCTAAATTTCTCTACTTTATTACAGATTACCACAAGTACCACAAAAACCACCACTTGTCAGTATACATATGATTAATAAAGAAAATATATATTTATCGAGCTATTACAAATCATTATCAGCAATAAGTAATACAGTATCAATCAGTGGTATGGCACCAATCAATAATAGTAACAATCAATAACAGCAGCAATCAATAGTATAGCAACAATTAAATGTACAGCAACAATCCATATAATAGCAACAACCAGTAACAGCAACAACCAAGTAGGTATGTACTATTACTGGTTACTAGAAACACCATTAGTGATGTAAACTTACCATCAACAATATAACATTCATGTTCTTATACTTATGAAAGATTACTTATATGGACATCTAATACCTGTATCGAGCAAATTAGACAGATTTCAGAAGGGGCCAAACCACCTCAGAGGGCAACCATCTCAGAGGTGGGAGGACAAGCTGAACTGACCCCAGAAGTGTGGGCCTAGAGGGGGACCAGCAGAACAACAGGTGGAGTCTCATTGCAAAGATGATCCATGTCACAGCCTGGAGTCAGCCATGCATCCCTGTGAGAGTCCAAACTCTTGTAGAAAGTTTGTGTGGAAAATTCAGCCTGTTTAGGGAAGAAAAAATATGTGCAGCATGGGAAGCTCTCAGTGAGAGACTCCATTTTGGGTAAACACTAACTCATCTTTATATCACGGACACATAAGAAGGCATAGGACACCACGACTTTGAGCAGCCAATAGGTGCAGTTAATTTTCAGTTTTCACCTGGAACAGCCAACAGATGATTATGTTTTCTATTCTTTCAGATCAATTTTTATTTCTCCAGAAAGTTTTCCTGTTCTTACAGTTAGAACAGCCAACAGCAGTTACTGAGTCTTACTTTCTGAGGATGTTTCTCATTTTTTGTGGAAAATTGTGAATGATTTTCAGCAGTATTTAAAAAGAGTATAATTATTACTACATTGAGTTAAAGGAAAAGCGTTATGTCAGACTCATAACCCCACCTGATAAGCTCTGATGTTTCACAAGACCCACCAGTAGCTGACATCCTTTGGCTTTTATAACAGCCTTATAAAATTTTAAAGTCTACTGTAGGGATACTACTCCTTAGTGATCGATAAACCTAAGACCTAATTTTTAGTCTCCCCTTTCTTGGAGTTTGCAATCATCCTAATTTATGCTCTAAGGGAGATGGTATAGATTTACAGTAAGTTATAGATTTCTGGACAAATAGTAAAATGTTAAATGTATCTTTTATTGGTTTTATAGACTTCTTTTTTCTTGCCCTGTTCCTTTTCTATCTTGTTTTCCATTTCAGTTAATCATATTACCTTTCTCTGGTTTTTTATGTAGATATGCCTATGACAGTTAAATAATTCATATAAGGATTGTTCGTGACTTTCCATAAATATCTACTAATTTCTGGATTGTCACTCTATATAGAGTTGACATCAATTCTCAGATGGTTACATGCAATACCTGCTGATATCACTGAAAGCTATGCTCTGTCGTGTATTATCATTTGAGGCGTGACTGATAAAATTTCCACCTGATAAACATTTCTGGAACAATCTGATTCCTGACATCTATATAAGAAAGGAAGATTTTTAATATTCTGAACAGCATGTGATACTTTGTTTTGCAAGCACATCATGTAGGAAATCATGCTATATTTCAGTGATTTTTTAAGTTTAGTGTGAGATTATGGTAGTAAACAGACTACTGATTAATCAATGTCTTACTATTATCCTGCCTATGAACCTCATGATTGTCATCTCTGCATCTTCCCACTTGTGAGATGTGCCAAACTGTAGCACCACTGTCCTAAGAAAACTCTGTAGAAAGCCCTCTCCACAGAGGCCAGAGGCACTGACCTGCCAAGTACAGAAACCCTCATCTTCTTGTTTTCTTCTGATCCCAAGAGTTTCATCAAACTACTATGAAGAAGGGTAGATGAGAAAAGAGGCAGACTTAATAGATAATGATGGCATTTTCAGAGTTTAAGAGATTTACAAAGTAATTAACTTTAATCACTACTGCAGTCCATTTTTGCCTTTTTTTTTTTTCTTTTTAAATTCTCTCTGTTTCTGATTTCTACTATCATTTAGCCAAATACATTAGCTGTGGGCTATTTGAATACTCTGGAATGGTTATTGGATATTTCTCCAGTGAAGGTAATGACCTACACTGTTCATTATGATCCTTTTTCTTTTAAATCTTGTCCACCACAGTTCGTGCCTTCTGGCTTTTTTTCCCTCTTGACTTTTTCTCACACGTGGAGACTAGCTTCTATCAGACCAACAAGAAAATGGACAGATGACTCACTAAGAAATTGGACTGCTGACCTTGGCAATGCTTAATTTGCTGCTGTGCTAAAACTACCTCTCATCGGGCTGACCTTATTACCTCGCTGGCTGCCTCTTGTCTTCTACTGTTTTAAAGCACTTAATGTCAGCTGCTGTTGTTCTCTTCAGGACAATGTGGTGCTAGTTCCTGATAAAGCTCCAACTTGCTACAGTAACAAACCTAATAAATAAGAATAAAATATGCCCAGCCTGAGAGAAATTTAGAGCTGGATGTCAATATAAATGATAAATTAGCTTCGTCAATGCATAGCGGCATCTGTTGAATATCACGTAAGTCAGACGAATAGCTACAAAATACACATTTTTTTTATTATTTGTTTAAGCTAAAAGCTGCGAGGCAGGCTGAGAAGACAGGAATGATGAAATCTGATGAGAGCATGCAGAACTTCTAATTTCTGATGATTCTAATCCATTCTGAAAGAGCGATGATGGGATATGGATTTCCTGTCTGAAAAAGCAATGTGGATAGAAGTTTCTGTGTTGGTGTGGCAAGGTTTTAGTAGTCAGGATTTGCAGGGGTGGCCTCTGTGAAGAAGGTCAGGAGCTCTCCTGTTCTGGACACAGTCAATTCCAGATGGCTCTGGACCCATTGCAGGCCAAAGCTGAGCCCATCAGTGAAGTCAGTGTTGCCTCTGTGAAAATGTATTTAAGAAAGAACAGAAAATTCCAGAGGGTGAGAGAGCAGCTGGGTGCGTGCTTGGCTGCCAGCCAGGGGCCAACACACCAGACATTTTTGGGAATTATCTTTTTGGTGATGTTGCTGACCTCTTCAGTAGTCCCTAATCCTAAAAATAAATGAACCTTGTTTGGAAGAATCCACTTGTCTAAGCCACAGAGAAGCTAAAACTCCTGCTATCCTCACTGTTGTAAATACTTCAGGGATAGCTTCACATTTGAGATGACATATTCAGATACGCGGTGTTTGATCAATTGTAATGTCTTGTGAACAGAATCACAAAAACGATACACATGAAACTAATAAAGAAATACTCATTCACCAAGGTTGAGACAACATATCTACATGACTTTTCCTAATATGTCTTCTTGGAAAAATGTCCTGTTTTCTTAGGAAATGCCATCTTGGACAACGTCTCTACAGCTATAAATAATATCACCATTAATAATCATATGCCAATAAACTGACCCTCTCCTCTAAGAAAAGACTATTTGTATTAGCAAGAGTTGCAAGCTCCAAATTTGGTGTACTATCATGCTCCTTCACGCTTGACTGCTTTCTTAAAGATGCAGAAATCAGTATCAGGAATCCTTGTCTATATTCAGTGCAAATGCAGCATCCAACTGCAATTTTTCAAAATAATTAGATGCTTGGTTGAGCACCTAGTTTTAGTCAATTCAGTTGAACACACATGTAATTATGATATATCAGAAAACACTGTTTACAACGTTTATTCCTTTTTGCTACTAATCAAATTATCAAATAAAATTAAAAATTTATTTTCAAAACCTCTTAGCAATTCTTCTTAGATTTTTATGAGTTATCTAAAAGACGACAACTAAACCAACAATATTAAAACACACAAACCACAAAACAGAATGACACTCTCAATGTACAAAAAAGAACAAAGAACTAATGCGGCATGAAAATGTGGCAATGAACAATCATGCAAGATTGTGTAAAATAAAACTAAATGATAGCTTTTAAGCATATATTAACCACATCCAATCAAATACCATGAACAAGTATTAAACCACAAAATAACAACAAATTGTAAATATTCATTTCACAGTCTGCATATGAACAGACTTCCATTCTTGGCTAGTGATTGCTTTGGGTTCACGTAAACAGCTTAGAATAATGCCATCTAACAGAAAAATAGAGCTTTAAGAAGTGAATAAATTTAAAGTAAGTGAAAGTTTCATATCAAATCTTATAGAATAATGTTGAAATGACCTTCAGAATGTATCTTATCCATTCATCTACTCTGAGACAGATCAGCTAGTTAAACTAAATATTTTATTAACCTGGTCCAAAAAAATTCATTCAGTAATGCAGATTTCAGGAAAATTATTCCATGCCTCAACATTATTTATTTTTTTTGGTCAGAAAGTCTGTCCTATTGCCTAAGATTAGTAATTCATTTCAGAATTTAAGATTACTATTTCTTTTCCTATATACCACTGACACACAGAAACAATTATTTCTTCTTTGTTTCTATTTTTTAATATATCACGACTCCACATGAGAAAAAACATACTCTTGATTTTAGGCTAAATAACCCAGGTCTTTCCATCCATCTTTGGAGGTCATGTTCCCTAAGCCTTTCATCATTCTTGCTGATGTCCTTCAGAACCCCTGCAACCAACCTATGTTTTTCTTGAATTTTTATGACAGAAACTGAACAAATTACTTCAGCTTATCAGAACTCTTGAACAGAAAGGTTATTTTATGTATCTTACAGGTTATTTATTTCATTTGTTCTTTTCCAGAACAGAATGACATGGCTGACTCATAATCAGCTTGAGATTCATTCCTTTTTTCTCTAAAGAACTGCCACTTTTAGCCTGTTGTTTACCCTCATGCATTTACGCAGCTGACGATTTTTGCTTAAGTGCAGTATCTTCTTCTTGTCTCTGTTGACTGCATCTTATTTTTTAAAACCATTTTCTTCAATTTGACAAAATGATTTTGTAGTACAACAAACAACTGACATCTTCAGTATCTGATATTATTTAAGAGTCTTTCTTCAGATTACCGCACTTCCCAGGTGTGCTGTATTTCAGAGACCAAAGCAACAACTCCATTGCCAAGGTTGCCAGCATATTCTCATCATTCTGGAGGTCTGTTCTGACACTTTTATGGAAATTGAGCTCATGCAGTACCTCTCAAGAGCTCAACAGCCTGTTAAATAAGGTCTTAACACACCTGAAGAATGCTTATTTCCACAAAATTCCATGTGGCTTTAAGTCCCATTGAAATCCACAAGAATGTAAGACATCAAGTATCACACAGGTGCACTCAAAAATATGTGGCTAGTAATGAATGAAATCACAAGCACCCTTGAGTTAAGCAAACTCTAGAAGTAAAGATGAGTGCAAAATCATCACTAAACTGTTATATCAGATGCTATCACAGAGGTCAGAAGTTTTTCCCTCTGCTTCCTTCCCCCTTATTCAGTTGCTGAGGGACGCTTTTTTGTTTCAGTCATGGTCAAAAAAAACAAATGGCATATTTTGCCTAGGTTTGAATACTTTGGCTGTTTCCAAATGTAAAAAAAAAAAAAATGTTTTTTTACCATGTTTTGGAAAATGCTGTTTTTGTCTTTCTGTGATACAGAAACTTCAAAAGATAATCATCCAGCTTAAGAAAATAAACAGATGAAAATGTTTGTAAGGTTAAAGACAAACGTCTTCAAAGTTATAAAAGGTTTGAAATAAGGCGGTCTGCCACTCATGGTAGAACAATTTCTGTTCAGCTTTTCATAGAACACTGAAGCTAAAGAGGTTAAGAGCACTGGATACCCAGTGCTTTAGCTTCAGGGTACCCAAAATCACATAAGGCCCTTTGAGTTAAAACCTGAATTAAGGACCTTTCAGAAAACAGAAGGATAGGAGGTGAACATGACTAGTGATAAAGTAATTTTATTTAAGCCACAGGTCTTTTCCTTTCTTTATTTACTTAGTTTTGATTTTCATTTAATTTTCCTGCTACTTTCATCTTACTGAAAGACAAAAGAAATACATAATTTAAAAAAAATACAATGATGCAAAGCCAAAGTGAGAATTAAATGTAAAAAGCAGGAGAAAAATAGAGAGATACATATTTTGAATAATCCCACTACAGTCCCTGAAGATAGAATTAGCAGAATCGAGCCCTAAGAGCTACAGTTTTTTCAAGAAAAAGAACAAGAACTTTTTGTGCTTTTAGGGTATTTGATAAATACAAAAAAGTCTGAGTTTTCTTAAACTACAATTCATTTTACGTACTGGAGTTTTGTCCAGGGTGGAGAATTCAATGATGCCTAGCAAATTGGCACCATTATCACACTAGTAAAAGCTAAGTAACTTAATAGGAATCGGCTTCCAGGTAACTTCTCTTCTCAAGTCTCCTCTTGCTTCCTGTTGTATTTTATGGTGTCAAAGTAAGCGTTTCACTACATTGTAAATTAACTCCAGTTCTAATTATCTCAGTGTATTTTGACTGTAAATCTAGCAGGGTGGAGACTGGCTTTTTTGTTAGCCATCACATTCTTAAACACAAAAGGATTCCAATTCATGATGCTATCTATAGATTTCCACAGAGGGGGCAATGGTGCCTGTGATAATAACCGTAGATAGGCTTTCATTCCTGAAACTGAAGAACTTGAATTTTCCAAATAAACTGGTTCATAAAGAATTCTATTTAAAAAATCAGAAAAAAAAAATCTCAGGTTTTAGTGTACATCATAGAGAAGCAATTGCTTCAGTTAATGAAAATAACAGAGCAAGAAACACTTTACTGTTTTACAAGTAATACTTAAATAGCTCTTACAGAAATGGTTCTGTTTATCTGTGCTCACACAATTGCACCCTTTAATAAGCTCTTTTAATGACTTCTTTGAAAAATTATGCCTAGGTTCCTGTCCGCTGTTGTCTACAACTGAAGCACTTAGCAAAATTCACATGCAACGAATGGACATGCAAACAAATGCTCTGACATTAAGTAGAAGCACTTAAAATATTAAACACCTCAGTGATGCCATTTTGCTCTTAATTACCTTGTACCTGTGAATATTGTACTTTTCTTGCAGAAATACCTTAAGATATTCCTGGATTTATTCCTGTGTTTGCAGCAAAAGAAAAGATCCAGTGCTTCTGAAGCATGGGGGTGTCTTTTCATTGTCTTACTCTCAGGATATGTCTCACGCTAACACATCGGCTCCTTGGGAAATTATATAAATTAGATTTATTTGTGCAGTAGCCTTCTTAGCCACTATAAGCTTATAAGCATCAGTGCAGGAAGAAGAAACTTTTACAGGTAGTCAGACAGCGGAGGTTTTAGAAGATTCTGTGATTTCAATGTTCTTAGGGCTAGGGAGTATTTAATTTAAAATACAGAAAAACTACTACACAAAGAGATACCAAATATCCATTATTGTTCGTTTCTAGAGAAGGCTTTAGGGTAGCTACCTCATTAGAAAATAAAACCCTATTGCTAAGCAAATTAACCAAGAACACAATCACAGAGCAAGCATATTTAATGAGTGTATTACATTTAGAAAAGAAAAATGTCTCATTTTAAACAAAGAAGCAGACAATACTGGCAAACAAAAATCTAATCTACAGTATATCTGTGATGATTCAATGAATGGGAAACCCTTGAAACCAATGGAAAGACTAACATTGACTTCAAACGGCTTTGGATCAGGTTCCAAAATTTACACTCATTGTAATAACTCTTTATATTCTATTAACATCTGTTTTATTAATGCTCAAAGCCCCAGTAGGCACAAGAACTATTCCTTTGTAAAAAACTTCACACATACCACCTTCTTTTACAAGAAAACTTGGAGATTTTCAGACACATTTTAGAGTTGCTGAACCACAGAATTGCCACATGCAGGGATGTCTCCAGAATTACAATAGTGGAGACTTTTTTCACACCTCTGCCTACATTCAGTATTTTCCTTTTCCTTGGATCCTCTCCCATTTCTTTTCCCTATCCCCTAAATACAGGAGAAAATTGTCCCCTGCCCAGAATGAGTCTTTCTTCGCCCACTGCTCCATTAGAGATTTATTTAAAGCTGGCATCTCCTGGTCAAGGAGCCAGCCATGAATCTGCTCAGTGAGTGAGCTGCAACAATAGTCTGTGAAAGCGTTCCACTGCTATCGTATAACTTGTACAATCTATAACCTATGCACTTTGGTCTAATAAAAGGTTTATCCTCCTCTGCAAATCTTGCTTCTTAAATTGCTATAATGTACCCATTAAATACCTATTAAATGTATGCTCTATTTATTTTTACATCCACATAAGCTATATCCACGTAAGCGAGCTTCAATTACATAGAACACTAATATAATACAAATAACGAAGAAATACTTATTTTGATACTTCATATATATTTATTTCAAAAGACTGTATTTCTGGCCTCTATGTTTCAGGATTGCCAGCAGCGATCACAAAACCTCATGGATCTGACTGTCTTTTACAGGAGGAAAATCATCTAGGCACAGCACTTGGTAGTAAGAAGCATGCTGTAATCATATGATTTCTTATTGATTCATTGCACATAAACTATGTTTATAAAGATGCAATTAGCCAAAATGCATTCTTGGAAATCATCTAGAAATTATTAAACATTTATACTGTAATCATTTCAGTAATTTTAATAAATCTGGATTTTTAACTTCTATTAGCCTATCAACTCTAACAAGCAACACATCATTTCAGATTTATTGCAAATGATCTCTGCCCCATAACTGACTGAACTTGGCCTGTATCCATAAAAATCTACTAAAAAATCAAGTGCTGTCATCAAAGCAAAATTAAAGGCGTAGAAAAGGGCTGCCTTCAGCTGTGAGGTATTTGGAAATAGTTTTACAATAGCTGTCAAATGAATGAAAGCTGATCCTTTTTGAGAGCTGCATTATTATCTGAGTATATACTTCACATTCAACATCGTATCAGCAGCCAATGAAACATCTCATGCTGAACTTAGAAAACATTATACCCAGGCAGCTGCTAGCAGAGATAGGCTGTATTCCTACAGGACAACTCTCTTGCTATTGTTTACTAAGACACTGGAGGCAAATAAGGTTGAACAGATAGAATTTTCAATATTGCTTATAGACTTGACTGCCATTGCAATGAGTGTTTTTCAAAGCCCAGTTGAAAATCTTGCCCGGTATCTTCAAATGGGGCTCAAAAATTTTGAAAAAATCATGAGCTTGAGGCTAGTTTCCCAAACACATATTTAGTTTCCTGCCTCATTAAGACAAGTCTTTGAGAGCTCCTGTGACTAGGTAGTGATTTAATGTACAAGGCTTCTAGTTCTGAAAGCTTTGTTTCAATGTCTGATGTTGCATATATTTTCGATGCACGGGAGGAAGTTTTGGTCTTGCTGAAGTGAATGGAAAGTTTTCATTATTTTCAGTGGGATTAGAATTTCAGCTGTGTTTGTGACTTTCAAGGATTCCTAAACTGTTGAGGAGCATGGGCATCAATTACCTGTGGATCCTCTTTGCAACCTCCTGTTTCAGAGCACAAGTTCAAGAAATAAGGCTACCATGTTGTTATTTATCTACGAAATTCCATTTAGTAGTGAAAGCTTTAAACACAATGTGTTTAAATGTGTTAAGCACACCAATGTCGAGATCAAAATTCTGGGTTTTGGTGGTTTTGTGGTGGGGTTTTTTTGCCCCTCTGCAAAGGTATTATTTTCTACTATGATATTGTCATGGTTTCTGCTGGGATGGGGCTGACTTCTTTGCTGGCAGGTGGGTTAGTGCTGTGGTTTGGATTTGGGATGAAAATGCTGTTGGTGGCAGACTGGTGTTTTTGGCTGTTGCTAAGCTCTCAAGGCCTTCCCTGCTCCTCACACTGACCCACCAGCAAGTAGGCTGGGGGGGGCACAAAAAGTTGGGAGCGAATACAGCCAGGACAGCTGACCCCAACTGGCCAGGGGCTATTCCATACCATGCAATGTCATACTCAATGTATAAAGCTGGGGAAGAAGAAGAAGGGGATGTTCAGAGTTGCACTGTTTGTCTTCCCAAGTAACCATTATGGTGATGGAGCCCTGCTGTCCTGCAGATGGCTGAACTCCTGCCTGCCCATGGGAACAGTGAATGGATTCCTTGTTTTGCTTTGCTTGTGTGTGCAGCTTTTCCTTTACTTATTAAACAGTCTTTATCTCAACTCACGAGTTTTCCTTGTTTTTCCGATTCTTCTCCCTGTCCCACAGAGGACTGGGAGAAGTGTCGAGCAGCTGCGCAGTCCTAGTTGCCAGTTGGGGTTAAATGACAGATACCTGTAAATTGCAGCACATTTCAAGATTACCGCAAGCAGCATGAGAACATACAGTACATACCTACCAGAATGTTAAACAACACCTTCTGACGTAATGTAATTCAAAATATTGTCCACGTAACTTCTCATACTGACTGTAATATCCTACTGGCAGAAACTGGATAATTCCTTGAAGAGAAATGAATGATTAAAGAGGAAGATGGCTATGATTAAAAAAAACAGTATTAGAAATTAAAGAAAACCATGTTTCAGGCTAAATCTATGACGGACCCAACAACTATTCTGTCGACACATAAAACTGGGATCTATCTTTTTATCAAAATTCTGCTTATATATAACTTCTTTATTTTTCTCGTTTGATTATATACAGGACAGCATGTACAAAAGTCGAATTCCTGTAGGTTTGAGTCAATTTCATAAAAGAATTTAATAGTAAATTTAGAAAGATAGTTGGGAACAGAAGCAGCAAAAGATGAGAGAAGTAAGATGAGAAGATCAAGTAACCGTTCAGATTACTCAGAAGTGCAACTTGCTGTTTCCAAATGATTTTAATTTAATTCATCTATAATGTATAAGCTTTCCAAGATTTCATTTCAACATAATTACAATTGCGAAGCAGATCTTTTACAGACATGAAAAAAAGAAACAGAACAGAAAAGAGAAGCACATCTGTGGGTTAGAGCAACATTCCCTCACTTTGCACTCTTTTGATTTTTCCAGTGTTTCTGACTCATTAAAAAGAGGCTCTAAAAATGTTTTGTTCCTGATTGTATCATTCACCGCTTTATCAACTTTTTTTTTTAATATATTTTTAATTGTGACCAAAGCTGCTCTTTTCAAAGTGTAGATTTAAAAATAGAGGTCATAAGAGAGGACTTAAATTTTTCCACCAGAAATGTTCACTTGACAGAACTTAATAGTCTGAAAATATGGTTGATTTCTCCAAATTTTTTGATGGAAACAAAGGACATGGGCAAGTGACACTCATCTTCTCAGTCTATCATCTACTCTGCTGTAGCTGGCTCTTCAGACGGCCAGATCGTTAGTCCTCCAGGTAGCCAGGTGCGCTCAAATTCGCAGCCCCATTTTAGCTCTGACTGAGGGCTATTTTTATCGTGCCTGTATAACAAGGTCTTAGTCATGTTTTAGCTTATAAAAAGGCACGCTACATAAACGTCCAACGGAAGGTACAGGATTAAAATTTATTGAAAACAGCGATGATCAAAGGAAAGAAACCTGTTCCAGAAAAGGTTGTCAACAATGAAAATGACTACAAAACATAGATGTCAGTGAATTCCTCTCCTGACTTCCTGAACATGGATGGATTTAAGTTCCAATTTTTCAGTTGAATTTGAATTCAAAGTATAACTAAAACATTTCAGAGACTTAACTATAACAGTTCCAAAACAGAGGAAGGGCTGTGAAGGAAAAGATTTAAACGTAAAGAAAGGAAAAAATGGTTTCTGTATTTTAGAGTCGCTAAGTAACGAGAAACCAGAAAAGGAAAGCTGCCGCAGGTATCCAGGATGGCAGAGATGAGGAGAGAGGTAGTGCAGGCTGGCAGAAGGCATATCTCTGAGGTACAGGAGAGAGAAAGCCAAAGCCTCTACAGAAGCCTTGGTGTTGCAATGTCAAGCCGTGTATGCTGCAATTTTGAAATGGCAGCTCACACAAATGGGAGCTCGGCACTTGTCAACCTGCAGCACCCAAACGTGTGCCAGCCTGAGGGACCCTGTGTCTCTGACAACAACGAACACTGCTTTTCATAGCCTCGCCTGATGCCTCCTGCCATTTAAACACCACCAGCAGAACGCAGCAGGTTTTCTTCACCGTATTTTTTATCCCTCTGCAAATGATATATCACTCTATAGGTAACAGAGAACAGAGGTGGGGGAAGGCCGGCACAGCAGATCTGCACCAACATGGCCGCTGGCGGGCCTCACCGCCCCACCGCGGGGCACAGGACCGGCCCGACGGGTCCCGGCCGAGGGGACACTTCATCCTCCCTCTAGACCCTCTGCTGCCACCGTCCCCTCCGCCAGCCCTGCCCGCTCCCGTCGCTCTCTACCCTTGCCCGCCCTCTGCCCGCCCAGCCGCTGAGGGCAGCGCCTTCCCGCCTCCCCACGGCGCATGCTCGCTCCGCCCCCTGGTGGGCCAACGGGCGGGGTGACTGCCGCCGCCGTCGGTGCGCATGCGCGGGCCGCCCGGGCATGCTCGGTGCGGGCGGAAGTGGGGTTGGCGGCGCTCAGAGACAGGTACCGGCGGGCCGCTCTCTGTCACACCGGCTGTGCGGCTGCTGTGCAGGAACAAGGCGTGGCGGGGTGCCCTGCCGCCTCCGCAGGGCTGAGGGGAGCGAGCGGGCGGGCGGGAAGGTCGGCTGTGGGAGAGGGGTCTGTTGTAGGCCATAGACCCCCCCGCCGCGACGTAGCAGCTGGGCCGCCGACCCGGCGGGGCAGAGCCCGTGCCGTTGCCTTGTGCCGCCCTGGCGCTTTGCTAGGCTTTGCTTTCCGCTGTGAGACCTACAGTTACCTTCCCTCCCTGAGGTACCCTGCACACCGTCTCTGCTATGTCCCCGCTTCGACAAACACAGTGCTTGACGGATTAGAAGTTCTTCACCCCATTCTCTTCACTCCTTTCTCTTCCCTCCTTTTCCTTTTCCCTCTTTTCCCTTCTTTTCCTTTCTTTTTTTTGTAGACACTGACTGTACTGAAAACAAATTTTTGCTCTTAATGCACTTGTGCTAATACACCTGAGCTCTTGGTTTTAAAGAATTTACGGGGATTGCTGGATTGACTCCTTGAAGTGATTACTGTTCACATCCTGAAAGGATCTGCTTTCTGGCCCTGTCTTCCTGAGGTCTGTTTTGCGGTGGGCAGCCTCTTTTCTAGAGCTGGAATATTGTTGAGGTAAATGGCAGTGTAAGAATCCATTTTCCTCAGGTAACATTTGATTGTGACCTCTTCTGCACAATATCGGATTAGTAAATTTTAATCTGAAATTAACAAAGGATATTTTGTTTGGGTTTTTGGGTTTTTTTTTGAGAATTCTAGTTGAATTCTTGTGAAAGTAAATAGCAGATGTTATTAAGAGTAGGAATCGCCTAAGACTTATTTCCAGAAGATAAACACCTGGCGATCTGTAGCAGCAGCAGCAAAATGAAGCCTTGCAACTAAGAAAATAAGATGTGTCACGCTGCTGACTTGCTTTTTCCTTCTGTTTTAGTTAGCTGACACAGTTTTTCCTCCTCCTGAAAATTCTTAAGGAAATCACAAGTTACAAGATTAGATTGTTACAGGAATTCCAAACTACAGACTTTGTCCTTCATGAATGGTCCTCTTGATTTTATTAACACTGCTGTATAACAAAATTTTTCTCTTGAGACTGTTTGCATGTTGAGTTTATGGTAGTTCTGCACAGTCTGTTTTGTTCAGTGGTGTAAATGTTCATTTTTATGAGTCTGTGTCTACATATATGTGCAGATTTAAACTGAGGCATTAGCTATTTAGGAATTGCCTTTACTTTTGCACAGTTAGCCCAAATGTTGCGCTGACTAGTATTTGTGTTTACAGGGGCATCAGAAATCTACCATTTTGACTGACCACATCAATAAGATGCTGATGCTCTTGACTTTTTCTTCACTCTTCATGAAACTTTGGTGAGGTTTCCTCCAGAGATCCCCACAATCATGTGTTTTATTCTCCAATCTGGAGAATGATTATACATGTCTCTCTGCAAGTGGAATCTACTTTGATAGATAAGGAATATTCTCATGCTTCTGACTGCTACGGTTTCCTTTTCCCAAAATGACATTAATTCCCTTTATGTGATTTTCAGGTATTGCTAAAGTATTTCTTGGCTGTAGAGAAGGGAGTAGTCTTTCCAGTTTACATCTCACATCTTGTGTTTTCTTTTCTTTTCTGCTCCAAAGCTAATCTCTTGTTAGTTATTGAAGAAAAGTTGTGTTTAAGAGTGGGCTACAGAGGGATAGTCCATTTCTTGGAGTGACAGCTAGAATCAGGACCCACTAGTGTGTATCTATGGCTTGAGCAAAAGCTCAGATGTTGGGTGGATCTGAGTAATCCAGGCTAAGAGGTGTTGATTACTTGCTATCCTTTGCACTGGATTGATGTACTATGATGATAAACCGTAACAGCAGAACAGATCCAACTTTGAATTCCTCCTCCATGAAGTTAATTCTGGAGTCAAGACGGAGAATATTAATATTTTTATTTTTCATGTTTTTTTTTTTTTTTATTTTTTTTTAGGATTAAGGGCTTGCAGTATTTACAGTGGAGTTGTATTTTCTGTAATATTTCATTTATATTCTGAATTTTTGGCAATATGAACTAAACGTGGTAAAGCTTGTCTTACATCTTATAATTTACGGTGCTATTAGGGGCTCAGTTTGGTTAATTTTTTTTAATTTTTTTTCTTCTTTTAAGTATGTCTTGAATTTTTACTGAAGGAAATACCAGAATTATAATAGTTTAGAGAACTAGACATGGAAGACAAATATGATGGACATTATAAAGGCAATGGGGAAAAGTTTTGCTCTGTGATCTCTGTCATCTTCCAGAAAATGCTTGTTTCTCTTGTTCTGGGAGGAAGAAAACCTGAGACCTTAAGTCTGATGTCATTGCCCTATTTTCCTTATATTAGTTGCTCCTCATGTCCTCAAATATGAGGTCTATGAGACATCATTCCATTACTGGTGAAATGAGTTTTCTTCTGATTTGTTGTCATCTATGAAAGTTCAGTTGATCTTCACTGAACCCTAGAGATTCTTGTTCAAAAAAACTGAGCAACTTGTATGTTTATAATATGCATGGAGCTATTCCCGGTTCTGTCAGGAGGTCGACTTGATCCGTCTGTCATGGCTAATAAGACATTTTGCACTGCTAGAATGTTCCCTGGGGCTTTAGACCCATAAGACATGTTGATACCTTTAGTTTAACATTGACAGCATATGAGAACAGTTTTGTATATTGAGCTTGCTACCTACAGCTTTTTGTACTGAATTCATTTAGAAGCTTTGTACTGCTTTACTACATTAATTGGCATACAAAATTTGGCTATTTCATGTTGTTTAGAGAAACATGGAGGAATGGGAGAAACAATGACGAATTGCCTTGGTGATAAGAACAAATTTGCCTTTCCTATGTGGCTTATTTTTCTTTTATTCCTGTCTTTCAGACATGTTGTGCTGGTGTTCATGTCAACAGTTATGTATTTTTTTTGTGGCTGTGGTGTTAACTTCACTTGCAACTGCAGCTTGTGGTTTCTTAATGATTTTCAGTGTGCACTGAAGGGAGATACAACTAATCTGAGAGTTTAAATTCTGGTGTTTTTCCAAACGTAATTTATTTCTTTTAATTATAATGAAACTTTAAAAAGCCTAGAGAAAGAAAGTGTAAGGCTTTCACAAAAAGACTTAAATGGTGAGGTTCTTCCTAGCACACAATTTTGCAGTGCAAAGCTCAAAAATTACAGTCTTTAAGCCTCTTGTAGAGCCACTGTCTGATTCTATAAGTGCATAAGCCTTTTGGGTGTATACTTTGTCTTGAACACTGAAGTTACCAGGCTATCAGAGCTTGTATCTGGGGTGTGCTGCACATAGAAGGAAATGCTGATTATTGTGCTTTCTGTGTGAACTGATGAAAGGACTGTGAGCTGAAAGCTTTGCTTTTTTCTTGGGCATGCACTCCAGACCATACATAGCTGCCTAATTCAGGTCTGTGGGTATCAAAAGTCTTAAGCTTCTAGTGAGAAGGATGAGGTGAAGGCCCTCAGATATATTCTAGGAGTTTTTCTCCTGCTTCTGGACTTAGAGATAGAGGCATTCTGTGACTGCAGTATTTTGATGGAATAATGTCCTCACTGCAGAAGAAAAAAATATTCTAAAATTACTGCTGATTTCTGTTGAACAGTTACTCTTGCTCAAAGCCATTTCGACTAGGCAATTATTTTCTGGTGCACTGTGATTTATGGTAGGCTTTATCCTTTTGGAATACATATTAATGTTCCATATGCAATTAAGACAGAACTAGTGGGTTGAAGTAGATGGTTCCACTGTCAGAAATTTAAGGTCTAGAAAATTAGTAGGTAGAAAATCAAGGATAAGGCAGAGCAGCACATAAAAGTTCAGCCTGTAGCCATCCTCAGTGTTATATTTCACTTGCTTAAGCAAGTGATATATATCGCTTTTTCAGAGTGTTATTTCTGGGTTCTCGTA
Source organism: Limnodromus scolopaceus (assembly GCA_028565335.1). Classification (NCBI taxonomy): domain Eukaryota; kingdom Metazoa; phylum Chordata; class Aves; order Charadriiformes; family Scolopacidae; genus Limnodromus; species Limnodromus scolopaceus. Next base: position 23,550,629 of record JAOXNO010000001.1, read on the forward strand.
CAGTGTACATTCTGTTGTGTAATTCTTTGCTTGTTAAAATTACTAAGTTTTTTTGGTCATGCTCTCTCCATACTTCTGTCAGTTTCAGCTATTGGAAGGCAAAACATGCTTGTAGTTTACTGTCTCCTTCCTTCTACTGTTTGTGTGTTGCATGTCCCTCCTGTTCCAGGACTGGCTTATGATGCTGTCTGCCTTTCTTGCAGATTTATATTTTTTTTTAACCACCCATCTTTATGAATAGCTCTGTTTATGCCACTTACAGATTTCTTGAGCAGCAGACACAAGTTGGAATGATTCTTGTCAATGTTAGGCAGTCAGCCTTTTGAGAACAACAAAGATGCTTCACGGACTTATTTTCACTTAGTTGCTGTTCAGGAGAGCTGTGAGCTCCAAGGGAGGCACTAAAGATACCTTCACGTAGATTTCGGAAACCAGTGCTGGATCAGTTTGTTTTTGCAAATGTACTTTTATAGCTCTTAGAGCTGGATACTCACATCTTTGGGTTTTTTATTGCAGAGAACAAGAATCTGGGAGCTTTAGTTGTATATGTACAGAAGTTTAAGATCTGAAAAAAACCCAACAACTTGTTTTCTACTTGAATGTTATTTACATAAATGTCCAAAATTGTAGGAATATACGATAACTAAATAATATAGGCAGGTCCCACTGTATCAGCTTACCTACGGCTCCTTTTTAGAAATTTTGCTTTGTAACCTCAAAGGCATATATAGAATATTTGTCTCATTGAAATAAATGGCAAATTCTCTTTTTAAATGAAAGCAAGAGAGTTGCAGAATTTGAGGATAATTATCAGAGAGAGATAAGTTTTTAAACCTCCATTCCTTTCTGTGTTTTGTTTTAACAACGACGTTTGAATTGTAACAAACTGCATCTTGCTGTTAGACATCTTTGTGGGGGGAAAAATAACCCACAGAAAAGTCTAATTAATTGCTTAGGTGCCATAACAGAGAAATATATAAAAAGAAAAAGTGTTAATCCATTATGTTGTACATCTCCTTAGCTCATTATGGTGTTGCTGGATGAAGATCAATATTAATCAATGCTGATTAACTTTGAAGTTGACTGTTTCTAGGTGGAATAGATCAGCTTCTCAACCTGCTAGAATACAGTGTGAAGTAGATACTTTCAACTGAAAAGTGTTGTAAGACTTCTAGTTCCGCTTTTCAGTAGAGGCTTGAAACCTTGTAAGCTAATGACAATGCTGTCCTGGTTCATGTTGAAAAGGCAGAATTTTTAGCATTAGTGATATTTTATAGAAATTCTAATTCCTAATTCTTCGTAAAGGAGTCAACAGAGACAGAACAGCATCTGCATTTCTGCAGCAGGCTTTTGCCTCTCATTCAGCTCAAGTAGAAATTGGAGCCTGTCTGTTGTTATACCTTCCAGCTCTGTGCTGGGGTGGGTTGTCCTTGGCTTGCCCCTGGGTGCCCACCAAGCTGCTCGTGACTTCACATCCTTGGTAGGTCAGGGAGGGAAAATACAACTGAAAGCTCCTGGTCAAGATAGGGAGATCATTCATCGATCACCATCACAGGCAAAAGACACTCAAACTTGGGGAAATTAATTTAATTTATTGGTGATCAAATCAGACTAGGATAATGAGAAATAAGAACATATTTAAAACCACCTTTCTCCTACCCCATCCCTTTTTCCTGGGCTCAGCTTCACTCCTGACTTCTCTACCTCCTCTCCTGAGCAGCACAGAGGGACATAGAATTGGGGTTGTGGTCAGTTCATAACGCTTTATCTCTGCCGCTCCTTCTTCCTCAAGCTCTTCCTGTGCTCCAGCGTGGGGTGCCACCTTCGAGAGACAGTTCTTCGTGAACTTCTCCAACGTGGGTTCTTCCCACAGGCTGCAGTTCCTCACAAACTGCTCCAGTACACATCCTTTCTATGGGGTTTCACTGAATCCTACTGGATCCTTTTAGAGATATATATGGGGTCTGTCTGGGATGGAGTTAAATATTTTCATAGCAGCATGCATGGTGCTGTGTTTTGGATTTGTGACTAAACCAGTGTTGATGAAACATCAGTATTTCAGCTGGGGGGACATGACCAAGTGGTGCCTATGGGCTGGCCAGGGTCAAGCCACCACAATAACACAGACAGTGAGAAGGTAGAATTCTTGTCCAGTGCTTCCTACAGCTCATTGGTGAGGTTACAGCAGGACGCAAAACTGTCTTACACATGTTGACTCTTGATTAATGTGCTGTTTCTTCCCCTCCCCAAAAAAAAGCATCAACATTGAAACCAAAATTGGTCAACACCATTACTGGTGAGTTTTGTGGATGTTATTATGGCTTTCTAGCTCTTTGGGCATCAGGTGTTATGGAGGAGAAGGGTTCTGAGATTCCAATTAGAGATTTGTGAACCCTTGTAAGGATTTAGTATCTACTGTTTAATATCAAGTAACTGATATTTGATAATACTTCAGTTTTACCCCAGTAAAAGAGTGAGATTTTGTTACCATTTTACCCTGCTGTCTGTGGCCAGGTAGTTGATCTTCATTGTTTGTGTCTTCTGGGTTCCTCTCAGAAGAGTAAAATTCTCTATGAGGCAAAAGACTCAAAATTTTAAGTAATTAGGGTTAAATTTGTCATTTGTTTGAGGTGTAAGCCAACATGTTCTCCTTTGCAGTTGGGACAGGTTAACATTGTACACAGATCATTACTGAGGTGAAAGTTGGTAATTTGTAACTGTAACTAATTTGTGTCCAGTTACCTGCCCCTATATAATTTCTGCTTGTATCCCAGATAATTAACTTTTGAGTCATCTCTTCTTACCGGTCGAGTTCTTAAATTTATTCATTGGTATTTGGAAAGCTATGTCTGTAGCACAAACTGCATGGTGTTTTGAGTAACGGTGCCTCCTGGAGTCTCTGTGTCTTCTGAATGTTATAAGGCCTCCCTATTTCATGCATGCTGGGGAGGAAGTTACAGAGAAGCAAGTTGCTTGTTGACTTAAGCTGTAAAGTAGGGGAATATATATTGTAAGCAGGGAAGATGCACAACAGTGTGGCCTTGTTGTTCTTCTGCTACTGAGTCTCCTGAGTTCTTGGGGCTGCTTAGTATTTTGGAGTAGATGAGGACTGGTTTTCAAAGTCTAAGCTACAATTTGAAATAAGACCTTCAAGTCAGGCACTAATATTTTTCTTATTTGAGATATGGTATTTATCAGGCTCACTAGCACGTATTTTGCTTTTAAATGCATACTTTGTTGCCTGGATATAATAGCTTAAAAAACCAGAGGTTGTTTTGCCATTACTGCTTTTTAAACTCTTCAATGTTAAGGAAAAAAGCTGATATTGCTCGTGAAAGGTCTTCTAAGAATTGCAGGTTTAAAATTAATGTATATTATTGACAACTTTTCACTTGCTTCTATATATGGCTAACTAAGAGCTGCAGTCTGGGGCAAGCAACAAGAGAGAAGCATGTAAATTGGAAGCTGGAAGAAAAACAAAATCCACTCATCCTGCTTATAGTCATTTTGACTGAGATACACTTCAACAAGAGTCTTGTATTTCATAGAATTCTCATTAGTGAATGTGAATTCTTGGTATCATCTATTAGTCAAGAATAACAGCACTAGGGAATTTCTGGGAAAATGGGGAAGGAGGAAGGACGGAGTCATTCAGAACTGCAGAAATAGTCATGAGCAATAACTGAAGCCGGATATCTTTGGATACTGGAGTGACAGTAAGGTGGAATTTTGATTTTCTGAAGAACCTGGTGTTTTTTTAGAGAATGTCCATAATATTGCTGAGTGTCTGCACCTGTATGCATTGAGTTATGTTTATAACTTATGGTCCAGTGGTCTGTCCGTTTGGCAATGGCTTCCCAGTTGCATTTAATTGTGAGTGAATATTTTGTGAGATTTCAGTCTGTCTAGTATTGAAAAAGCACTTTCTAGCTGAAATGAAAATGTACTTTAAACTTTATTTAGTAGAATACCAAGTTTTTGTGTCCATCCTAAAGTATAGGAAACACTTTTTTTTGTTGTTGGTCACTGTCATATAAGGATTGGTAAAAATCTGTCTGAAATTTGGACTGTGGCTATAATACTGCCAGCTAGATTTTCAGAAAATAAAAAGCATTTTTTGCTTAGTTTCTTAAAACTTAATGAAAACATAAGATTGATTATTCTGTGACTTTTCTGTAGATACCCGCTTTAAGTAAAAGTTGTACAGCAAAACCCCAAAGATACCCCAAGAAGAATGAAATGACCATGTAATGAGAAAATATAGCAATAACTACTTATTACTAGTTTACTTTATTATATTTCTCATATGTGTAACTTCACTATAATAGAATAATCTTCCTCTCCCCAATTCTTATTATTATAAGTGATGTTACCAAGAATTTATTTCATTAACTTTTAGCACAGTGAGAACAAACCCAGACAAGTCATAAATTTCTTAGCTTTTTTTCAGTGTTTAGCATTTCTAGATGCCCATTTTATTTTCTTTATTATTTTTTCTTTACTTGATACATCAGTCAAAAATTTTTAATCTGTACATAAGCCTTTTTTGTTCATTATAAGTTAAAATGACCGACCTTTTAGTTTGATGCAGTCAAATTGTCTTATAGGGAAACAGCTGAATATAGAGACTCTTTACCTGTTTTCTGTCATTCAAAGTCTCTGTTTGGCTTTTAATGTACATTTCTGTACAACAAATATTGACATTGTTTGCATTACCCTTTGCATTCATATATAAAGTAATATTTTGTTGCCATTTGCAGTGTTTTGGAATGTTTGCAAAATATGGATGGCTGTCTGTTGCCAAGGAAATGTTACTTTCTCTGTTCCTGCTATTCATGGTATTAAGAGATGAGGCCAGTCCCTCTGAAAATGTTTAGTCTTGTGTTATTAAACTTTTTTATTATGAAATAGATAAGTACTCCTGAGTAAATTGCAACTTCTGGTAACTCTTTGTTTGAACAAGATGAGTAGATTCAGGTGTGTATTTATCGTTTTTGTTTAGATAAAGCAGCTATGCCTGTTCAATTGCTGAAGGTCATTAAAGGAAAATCAGAGATTCTACTACCAAGCCATTTACAGAAGGAGGATTTGAAACAACTGCAAGAAGGCTTAGATCATACCAACAAGTATTTTCAGGTAACTTACTAATAAAAAAATTTTGGCTTACTTTGAAATTGGTCCTGGTTAAGTGGTATTTTGTTTTTAAAAAACAATTAATAATAATATTATTAAATAAATTAAATAACAATTAATAAGCACCACCATCCTGCTAAATATCAGACTTCTAAAGCAGTTTTCCTTTCTTGTACAAAGAAGAACGAAAAGAGGACTCTAGCAACTAGCTGCATCAAGATACAATTAAGTTTTTTATCATTACCAAGTGTGCATTTATATTTTACAGTAGTCCCAAATATATTTCAGATTGGAAGGAAAATCCTAGTGTACTAGTGAAATGTAGAAATATTTTTTCATCCCTAAAGCAAGTATATTCTTTAAAACACAGTGTCAATTCTTGAGGGTTTTCTTTTTTAACCTGTTAAACTTTTTGTGAATGGTTCTGAAAATCCTTTTAATCAGCCCTGATGCTTAAGTGGCAGGAAATCAACATCATCTCAGGCTTACCTTCAGTCTGCTACCAAAATAATTAAAAAAAAAAAAAAAAAAGGCAAGCTAATTGTGTAGAAGACCTTAGATGGCTTGAATCCCTAAAAAATGAAACAAAAAAATTGGAAAATATGAGCTGAACTGGCCTAATGATTTTCTGTATCCAAAAAACATTTTTGCTTCCCCAGCTGTATATTCCCAGTTACTGCTCTAGTGCTTATGTGACCTTGTGATGGAATCCAGTAATGAGAAATAAACTGGCAGAAGACTATCCATATTGGTGGAGAGAAGGTAGTTTTTTTCTGCTTTCAGTCTCTGACTAGTTCATTATGGTGTCAAAGAAATGCCAGGTGTAGTGCAATTAGTAAAGCAAAGGAGCAAAACTGGCCTTTTTGGAAGCAGGCAGTAATAGTGTGATAGAAGGTGATTTGATTGAGAATGATCCAGTCTCCCTTAGGCCTTGTAAAGGAACAAATGGAAACATCAATAACCAGCGCTTCAAGTAAACAGGACTTTTCTTCCTCAGGGTGTAGTTTTCTGGCCCTGTTCACCTGTAGGACATATAGGCTTTCCTGCTTTTGAGAGAGATGTCTGCAAGCACCTCTGACATGGGAGAACAGGAATTCTTGTTCACAATGGACATATTGAAGCAGACAAAAACAGGTTATAAATTAGAAAATGTTTCTGCCAAAAAAAATGTTTCCATTAGAAAAGCAGAACAATTATTACCAGACTGATTTAAAGCATACATGCAGTGTTATAGCTGATTGCTGAAAGAGAAAGTGTATAGAGTGTTTCTCAGACTTCTGCCTTACGTTAAGAGAACTTCATTCTGCTGCCGACATGGATTAGTAGGTGACTAAAACAGCTTGGCATAAAAACAGTGCAACTGGAGAGCTGATAAAGCTGGTGCTAAATGCATAGGAAAATCCAGTTCTGCAGGCTGAGCTTGAAGCAAACCTTAGAATGCACTGATGTTAGTTATCTTAGTGGTGGCACAATACACTGTCACTCTAGACCTGCCAAAATAGGGATCAGGACCTGCTTTGAGGAGGGAGGAAAGAGAGAGGACGATTTTTATGAAGTGTTCTGGGGAAAAAGCAACAAAAAAACATCCAGGATGCTTCTGTCTGGCTTGTGTGCCTCAGTCCTTTCATTCTTCAGAAGCTTTTTGGCTTTCTGGCATCCCTTTGGACAATACAAAATTTAAATTTGTGGGAACACAGCACAAGCAATATCCATACATCCTGAGTCGTGGTGTCCATTAACTGAACCTAATGCCTTCTGCCGTTAGTTCATCATCCTTGGGATTTTGCTGTGGCAAAGCTGAGCCAAAGCCGAAAATCAGCTGCCAAATCAGCTGTTGGACCAGTCTGAGGAACAAGGCCGTGGCAAGGAAGGAGACAGATTCAGCAGAGGAACTGCACATAGTCAGTTTAAGAGTGAGTCTAGTGGCATGTGGAATGGGGAGCGTTTTGGAAGAAGTTTGCCTATGGGCTCAATAAGCAGTGCAGGATTTGTGGGGGAAGAGTGAATTTGAGCAGGTTTTGCTATGGTAGGTTTTGTTGAAGTTTGGTGCCCAAGAATTTCAGGCATGTTGAGAAAGCAGTTGGTAGTATTTCTGCTGAGGAAGACAACTAGAGCATATGTGTTCGAATTGCAAACAAAAGTGGGGGGTGCAGACTACTATAGTGATGGTCCCATATTTGAGAATTCATTGGAAGATAATGGGGTGTAAAAGGAAAAATAAAAAGTAAAAATGGTCAGGACATTGATACCTGTTAAAAACATATGGTCATAGATTTTTGACCATTTTGGTCTTAAATAAAGGATTACCACTGTCTCGAAAGCAATAAAGCAATATGGTACATGTTAAATCTAATTCAATGTGGATATTTTTTAGCTTAATAAAATTAAAATATACTTTGGATTGGAAAAAGATGATTTGTGGAGTCAGTATTTCTTTATAAAACAGATACTGAAACAAATTGTTGAGTTTGATTTGGATTCCTCAGTTAACACATTGTAGGACTAATTTTTCTCTGAAAAGCTTCTACAGTAACAGTTCAGTGCTGTGTATTCTGTCCGCATTTGGTTTAAAAAGTGTTTACTAACTTTTAAATCAAGCTTCCCACTGAATATATTTACTATAAAATCATTATGATTTACCTGACTATCTTCTTAATGTTGCTTTTGTGCATTCGTTGATAGATTGCCTGTTGTCTCTTTACGAGAAACATTTTGTTTTATTTCCTGTGCCATTTGTGTAGTTCTCTTAAATGCTTTATGGAGGTTTTTTTCAGATTTTTGTATTTTTCTTTCTGAACCAGTTTCTGTGTTTGTGTCCTTTTGTCCTACTGTGGAAGAATACATTTGACTGACATTTTTGCTGCTGTTGAAGGAGAACCTTTTTTTGATGAGATACCATCTTTCTAACAAAACACATTTGTTCCAGGGATATGTTAACATCACTGAAGTTGCTGGTCTGCAATTTTTGCTTCATTGTAACTTCAACTTCACTATAAAGAGAGTATTTTTACATAATTAATAGAACCTTTGCATCTTTTAGAACATTTGTATTACTGAGAAATTATTAGGTCACTACAGTTAAAAAACTGTACAGCTGGGAGAACAGTATTGAAAAGTTTTGAATTTTTCACATAATATATTTATCTTCATATATATCTTTTATGTCTTGACTATGATTTTGTTTTGATATTTATCTTGTAATCCTTTGCCAGTATTTTTGGAGAAACTGCTGTATCTTTTAAGATTTTGATCACTCTACCTTTTTAGTCACATAAAAGAAACAACTGTAGCCTTTGTGCTATTATTGTAAATAGTAAAAGGTACTTCCATAGGTACTGTTTCATTGTTTAGTCTAAGCTTATCATCTAGTCAGTAGTATCTAAGTAGTACTGACATGTAATATTTCCTTTCTTATATCCCAAGGATATTGCTCTTCAGTGCTGTCTTTAGCAGGTTTTTTAATTATTTTAAAGAATTCAGATGGTAATTTTCACTTGTTACTTCAATTCTACCATTTTTTTAGCTTACAAGTGCTTCTGCTGTTATCAGTGTTTCAGTAACTTATGGCCGTAGTTCAGAATATTTTTTATTTTTTTTCTTTTTAGGGAATAGTTGTTCTTTCCTACCCATTAACGAAACTCGGAGATGGGACAGACTTTTTCAAGGTTGTTCTTCAAGGTACTACATTTAAGTATATATTTTAAATTTATTTTGTTGAACTTCTTGACAATTTTTTTTGTTTACATCATGCTATTACATCACTAGTGCCTGCTTTTCTAGTGTTCAGTAAAATGCTATGTTTAAAATGCTCTCTAAAAGTATTCATTCTCTGCAAAAATAGATAATTTTAAACCTGTGCCAGGTAGGTTAATGGAAACAACACAGTCTTTATATTTCAGTATACTTCTTGTGGCAGAACCTTTTAAAATACTGTCCTGGAAATGCACCTGGAAATGTATAGCTTTAATAGTGTATTTTTAAACTACTTATAATAAAGAAGGACTAAGAAACTGCACACTTACTAGTTAACATATAATATAAATAGTATATGCTATGTAAGTGCACATTTAATATAGGTCAGTATGCTTGTTAGCAGCGAAATATATGTATTTCATTCTGGTTTAATCTAAGCAGTTAAAAATGGAATTTCACCTGATTACTCAGGTATTTGAATATCAGTAGACACATTAACATATTGAAAGACTTAGTTTGTTCACCATGTTAATAAATGATACTGAAAAAATACTGTGTCCCTTTTAAGTCCAAATTGCATCACCTCCACCAGTGAGGAAGGATGGGGATGTCATTTGTCAGGAGTCTGTGTTGTATTCAAGGAACTTTCCATTTCTTTCCATTTCCTTCTCAGCTCCTTCCTTACACTGCTTAGAGAATCATCACTTGCCCTTTCTGAGTCTTCCTGATTGTACAAATTCTGTGGCTGTGACCGAACAGCAGGCTGGGGGTGCAGACCCTCCCTGGTGATACAGCTTGTGACAGGCGTTATCAGAGGTGAATGACGCTGATGGGGCCTGAGTCATTTTTCCTGCTGGCTTCAGGGTTTCCAAAGAGGGACACAAAACTTCCTTGCTAATTTCACCTAGCTGTTCAGGAGGGTTGAGAGTTTCTGCACATTCTACACAGCCTCAAAAAATAAGTTTGTACATCTAAATCGTTAGTGTTATTTCTGAAACAGTAGAAGGTAGAGAACTCTTTTTAAAATAACAACATAATTTCTGCTTCAGTCCTCCTGAGAGGCTATTTATTGATATGTCAATGTCCTAGAATATCTCCAGTTTGTATATTTCTACAATATATGTGTTAATGTGAAAAATCAAATGTGAATGGATGTTTTCTCTCTAACACTATACACTGAATTGTCCAAGTGCCAGTCTGTAATTTCTGTTTAATGTATACTGTGCAATGTGCGCACATATTAAATGGTCCTTTCATGAAGAATATTCTGCTTGATATATAGTTAGCACATAAAAGCAGTTGTATAACTATTTGAAAAGATTTTCTGTTTCTAGGTTAATTGGAATGAAAAATGTTAGACTTTATAGATTAACTTATTTTGGAAATCTCTTCTCATTGCTGTTTTGTTTTGGAGAAAGTATGGTGATTGGAATCACTTCTGCATTTTGCCCCTAGATTTGGATATGTGGTGTTCACGGAGCAACAGCATCAATATTTTAATATATGGAAAAATGGCAGAGGATTGCGCAAAAGTTATACGCCATGGGGTAATATATATATTTTTTCATATTTTAGGAATTGTTTTCCATAGATGTATATTGACGTCTTATGTGGTCTTTGTATATTTGTCACCAAAATTAGAAATAGTCTATTCAGTCAGTTCAAATCTACAAATATGAACTAGAAAAAATCAGAGTATTTGCTTATGTAAATTATTTTTAAGAATAATATTGAAATAAAGCAATTCTTTTTGTTGGTGCTGTTTACGTAGCAAGTAAAGGATCATGAATATGGATGATACAGAAATCATTGATTTATGTTCATATTTTGAATTGCTATTTGCTAGAAAATAAGGCTGTGGGGGGCCTTATCACCATGTTCCAGTATTTAAAGGGTGGCTACAAAGAAGATGTAGCCTTTTTACAAGGAGTCGCATGGAAAAGATGAGAGATAATGGGTACCAGTTACTCCTGGGGACATTCCGATTGGACACAAGAGGAAAATTTTTCACAATCAGAACAATCAGCCATTGGAATAATCTCCCCAGGGAAGTGGTGGATTCCCCATCGTTGGACACATTTAAGACTTAGCTGGACAGGGTGCTGCGCCTTCTTGTCTAGACTGGGCTTTTGCCAAAGTAGGTTGGACCAGATGATCATTGAGGTCCCTTACAACCTGGTGTTCTATGATATAATTATATGCTACTATAAAAAAGCTAAAGCTAAAAGCCTTTTTTTTTAAAAAAAAAAAAAAATCATTTAAACATACAGTTTTCTTTATTGACTGGGTGCTGGTGTCTTGCTTCATCAGAGGTACAAGATTGGCTTGCTTAGCTCTAGAGTAAAGGACATTGGCTAGTCAGCCTACGAGTTTGTGAAACTGTTGCAACTAAAGAAGGAAAAAAAGCTGAAAACAATTCCCTCAATATTTGTTTTATTAAATTGTCTGTCAGTTTGCTGACATTTTAATATTAGCCAGATATCAAATTAAAATTAGTGTGCAATACTTTATGAGCTTGTTAGTGCTTTTTCATTTGTGATATAAATTCACACTAAATCACAGAATGGTTTGGGTTGGAAGGGACCTTTAAAGATCATCCAGTTCCAGCCCCCCTGTCATGGGCAGGGACATTTTGCACTACATCACGTTGCTCCAAAGCCCTCTCCAACCTGACTTTGAACACTTCCAATGACGGGGCATCCACAGCTTCTCTGGGCAGCCTGTTCCAATGTCTCACCACCCTCATGGTAAAGAATTATTCGCTTTTTGACCCTCTTTCAGTTTAGCAGCTTTGCTCCTTGTCCTGTCCCTACAGACCTTGGTACAAAATATCTCCATCAAAATGATGGAAAGTTATTTAGTGAAGAAAACAGGGCTTTGTTTTCACATTTTTAGAAACATTTGTTCAACACTGAAGTTAAGGGCTTTCTCAATACAGAAGTAGCAATGGCTTAATTAGAACTCTGTCAGGGTTTTTCAGCTCAAGTGGACTAGTACACCTGAACTTTGGTGATCTGTGTGGTGAAGAAGGGTAAAAATGACAGCAGACCTTAGGGCATGACATCAAAATATCACTTAAAGTCTAAGTTGCTCTGAATTTATGGAACGTTTTAATTTCCATTCAGAGAAATGTATATTAGTCTTTTTTTTTTTTTGAGACAGAAAGATCTATTTATAATCTTTGAGAGTGATCTTGCTGTTTCTGGATAATGGCTTACACCCTGAATTCTATCAGCTTCAAAGATGCATGCATCAGTTCATGAGATATATGGGACCAAAGCTGCTAATTTCAGGAATTATACCTATATTTAGAGCTGAGGAGTTTATATAATGTATAGTTACCTATATTATAGTTTTTATATAATTATGTGCTTATAAATATTCAGACATCGAAAACTTTTGAATCCCTGTGTTTTCAACATTGTTAATCTGAATAAATTAATATGGATTTGATGAATATGTATAGATTAGAGAGAAAAAACTGAATGTTTAATTATAGCTTTTATCATGTAGACAATTCTCAAACAGCAGGTAACATATGATGACTGCCACTTCAAATGGGTAAAAAAAAAGTATTTTGACCAAGAAAAAGTTAGTGTTTCTCTTTTCTCATCAGGGATGTAACTGGTTTGAGATTTTTATCACTTTTCAAATTTTAGTTGAAGCTGGTAAAGAGGTTTGGAAGTTAAAGAACATGTAGGATAGACTGACATGAAAGTGAAATTTATCTCTGTAAATAGCAAGGCTAAAAAAAAATCCTCTTTTATAAATGTTTAGTGAATAGTTGAAGAATTTTATTTGAAGTTATAATTATGACCTAGTGCAGCATTTAAAAAAAAAATAAATTTCAGGATCACGTATAGATGAAAACTTATGGAAATGGAGGGTGCTTGCAAGTTGTCTTTGTAGACCTTTCTCTGTCACTCTTACCTTGTCTTATTTCCAGTCGCGATTTGTTTTATTAAATACTAAACAAATATCAATAATAATAAATAATATTAAAAGAAATAATGTTAAATAAATGTGAAGAATGCTTACTGTGTTCTTAATGAATCTGTAAAATAATTCAGAAGTCTTGCTTAGCAGTGAGCAGTGTGATGCCTTGTAATTTGAGGATTTTTTTCTGGCATCATTTACCATATGGCTTCTATTAGCATATAGTTGAGCTTGTGTCATGAACTGAACGTGTTAAAACTTTGTTTTTGAAGAAAACACTGAGTATAAGAAACATTTTCCAGCAAAAGGTGCTTGCTCTGACAGATTGTATGGTGGTAGGTCTTGGGAAGTATACATTATCTGTAGTTTGCAGTCTATTAGATAAAAGTCTGGATGAGAGCAAAAACACCATTCTATAGGACATCTTCCTCTATTTATATCTACTGTCTCCTCCAACTGGCCTAGGTTATGTGAAAGTGTGAAGGAAAGGTCAGTAATACCTTGTGATTATGAACGAAGCATTCCACAGATAGAATTCTTTCAAATGAATTTAGCCATGAGGGATAAAAATTACCTAGATCCTTTTAGTAGAAGCCATTTGGAGATTGTGCTGTTAATTTAACCTTAAAATTGGTGCATGGCCCTTTTCAGCCCTTTGATACACGTGGGCTTGAGGGAACACCAGGGAGGCTTTCGGCTGGGTGGTAAAGTGTGCAGGTCAGAATATTCAATTTTACATTGAATTCTGGTGTGAATCAAAGCCTTATTTTAATGTTTGTCATATGCCGTGATCAGCAAAATCGGTTTGGTCTGTTTAAGACGGAAAAAATCTTTCACAGCCATCAGATATGTATAAAACAAGAAGTGACAGTCTTTATACAAAGTTCTCAATTCCACAGAGTTTTGACAGTGAGTCCAGGATGGCAAGTTCATGAACTAATTTGCTAAATATACGAGCTGAGAATCATTTTAAATTTAAAAAACTGGTCAGTTTTTTTGTCCTGATAAAAATACAAATCTTTTGTGGAGCAGCAATTAGAAGATGGAAGTACTAGTACTAAAGAGCTGAGTAGGAAACCACAAACCATAGACAACAACCCTTAGACAACCAGAGTGCACTAAAACCACAGTGTTCGGTCTTCCCCAGTGAACTGAACCTTTATGGTACTTTCCACATGTCTTAAATGGGATTTTAGTTTAGAAGAATCTGAATTTGAGGGAACAGAATGATTTCTGAAACTAGTTGCAATTTGGCAGTTATGAAGTAGATTTAATTTTTTAAAAACCAAAGTTTTAGCCATTAGAGAATTACTTCAGTATAGTCCAGTACTTTTTGTTTGCTGCTTACAATTTCAAACTTCACAGTTTTGTAAATCTCTATATCATATTTTCCATACTGTAGCAGTTTTAGCTAATTAGCCTTGGGGGGAGGAGCAGGCTATTCCCAAAAACATGAATAACTGTGTTGTTCTTGTCTCCTGAGAGTCTTCTGGCTCTGTAACAGAATTAACCATCAGAGAAAATGCTGTGTTTCCTTTATTTCTCACTTCTTTTGAATGAGGGGAGTAAGATTACTTTTTGTTGTTTAAAAATGTTGGTTGAACCTTACCGTTTATAGTATAATTATGTGCAATATAATACTCTTCTGTTGACATGAAAATCTACCCATTTATGTAAATGGCTTTTATTCCCAAGCCAATTATGAGAACATCTAATAATTACTCTTAGCTAAAGGTGAAATGGAACCTAATCTATTTTGAAAACTAACATAGCATTAAATTTCAAAGCACTGTGCAAACCTTTTGCAAATTTTTTTGCATGTTTAGAAACTGCTGGTCACAACCTGTCAAGGTTGACCATGAATTTGTAACAAATCTGAGAATATACCTTGAATATAACAATCTGAGAATATACAGGTTCTTCCTCCCTGTAAAACTAGATTTTGAGGTTAGTGCTGCTTTTTTCCCTCGTTGAAATTGCACAGTTCTTTCACAGATGTTTTTTGAATGTCATGTTATGCATTGTATATTGCGTGAGAGTAATTATCAGCGATCTAATATTAATGAAAAAAGTTTCCATTGATTATCAACATGTGTAAAGGCTTGAGTCTGTGTAATTCTAAAGTTCCTTCTGGAACAGGAGAACAAGACAAGCCAAGTCAGCTGTACAGAGCTTCAAGCCTGACTCAGCAACTAAGTCCCAGCATCTTGTGCAGCCTGCAATCTGATAAAATGCTGAAATGGGAATAATGTATAGCAAGGCATAGCTTTTTAGCTGAAGGTTGATTCCGCTGTTGAAGGAACACTATGGGTAGCATCAGCAACACTGAAAGGAAAGACAGATGCTAACACCTGATTTCTGCAGAATAGCTGAGTTCCCTGAAGCTTGTGTTCGTGCATGTTTGTGTCTGGAAAGAGGGAAACAACTTCATTGTATGCTAGCAGGGCGGTGTGTTACAGGTGCAAGGAATAGTGAGTTGCCTAATTGTTTTTACTCTTCTTAACTTATTTAGCTCTGAGTATGGCTTACACTTAGGTGACTTACATATTATCTTTTAGTGAAAATATACATTGTATTCCCATTTATGACACTACTGGAAAAGCACCATGCCCTTAAGTAGTTTCATTGTGTATTAAACTGTCTGATTAAACTTCTGTTTTCTGCAGTAATTTTTTTTTTTTTTGCAAATCCTTTAATAACTAAATATATCACTGTCACTTAAGCTAGCAGCCTTTCTTTTTCTTTCACAAAACAGCTTTGGATCTTAAATCATTTAGAGTAGCATTGTCAGATTGCTGAAATAGCAAAAAAGAGCCATCATAGTGCAATATTTGGCTAAAACTGTCAACTTTAATCAGAAAACTCTTCTGTTTGCTGTAATCAAATAAACACATGAACAAAAATCATACGGTAAAAGGTTATGGAAGTGCTTTTGGTAGAAGGTTGAATAGAAATAGGGTTCCGAGTCTAATACGCTTGTTGGAATGGGGCATATTGGTACAGCCTTGCTATACAGTTCTGCTGCAAAAGGAGCTGACTATAAAGGAGCTTTACGTTGTTTCAGAGTGCCCAACATTATCTTTGTTTTGTCAGATAGCTTTCTTATCCTCTCTGTTCTAGATGTATTTTCAATCTTCTCCCTATTTTTCCCTTTTTTTTTCCCCTCCTTTTTTTTAATATAAGATTGCTACTAAAAGGGTGAGTTGCTTCAGGGACATAAATCATTTACTCCTTACGTGATCCTTTTCTTGTTCGTTTTGTGGTGTCTGAGGAACTTTAGACCAAAGTGAAAATGCGGTTGCAAATGCAATTGCTCCCTGTGCCAGAACCTCAGGAGTGAAGCCAGAGAAGTTTGTAAAGTCTCTTTTGCTACCAGAAACTACCTACTTGACCCTTAAGGAAGAAATTGGAAGATGTTGATCCAACCAAACCAGAAAATGTCTAGAAGGAGAGTCTCTTGCAAAGTGCAAAATAATTTCTGAGAAAAGAGTGTTTTGTCACTGCTGATCCAATGTGTGATTCCTTTTCTAGCTTAATTAAACTTACCCAGAAAAGAGTCAGTCTTCAGTATATTCAAAGGGGAATGATTCTTTTGCTTTATTCAGTGTGATGCTTCCCTTCTAGCCCTTGTCAAAATTAGCACTCAGTCACAGTAGCATCAAGAGTGTGAAAATTTTAGCAAAATTTGAAAAAAAATGCTTGCTGGCATTGATTGGAAATAGGAATTCTGTGGGTAGTAGAATTAAATAGAGAACCTTAAAGACAGTGTTTAGAATTTGTTCAGGATTTGTTTCTTGAATGTCTTGAGATTTTAGAGTGAAACTTCACATCACATACTCTTAAAATAGAGTGTGTGGTACAGCCTGTGTAATCATCTGTTTATCACCTTGTCCCCATAGGACACCTTCGTAGTTGCAGGATTTAAGTTGGCAAAATCGCCTACAGCAAGAGAAGATGGTAGACATGGTTGCCACCTGGAGGTGTCTGAAGAAGCTGGATCAGCCATTTATGTACGTGGGTACCCAACTTTTTTTTACCTTTTTTTCTCCAAATACTAGCATTAACATTTTGCTTTACAGTAGAAAAACCCAATAACATCTATTAGAATCTGAAATACTGCAGATTATTTTAGCGTGTCCATCAGGAAACAATCAGAACACATTTGTGTGTGTGTGTGTGTGTGTGCATACATTTTTATAATATCCCTATCCGTGCAAGACTCAAATTATCTCAGGCCTCTTAAATAAATTTCTGCTTGTTGAGTGCAGAAACTTGACCTTAACTGGCTTTAGATAGATGTCTAGAGCTGTTCAAGCCATTCTTGTGCATAACCCACTGCAGTAATGCAGACAAGGTAGAGAGTGCAAGAGTGGTCTTAGGTCTGTCATTTTTAGTTTTCTCTGGACTACGAGTTTGTACTGCTTTAACCCACGTCATTACACTTGGCCTTTGAAGTACATGGATTCCTAGATTCTTAATTTTTAAAAGAGAAATAGACCCCTTTTTTCCGGAGGAAAGCACTTCTTTAGTACTATTTTCACATCAGTACTGTTCATAGAATCATAGAATCATCTGGGCTGGAAGGGACCTTCAAAGGTCATCTAGTCTAACCCCCCCGCAGTCACAGGGACACCCCCAACTACACCAGGTTGCCCAGGGCCTCGTCGAGCCTCACCTTGAATGTCTCCAGGGAAGGGACCTCAACGACCTCCCTTGGCAACCTGTTCCAGTGCTCCACCAACCCTCATAGTAAAGAGCTTATTCCTAATGTCTAATCTAAATCTGCTCTTCTCCAGTTTAAAGCCATTACCCCTTGT
>JAOXNO010000001.1:23568307-23605440 GCA_028565335.1 Limnodromus scolopaceus
ATCCAGCCAATTCCTTATCCACTGAACAGTCCACCCATCAAATCCGTATCTCTCCAATTTGGCGAGCAGGATGTCATTAGGGACCGTGTCAAGGGCCTTACAGAAGGCCATCTTAGATGTTTCCATCTGTTGAGATATGGGAGTGTTCTGCTGCTGATTTTATTTGTCTGTGATAATATATCAACAGTGCGTGTTTGTTGTAGCCACTGCGTCTTTGCTTCAAGAAACATTTGCTATCCTTTTTATGCCTAAGCATTAGTATTTTTAAAGTTATTGGACTTATCCAAATCTTCTCTAATTTTTGTATTCTGCATTTGGAAACCTGTAGCTGGCGGGGAGAGGGACTACGTGTGGAATGAAACTAAGATTTCAAGAAATTTGTTGGACAGTTCAGTGATATTTTTAGTGTTTCACATGAAAGTTATCGCAACAGCTATGGGCTTCTGGTGAGAAAGTGAGGCACATTTTTGATGACTGTAATTGTCTTCTACTGTTAAAAAGAAGGATGATAGCATTGTGCTGAACTCTCACTGACAGTGCTGCAAACTCCATTCTGTAGTCAGTGAAAAGGAAAAGCCATGTTCACTGAAGAATGATATAGCATTATATTATATGATGATTCCTTTGAGCCTATCCATCAGATTTGGAAACACACTTTGAAATAATTATAAAAACTTAAACACTAAATCACATATAAAAGTGACTTACTAAAATAAATTGTGTGCCAGTGTCAAGGTTTGAACTTTTTTCTTTATAATTGTTCTAACAATAACTTTAAAATTAAGAAAATATTTTATTCTTGTTTCAGAAAGATTTTTTTTTTTTTCCAGAATTGACCTCTTGAGATAATTAAGTTGGCATGCAGCTCAATGAGAAACAGAATCTATTAAAATTACAGTGCAGACTGTTTCATGTTGATATTGGTTGATAACAGTGATATATAGGTAGAAAAACTGTGTTTTATTGAAGATAATAAATCACAAATCTGTGCCCTGAGTCTGGGTGAATGTGTCTGAGCTACATGTACCTAAGTTTTAGGCACTACATGAGGCATGCAGTTGAGTACTGGCAGGACCTCACGACATACAGTCTGATCCCAAGGAAAATGTACAGGTCACTGAAGGTGTAGATTGTGCTGAGGAGGCATCTGTCTCATCATTGATCACAGAATGGAGCTTGTGACACTTAATTTACTGACACACTCATTGAATGCTTAAAATTAATATAAATGAGCAGAATTTTTTGTGCGCTTCACTTTCTCAATTATAACTGTTCACCCAACTATTTAAAATAAATAAATGGCAGTAAGACGAGCTTCAGGAATGCAGTTGAGGGTGGATAGCAAAAGCAGATCCCTGGCAGGAGTCTGCACTGCCGAGGCAATGTGAAGCTGTGACTCGGGACCCTGTGTCCGGCAGACGGGCTGCGGACATCCTGTGGCCTCAGGATGGCAACAGAACCCTGCGTTTCTCATTATAGTCTTGGCATTACATCAAATCACCATGATTAGTTCTTTAAAAGACCTTACGCTGAAGATGAGTCTGGCTTATAAGCATGGCTCTAAAAGCTTAGGAACTACCTTTAATAGAATTTTTCCCATCCTGGTGAGTTTTCCTTGACCTCATTGCCCAAAGGAGAGTAAAGAGTCACTGAGAGTAGACCTGCTTTAAGCATTGATATTTACACAACATATTTAAATTCTCTGTTAAACAAGTCAATATTAGAAAGTACAGTTTTAAATTTGTGGCCTCTGACTTTCAAATGTTGACTCTTCTAATGTGACTTGATTTATATGCAACCAAGTGTGTTTCTATTTTAGAAAATGTATGTGTTATTTAAAATAGCTTTGAGTGCAATTAAATATTTTTTTCTATAGGATAAAATTTTACTAGTTTCAGAGGTGATTCCCATAAAAAGGTGTCTGTAATGCTAGTTTGTATTTGCTTATAGTGTTATATTTGCTTTAGCATTGTCAAATCTTGATATATGTGCAATGCCTCCGATTTTGTTATCAGTTTGCTGTTTTTTCTCTTCTCAGATTTATACTGCACCAAGAACAACTGCTGCTTCAGAAACTGCATCTGTGGTAAGTTCATATTGGGATGTTTTTAAACTGCCTGAGACCAACTGTATGTAAATAAGTATGTGGAATTCTTTTTCTTTCCTGTTTAATTCCATACTCTTATCCCAGCGATCATTTGTTTAGCTTTTAATCTTGCAAATAGTATGTCTGGAAAACAGAATAAAATATCAAACAGTAGTATTTTTTCTGTAGTTGCAGTATAGTTCCCATCTCAATCTCAAAATAGGCAGGTTGATTTAGGAAATATGGGCTAGAAAGGTAACTTCCATTCTAAAGAAGATCATGCTCTTCTACTTTAAAAAAATGGAAATATGAATCTTGCTTTGATTTAAAATCTGACTTCAGGTACTGCTCTTAACATTTCTTTTGAATACCATTTGGAACAAGCCTTTACATGTCTAAATTAATATACTACAAGAAATGGTATATTAAAGGCATGGAAATTGTTGTATGAAATTTTATTGTTCTTTATCATAAGATTAAAGATTTAGTAGCAAAGATGATACAGCTTGACTTTGTGTTAATTTTATGAAGAGTTTAAATTTTTCCCCTAATACAGTAATTGAAAACCACAGTTTTTAGTCAATTTGGCAGAACTTGTGGTCTTTAAAAGAGACTACCAGCATATAACATAACCTTAAGATGAGATTAGTCCTTAAATAGTAGAAGGTAGTCCTTAATTTCTTTAATCCTCCAACAAGTGTGCTATTTTAATAGGAAGACTTACACAGTGGCTGTGAGAGGTAATACTTCCCCCCCACCCCCTAAGACAGTGATTTTGTGCAGTGACATTGCCAGTGAGAATTACAGAATTATTTATGTATGTGCCCTTTGGATGCACACATTAAAATGAATCAGAAAAAATTACTTTCCATTGTTCTTTATGATAATGACTTCTATTCACCTATTTCATATAATGAAGCTTACTTGAACTGAGTGGTTAGTTTATTGTAAGGATGATACAATCACAAGAAGAAATTGAAATAATTTTTGTCTGCTTTATTGCCTGTGAATATATATATATTTATCTTTAGCGTTTCTAAGGTGACAAAGAAATAGATAAACTTTATTTTATTTTTGAGATGAAATAAAGCATATCTGAGAGTGGATGGTGTTAAAAACCAAAATTCTGGGTGAATGTTTGAATAATTTTTTCTCGTTCCCTAATTTTATCATGCCTTTCCAGTCTGTTGCACCAAAATATGTGTATACTCCTCTGAATCATCTTAAAGATGGAACTATAGTGAATTTGTACGGCGTTGTGAAATTCTTCAAGCCTCCGTATGTAAGCAAAGGAACTGGTATGTAGTATATTCAAGAGATTTAAAATTTCCTCCTCCAAATAGAACTGTTCTTACTATTTTTGTTAAAAATCAACCAGACCAACAAATTCAGGTTGTTTTGACCATGGTTCTCAGCTAACATCAAGGAAACAGAACAGCAGATAAGTGAGGGATGTCTGAGTTGGTTTAGGCAGACTGGTGGGGATAGCAAATGAAGACAATATTTATCAAGCTAATAGTATCAGTATAAAACATGAAAAAGGACTTATGCAAAAAAAAAAAAGCCCTGTACTTGTGGGAAAGGATTGGTGTGTAACTATTCTTCCTTGAGTTTTTGACAATAAGTGTTATGATATGCTATAAATGCGGTGCCAGCGTATTTGTTACTTGTAGAAGCTGTGTAACTACTGCATCATTTTTTCTCTCTGTGAGGTGAACACTTACTGATTGTGCAACTTTTGCTAGAAGGTTGTACCATTTCACTAGATGCTCAGTGAGTACAGAGCTAGGTGATTTCCCTGCCGAATTCAATTAATTCAATGCAGTTTGATTCAGAATTGATCAGAGTATTTCTTGCTTATAAATTTACTGTGCATTTTAAAGTTGTGGGGTATTTTCCCTTTTAAATGTTTTTTTTAATCAAACAAGGAAGAATAGATTATGATGGTGACTGTTGATTTTTATGGTTTTTATTATGTAAGTTTCTTGAATAATGTCAGTAGCCATGAATCTGGCTTCTAAATACAGAAATTTAAGAAGAGAGTGTCAAATCAGAACCAAGAGGTAGTGGCTTGTCTGCAACAGATTTTGCAACCTTTTGTGAACAGATCAGTGTGCTCTTAGTTGTTCAAAAACTGCCAGCAGCAGTCTGAAGGTGATGCCCTCAAGATAAGTCAATAAAATCCTTTGTGAGAGCACACCTGCTCTAACAACCTACCATGGCTTTCAGAATGAGGTTTCCTTATAGTAAGATAGCTTGAAACATAAGTGAAATAGCGGAATGCTGTGCAAACATGGTGGGACAACCAAGAAAAGTTCCAAGTCCAACTAAGGTTCAGCTAATGGCTTCACTTTTTGAAGACCAAGCAGTCTTCGGCCTTCATTTGAATCAGTTTAGAGTGTATGAGCAGGAGGAGCATCTGTGAGGTCTGTGCAAATATGTCTGTATGCAAGTTTCGGTACGTTCAACTGATCTATACTTATATAATCTGTATTGTGGGCACTCATTATTATTTCCATTTGGTGCATGGGGTATTCTTCTAGATAAACATATGCACTGGTACGAAAGACCTTATAGACAGGACATTTTTGCTCTCACTTGTAGCTAAAGTTTGGTCTAGCATGTGCCTGCAGGAAAAACAAGACGTCTGCTGCTCTCTGGACTACCAAGTGTCAGCTGTACTAAAAGCAGCTGCTGGCCCAGTCAGCAGTCATAATTCAGTTATGCAGAGCAACATAGGATTTTTCAAGAATATATTAGATTAACTGGATCCACAAGCTAATGAATAGCTTTTGGGAATTCAGCAGCAATTTTACATACTATTGACCATGTCAACAGAATCAGCAATGTATCTGCAGCACTAGGGCTCAGTGCACTGGTGTCCTCAGGAGAGCAGTTCAGTGCTTCCCATACGCTTAGTTGTCAAAATAGATTCCCATTGGTGTATATTATAGAAGGTGACAAGGCTTGCTCCTAGAAAACCTTTCCATTCTACATTCTTACTAAATGTTGATAACGCAGTAAGTGTTTCCCAAAATAACTCTGAAACATCAACAAAAAGCATGTCTGAAGAATATGGGATAATCTAATTTAAACGTTAACATTTAAAAATAGATGTAGTCATTAAGTTGGGAACTGAGCCAGTAACGGTCCATCTGTTTTTATAGTAAATATAGTGCATGTTGGTTTTTTTCCTTTTGAGAGTAAATTAAAATGAATATTATCATATTCTACATAGTCATTGATACGCTAAAGTTCTTTTGCTAAACAATAAATAGCAAATCTTTCAGATGAAACAATATTTTGATTGTTTTGTATAGAATAAACAAAGGTTTTTAGACAAAGCTGTGGAAAAGTTGAATGTCACTTTTTTCAGAAAAAAGAAAAGGTTTTTTTTGATAATACAGTAGCCCAATAAAAGTAAGTACAAAGAAGTACAAATTCCAATTGCTTTACATTATGAATGTTACAACACAACAGACATTCCGAGATGTAAATGAAAGTATCTGCAGGAACTCAATGCGTTTAGACTGGAAACAGGACAAAAACCAGGATAAATCTGGAGAAGTGATCTTGGAAAACAAGTTTCCTTTAAAGATCATCTCAGGGGAATGAATAATCTCTACCTTAAAAAGAAGATCAATAATAACACATAGTATTTATGCTCTCTCAAATGGAAGGACCAAATAAAAAAGTTTACAAAACACTTCTTTTGGTTGGGAGAGTTCATCATTGATACTCTTTCCTGCTTGACATGCCACTGAAATCTGTAGAAGGCTTCCTTGTAAAGATACAAGTATAATCTAGAACTGTACAGAGCAGAGAACAGTATTTTGAAGTAAAAGATTGATAAATTATTTCAATATCGATTTACTCGGCTCTTTTCTGCACAGGCTGCCAAACAACATCTTTCACTGTAATGAGCTTCTCAAAATCTTCATTTTGTGGTGGTGTCTGGTGATTGCTTGCTTATGCTAGACCCATTCATATGCTATCAGTCTTACAATATCTATGTAGTATACACATATATAGAATACATATATATCTATTTCAAAAGTTGGGTGCTTACTGATATTTTCAGCCTGCAGTTGTAATATATTTCTTAGCTATGGTCATAAGGAACAGAAAAGATGAGCTTTGTCTGTAATAATTCAGGATATTGCCAGTGGTAAAAGGAGGCACTTTCCTCCTGAAAAATATTGTGGGTTTAAAACTCAGTCTTAAAAGCAAAGAAACAAAACAAACCCCACAAATCTTCTAAAGGTTTTGTTGCCTTTGTTCACATTGCTGGCAACAGAAAGGGTAAGAAGGAAATGAATGAAATGTAGAGAGGACTACTCTTACTCTTTGAGTAAATTACAGAAGGGCAGTTCTTGAAGGATCACACATGGTCTAGATTTATCATTTGTTCAGCTGCCTTAACAAGACTTTGGAGGCCTGGGGACTTTGAATATCTTGCTTAGACAAGCACTGATAGCTGGAAATTATTGACATCTGTTCTTTCTGGATATGTAACACAAATAAAGCTAGGTGCACTGATTATCAAGGTAATTTGTCTCTTAAACAACTAGTACACATTTTTGCAACTGATCTCTTTGACAAGTTAATCACTTCAGTTTCTTAAGTAGTAGAATTTAATAGGGAAAATGATGATTTAATAAAGAACTAGTCCTTGCCTAGATGTCATTAATAAGTTCCTAATATATCTTTCCTGTATATTTTCAGTTGGTGATATGAAAAAACCCCAACACCCCAAACTCAGCAATATCAGTGGAGATCAGGGACACAATTTGAAAAGTTTCTGATTTATGAAGATAGTTGTGATTCACTTGCTATTTTGTCATGAAAATCTCTAAAGTAGTTTTAATTGATTTGGGCTTTAGTGTAAAAAATATTCACTACTCAGTTAAATATGTCAACGTTGGGTTTTGGGTTTATTACACAATCCAGGGTTATATCTGCTTGAGAGCGTACGAAATGCTCAATGATTTCTCTGAATTGCCAGGGCATGAAATGGTTCTTGTCAGAAAATTCTGTAGTTGCATTAGATCTGGCACAATCCTGCACTAATGCATTCCCTTTCTGACACCATGTTAATGGAATCACAGCTTTAAGCTGGTACCTGCTGGAAGCATGGGCGGTGGAGCCACATTACTTAATGCATATGGGTCTTTATTTACCATATAGATGTGCCCCTAGATATGAAATATTGCTCCTTCTTCTGTGTATTAAAGCTTAAGGCTGAAGCCTTGCACTCTCTTCCCATTGCAAGCAAGCGGTACCTAATTTCGCCTTGTCAGTTTATATAATCTATAATTAAATGTTCATCATATGCATTAGACGAATGTTAAAACACTGATTAATTAAATGAGTTTTCAGTATGATTATAAATTATTATTTATTCCATAGAAAGTTGTTTTAACTGAGCATGCTTCAGCTCAGGTTGTGCAGTTAGGAATATCTATACAGGGAGTTTTATGTGTTTCGAAAACAGTACTTTCAAGAAAGTATTTCAGGTCCTGTTTGGCACAACAGGCTTTCTGTCTGGAAAGTCTGTTGGAAGTGTTTAAAATTACATTCTAGCTTTGCTTCCCCAACAGCTTAAGAGTCTTAGATATTTTAATTTTTTTAACAAAGGTGATTCTCTCCTCTCTCCCCTCGCTTAAGCCTAAGGACCTCTCAAGTATTTAGCTTGAGTAAAACCAGTAAATACAGAAAAAGAAAGCCTCTGTCTTTGTAGTGTCCAGTTACAGAGATTGCATGCTTGACCATGAAAACTTTTGGGACGTTACAATGTGACACTACTGCTTCCCCAGCTCTTGCTCTTTCTGCAGATATTAATCATTTTTTTCCATAATGCGGGGAAGAATTATGGCAAGAAGAATCCTTCCTGCTGGTAAACAATAAGTCATAAGAATTATGTTCCATTTGCCAGGGGAAACATCCACCTAACTTGTTCTCTTAGTGCATTCATATGTCACATGTTGAAGTAAAACCTAATTTTAGCCTAACTAGACATGCATGTGGATGGTAACTATAAAAATTATTAAAAGGTGCCATTTTCAGAAAGCATGCTCCTAAAAACCATGAACAGTTCCAGATCAGCAGTTCTACATGCCCAAAATACAGCTTAAGAACCACAGATCAGATTCTTAAAGGTATTTTGAAGGCCTAAGTTTTTTTTTTATTTTCCATTTTTATTTGATCTGGAGCCAAGTACATAAAAAATTCTTAACCAAGAATTTGTTTAGAACTACGTAGCTGAAAAAAACATTACATATGGGCAATTTCAATGAAAACAGTAAATTTTTAGTAAATAATAGCAAACCAACTACAGAGTACAAAGCAAACTCGTCACAGACTGTTGTGGTATCTGATGCTCTATTTGTGAGGACGCAGACTTGAGTTAAATCTGCAACAGTTTTGTTCTGGAAAATACTGTATTTTGGTTTGGTTTTTTCCAAATCAGAATATTGATCATGTATTTAAATATATCAGAACAGAATAAAAACTGTTGCAGAGGTAAAGGTAGTGATTTCATTTGTGGAGCCTAAAGATGAGAGTAATATTTTTTTACCTTCTGTTCACAGCAGTTTGGTCTTTTAAAAAATAATTGGTGTTTCCTACCATCTAATATCGAAAATAAATAAAAGTTAAAAAAATTTAAGAAGGAAATGAAAAATTAAACAGTTGAATAAATAGTTAATAGAAAGAAATCTCAAGACAGTTACTTTGATCTACAATTTACAAGTGATGGCATGAAAGCATCTGTTTAGCCAGATGTTTCTGGTAGTTACTGAATGTTTGTATCTCCTAAGTGCATAGCCATGTTAGAAATAACAAGGTGTAATAAAACATCTTCAGTTTCATAGAATTATAGAATCATAGAATGGTTAGAGTTGGAAGGGACCTTAGAGATCATCGAGTTCCACCCCCCTGCCATGGGCAGGGACACCTCCCACCAAAGCAGGTTGCTCAAAGCCCCATCCAGCCTGGCCTTGAACACTTCCAGGGATGGGGCATCCACAACTTCCCTGGGCAGCCTGTTCCAGTGCTTCACCACCCTCACAGTAACGAATTTATTCCTAATATCTAATGTAAATCTCTCCTCTTCCAATTTAAAACCGTTACCCCTTGTCTTGTCGCTACACTTCCTGACAAAGAGTCTCTCTCTGGCTCTCCTGTAGGCTCCCTTCAGATATTGGTAGGCTGTTATAAGGTCTCCCCGCAGCCTTCTCTTGTCCAGGCTGAACAACCCCAGCTCTCTCAGTCTGTCTTCATAAAGGAGGTGCTCCATCCCTTCTTTAGAGGTTTTGTTTTGGGGTTCTGCAGTATCTGTGTGTGTACTCACAGCTATCTGGGGAATGTGTGTATCTTTGTATTATTTTTCTTCTTGTCTTTTGCTGAACATACTGGTAGGTTGGTTGCCTGGTTCAGCTGCATGATTTCAGTCCAAAGACACTTGTGTACTGAATGGCTTCAGTAATTCCTGAAAACAGCATTAATGTTTGCAACAATAATCTCACTCTCTTTTGTGGTGTCTATTGAAACATAAGAAACAGAAGGCAATCTCTAATTAGAGTCCTTCATTGCTAGTAACATTGTCAATGACTTTTTTTTATCTCTTTGCAGGGGGAAGTTATTGATCCAGGCTAGTGGGCTTTCCACTTCAATGTTAGTAAGGAATACACAAGCGTTAGTAAGGCATGTGATTGCCTAAAAGAGGATTTGTAATTAGATCAATGATTTATCCCTTAAAAATTGCTTATACAAGCAGATTTGTTAGGAACTGCTGAAGTCCTCAGTAAAACCAAAATAATCATATTTAGTCAGTAAGTACTGAATGCCTTCCTACAACATCAGCAGCTGCTCATCTGAAAAGCTTTTCTAGCAATTCTGATTTTCTTACAATGACAGAAAAATAAATTTGTAAGTGAGCGGTGGGATTTGGGGGTTTTTTGTTGGGGTTTTTTGTGTATCTTTACACTGTGGAGAGTTGCTGACTTTCTGAGCTTGCTAATGACTGATCTAACAGTCCATAAAAGAGCCAAAATGCTAAGGTATTTATAAAAAGAAAGCTTGAATCTGAAGAATGAACCTAAACTGTCATTACAGTGGAGGAAACTTTTAACTTTTCAGTGACTGTTACAGTTGTACAGGGCTAAGAAACATTCATGTTTCAAACTATATGAAGTCAGGACCTAGAAGCTTGGAGGTCAGTGTTCTCCATGTAGTTAATGTAACCTTCCACTGATCTTGACTTGGAATTTTATTCATTTTAAGACAGTCCTTGCAATAATAATGAATTCCTTTGCCTAAATTTCTGTTCTAAAAAGCTGGTTTACCAAATAGGTGATATTGTCACAGCATCAGGCAGTAACCACAGTTTTGATCTGGAATGTTTTCGCTGTTTCACTCTCAGTTCCTATGTTGGATTATATCAGTGCACTGTAATGTGTTATTCTGTATCCTCAAAGGATTGTAAATCTGTGAACCACGTTTTTTTCTTCTTAATTGCTCATTTTCATTTTGCTCATATTGCTTTTCAGCTGACCTGTTAAGTTAACCTCTAGAATTCATACCCACAGAAATACAGCAGTAAATACCTGCAATTTTGTGTCAGCCCTTGGCTATACTTTATTCATGTTTGTTTATCCTGGCAGAGGATGTCAGATTACGTGATATTTGACACTTGGCCATGTGCTTTCAGTGGGAGTGTACAAAAAAAATGCAGCTTAGCAACTTCTGAGTGCAATAGATAAGAATTTATCATTATTGAGTTTGTGTAAAATCCTGGGGAGAAAGAAAAGTATCTATTTTATGGTAATACTGCAAATTTTTGTATCTGTAGGAAAATTAATTTTACTTTTCTTAGTAACCCTTCATTGGATTTATTCTTTCAACACTTCAGTCACTCAAGTCATGAGAGAATTTAAACTTTTAAGTTTAAATCATTGTAAGATTTAAGGGAAACAGAAAAATATTTCTTGTGAAAGCATAGGCAGTGCACATACAGGCATGTATTTTAATCCAGTCTAATCTATCTGTCTTCATGTTTGGGGAATCTCTTCACTGAGTTTACGTACGATAATTTTCTTCTTTTGGCTGCCTTCCTATAGTTTTTATATAATGCAAATCTGACAGTTTTAGTAGACTGTTAGTATTGTTTTTTTCAAAACTGTCTAGCAATAATTTAATTATTTGTCTGTCTTTTTGTAAAAATGTATGATGGAGATTTTAGCAACTTTGTTTTAGCATTATAACATGTTTGTTCAGTTTCCAGATATGTAAACTCCTGTTTAGCGTCATTATCTCTAACTGCCTTGTAGACTTATAGCCAAGGGAAGTTGGGGTATTTTGTTTGTTTAGGGGTTTATTTTTGAAAGTTAAAAAAGTATGTCACAAGCAAAACAGATTTGACTTGGGGAATTTAGTTAATTGCCAGCTAACATAAACATTTAATAACTGATTCAGATAAAGAAGAGAAACATTTAAATGCTTAGGGAAAACACCTTTCCCTGACCATTTCCCAGGCTCAGCTTCACTCCAAACACCTCTCCTTCCCCCTTCCTTGTCTCCACTCCCTTGTTACTGCTGCAGGGCACTGTGTCTCTTAGGGAAGCAAATGGTGGTACAGGAGGTTGGGGCCAGTACATAGCAGTTTCTTTCTGCTGCTACATGTTGCTTACTCTTTTTTTTCCTTCTGTACCTTCCTTCCTAGTGGTGTCCTCTGCTGTAGTGTGGGTTCCCCCATGGGGTTGCAGCCCCTTCCCTTTTGAGGGGGAGTACCTGCTCTGGCATAGGTTATCCATGAGAACCAGTCGGGCATACCTGCTCTGGTGTGGGCTTACCCAAAAAACACCATCCCTAACTCTTTCTAAAAGCCAAAGTTTTGTATACATAAATGTGTCAAGGTTGTCATCAAGGTAAAAATAATAGGCTATGATCTAATTGCTCTACTGATGTGCTGAAAATTTGTAATTCAGTCCTGAACTGTAAATTTCAGTAAATGCTAGCATAATAAGTATCCAAGACAAAAGCACTCTGTCTTCTTGATTAAAAGCAACTAGCACAAGTGTGGATGTTTGAGGTTCTAAACATACAGCCATAATGATATTGGGTATTTGAAAAGTTCTCAGGCAGTTTAACCAGCTACCATGCTGTGAAAGAGCAAGTCTAGTCTACTCAATTTTATGTTTGTAAGATACCTGAGCATACATGCTTCTGTAAGCTGAAATGGAAAATACAGGTTTCTTTTATGTCATCTGCAAATATTGCCCTGGTTTGCTCTGACATATTTCTGTCTTGTTTTGAATTTACCTCTACGTCATTAATAGAAGTGAAATTCTGTTACTGAAGTTTGGCTTTAAAAGGACACATCTCAGATTCCTGCTATACTTTCTGACTACTACTGTGTGACTGTATCCTTGCAGTATATATCTTACATATTTTGGTGAAGTGAAAAATAAGTAATTTATATTTTAATTTGCTTTTAGAACTTGTAGAATTCATTACCTCTACAGAAGACTGCAAAAATAATTATTAGGAAAAGACTGCACAAGATTGTACATATCCTCCCCGCTTCATAGAGGAAGTAATTGAAACTTGAAGACACAGCATGCCTGCTGCAGACAGGAAAAAAAAGTTTTGTGCCTTCCCGGCTCCCAGACCTGGGCTTAGTCACTCATTTCATTTTCAGTTATTTGGACTAATTATCGGCAGGATGGGCCACACTTCAGTTGTTATGCTTCTTTAACTAAATTGACTTTGGAAGAGTTACACAGGTCACAGCAGAAAAAAAATGGCCATATGGTTGTTCATCTCAAGTTCAATATCT
Source organism: Limnodromus scolopaceus (assembly GCA_028565335.1). NCBI lineage: Eukaryota > Metazoa > Chordata > Aves > Charadriiformes > Scolopacidae > Limnodromus > Limnodromus scolopaceus. The sequence goes on from JAOXNO010000001.1 coordinate 23,581,231, forward strand.
GTATATTAATAACTCCATAATGCCTATTACTCACTCAGACACTTTTATATTTTACAGATTATTGCTCAGTTGTAACACTTGTGGACCCATCAAATGTCAAGTTAACGTGCACTCTTTTTAATGGAAATCTAGATGCCCTACCAAAAATTTACAAAGTTGGAGATATTGTTCGATTTCATAGAATAAAGGTATGTACCAGAATGTGGGGTTATACGCTTGGTTTTTTTCAGTGAGAGGACTGTACGAATAATTTAATTCTTCATGTGCTGAAATTAACACATGTAGACATTGGATAAAACAACTGAATGATAAAACAGCTGTGGTTATGGTATGGATCAAAACTGGAAATAAACTATCAAATTTTTTAAACAACATCAGAGCACTGAGCTGATACCTCTCTTTTAATAAGTGTTAGATGTTGTGACAACTCCAGAACAGCATTCTTTTTTTTTTTGAATATTTGTGGAACTAGTTGGCAAAAATTGTGTGGTAATACTTATAGGTGAACAGAATTTAACTGACATAAATGTGCCCAATTTATTCCTCTTCAAATTAATAGAACTGAGGGATTACTTTAGAGCTTTTGTTGTGCAGCAGTTTAGATCAGCTGGAGAGTTACTCAAATGTAATCTATCTGGGGCTGTTAGTGTGCAATATGCTCTAGCTGCTTCTTTGATGTTTATCCTGGCTTACCCTGTATTTATCTGTATTAAAGGCCATGAAGAAATCAGTGTTTATAGCTTTGGTACTGCTTCTGCTGGGTGTTTTTCATACGCCTGCTGCAACTCTATAGGGAAGAACCACCACGCTGTAGTGACTGAGTGGAGGTCTTGTAATGCCTGACTATATTCAAAGAGGAGCAGAATAGTACCAAAGGCATGTTTTTACAATGTTACATATTAATGTGCACAATGACCATACATAATTATATATTATTTATTTTTGCATAAGATAACCCACTGGTACTGACTAAATCTGCAATATCTTATCCTCACTTGACTTGGGAGTTCTGGTGTATGCTCTGCCTTTCCTGTATTGCTCAAACCCAGCCATAGCAATAGAATTGTTAATTTCCTCTTGTTAATTGTTTCTCTCTTTCCAATTGTTAATTGGCTTTTCTCTAGTATTCCTTATTTCCTCAGAGGTGATTCATAAACAAGAATTTATTTCTTCACCCCCAGTGAGGTGAACTGGTATTTGATTTCCATTTTACTGTTTGGGAATTGGAGAAAAAGTGAAGCACGTTCTTAGTTAGGAGTTCATTTTGTTCAACATGCTCTAGTTGTCTGATACAATCACTGTCTAGGATGTCTTTTGCTGGGTCTTTTTCCAGAATACACAGCATTAGAGAGCTGTGTCACTCACATGGGATACCTGGAGGATGAAGACCAACGGAATGACCTCTCATTCTAAACTTTACATAATTATATGACTTCCTCTGCATAATGCAATCCCTCTAGCAATTACAAAGATCTAAGACTTAATTCTCTAGCTTTTTGTCATAGTAATCTTGGTAGTATTCTCCTCTCTTACTTTCGTGCCTTGACTTGTTCTGTAGATAGGCTCCAGTTCCTGGGGTGTTCCCATGTTTTAAAAGCTCTGTCGTTCCGTTCAAACATGTCTGAAACCCGTGTTGTCTTGGACCAGTGGCTCTTAGATGCCACTCCATTCTCTGTTGGGTACCTGTGCAGTCGGAATAGGAAGAACCCAAGGAAATAAGCTGAATACCTGTCTAAGTGAAGTAATTTTTTATCTTGACACAATGGAAAACCTATATTTTATTTGTTTGTGTTTTTCCATCAAGTCCCTGCTCCATTTTTCAAGTTAAAGTGCAGTCATCTGTCTCTAAAACCTTATGTAAGATGCTGAGTGAATGGGCAGAATTGAAGAGCATACCTTTGTGGCTTGGAACCCCCATCCCTTAGCATAAGGTAAATCTTTTTATCCATCTCCTAGGAAGAAATCCTTTTTCATAGCCATCGTGTATAAGAACAAATCAGAAGAGTTTGTGGCACCTAGTATATTGGGTTCTTTTTTTTTTGCACATATCCCAAGTTTCTGTCTTGGTTTTTGGATGGAGTTTCACTTGAAATATAATCCATGTGCAGGCATTTTTCCCAAGTTCCTGTGGATCTTTTTAAACATTCAGTACAATCAAAATATGTAATAATCTGTACTGGGGAATTTTATGGATCCAGCAATAGTAGGTCTTAGTGTATGGCAAAGAGAGTGTTTCCAAGGATGGTGGTTCACTAAAAGAAGTGCATTATTGAAAGAATTTACCTGGGGAGATTCTGGAATCTCCATGCCTGGAATCTTTCAAAGCTCAACTACCCGAATCCGGTGACACTGTGCTGACAACAGCCCTGACCCAAGAATAAGGTGGGACTTAGGATCTCCTGAGGTCCCTGGCCACCCAAATTCCTGTGGTTCTGTGATTGATCCCTTTTCAGTGCAGTCATTTGTGACCCTGTCTCTACCTTCATAACATTCAGATCAGATTCTGTGTTTGAGAATGAGGGGTTTTTTTTGTCACTGCTTATTTGCATAAGGTGTCTTGCTTCTATGTCAACTGAACCCTGTTTGTGTCACACAGAGTCACATGTGCCTATGTACATTTGTTTAACTGAGGAGAATATGTTGCTTACCACAGTAACCATAATTCTTGCAGATACATTACCTGTAGACAATTTTGCACTCTTCATTTCCCTATCACTAGCATCTCATGTATGCTATGTTTCTGCAGTTAAGGGAAGACTGGGTAGCAGCATGTGAGCTTCATGATTTTCCATTATTTTGTTGCCAACCATGAATCACGGGGATCATGACTTTTTGATTTCTGCTTTGGTAAAAGATATCTTACAATGAGGTCCTGAGCTGAATGTATACTCACATTGGAATGGAAGTTTGGACAGTGTATTTCAGGCAGTGAAATAGTTCAGGTTAAAAAAACAAACAAGCAAACAAAAAAACCCACCAAAACAAACAAACAAACAAAAACACAACACAATTTGGTGTTTTGAAATAATTGTATATGTGTAAATAATAATCAAGTTTTAAGCTCAATGTACTCGTGTTTCAAAATGCTATCTTGAATTCCTGATCTTTCCACAAATCAATAGTTAAATTTAAATTTTAAACTTTTAGGAAATCTTACTTCTTAGTATAAGAATATGTCCATTAGCTTAGTATATGTTGGTTTACAAGGCATTTTTTTTATATTCTAAGATGATCTGTGACTGCAGTGGTTTTTTAATAGTCCTTTACTTCTGCAATTTAGAAATCAGTTTTGATGAAAAACTACCTTGGAGATGCTATTACTCTAGCTCTTCCCTAGTTACTGTCACACTTTTCTCTTCTATTGAGTGAAGTGGATAACACCAGCTTCAGTAAAAAAAAAATAAAATCAGGTGGTTTAGATCACTGTAAACCTATTTATAAATATTTATTTATTTGCTATATTTCTAAATATATTTCAAGATCAGCTTCTTTTCACAGAGTTAGATAGTTGTACCCTATAGAAATCACTAGAGTTTATTGTCCATGCAGTTTGTTGAGGTGACATTTCACCTTTTGTTCTTTAGTTTATAAAAACTATGCCAAAGACTCCTGCAATATGTATTGGAATTCACTTGCCTGATTAGAACAAGCCATACACATTCTATCTGCTTCGATTTGTTTAGCAATCATTATTTTTGGATTTATTTAAAATTCTCAGGGAAGTTTTTATGTGATGCCTCACTTTACCTATCCTTTCCCCCCACTGAATTTTTTAAAAATCCCAAAGGCCCATAGAAATGACAAAAAAAATCTAAGGGGGAATTGTCATATATACAAAAATCTCTGGTCAGCTCTTTTCCCTAAGTTTAATTCAATTTCAGAATTGTTTGTGTGTGGAAAATATAACTAGTTTTCAGTATCACTGCTTAACGTGATCTGAGATCTACTTGGAGTGCCATAATGAAACAACAGTTGCCCGTGGATTTTGTTCATTTTACACTCCAGTGATTTCTTATCGCTTTAACAATGATTTGTTTTTAAAGGACAAGCCCAGAGCATTTGTTGATCGTCATCTGTTCTATGGGTCTGACATAAGTAATTTTTCAGATATGAAATATTTTGTTCTGTAACCCGTTCTACATTTACTTTTTCTGTTTGTTCTGTTGTTCACCAAATAATGTTGAATGTGTCTCCACCTACCCATGCCTAAGGAAGTTTGGTTTTGCTTCAAGATCTTTGGTAATTTTCTCATCATGACACTTCAGGTTTACCTTCTTACATATTTCATTTCTTTTGTTATTTTATAACTGCCTTTCCCTACACTAAGGCTGATTTTAAATCCACTAGGAGATGTCAGGAGTAACGTATGTTCAAGCACAGCCTCGTGAATGCTAAAAACATGACATAAAGGATTTGGAAAATGGGGAAAATAGTCTGTACTGAAATATTAGTGGAAGCCCAGGGACACAAAGTAGTTTCTTGAACTGGTTTACTGGAAGGTTTCATAAATAGGCTAGAGCTCTAGGACAGAATTTTTAATAAGAAAGAAGTCAAGGCATTTTGATGATGATTTAAGAATTAGTGAAAAAATAAGTAAGTATGTAAATTGGCAATTAAAACACTTCAAGAAACACTTGGCATGTCAGACAAGATACTTAAAAATATACTTGAAGTATCTTTCGGTAGTGGATGAATGAGTAAGTGATGAAAGAGAGTTTTCCTCCCCTCTGGGTGTTACCTATTTTGAGAAGGTATGGAATATAATTCCAGTGTCAGCAACTAAAGTAAATATGTGTATTAGATAACGTCTTAGTGTTATGAAGGAATTTTTTTTTTCCAAATCATGGGTAATGGGCACAAATTGATTATGAAACTGTGTATTTTCCTGATTTGTCAATTGGTGTTTCTTGTGTTTTCCATATTTAAACCTAAAGGTTAAAAGACTAAAGGTTTTCAGTCTTACAGTGAAGAAAAACTACATCATGGATTGATATGCTCCCATTGGTCAGGTCTGGAGAATGTCAGTGAAATTTTATCCTAATGAAATGATTCTTAATGCATTTGTACATTATGTCAAAGTAGAAAGGATTAAAGGAGTTTCTGTCAGCAAGATTGAACTGCTTTGTTTATGAATTTCCAAGGGATACTTGAATTGTGTGCTTTTCAAATTTCAGTGTTTTTATAAAATTTAGGCCTAAATTCTTGGCCGTGTTTGTGTAAAAAATGTTGCTGTTTAGAACTTCTGTCACATCTTCCAGTTTCTGCAATTTTAAATCAGTAGGATTTTCAACCGTTTGAACACTGGGAATCCTAAATTATATTGTCTCCAAATGCTATATTCAGAAGTCTTGTTGCTTTTTTGATAGGCAAATTTTAATTAAAAATGGATGGATCATAACAGCTGGTTTGAGATTTCTGGATAATGTGAGGCAGTGCTTTGATATATATAAAAAATGTGCCGGGAACAACAAGTCTAGACTAGATCCTTGAAGGAATGCTTCAGACACTGTGTTCTGTATGGTAGCAGATGCACAGCTAAATCAGCAGGATACAGGGGACCTGCCATTTGCAGGGCAGTAGACATAAGAGTAATTGTGAAAGCTGGATTCATAATTTAAGGAATGAAAGCTGGTCACTGTTTGCTTCATAGGAAAAAAAAAAAGCTCATAGAACCGATGTTTTCTTTTTCAGTTTCTTAATATCAGGAAACAGGGCTATTGCAATAGGCAGAAAACAGGAATTCATAATACCTTTGCTCCACCATCGCTCTGTGGTGTGACCCCTAAAACTTAATTTCTCTTGTGCCTCAGTTTCCCCATCTGTAAAAGCAATTCTCTTGTGTTCCCCACACAAACACTTTGAGATCTGTGAATAAAATACTTTGCACTGATGCTCAATATTTACAGGTGGGTATTAGTCTGCCTTTTTAAAAACTTTCATGTTAGATTATGTTTTCAGCTTATTCGCTTTGTTTTCTTGTTAATATTAATTTCCTTATTTTGTTTTTATTTTGACTTGTTCTCCTGATAGCACTATGAACAAAAATAATAAATGGTCCATTCTTCATGCACATGATAAGTATGTATATCTTGATGCAGTGCACCCATTTAGGTTTTTTTCTTCATACTTTGTTATAGATCAGGGAATACAATGGACAGATGCAGGGAATTACCAGTGCGGGATTTGCATCCTTGACATTTGATGGAACTGTTGGAGCACCAGTAGTTCCTCGAACCTCTAGCAAAGTGTACACTTTCATGGATGAAGAGCAGAAAACAATAGAAGATTTACGTATTTGGGCAGCCACTAATCTTTCCATCTCTGGACCAGCAGCAAAATTGTCTGGTGTTCAGCCAATGCTGTACTTTGATCTCACTTGCCAGCTGGTAGGAAAAGCAAAAGTGGATGGATCTTCTTTTCTTCTAAAGGTATATTTATTTTTTTTATTTAAGGTATTGTGATTCAGTTTTTGATAAAACAGGCATATTCATTGATTGAAATAATGTTATGTAGATACATATTTTGAGGTTAAGCAAATTTATGATCCTTGACTATTTTGTTTCTATGAAAACAAAACAGAAATCTCAGTTCTCTTTAAAGTTGCTCATCTCATTTATTTCTTTAGAGAGCTTTTGTACGATGACATTAGTAGGGATTATCATTTCACAAACATTTGTAGGTAAACGCTGACAATATTTCTCAACTTGAAGAAATCTTGTCATTTTAAATTTTAACCTTGTTTTTTAGTTAGAAGCAATTATTACTCATTTTTCTAGATCTGCTGGATAATGCAGTAAGTAGCACTATCCAGAAAATTAAGGAATGGATTATGTTACCTGTCTTGATGGATTTTAGGTAGCTTCTTTTAGTTATTTATTTATGCATAAGCACTTTGGGGATCAGAGCTTCCTAAAAGTACAAAATGCAAAGTGCCACATAACAGGAGAGTACTTTCCAAGGGTGTTCCTTAACATCAGCTAAATAAAATGGAGGTCTGCATAGTTCTCCTTGGTTTAGCTCCAGATGTATGGGTCAAATGTTATTCTGAAACTCCTCTGTATTTCTTCTTCTTTCTTTTCTAAGTTGGTTGTTCAAATGTGAGTGAGAGAACAGCCAATGTGAGTGATGAACAGCCTGTTATTTTCCATTTTATGACTTCCTAAAATTGGTCCTACTGTATTAAGCTGTATTGTTACAACATTTTTAGAAACAACACACTGCATTATTACTTCATTAAAGCAGTGACGATTTTTCTGGTGCAGAACAATGCATGCACTACACAGAAATAAACCTTAAGTGTTATCCTATAATATGCTTTGCAGCTGTTACAAATACTTCCATTTAATTATCCCTTGTCAATAGATGTCAAAAGAGACCTAGTAAAATTTCAGAACTTTGTGGACTGTAATTAAGTTGTTCATTAAGAAGTATATGTTCAGCATTGAAGGGCCCTTTGTAAGGACAGAGACAAGTGCTTTCTTAAATTTCTTTACACTTTTTTCTGTGTTTTAAGACCTAAAGTTGGTTTTCTACAGTGAAGATAATGACTTAGTTTCCCCTCCACCTAGGACAGACTTTGGAAGGTAAAAGTTTGAAATCAAATAACAGTAGATCAATTTTTCTGATACGTAATTCCTTTGACAGTATATTTTTTTAGTAGTATAAAATATTAAATATTTAATTCTGTATTTAAATACATCAGACAAGCCTAAAAATGGTAGATTAACATTTGTATGTTGTTGCTAATTTCCTTCAATTTTCAAGCATGGCAAAATCCCTTTTTTATCAAGTGTTGGTTGTGATAGAAGAGAATACTTTTAAAAAAATTGTAGACAGATCTTTGATTATTTTGTAGATTTGCTAAACAAACAAAACCCCCAAATTCAATACTAACTCAAATGGAGTGATCATTAAATATGATTATTATATTATTGTGGTTATACATTTTATAATAATGATTTAAGGTTGTCATGTCATTCCTAGTATATCAGTTATATCAATGGTTGGTTATGCTTATAAAATATTATTTTAAGCATTGAGCTCATGTAACTAGTGCGGATTGCTTCAAAGACAACTAAAATGAATTTCAGTGATTTTGTGCATCACCCATAGCATGACTTTTAATATTACACTTGATAAATTAATTAGGATATGCACAGCGCCTGAGGCTGACATAAAGATGGTATCACTAACTTGTTAGTGCTTACCTTTTTCTGAGAATTTGCTTATTCAAACTGATGGAGACTAAAAAACTCACACTAGGAATTTTTCTGTCATTTATGCCTTTCATAAGAGTTTTACTACTATTCTTTCCTTCTGTCTGTCAGTTAAATTGTCTATGTTAAGCTATGTCGTACAACTAGCACACTCTGCTGAAGAGAAACAGACTTCATTGTGTCTCTCCCATTTCAGTGTTTTGCTGACCATGGTAATCAAAGGTTGTCACTAGCTGTTCCTTAGCTCCAGTTCATTCATGACTAGTAATGGAACAATTTGCTGTTTCTTGTCCAGAATTAATTAAATCAGTGTTGGCTTTTAGACTAGTGGTGTTTTTTTTGAAATCAGGGCTTTTGGATTTTCATCCATAATTTGAATGAAGTGAAGCTGGCAAGCTCCTGAGGTAGAAAGCTTGATCTGTTTTCATATTTGTGTAGTAAAAAACGAAACCAACTATTTTCTAAGGATTTTTTTTTTCATTGCGAAGAAAGCTTCCTGGCTTACAAATTCTTCTAAAAGGTGCCCTGATGCTAGCCCCATCAGTTCTTCTGGTGAAGAACATTTTAAAGCTAAGTAGTCATCCTTGTATCTGACAGGGTGCATTCAGGTTATTTCAATCCATTTGTCAGATCCATCTCTTAAGTGTAGAACAAAAAGTGTCCCAAGTAAAGCCAGTTGACAAATAATGGGAAACTTGACAAACTCCAGGTTCTATATTTTGTCAGAGTGGCTAAATTCATAATAAAACTGCACTAAATCTATGTTTCTGAAGCTTAGTTCAGGAAGAGGTTTGATAATTCAAGCAATCAATTCAACCTCTCTTTCAAAGGTGGTTTTAAGTATTTCATGGTCTAGGATCAGAAGGTAATAGGCTTTTTTTTAATCTGTGGCAGCACATACCACCTCATTATCTGGGTCCTTCAGAATATACTCGCATTTGGGACCGTTAATTTGATGTTATGGGTCATTTTCACTGTGAACAGTTTTCCTTTTTATCTCTTGATTTCGGATGAGTATTTCAACCATGAGTTATTCTCAGTGTATTTACACGTATCTTTGCTGATTCTTAGATCTTTTCCTGTGGGTCCTTTGATCTACAACAGTTAAGCGTAAGGGGTAGAAACCCTTTAAAACTTAAGCTTTGGTGTCTTATTTTTTTTCTCCCCCTTTGCAGTGCCTAACTTGTGGGACAAAATGCTTTGGTAGCTTTCTGAAAACTAGCTTTTGTTGGACCTATGTGCATGAAATCCTATCAAATGCAGCATTTCAGACTTACAGTCCAAATGCCTCTAGATTTTTCATTTTCTATGCTAGTATTTCAGACCTATTCAGAAATATTTCAGTATTTCTGTTGTCTTTGGGAAGAGCGCGTCTTCAGGAACTCGGGAAACCGTAGGTTACAGAATATAGCGTAAGCAGCTATCACTAAAATTTTTATGTTTGATTTAAGTAGTAAATCAAGTAAAATTTTGGTTCCGAAGTTCTAATTCTGTTAATAACCTTACTTTTTCACAATAACTTTCATAGCTCAAAGATATCTCTATTGATATTTCAGTACATAACTGTATCAAGAACTTACCTTCAGGCAAAAAAAATTCAGAATCCTAATTATTAAGTATATTTTAAATACTGATGTTTTTCTAATGTGTTCTGAATAATTAGCAGTGTGTACTGATGTAGGAGATCATCAGTAATTAAGGGAGTATATGCTGTGTACTCAGTCTTCACATACTGTAGCTGGAGTGGTTAAAAAAAACCCCTATAGCAGGATTAAAATGTTAAATATAGGCAGTTCTGCATATGGTGAATTCTAACTGCTGAATAAACAGTTGATGTTTTGCTAGCGCTGATTTATATATATTTTTTTTTAATATTAACAAATCCCAGGTCTTAACACTTGATCATATTATGTTTAGAGGTCATTTTATACTCCATGGGGAATTATTATTGTTGTTGTTATTATATTTATTTATTTATTTTAAAAAATCTAATGAAATTAAATCTAATTTAGGTCATTCAAGGACTTTAAGACTGAGATTCCAATTAAGATTTCTTATTGTTATCAATTTTTAATCAAACAACATGTTTGTTTAAAAAAATAAAAGTTATTTAAAATCTTCTGAACATATTGAAATAGTTCATTTGCATTGCAGGTATGGGATGGCACAAAATGTCCCTACCCAACATGGAAGGTGCCTGTGGAAGCAAGAGACCTGGAAGGAGAAAAAGTTCTTCTTCATCAGCTGCGAAATCTAACAGTGGACATTCTAGTCTATGATAACCATGTACAACTGGCAAAATCACTTAAGGTAACGCACAGTTTGGTATTTCTACTTTTCCTTTTGTGGCCTATTTTCTGCTTAGACTCAACTTCAGAGAATATAGCAATTCAGCTCTGCTGTTCGTTTCACGTGTTCCTCTTTATCTTTCACTTTATTTCCCACACCTTTTATTTGAATGCAAAACTCCTTCAACATGTGTAAAACAGCCTCATTATCCTAAAATTGCCATGAAAAAAATTCTTCCAATTAAGCAGTTCTTTCCAGACACTCAGAAAATGTATTCTATGCTTTAGAATTATTTTTTAAATTATATGAAGTGGGGTTAAACTTGTAGTCCCATTAGAGACCCGTAATTTTGAAGTCAGTAAAAGATTTTCTGTTCTATAAACTTCTGCAATTTGCAGTACAATCTTCATTTAGTCGGTCAGTAATGTTGATTATGCTTAGATAGAGAAAACAACAACATAATTAAACATTTGATCTTCAGCAACACTGCCATCTTGCTTCAGAATCCAGTAAATTATCAAAGAATACATCTTTCATTTTATGTCTTGCCCTCTATACCCAAGCATGATTTTTAAGAAAGTTTTTACCAGAAAATTAAGATAAGTGATAGTCATTTGTTAGGCTGGGGCTATCAGCAGACATGAAATCAATTTGATATGTTAATGCCTGGTCATAAGTAAGTGACAGAAGCAATATAATTTCCCTTTGTGTAAGAATTCATAGCAAAACTTACAGAGTATTTCATTACTTAGAGGTTCTCTTTGCGATTTTGTCTCTAGTAACAGGTGTGATCTATTGATAGAAATAACTGCTGATGTTCCAGTGAAGCAATATGTTTTTAAAATTAAGGGGGAAAATATTAAAATATTGATAGAAGATTTTCTTGAGTAGCTGATGCTACTCCCTTTATTTCTCTCCCACTTATATTGAGGAATTCCTGTTGAATATGTGATACGTGGGATGTTTTCATCAGCTCACTCCATTGTTTTTTCCTTCCTGTGAGCCCTTTCTTTCTTATCTCTAAGGCATCTGTGCCTTTTCTGGATACTGCACTGTGTAGCAGAAGCTCCAATATCAAAGGAAACCATTAAGAAACCTGGTTTGATCTACTGAGCAGCACGGGCTGTTTTTCTCCTTCTGGCTATGTCCAAAGTTGCAGTAGTTTCACTCATGCAAGCTGTATAAGTTTTAAGTTATGTCATTTTTTGAACACCACTTTTTAGTGGATTGTCTTAGTGGAGTTAATGAAGAGAAAGTGCTGATATTCTAATAATTAAACTTCAGGAAGATTTATGATATTCAGGGTGCAATGCATGCAGTTAAGTTTATTTTGCAAAATAATCTAAAGATAATAACATCTTGGGACATTCTTTTTAAGTACTGGTGGAAGTCACGTTATGTCATAAGAAAGTATTACTCTGTGTTAATCTGTATAATATTTATTTAGTTCAGGGTCTTGTTATGCAATATTTATTTTTAAAAGTCATTTATGTAGAAGTATAAAACTGGAGAGTGTTTAGTGTACACACCTGCACCTTTCTGAGTGCGAACACGAGAACAGTGTGGAAACTGTACTAGATGTTTTGCCAGTTCTTGGTTTCAGAAACAATAAAAGTGCACTACTTTTCAGCCGACTCTTCTGCATTTGACAGTAGCTTAGAATTGCCTTTTTTAATGTAAATTGTTACTGAATTGTTAGGTTACACTCCCATGTTGTTGTGTACCATTTGCAATGACAGTTGCAGCTCTGAAATGATGTTTATGTATGAACAATCTGTTTTATGTAGCCTTGATACCAAGAAAGGCAGATTGGGGGAAAAAAAAAACAAACCAACACCCTGAAATATTTTTTCTTATTTTAAAATTGTATCTGTGGGTGCATGTTCAGACAAGGAAGTTCTGAGTAAGCACTACAATCTAGAGAAACTGGGTTATGTATTACAGTGAATTTTTAGCAAACCTTGGAGCGCAGTGTCGGGGATATTCCTGCAAGAGTTTGTTGAAAAGCTCCTTGTTTGGATTGTCTGCCAGAGAACACTGAAGATATGAGCATTTTATCCCATTTTCCGAGACAGTCAAGTAATATTTACAATTTTCAATGGAGAGAACTTTAGTAATATTGAAGGTACGCTACAGTTGGTACCATAAGTAGACATTTGTCCCCTATGTTTACTGGCCTCTTACCCTGCTGGGTAAGATTGTGGCTTTTCGGGATTTACTGCCTTAGCAGAACACAAATAGAATTTTCAGATATCTCATCTCTGAAGTCAATTATTTCCTGGGGCATAAAGACACAAGCAACAGCTACAATTAAGCAAAGACAACAGTGTTCACTGCTTTTTCCCAAATTTCTGTCTTCCTCTGGCTACCTGGGCTGCACGAGGCTTTCTTGTTACTCTAGGAACCCCAGCCTGCAACAGACTCTCTGGAGTACAGTTGCTCCCCACGGGTTGTAGTTCTGTTGTTCTTCAGCCATTCTTATGCCAGTTTTTCCAGAGGTTCTCAGGATTGGCTCAGGCCTTGCCAAGCAACTCGGGAATAGGTTTGTGACATGGGTTTCTCCATCTGGGGCATTTTACTAGATGGTGAGCATCAAGGTGAGTGAGGATTGGTGGTCAGTCGGTGCAAAGTAGGGGTCCGGCTGGCCAGAGCTGGTTGAAGATTTCTTTATCTACTGTCATTCATTGAGGATGTGGTACTGTGTATTCCTCTGATGGCTTGACACCACCAATTATGTGTTGCCATGCATTTAGTATAATTAAAGCAACCTTGAGCATGCATGCAACACCTAGTCTGCAGTTTCACAGTATTTGCTTTGTGTTATGTATCTTCAAATGCAGAATTTGAATATTTTCATCTGTTCCTCCTGCTATATACAATGTCATGTCTTTTTTTGGTGGTAGTTTGGACTGAGGAGTCTTGTTCTAGGGTCTGAGTCACATTTCCAGTGTGCAACCTAAATGCGTTACATGGCTGTAATATCTAGCTTCGTCTTCTTCATGCTGGAGTAGCATTCCTTTGACCTGTCAGTGGTATTTTCCCCCCTGTCCTTTTTACTCATTAAAACGGGGAAAAAACCCCCTTAAACACACCCACCCACCCCATCCCACCCCCAAGTCCTCCAAGCCCTTTAATGGATTTAAGTTAGTATTTTTTAATGCAAAGGACCACACCCAAATGCTGTGCATACGCTTCCTCTCATTTGCAAAACATTGTGCACAATTTACTTATTAAAATAGGACTCTTGATAGGATAAAATGACGACAAAGAAATCTCACTGAATATCATCAGCCATAAAATAGGCATAAAAATTAGTACAGATGATTTTGTAAAGTGATTCCTGTAGATAAAGATAGCCTCTTGTCACGAGCATCTTTTTGGCCAAGCGTGAACATTTAACTGCCATGATAAATGACCATTCCAAATTAATCAGTGTCTTAAATGTGAACCCAACCCTATATGTTTTGAAGTAATTATGAGATTTTGTACACTAGAAGTTGTTTTAGTTGGCTAGTTAAAGGGAACTGCAGATGTGACTTCATTTTAATTCTTTTTGGTCTTAATATATATTTTTAAAAGAGTCATATTTGAATTAGAATGCACATAGGGTATTAGTATACTTTATATTACTGGAAGCAATGTGTTCTTACTGCTTTAATTTCATTTTAAATGAACTTGCTTTAAATGAGGTAGGCAGTTCATAAACAGAACTGCTCTAAAGTCAGGTAAGGGGTTGGTTTTGTGCTTGATTTTAGTGATGGCTCTGTAAATCACGATGTTTACTGTAATGTAGATTATAATTCCTTCTCGGTCAAGGATATAAGGCGTGCTGGGGCTGCAGGCGTTCTGCGGGCACCAGAAATAACGGTACCGTTTTCAGCCGTGACACCCGGCTCCGCTCGGCGCTGCTAACGGGGAGCAATGCTGCCCCCCGAAGGAACGCAGGGAAATTGCAGCCCGGCTCGCACGGGCGGCCCCGGTGCTCTCTGCCGACAGCCGTAACCGGCCGCGCTCCTCCAGGGTTTGGCAATGCTAATTATGACGTATCTCTTTAGGACAGTTCTAAGCGATGTTAAAATATATAAAATAATAAGAAAAGAAACGGGATCTAATAAAATGCATATATAGGAAGATATATTCTTATAGTCATCACAAATTGAGTATTGCACTAAAACATGTAATTCGGTTGTCTTCGGCACTAATTTCAGCACACAAGTTTAGAAGACAAAACCAGCTTGGCTTCTGGGCTCTCCTCTCTCATGTTTAATATTTTATGTTTGTACATACAGTAAATACTCAGCTTTTTCATACAGAGTTTTTGAAAAGAAGAAATTATTTAATTATAGTAGACTTTTTCCTGCTTATAAGCAAATTATTCTTAAAAAAAACCAAAACAAACCCAACAAAAAAACCCCCAAAACCTTAGCTAAGAACCTCTAAACGAAACTTTCTGCAAAAGCATTTGTCATAATCATTAGATTAGTTTTATAATGTCCCTTAATAGGGATATTAAAATGAAAAGTAGTTTTATAATGTCGCTTGCATTTTTGGATATTCAACATAATAAAGTGAAATTTAGCATCTGGAAAGGAAAAAAAAAAAAAGCCTGCAGATAAGTCTGTTAACTCCATCTAACTGTGTATGCTGTCCTATTGACGTGCTTTGAATGAACAAAATGAGCAGTCCCCTAATAGTGCAGATCAGTTAAAACTCTGGTAAGAGCTCTGTGCCAGAAGCATAGTAGGTGCAGGCTGAAGTGCACTTTGTATGTAACCTGGTGCCTGGATTTGAAAATACGCTGCCTTTGTCATGTATGATTATTGTTTAAAAGAGCGGTTTGATCCCGGCAATATATAGTCATAGTCTGTTCCTTAGTACAGAAGAGAATTCAGAATCAAGATCCTACTCTATCAGCTTTTATGCATATATACATATGTGTATGTGTCATACTAAGACCTGGCCATTCCAGGCTTATAGGAATACTTTCTGGGTTTCTACTGATTAAAATTACTCTAAAGCAGCGGCTGAAGCTGAATACTTAACAGATTGGCTGCTGTAATATTAATGTTAATTTAAGTAAATTTAAAATAATTTATCATTTATATAGGGCTATTTAAAAGATACTCAGAGCGAATATAAATCTAGGTTATTGAATGTGTGTAGCTTGACAGCTGTCAGCTGGATCTTAGGTTATACTTTTAAAAAAATATTTGGTTGCTATTTAATTTGATTCAGAGGCCTTTAAACACGTTAAAGGGAATTAACTATGTAATTATATCTCCAGATTATCTATGTTTAGAACCTTGGTTTTGGTTTGGGGTTTGTTTTTTTTTTAGGGGGGGATGGTGGGCACGGGTAATGGGAGTGGCAGTTTGAAACAAAAGCAAAGTTATAAAGTTGTGTTCAATGTTCAGCACTCCATATATTTCTTTCTTAGTAGGTACTTATATTAGTTAGCCAATTTGTGTAACTTGACAGAACTGTTTCAGAGAACATAAAATAATTCTAAGCAAAACAAGAAGCATATTCTCCATGTACCTGAGCAGAAAATCTAACAAGGTTAGCAACAGTGCCAAAATCATTGAATTTCTAAAACATTTGTCCTGGTGCTGAAAAAAATATTATATGTAATATAGAAGCAAGATATGATAAAGAAATCTGGGTTAAACAGATGTATTTGTGTGTATACAGAAAAAGATAATATGCCGTGCGTGATGATGGACATGAGGTCAATTGCTGAGTGCAGTCATACATGGACAAATCACAGCACGTCAGTCTCTGGAGGGGTGTGTTGTGAATATAGAAGACAAATTGTGCCCTCAGGAAACAAAAATACTGCCTTGTTTGATCTATGTTCTTAAGTCTGCTTGAGAATCAAATTTTGTAAAAAGGCTTAGGCTGGTTCTGAATCAGCTTTTGCTGCCAGTAATGTTGTCAGATAAAGCAAAACAAACAGGTCACCCAGAGAGGTTTTGGAGTCTCCATCTTTGAAAATATTCAAAACCCAGCTGGAGACAGCCCTAAGAAACCTGCTATAATTTACTCTGCTGTGGGCACAGGGGTTGGGCTAGGCAGTCTCCAGAGGTCCCTGGCAACTTCAGCTAGCCTGTGATTCAGTGAAAACAGGGAAGGAGCTTTATGAGGCCTAGGATTTTCCAAGTTAATAGCTATCTTTGTGTTAGCAAATCTTTTTTTTTTTTTCTTTAAGATTGGAAGTTTTCTGAGAATTTACAGTATTCATACAAAACAAACAAGTGCTGAGAATGAAGATTTCTCACATATAGAATTCCATCTTCATGGTGGCACGTGTTATGGTCGAGGAATAGGAATCTTACCAGAAAGTAACCCAGATGTTAAGGAACTAAAAACGTAAGTACTGTATTTTTATTTTTTTCCTAGATGATTCTGGAAAACTCTAGGCTAATGCAACGACTGTACAGTTTAGAATTGTAAATGCATGTCAGAACCAGAAACTCTGGAACAGAATATGTCTTTAGCACCACTAAGATGAAGTATTTTGGGGGATAGGTATATAAAGGCTAATTTTCCAAATTAAGAGTATTGTAGGGATTAAAATTTCTGATTTCTAATCCTATAATAAAAAGGCTTGGCCGCATTAACATGCTTATTCTGTTTCATAGTAACATGTAATAACATGAAAGCTATAGTTAAGCAGATAAATTGAGCACATTTTAAGCCTGTGCCTGTGTGTTACTTGGAAATGGCGAGACTTAAAAGATGTTCAAAATGAAACATATAATATAAATACTTTACTGAACTGTATTATATACATAAGGAAAGGCTAGGTAACCAAAGTCCGTGTACCTTTATCAGGAATTCTGTTTCCAGTAGTACAGATTTCTTTTGGCACTATACTGTGTTTAAACTTCCAGAAGTGAAAGAGTGGCTCATCTGCATCATTAATATAAACTCCTGCAACTTCTGGCTCAATTAAGTTTTATGTCACTGCTGGAAAATTCATGACTGAACATTATACCTGTCTATTGGTAAACAATAGGTTTAATGTAAATATATGTATAGTCATATATATATATGAAGGACTTCGCTAGATTGTAATATATTTGGCCATTTATTTTTAGATTCTTAGAATCTGTGGATCTGGCAGACAGTCAGAGTATGGAAAGCATGTCTTCACTGGAATTAGATGGCACTTTTAACAACGTTACAGGTACGAGCAATTGAAAGCTGATTTGCTCTTTCTTCTAACGTATATATATGGTCAAGATAAGGTCATAGTTACTGCTTCTCTAAGTGTATAATGTTACTTTGACATGCAAAGCTTTAGAGAATTCTTTTGGATTAGACTAGAAATTGACATTACCCTGTCCTTCTCTCTCACAGCAGAAGCCTTTCATACACATGGAAAAATACTTTCATAGGAGGTAGTGAATAAATTATTAAACACAGATGGTGTTCTTAATCATACTATATTAGATCATAATGCAGTGTGACATAACGCCCTCCCTCTAAAGGGGGATTCCTAAGAGGCAGACACTGAAAACACTACTAAGCTTGCTGAAGGGCCATTCTGAAGCCATTTGATGGAAAGTTGTCAGTGGCAAAGCTGCAAGGTGCAGCACCATGGAAAAGAAATATCTTACAGATTAATATATTCTTTTTATATATTAGTCTTTTCAGTATTATTCTTTTAATGGCATTTTTAAACCAGAATAAGAGTGACTAAATAAAGAATAGTAATAAGATATAACTGAATAATAAGAATAAATACATAAGGATAACTAAAAGTGAATTAAACTCTAAAGCTAGTTGGACATAGTCTGCATCTTTGCTTCTAGCTTTTAAAATCCTATGTTACTTAGCCATTAATAACATACTGTGACAGGATATTTCTAAAAGGGTACAAAAGTCAAGAATAAATAAATACTTCATGTCTAGACCAAAATACTGCAAATCTAGAAAGAATTTTGTGCACCGTCTTGTGTGTAGTGGAGGTTGTTCAGAGGAGAGACCAGGCAGTCCTTTTTTTTTTTTTTTTAGAATAATATATTTGTGCTCCTGTCCAGAAAGATTACAGAGGGATGAATACAGTTTACTTGAGCACTATCATTCACAGTATACATTTGAAAAGTATTCATTTTTATGAGCATTACTATTTAATATATGCACTGATTTCTCCTCAAATATATTAATTCGATATCTGATGCTAGTCCCCTGCTTACTTTGCTTTTTGCTTTTACTATACTGTTTTCATACATTATTAGTATTTCCATTTTCCTTTGTTTAGCTTTCTGTTTCCTATATCTGTCTGCCTATCTATTTATTTTTGTGCCCACATGATAAAGAAGAAAAGAAGGAAGGAAAATAATTAGGAAATTCTTCTTGATTTTAGATCTTGAATCACACTTAAAGAGATGTCAGCAGTTATCTGTTACAGGTAGGAAACATTTTGACCTCAAGGTGAATATTATTTTTACTAAAGAGTAAAAGTATTTTTGAGACATCAGCTCAAAGGCTGAAATAATATCTTTTCCTTATTATGGTAAGAGCTATTCTAAGAGTATAAGTATATAAATGTCACATTGGCTTTAATCCAATTTTAAATGCATATGGCATATTTCTAATTCATTTTTTTTTCTACATGTTCTGAAGTACACCATTAAGTACACCATGGTCCCACAACCTGTTGTGATTTATCTTAAAGGCTGTAGTAACATGTACTTACTAAACTGAGGCTGCAACTGGGGAGGGAACAGAAGGTGGGAATTAAGGAAGAAGCATACTTGCAAGGGCCATTTCCCATATTCCAGATATGTGTTTAGTAGGTATGCATAGCTTTTTCTTTTCATGTTTTATTTTGCAGTATTAACAGATCATCAGGATTTGAGTAACACGGAACTGAAAACCATTCTGAACAGCACAGCTCCTCAACAGTATCGCATTAGAGCAAAGCTGAGAACTTATAAACCCCAGAAGCTCTATCAGTCTATTAAACTTCATTGTTCCAAATGCAACTCTTTGTAAGTGTTTCACACAATAGAATTAATTAGGAAGTGTTCTACATGTTTTGGGATACCTAGATTTTCAATGTATTTTCATCCTCTTTTTTTTTTTTGTGTAAAGTGAGCTGAATGTAAATGTATTTCATATATTGAACAAAGATTTGAAACTCACTGAAAATAGGTAGGAAGATTTTAAATCATCAGATGAGTTCTATTTACAGAATCCCTTGAGTGGTTTCAAAACAATAATTTTTCTTTATTTTCAAATTTAGCAGTGCGGTTTTTCCCATACCAAAGTTGTCTTTAAGTACTTGTTGCTGTTTTGTGGTTTCAAAATAGGATATGCAAAAAGGTTTGATAGTCTCCAAGTGAATGAATCATCTTCACGGCGTATGAATACATGGTCTTTATTACCAAGTCTAAAAAGGAGATAATTGCCAACTATCTCTGCCACTTTTGTTGCTTTTTTGATAATTTGCCAACTCAGTATAGTAATAAACAGATACAATTGATAGATTTGTGTTTGTTCCTTATGAACTTTATCCTTATCCCACAATTTTCCGTGACTTCTACAGCCTTTTTATATATTCTGGACTTGTTAGTATCTTCGTTTTTGTTCATTGGAGTTTTCTCATTTCACATATCGCTGCCTTCTCTTTGCCACAGAATTAGGGCAGACTTTTAACTAGATAGGTTTGTGAGGCTTCAGTTAGTATATTTACTACTACTGCCACCATCCTGCTGCAACGATGGGACTACTTGCAGCGCTTTTCCAGAAATTTAGCTTCTCTTTTGGGTGAGCTAAATGGCCCAGGGGGGAAACATGATTTAGGGGAATCCTTGCCTCCTACATCTTCTGCTGTGGCAGAAGAAGTTGTTTCATGTTTTAGCATATGTTGAAGGGCCTGACTGAACAAAGCTCAGTGCAAGTTCGATCCTTTAACACTTTATGCAGTAAGTTGCATATAACAATTTGGGTATAATATCCCTATAGAGATGTATTTTTGGTTTTAGACTTCAACTGAAAGCTTCTAAGTAGCAAAATATGGACATACATGGATGTATATCCATATATATGTATATCCATATACATATTCATGTATCCACATTACAGAAGTTTAAATCCTCATGTTTAGTTTAGTTCAAAGCCACTTCATTCCATTCCTACCTCTGCGCTAAATCTACAGGCAGGCTGTAAAGGCTGGAAGAGTTTAATGGGTGTATCTGGAAAGGTGACCTTGTATGTTAGATCTGGTGCTTTTGTATTGAAAATAGTAATCCAGCAACACAGGTGGGAAGAGTTCATGTGAACAGCACTGTATTCATGAAATGAAAGTTCAGGTTCAGGAAGACCTCTTGTGTGCCAATTAGACAGCCACAGCAGAATATGGAACTTTGGTCTCGTAGGGAGAAATTTTTCTTTTCACTGGTGAAAGCAGCTGCTTTTGGGTTTGAGAGTGAAACCATCAGAATAATCTGCAAGAGCTGATGGTTTTTATTCTTCAACTCTACTCAGAAGCTTGGTACCTGTTTTCTTTGAGTCTTAAGAAATAGTCCAAGCTTTTGGCTTTATTTTTTGCATTGTCCTTTTTGTTACGGTTCATATTCCACCTGAAGCCAGCAGGTCTGTTTTGCTTAGGAGAAAACATTCTAATATGTGTTTTTCTTGGTGTGCCAGCTGCTGGCTTTTTGCCTGTTGGTAATATTGGTAAAGTTTGAATGGCCTGCCTTTCTTTTCTGTGGATGACAATTGGAAATGCACGAATGGTGCACTTTAGCAGGACAAGAAAGAAATGGTGTGGTGCAGAGTTGCAGATTTTCACTTTGCAGTACCTATGTGAAGCTATTCTGCTCCTGCTCTTTTTTTTTCCCCCTCAAAATATGCAAAATAAAATAAGAACATAAAACTTGAAATTATCTGAGCTTATACAGTCTTTTCACTCTACGCAAGTGGTATGCAGTTGTGTGGCCCTTTTAAGGTCCAACTGAAATAACATAAAGCTGATATATTTCTTTTTCCATGGATTTACATATGTGTGGATGAAGCCACTAGGCTGCCTCTGCTTCTAAGTGAGATTAGATTACTTAACATAATTATTAACATAGAAATTAATTATCTTGTCATCATTTGCTATGCAACTCTAAATGTTTAAACTGATGTAACACTCTCATGACTATTATTTTAATATTTATTTGGAGTGCTGCCTTCTTTGTTCCTAGATTGCTTAAGGAGGAGCTGGTAGAATTTACTTATTCATTTTGGAAAATATTTTAGGCAAGAAGTTCCAGATGGAGGTGACTTTGACTTAATTTTACAAGGCGCTGCAGTTACTGCCCCAAACCCAGACCTACACAATACATCCTGGTATAATTCTGTAATGTGGACCACACAAGACCAGAAACAGAGGAAAATAGCTATCCATTTTGTAAAGCATGATGAAATGCTTCAGCAGCCTGAAGATACTTTGCTTATGGTAGAAGGTAAGATAAATTGCAAATATACCACCTACAACACAGTGTCCATTCTGAGTATCTACAAAGTTAAGATATGTTGAAATTGTATTCAGTGTAAGTAGTGATGATCATAAAGGCATCCTCAAAGAAAAGAAGAACTCAACTGGAACTTTGTTACTGTTGTGCAAACAGGAAAAAGTCATCTGTCAAGGTCTTGTAAGGTGCTTCTGTCTTTTGAAACTATACCAGTAAATTTATTGTTGATTCTGGTAAAATTAACATCTGAATATATTTTTTTCTAGCTGTGCTTACTGATTTTTCAGTTCTCATTTGAAAACTCACTGTGTCTTCTAAAAAGATGTATTTTTAGTCTCGATGTGGAAAAGTTTTGGAACACTTCTGATAATGCAAGCCTACAATTAACTTTGTCAGCCTCTGGATGTCAGTGTTGTTTCAGATTAATAAAGCTTCTCACAGCATGATGGGGGTTTTTTTTTCTGGTTTTTGTCTCAGATTTTCTCAGGCAAGAGAAATGGTCACTGAACTTTAAACAAAGCAATTTAGCAAGAATACTAATAAGGAATGATTTTAATGGAATAAAATAATAAATAATTGCATATAGTACCATTCTGAGTTTTAAACAAAGTCTGCAATTGTGTTCAAGTACTGGTGTGAATAAGCAAATGTAACTCAGGTGGTCATTTGTGTAAGGCCAATAACAAAACCCCTTCTGTTTTCTCCTTTGTTTTATATTCAACTAGTTATGGTAGCAGCTTTATTTCTGACATACTCCAGATTGGATGTTTGGGGTTTTTTTGCAATCTAACCTTATCTTTGTGAAAACAAAAGAAAAAAGAATATTTCTATTTTATTTTCCTAAAATAACTGAATGATATAACTAGGAAAATCTTTTTGAGATATTAAAATGCCAGCAGCTAAGTATAAGCTTATGTGGATATATGTGCTTCATGTTGGAGCACAAGGAAAAGGTATAACCAGTGTTTTAGCACTTTTTTCCCAGAACTTCAGTAATGAACTTTGACAAAGCTACATGCTATTCTCATTTTTAAGTTTTTGGAGGTGGAGCTTTTGAAGTCTCCCTAGAAATCTTCCCAGCACTTTTCCAGATACAGACCACCCTCAAAGGCCAAACACATTATGGCATTTATTAGACAGACACGGTCTAGATTCTATTCGTTTGTTAAACACAAGCAATTTGCTCTTCTCCAACACAGTACTCTATTCTTCCCCATAATCATTAAGCTGAAGCAAGGACTTCTTTTTGAGTGTTTAGCATCTATTGGGCTGGAATTGAGGAAATAGTTGGATAATGGACAGAATTTTACGTGACCTCGGAGTGAGGGGAATCCATAACCATTGCTACAGATTAGTTGAACTGAAGAGTGAAATGGGGCAGTTAGGTTACTCCTCCTTGCATATTCTCATCATTTGTACGTGAAATCACTGTGGTTCAAGTCATTGTCAACTGTTGGTAATTCTGTGTTTTGTGCCAGTCTCTTAGAATCCAGAATACATTTGCTTGATGTAACTTAGTACTGCAGCAAAGTTGCCTGGATAATTTTTTCAGTTTTCCATAGCAAGTCTCAATTTTTATTGAAGGTCCTGAAATCAACATCTAATCAGCTAATAAATGTAAGTTGTTCTATTCTTACAGTTTAAAAAACATGTTTTTCTGTTTTTAACAGGTGGGACACTAAAAGAAATCTGGAAGCTTACAAAAAGATTTAAATGTGTTATTCCTGTAAGATCCACAGAAGATCATCTTGAATTACTAGATCTTTCGGCTCCTTTTCTTTTACAAGGGAACATAAAATATTATGGGTAGGTTAAAAACATTTGTTGGTATTTTAGTAGTTGCAGTAATAGTTAGAGATCATTATCTTCAGGAGTTCAAACCGCAGTGCTTAAGGAGTAACTTACCAAAGGATTCTTTGATGCAAAACACATAACATGATCAGCAGTACTGAGATCAGGGATGAAATGTCATACTACTACCTTGTATCAAAGGACTCAATGGCAGTTGGGCTTTATCTTGCTCTATACATCTTATGCCCTTAATTACACAGCACCCCAAGTTCAGTCTTGCCTGTGGTATGTGGTTAGGGCAGTATATTACAGAGATGGAAATGTGAATATTTCACTGAATTTCACTGAATTTTTAGAGTTAGAAGGGGGACCATAGAGATCATCTAGTCCAACTCCCCTGCTGAAGCAGGATTGCCCAGAGCTAGAGCGTGTTACTCAGGACT
>JAOXNO010000001.1:23605540-23633035 GCA_028565335.1 Limnodromus scolopaceus
TCCCTCGACCTACTAGCCACACTCTTCCCTATGCAGCCCAGGATTCCGTTGGCCTTCCTGGCCACAAGAGCACATTGTTGCTCATTGTCATTTTGCTGTCTGCCAGGGCCCCCAGATCTTTCTCTTCAGGCCTTCCCCTCCAGGCCAGGACACTCCAGTACCTGGCCACGGCAGGGGCTGGAGAGGGACGCTGCGGCAGACAGTGGGTCAGGGCCACTCGTCCCCACCCGAGGGTTACGGAGAGGCTGAAAAATGCCTAAATCTTACTCTTTTAGTCCAGATCTTCCATTTTCTGGCCAGAAAAATACCGTTTTCTGGTCTTACTCATGAGACCAAAGTCAAAACATATGTTGCTTTGAAACTGTAAGCTGTTGTGGTTTGGATTTTTTTTAAAGATAATTAAATAGAGACCCAGAAAATAATTTCAGGCTGTCAATCCATGTATCATTCTCTCTCACTCCTAGTGTTGGGAAAGCTTTGGTTTTGGAAGAAATGCAGGATTTTGAACAGCATTTCCTCACCATTTGCCATTTATTGAGAGCCACCACACTTCAAAGTGGCTTACCTATTTGTAGATATCAGTCGCTGTAGGGGCAACTTCAACAGGTTTCTGAATTCCCCAGTTCCAGGGCTACGGTACGCGGTACATGGATGTTCTACGTGTGATATCTGTGTTGTGCCGTGCAATACCGTGTTCCTGCTCAATGAGAGCAGCAGCATGTTCTCCCAGTACTGCACAGCAGCGTGCAGTTACCGAGCTCAGAAATAACAGTCTACTTCCTGCAAGCTATTGAGTCCTCCCTCTGAGCAGTCCTAGTAAGTTCAAGCAGAGCGCTGTGCTGCGCTGCTTCAGTCCTGTAGCCAGCAAAAAAATTTCTGTGCAGAAATGTTGCATGTTTCACGTGAACCCTAAAGCTTCCTCTAAGGGTCCAATACAGTGAATGCAGATAATTATTTCTCTTTGTTATAGATTGTTTTACCCTTTCCAGATAAGGGTGTCCACAGCTTTTTTTAAATAAAGGCAATATGGGTATTCCTGCTCAGAGTGGATCTTCGCCAATACAAAGTATTTCCCTTTGCACTCTCATAATCTATATAGTTACCCAGCAACACGCAACTCACCTTCAGACATAGTTCTCTATTTAAATAGCTGTATTGTAAGCTCTGTAACATATTCCATGGTTGTTTATAGATATTTAGGAAGGAACCTCACAAGGATGTTGAGGTTTCAGAGCTTTTTTGTCAGTAGCATATACTTAGCAAAGTCTAAAAAAGATTCTGTACAGTAGAATGAAAAGCAAAGTTATTTTTGCTGTAGGAATGAGCTTGAATCTCTGTATAAATATTTATATGTGTGTGCATATGCATGTATATTCATATATATTTATATATATAAATAAACACACACTTGCATATAAAGCAAAAATTCACAGCTAAGTTACTTTATTGGAGTTTGGGTATTTTTTTAAAGGAAAGAGATAACTTCATTCAGCTTGGCTTTATGTCACTGAGCAGAACTAGTGCTATTGATTTTTATGACATTTTGCATGTTATTCTAAAATGTACTTTTGCACTCCTACTGAATAAAGAAATTACATACTGGGTTTTTTTCTGTGTGAAAGACTTCTAGTATAAAGAAAACAGTGGTTAATCTCAATATCTTGTTTTAGGTGCAAGCAGTGTTCAACTCCAAAGCCTATCAAGAGTCTAAGTTCCATTGCAGCAGAGCAGCAACCATCGTGGGAACCATCTGAAATAGCACAAGGTCAGCTGGCATGATATTGTCCTGAAGTAGTTTTGTGCCTTGATTCTGTAGTGTTTATATGAAATAGTTTGATTTCTGGGTTGCAGTTTTCTACAAAAAGTGTGTAATTTATGGTTATGCTGGAGTATAAAGCTGTAAAATTTATTCACCTTTTACTAATTGAAATAGCATGTTTACTTTTGAAACCATTGCAGCATGAATTAAAGGATTTTATATCTTGAATAGTTTCTTCTGCCACAGGTGTCACTACTAACACCTGTCATAGTACTGATGTGATGAATTTTTGGTTGCAGATGTCATCTTTAAACTGTGTTCATGCTGTGTTCATGGTAAAATGGAGCTTAAAACTTCACAACACATTAAGGAAAATGAATATTTTCATGTTTATGAATTCATGTTCTAATATATTAACTTGGCATAGCTAGCAGTATCTAAGCTTGGTAAAGACTTCACAAAAGAAAATAACTATTTGAGCAATACAGTGGTTCTCTTAAATAATCTGTCATGATTATTTTTTATTAAATAAATATAAAGTGATATATAACTGGCAGTGTTACAGCACCTGTGAGTGACGTTTAATTCTCAAAATGAAAACAATATTCATTAAATGCTTTCTGGCATTTCATTTTTTTAATGTACATTATTCTTTATCATCTGTATTCTCAGACTAAGTGCTAACCTGCAAGTATATAAGATCAGTTGAACATAAAATGACTAGCCAATTTAAGAAAATGTACCCAGAAAAGACTGATGCAGAGTTGCGGTAACTTTGTATATTTAAGATATTTTATGTGTGCGGTATAACAGTACTGCTGCCAGTGAGATAATGACTGTAGTCAATTAGTTCTGCTGGAATATTTTCAGACTTGCCAGTAAAATTTTTCTGAATAAGACTTTGCCCGGTTGCTTTTACTACGTCATATGAAACAAATTGTTTTCCTCAGAAGATACGTTTTCAGGTGGAATGCTATCTTATTTTCACTGAATTAAGAGCAAGTCTCCTTTAACTTTCCATGGATAAAATCCGTGGAATAAAAATAAAATCCATTGACAAAATCCTACCAGGGCAGGAGCTATCTAAGATCTAAGCAAATACTAGCATTTCTTTCACTAGAATAAATACTTAAAAATCTTTATGCATTTTTATAGATTTATCTATTAAGGTGTTTCTAGGCAAATTGCAGTCCACTTTCAAAATATGAACCACATTTTGCTATTCAGAGCCTCTATTTTTTTGGCCTGCCAATATATGCTTTTAATGACAGTGTTCAAAGTCAGTTACTATTAAAGGAGGCGTATCATCAGCTTCAGTTGTTATAGTTTGTCTTGCATATTCACTTTAAGAAACAGATCAGTATTTCTTTCTTCAGTTTTAGGTATTGAGCCGCTCCAATATGTATTTGTTATGAGGTTTACACTGGTTGATGGAACAGGAGCACTAAATGCATACATTTTTGATTATGTAAGTAATTCATGGAAAAGTAGACTATACAGATTATGTGGGTTTGGATTTTATTTGGTTTTAAAATAGCAAATGTATGTACAGAAATATTCATTCTGTGTTGCCTTCAGTGTTTTGCAGGGACAGTTACAAGTGCTGTAATGTTATTAATACTGTCCATCAATGAAGATGCACAGAACGTAATTTTTAGTAATTTTTCAATAAAATATGAGAGAATAGAATATCAAAGCATAAAGACAAAACAGAAACTTGTAGATAGATTATTTGGTATTTCCACAGACTTTTAAACATTTCCATGGTTGAATTTCTCTTTTATTGGCAATGTTAAATTATGCAGCCTTAATGCTGTGTGAATGATGGGAGTGTTTCAGGATTTATCCAGGTAACTTCTGGATTAGCTCAAAATCTCATTACTTCTTTTTTTAACTTTCAGTAGAATCTATCCATTTGGTAATTCTTGAGTTTTGTTTCATATGACCATGAGGTAGAAGAGGCCTTCCTTCCCCTGTACCTAGGCAGGACTTAGCAGTAGCTATACACAGGTATTTGTCTTTGGTTCTAGAAGCAATTTCTTCTATTGCTCTGCTAACCTTAGAATTAACCTATCTTCAGTTTTCTCTGAAGCAACTTAAGACCATTCCTGCTACCTGAGACACTGAAGAACAGATGGGTTTCCTGTCACTACACACTGTATAATGATTTTACCTTCTGAAGGCTAAAAGAACACCTTCATTCTGTCTTCTTCCATATAAGAGTTGTTTTCGTATTAGAGTGATTTTTTTTTTTTTTTCTTCCATATCAGAGTTCTTTCCCGGGTGGTCCAGATCTTCCTTGAAGTTTGTCAAAAATAAATTCTAATTCTTTACTCCAGTATAATTGCAGTTCCCCCAGCTTGTTTTTGTCTGTAAGCATAGTGGGCCTATTTGCTATTCCTTAAAATGTGTCACTATTGAAAATACTCAAAATCACCAGACTTAGGACAATCCCCTGCAGGATCCACTTTGGACATACCTCATGTTGACAGTAGACTACTGATTCATGATTTTCTTTAATTTCTCTTTACTCTAATTGATAAACTTTATTATTAGATTAGCAGTTTGATGCACGAGGATGGTTTGAGTTATAATTTTTTGTGATGCTGGAGGAGGATTTCTGACCGACAAGAGCTGGTCGTTGCTTTCTACATCTCCAATTTAGGGTTGAAGATTATTTTTGTTTTGTTTTTTACACACACATGCACACACCCATTTTAGTTATTGATCTACCTTTTGAGATGGTACATCAATGATTTTGAAAAGGGAAAATAATAGAAAAGTGAGAAAAACTGGGTAAAGAAGAGAATTATAATCTAAAATATATTAGTATTTTATTTTATAAGCACATTTGTGTGTTTTCTTATTGCAGCAATTCATAGCTGGGAATACTGGGATCTGGAGTAATCTGTCTACCCAAGTGGAAAACTGTCAGTGTAGTGGCACTTCAGAGTTATAACTTTGTCCAAAATGGGACAGAGAAACAATTTAGTGGGATTTCCCCCCCCCAGCAACATTATTTAATATATCTGCATATTTTCCACCATTGTACTAAATTACTTTGAATGGGACTTTGAAGGAAATACTCTTTCTTGATAATTTTTAAGACTGTAAGCAAAAGTAATATTGGAAAAAAAATTAAGTGTATTTTCAAATACACGGTGTATTAGGAGCAAAGGAGGTCAAAGACTGCAGTCCCTTTTTTAGTTAGTCATCTTTTCCTTATAGTGTCCTTTTTCCTTCATATATCGAGAAACTAAACTGCAGAAAGGAAGACGGAGGAAAAGATTTTAAACCATCTCTTGATGCAGAATTAAAAAAACCTCTACTTCAGGGTAGCTCAGATTCTTATCAGGTACTGCTCAGTACTACAGCTTAGCTGCAGGAAAATAAGCACAATTTCTACTCAAGTGCCAGCTGCTGGCATTCCTGCTGGTGGTACTTCAAAGACAAGTCAACAGCTTCCAAGCCCAAACTCAGGTTCTTCAGCACCACCTGAGAAGGAACTGGGCTGGTTTGAAGTGCAACTTTACACTAGCTTCCAGTCGCATTTCTGTGGGAACACTCTCAGTTCTTTTCTTTCTTCTCCTCTTTATAGGAAAAGTAGTTGAGGGGAAAAAAAACCGAAAAGTTTTATAGTCAGAAGACGAATTGGAAGAGTGAGAGGAAAAAGTTGTTATCTGTGTCAATTTTGCTGCCGGATTATGTGTTAACTTCTGATGACTTCCATTAAACATGTCATACAAAGGCAGATTATTCTGGTTTTGTATCTTTTAACAAAAGGAGGAATTGCCATCAAAAGCCTTAGCTCACTTTCAGAAGGCATAAGACAACGAGCCTTTAGAGATACAAAATCAGGTAACAAACTTGGACAGAGTAAAATGGGAGTTTTGTCAGTCATGCTTACTATACATGGTTTAAAAACACACAGAAGTGGTTTATTTAACATTTCAGCGTTCCCATTCTTAGTTTTATGCCTCCCTTCAGAAGTGTATCTCATAGCTTAAGCCTTTCCCCATAGTTTCTAGCACTATCGAAAAATGAAACTCAAACTAAGGGAGTTCCACTTGTATGAGCCCAGATTGTAGTGCCCCCTTGGTTTCAAGTGACTTCGTTCCTCTCAAAACGTTCTGCTCACTGCAGTGAGGGACTGTTGGGAAGGACTGACCGCCTTCTCTGGGCATAACATCGTGGAGGTTTATAAAGAGTATCTGCTAGCTATAAATACAGACCCACATGTGTGCTTTCTAGGTGACTGTAGTCCCTGAATATTCAGGGGTACCGAAATACAGGCTGTTAATTTCTTTTTTTAATGTTCGGGTTTTTTCTGGATCTGAACAGTTTTAGAAATAACATTGTTCTTCTGTTGTGTTACCTACCTGAATAATTTTAAGTTCCTTAAATGATAAAAGAGCATGCAGTCAGGGTTCTGGCTAATGGTTTCTT
Organism: Limnodromus scolopaceus; assembly: GCA_028565335.1. Taxonomy (NCBI): domain Eukaryota; kingdom Metazoa; phylum Chordata; class Aves; order Charadriiformes; family Scolopacidae; genus Limnodromus; species Limnodromus scolopaceus. The sequence goes on from JAOXNO010000001.1 coordinate 23,611,746, forward strand.
ATCCCTCTCTCATCACCTCCTGTTTTTCTGTTCTCTTCCAGGAAAAGTTTTTCCAAATTCCTGCCTCTGAAATCTTAACCAATAATTTTCTTCAGGAGAAGATGCAGATGACCATGAATACGCTCTGTCCTCCAGGAAGAAAATTAGGTCAGCTTGCCATTATTTTAAAAGGGGGGTGGGAAGGGAATGAGTCTTTCAATCTGCTGTTGCACATGTAAAGTTTTAGAATTCAGCTTCTACACAGGCAAAACTCCAAACAGGGAAATGCAGGAGTCTGAAGAAGACTTCCAATTAATTTGTTTTTATATGTTTCTTTAATAGTAGAACTCCCTTTTGAGAACGAAAACTAATGGTTCGGTAAATTCTCATGTAGCATGCAGTGATGTGTGAACACAGTCATGGCTGTGCAGGCAGTAACGTGTCATTTGTTTTCATATGGAAGTTAACCAGAACACCCTTGCACACAGTACATTAGGGAGAAATGAAAGGGAATTCAACGTATGGCACATGCTTTGGGTGAGATACTACTTTTGAATGCACGTACTGATTCACAGCATCCCTTGCTACAGGTAACACCCATGGAAATTGAGGAAAAACTTAAATCCAGTAACAGAGGTTTTTGTGCAGTATTTCTGTTTTGCCAGACAGTAGTTCTGCCCAAACCACACACATCCAAGGTAGCCATATCTCTCTGCCCTAGCTCCAGTCTCTGGAGTGTACTCCCTCAGAGTACACAGCTGTCAGTGACCACCACAACCACGCTGGAGTCTTTATCATACTTAGACAAACTGGCCCTGTTGTAAAGGATGTTCTCTTTGAGAACCAATGAAATTGTCTCATTGAGACACATGGGGATGAGATTTCATTATCGGGAAGTGTTTGTAAGTGCTGTACTGTGGTACAACTACTGTTAGCAGTGGTTTTGGGGGTGTGCTGGGATGGAGGGGAGGCTTGGAAGATCATTACTGAACACCATTTCAGATGCTGTGGGAAATGTTAAGATACAAACTGGAATTTCAAAATTAGTAATTAATTTCTCTTCCTATTAACTATTGTATACATTTAGATATCCTAGTTAAGATCCTGCTCAAGTTACACTTTTGTCCTATGAAAGTTAGAAATGGTGTATTAAACAATAATTTGGATTTTGTTTGTAGATGACTTGCCATGGCTGGAATGCTTCATCAAGTCCTATAATGTCAGAGATGCGATGAAACATCAAGTTTATTACCAAATTTTTGACACTACAGTTGCTGAAGATGTTGTATAGTGATGTGTTGCTAATATGAAATAATCCAGTAAGAATCCAATTTTGAGGGGTTTTGGAATCAGAGACTGTATAAAAAAATCGTTGTTCCTTTCTTAGGAATTCAACTTGTATGAATGAAGTTTGAGTTTGTATATTAATGTGAATGCTAATTATGTTTTAATGCACTTACTACTTTCCTGTCATACAGCACTGTGACCTGAGTGCAAGTGGAGGCGCTAAGCTTTTCACTGGAGGCTGCTTGGCTCAGGCTGATGGTAGCAATCTAGTATCTATCTGTCCTTCAAAAAGGCAAAAAGTAACTCTAAACTGCTAAGTTTTACTTAGAAATATAGTCAGAATGATGCTACTTTGTTCATTTCTGTATTAAAATCAACAATGTCAACAGAGATAGGGAAAAGGAGCTCTACACTAAACTTTCTCTCAGACTACTTTGTGCAAGCACATGTTGCTGTTCTCAGCAAGCTAGCTTGACAGAGAGGTTATCCATATTTAGAGATTTCTTTAATTTTGCACTGATGTGTACGTGTAGACAGAACTCTTCTTGTTATTCATGCTAAGGTAACTGCTATGTGTGCCAGTTACTATAGATTTTGGTGGAGTTATGAATGTCACCATGTAATAATTATCACTAAAATTTAAGTCAAGCCATGAAAGTAAGGTGGAGTGTAAAATTGTAAAATTAATATTGACATTCACTAGATTGTAATGATTTTTAATGTGGCCCTATTGGGTACCAAAGTTTATTAGCTGGGTCTATGTTTTCAAAGGCTTTCACATATCTGGCTAAATTTACTGTCAGATTACACTGCCCAGATCTGCCTTTTCTGTCTTACGTAATCAGATTGTATGGCTGAATTTAGAGATACGGAACTGATCTAGTCATATCATGGCTTGAAAACACTGCTGGACTAGAAAAATTACTCAGTGGTTTTACTTTGCATTCAGAAATCCATAGGACAAATCCAGGACATGTTTCTCCAACCGTAATTAATGCAGAAATTCCTGACAAATCCAATGCTTTCCATCAGAATAAAATTACTTAATATTTGTAACAGCTGTTTTTTAAGGGAGTTCAGAAGCAAGATGGAATACGTGTAAGTAGATTATTATTTTGATAGTAGGTGACATTTTATTTTTTTAATTTTTTCAGGGCTGTTTGGTAGATTTTGCCATTTGTCATTTAAAATTTCATCTAAATATCTTCTGGTAATTTTCTGTTACTATAAAAAAATTTGCTGGCTTTAGATGTCATAAACCAGGAAATTATGTTCTTTATTGATTGGGATATAGGGAGAACCAATACTAAAAGTAGTTTGTGGATATTTCCATTAAAAAGTAGTAAAAAAAAAAAAAAACAACTTTAGAATTGAGTGAGCAGTTTACCAAGCAGCAGTACTGGTTTGTGAAAGCTTCCCTGAATCTGTGAATAAACACATAAGCAAAAAATAGTTATAACAAGTTATTAAATGGATATTATAAAATTTTAGACACTGGCTATATGCAAATAATGTCAGAATTAGGGGTGAAATTGAGGACAATCTGTTTTGCTTTTTTTGTATATAGTGTATGAAAACATTGGAAGGAAATGTTTTTATTTTTAGATTCTTGTTAACAGCTCTTGATTGATATTTATTTTTTCTAAATAAGTCTTTGTAAAGTAATAAATAATAGTATGTTTTGAACTTCAGTGTAAACTAAATCAGTTCCACCACATCCCTCATCTGAGATCCCTGCCAGAAAGCTCTGCTTATACGTCACTTGATTTTTTTACTTTTGAATATTGTATTGAAATCTTTAATAAAGATTTTTTCAAATATTGAGGTTTTCTTGTACTTGACTTAGTTCCTTGTTCATAAGACTGTGAAAACTTGGTCATCAGTAGCCTTCATCCAAGAAAATGCTTCAAATGAATGTTTGTAGAGTTTGATTGAAACGTATGTGTTTAATTCTCTTTCTAAATATGTCACAGGAATAATTTTAATTAGTAATGAAAAATTATGTATTTGACAACACTAAATTTCACTGTATAGCAAGGAATTAGTGCACAGACAGTTGAAAGTGTTTGTGTCTCATTGGTAGCCTTGACACGGAGCAATGGAAGTGGCTGAGATGGGACTCTGACCTTTAATTATTCATCCTGGTCAACACCGAGGCCTGTGAATAGCTGACTGATGGATGGAAATATGGAGATTGCTGTCCTGAACTTACAGCACTGACGGGCTCCAGTCTCTGAAAGCCGAGCACCTCAGGGAGCAATGACTTTTAGCCATTACCAGCAACCTCCTTAAAGAGAAACGAAAGTCATGTTTCCCTTGGTCAGTTTCTTAACCAGGTATGTGATTCAAGTTTCTAAAACATTAATAAAAGGTCAAATGTCTATTTTAATATTTTACAAAAATTAGTGAATTAGATCATAATGTGTTTGAAGACACTCAGAAGTTGAACCAATAGTAGACCAGTGTAACACTGGTACACTCAGAACCAGTAAAAACTCCTGGTGTCTTGTCTTTTCATCCACACACATCCCAGCACACAGGGTAACTACATCAAAACATCAGCATCTTATTAGAAATGTGGGCTAAATGGCAAATATGCATGGAATGTGAAGTGTATAGCACACAGCAACATCACCACAGGTAAGGGTAAAGGATGTCTGATTGTAAAAGAGGAGATGTGAGGGAAAATAAAGCTGTAAAAGAACAATAAAGGAACAGGAACCCGTCCTTCCCAGTTACACAGGTGGGTGCATAAAAATGATAAAACTGTAATTAAAAAAAAGTAATGGGCATTTTTAGAAAGAAGAACGAATAACAGAAAACAAAATAAATGTGAAATAGTATTTTCAGGAGTGCCTGTATGATTGGGCTTCTTGGAAGTCCTTGTTTTAAGGGGTTTTAAACAGGATTGGAAGTCTCTCTAACGTCAATTGAATGTAAGCTCTCGGGTGCCTCACACTCACTTGAAACTCCAATTGGAAAGACAGAATGTAAATAAATAATGTAAATTGCAGAAACATGGAAGCTTTCCTGGTACATGACCTGCTGTTCAGTGATGATTGAACTTTCTCATCAGCTTTTGCTGTTACGGGATCCAGAGATTTGCAGACAAGACTTTGAAATGCTTTGCTTAATACTAATCCTTTGGCTACTGAGCAGCAGAGAGTGGGATTGCAAAAAAAGACAGTAGAGCCCACAGGCTGACAGCCTGAGGTTTGCAACAGAAGGGAGAGAGTTTGTTGTCTTAACAGGGATGAGTTCGTACTTCTTCAATACCACAGTGTTTTACATCGCAATAATTTATTCACCTTGGGTCCCTTTTTGGCCAAAGCCATTGCATTAATATGTGAAACTGGCAGGAACCGGAGCACTGCAATAAAGGGCAAGGCCTAATGTTGAAATGGAGTTGTGAAAAACAATAAGCAAACATATGTTCAGATGAAATGGGAGCACTGCAAAAAATTTTCTTCAGTGGAGGAGAGAAAGAATTTCACATAAGCCTTATTCTAGGTGTACTGAGCAGTGAATATTAAGAATTGGTAACAAGGAAATTCAGCAGATGAGAAGGAAAAACCAGTTTCAGAGAGCAGTATCAAAGGCAAGAAGTGATAGTTGAGAGTCTGTATGAGACAGTTTCCTGCAGCTCCTGTTCACAGCATTTCCTATACGTGAAATTCCCAGTAAGATCTATAGTTTGTGGAAACATCCATTTGATGAAGGATTACCAGATTTGAAGTGCTGCAAAAATGTAGAGCATAATTACATTACAATTAATGGGTTCGTAATGGTATGGGTGGACTTCACCCCAGAACAGTGCAATGATGTGCTGTTCCTTCTTGTGTGCTGCTGCAACTCCGATATCTGCCTACAGAGGTACCTCTGTAAAACTGCTGCAATGTTATCATTTCTTTGCGTGCACCGAGCAAATTGAAAGCCTAGGAATAAATCTGCATTTAGTACATACTTGTTTTAATTTGGATTTCTGCAAGTAAACGAGGAGGAAATATGCTTAATGTGGAAATATGTGCCAGAGGAAAAAATGATAATTTTTTTTTTGTCTCATAACTGTTCTATTACATGCAAAGCTTTGAGCATAAACTTGTTCTGTACCTCCTCCTGTGTGTGTACAGCCTGTAGGCTACCACTGTAAAAAAAAATATATATACCTACAGTTTTGTGAAGTACAAACTACACCTTTATAATTGAGTCCCTACTTAACTGTAATTTTGAAGACTGGCTATCAAGTAGCTTTGAATTATAGAGGTGTTACTTCGCTGTAAGGAATTTTCTGAATGATGGCAGTGCAGAAATGATGCTTGAATTTTGTCAGTAAAAGAGCAGCAAAACTGAACACTGCAGTCTGCTGATCAGACTGATTTAAGTAGACTTTATTCTTTTCTTTTTCTGTGTACAAATGACCCCTTAAGCAACTCAAAGCCCCTCTGGAGCGCTGTTTTGAATGACAAATATGATGTGTCACAGGTGGGATGTGTATTGCCAGAGGGGCTTTGGTGTTTTTAACAGGGGGTGGGTAAGGGGCTTGCACCAGGCAGCAGTGTTTAATGCTATTTTTCTGGCGTACACTCACATGATACTCCGTCTGGAAGGATACTCTTTTCCTGTCACCATTTACTCTGTTAAAGGTGCAAAATCCCATAAAAAGAAAAAAAACCAGCAGCAGTTGCAGTGATTGAGTTTGACATAAACCTGCGGTATAAAGAGCTGTTTAAGGTCATCTTGACGTGCTGCCCCTCGGTTTCTTTTCGTGCATAGGTACCCTGGTACATACAGTGATGCGCGTAAGCTCTCACTGCCCATAAAGCTACATTTGTCTTTATTATTATTGCTTTATTACTTCACGCTTCCACTAGTTGCTGTGTTTTGTGGAGGGTAAACCAAGTAGCATTAAAAGTGAGGAGAAAGGGGAGGAATTGCTTTTCCCCAACAGGTCAGTCAAAGCATTTTAGCAAAGCGCTGCTGCCTGGGTCCTTCTGGCAGGAAAAAGCAGCAAAAAAGAAAGCTTGAAAGGCTTCGTTTGAAGGGATGGGAAAGGTCAGAAGTTACGCATGAAAGGACAGTTAGGGATGAGGAGTGCCCCTTAAATGTCTGACAGAGCACTTCTAAAAATCAGACATTGTAACTTGAAAATCTTGATGCAAATCTGTTGACTGTCGTGATCTATACGATTTGATAATTAATAATCTTTTGAATATTATTCTATTATACCAGCCTGTACATAAGTGATTAACTAGCCTACTAATTCACAATTATGCTTCTAAACAAATTTTATTCCTCTGGATCCAGCTACTGGAAATTGTTTCTATCTGAACTGAGAGAGGTCAGTTTGTTTTCCCTTTAAAAACTGTAGGGGGTGGGGGGTTGGGGGGGGAACAAACCACCAATTTGGCAAAATTGCAGTATTCATCATTAGTTAGATGCATTCTTGCACTTAACCAAGTGCCAGGGCCTGCTCACATCAAATCACTTTTTCTGGCAAGGACTATATCACACAATGATACCTGGTAAGCGTACTTTTTCACGGCAGGCTTACCAAGGCATTGTAAAAATAGCATTAGTTTTCAACGCTCATTTAGGCCTTGTGTAAGGCCTGGAAAAACGTGCATGTCTTTGGCCTGTTTTTCAATCTGGGTAAAGAGGTGGCTGATCAGATGTGATGGGGCAGGGAATCCTTAACTCATTTCTTAGTGGCTGTGGCAAAGATACTCAAGCCTCATTTTAAATATTGAGGTCATTGGCTAATGTGTGTCAGGAAAGCACAGAGCTGTACCAAATGCTCCTGTCAAGAGCCCATGCAGCAAAGTAAATCAGAATTGGAAATCAATTGCAATTGAAACTAACAGAAGGGAAAATGTGACAGTGATACATTCTGCTTTTGGTTAATTCTGCTTTGGGAAAGAATTCTGGTCTGAAACTTAAACCCAATAGTAAATAAAAATTTAATCTGATGAAAAGCGTAATGAAACTACTTGCTCAAATAGAGCAGAGACCTCAGAAGAGGGACTGTATTGAGAAGCACTTTTTTTTCTTATTGAAGATCAACTTGTCTTCCTTCAATGTTTCATTCTTTAGAGATTTCTCCCTGTAGTCAGTATACTTAGGTTCCCAACCCAGTCCAACCAACCCCTGGATTTTCTGTCTTTGCTGGAGCTGAAGTCTAACCATCAAAGTCAGCATGGAAACACCATCGCTTGGAGACTGTCGTTGCTTTGGTATCTGAACATATCAGGTAATAAGAAATGTCACTAATATTCACTATCAACTCCTCGATGTGGCCTTTCTTCTGTAGTGAGGCAGCTGGAAGACTATCGTACAAGGAGTTAGAGATCTGTGTGCTTGCTGCTGTCTCACATGTACAGGTGCACTCTGGATAGCCTGGGAGGGCTTACCAACAGAGTAATCCATGATTACTCATGTGTATGCCTCTTTACCATGGGTGTCATGCAACATAATAGCATAATTAATCAAGATATACATAATAAATGCACAAGTGACCGATTTGCATGTATTCAATATGTATTCAATCATATGTATTGTGCCTTATCTTGTGCATTCCAAATAATATACGCATATCTTTTGGAACCATACCTTTATCGAGATGAGTATTGGAGCGTGCTGTCCAAGGGACTCGTCAAAGCTGAGTCCCAGTTCCAAACCTGACAGCTGTTGGTGGCTGATGAGTCTCTACTGCAGAGTGCCAGTGAAGAGAGAGCTGCCAAACCCCACCATGGACCGCACCACCGTGCAGCGTGCTGTGACCTGCAAGGAGGGGCTCCTCTGGTTCTGTGACAGCTGCACTTCCCAGCTTCAAGAGGGACATTAGATTGCTGTCACCATTTCTTTAATTTCCATTCTTAATAAATCATCCAACCGGCTTTGCGTTGGGTGCCTTTCTTACTGAGATCCCAAAAGAACTGGCACCTCCTTGGAGCAAAACACCTTCACTTTTCATAGAATGTAGTAGTACCCCCCGTTTTTCCTCAAATTCATTTACAATGGTTAAATATTAAAAAATGCAACAGTTGGTCTTGAGCAAAAGGGGAACACCGACAAGTTCAAAATAGCAGCAGCAGATTAAATCACAGTTCACAATAGATGTGTCTGCATAGTTGCAAAACATGTATGGACGAGTGTACATAATGCCAGGTGGTACTGTGGTATTACGGCCCCTTAATTCCTCCTTTTCAATTTGTGCTTACTTCCAGTGTTTATTTTGTTGTTAAAAAAAATTATTATTGGTTAAAAATTACTTTTATCCAATTTAATTGGTTAAAAGATTACATTTCTAATCTTTGCATATAGAGTACAGGAAAACAATTCCCAATTGGCACTGTTTGAATCTTGATAAGCTTGGTTTTTTAGAGGACTGTAGAGAACTAGGTGCCATAACAGATGGGATCAGTGGTAATAGGCATTTTTTCAGTAAGCCCACCCAGTATCCCACCTTATTTCATTGCAGACTGGAGTGGAGGGATGGCCTACGTGCAGCGTTCTCACTGCAGAAAAGTGAAAATTAGGCCCAACAGTGTTATAAGTTAGTCTTATTTTCTCAACAAATTTATTTCAAGCCAGGAATGGATGCCTTCCTTCAATGCCTTCCTGTCTCCCAGAGTAGTGTCCTGGCTGAAAGAACAAGTTCTTCACCACTGTCTCACATTACACCATAGTTAACTTTTTTAGTTAAAATTTAAAAAAAAGCCGCAAACAAACAAAACAAAAACAAACAAAAAACCCCAAATACAAAACCAAAGTTTCTGAAGCTTCTGGTAGTTGGAGTGGTGGATGTGGATGTGCGTAAGGAGTAGAGGAGTAGAACTGACAGCAAAGGCACCTGGCAGCAGTCCAGCAGTCCGACTGGTACAACTGCTTAGTGGAGACTGGAGAGATGGTTGAAAATGAGAGATGGAGTTATTCGATTTAGACAGTGAATTTTTATCACAGCAAATTTCCTGATGGCTCAGCCTACCTACTCTGAAGACATGAGGCCTATTTTTTACCAAATTAGGGAGAGGTTTATCCCCCTTTGCATGCCGAGTACCCAAACCTGCATCTGTAGGAATTGCCACACCTTTACACCTGTGCAGATGTCACAGTGGAACGGGAGGGGAGGTCCCATTTCCCTGCCTGGCTGCGGTGGGTTGACTTTGGCTGGCTGCAAGCGGCCCACCCCGCTGCTCTCTCGCTCCCCCTCCTCAGCAGGACAGGGGAGGGAAAAAGGCGGAAAGGCTCGTGAGTCAAGATAAAGACAGGGAGATGACTTATCACGGGCAAAACAGACTTGACTTGGGGAAAATTAATTTCATTTATTGCCAATTAAAAGTAGAGTTGGATGGTGTGAAACAAAGACAAAAAGGAAAACACCTTCATCCCACCCCTTTCTTCCCAGGCTGTCCTCATTTCAGTTAAAGAGACCAGCATGAAAATTGTCAGCATAATAAATAGCGCGGAAGGTTATTTAATCCCAAAAATTCTGGCCCGTTCACTGGTGGAGCAGAGCCAAGCTCTTGATGAGATGGGAGGTTTTGGTAAACAGAAATAAGTTTGGTTATGATCCATAAATGGCTCGATTTCCCAAATTAAAAGCAGAAAAAATGTGGAACAGAAATGTGCAGTGTTCTACCCTTCTTTCCCCAGCTGTCTGAAAAACACATTATTAAACACTTAAGGGTATATTCTTCCCCAGACTAGATGGACACAACTTAAATGGTAGTTGGCAACAGAGGACTTGGGCATTTTATTCAAGAGAAGAAGTTAACACTTAAGGCCTAATTGTACAAATAACCCATCTGTCTTGTACAGTGCAGAACCAGAGTGATATTTTTAAGGCTAAATCAACCCCTTAGAAATTAGACAATCTGTTGCCACTTCTACCCAGCTGTACTTCAGGCAGTGGCACTATTATCTATTAACTCATCTAGTCCTAAGCGACACGCGAGTGGATGGAAAGAGCTTCAAATAATTGAACAAGTGATTATCACATCTCTTCTTTTAATGATGCTGGAACTATCTCATCCCCAAAGGTGTATGTACTCACTGAAAGAAAATGTGTAAAAGAAAGAATTGGGAAATTCTCCACAGATTTCTTTTAATCTGGATTTTATTATTATTTGCATATATTATATAATAAGGTCTTCATGACAAACCCTCTAGTGTAAGCTTTTTATTCTTCCCTTTATTCTGTAATGGGAATCTCTTTGGCATATATCTAGAGGATGTTTAAGCTTTTCTTGTTTACCCTTATTGTTCTGGTTGCATTAAGTTGCTTTCAAAGGGAAACCCACTTTAAAGATACACAAATTGAGGATGATGACTGAAAGCTGGCTCTGGAGAAGAGACAAGCACAGATAAAATCCCAGTAAGCCTTTTGTGAGTCCTTCTGCAGTACTGTCCAACAAGTCTATGACCTTTTTTTCTATGTTTTGCCATAGGCTCATTCATTTGGGTAGCCACTTAGGCAAAATCCAAAGTCAAAATCTACACAGTATCTCATGAGGCAGTGCCTGTCATCTGAACAGTTCAGTCCATTTATTCAGCTATTATGTTTTGCAGCCACTTGAGCTACAAAGAGCATTGTGACACTGAAGTAGCTTCAAGGTGTACCTGTAAATTCACATATTCATTCATGACAGATGAATGAAACAGGCAGTCAGGTGAAACCTTTCCCCAGTATCTTAAATAATTGCTAATATCTGAAGGCAACAATGACCAGCTCTGAATGAAAAATAGATATAATGGGAAGTAAGATTTTTACTTGCCTTTTTTTTTGCTTTTTTTTTTTTTTATTTACCAGCATCAGCATAGTGATAGAGGAGCATTTTAATTCACTGTGGTCATACTTCAAATTTAGCTGAGACCATCAAATGAGATTTAAACACAGAACAGGAATTAAAAATAAATTCTGACACAATGAGCTGAAAGGGAGCAAGGATTAGTCAGAAAAAATTGCCTTTAGACAATCACAGTAGCAACCATATTTCACTGTAATTTACTTAAAAGAGTAAGACCTCAGCCGGAGCAATCACGTTATCTTGTTAGAAGTGCATCTGAAGTGTTTGCTATTTGATCTCCGTGAACAGAAATCATCTGACTAATACATGTTATTTCTAAGCCAGTCAAGCCAGGGACCACAGCCAGAGCTGGGAATCCTGTGTGTTACGCCCCTCACAGACAGGCATAAGGAGACAGTCCTTGTTGTAGATTGTGCATATTTATGATCAGATGCAACACATAAATTAAACAGATGAATGGGGGGGATGTGAAAGAAAGGATGTCAAGATAAGAGTATAATTAACTAACTTGCATAGCAGCCTCAGGACGGATCATAATTCCCGTTTTCCCAGGAGGGGTGTCAATCCATTTAAAGTCCACCGAGTACAAGAAATTTAGGTTCCTTTCTTAGCTTTGCTGCAGGTCAAGGTTTCAAATACAGCTCATCTCCCATTTGAGAAAGTAACTAGAATTTCAAAAGCACTTTTCTGAGAGCTGTTCAGCTTCTCTTTTGAAAAGCTGGCAAGGGTTTTGCCTGGTGACTTTGTTGGAGGCTTTCATTCAGAGCTCTGAAGCACTAGTGAATCGTTCCTTTTCCTAAGGAGACAGACTCAAAGCAGCACAGCATCACGCACAAAGTAGGAAATAGATCTTCCCTCTGTGCTAAAACTATAGCAGGGGAACTATTGTATATGGAGAAAAACAAGCTAGATTGAAGTTCATCACTTAATACTTCTAAAAGAAATAGAAAAAGCTCCTACTTTCTGAGCTTGTACACCAGCGTCTTGATACTGTGCATACACTGTGTGACTTTGAAAAGTAGCTAAGAGCCAGATCTTTACAACTTCACGATCATTCTTTTTGCACATCCAAGTGAGGCAGGAATCAATTTTTTGAAAGTTTGCCAATGTATCCAGTGCTGGTTTTCATTTTCAAGCGAGTTAAACACATTTTTATGCCAGCACTCTTTGAGTTGAGATTGACATAGCCCTTCTTTGAATGCTGATGAGTGATCGCTATCTTTAACATTTTATCTTTGGAAATATGGAGATGAGTCCTCTTTCTGCTTTCTTAGACTCACTGAGCCTTATTCATCCCTTGTGTAATTATGACAATTTCAAAGCAGTTACACTGCAGTTAGCTTGGGCTAGGTCAATCAGATTCCTCAATGTATGACTCTTTTTAGATAATGAATGAAGACCTAAACATATTACACTTCAGAGCAAAGATTTACTGTTGGCTTCGGACTGCTCCAGCTGATTGCTAAAATAACATTTGACCTTAAAAACAAACACACAGAAAAGCTTTCATGATGTGCTCAGTTTTGATCCCCACTATGCAAAAAAGATGTGGACAGGCTGGAGAGGGTCCAGAGAAGGCCACCAAGATGATCAAGGAACTGGAAAACCTGCCATATGAGGAAAGGCTGAGAGAACAGGGTTTGTTCAGCCTTGAGAAAAGAAGGCTTAGGGGAGACCTTATCACTAAGTTCCACTGTTTAAAGGGTGGCTACAAAGAAGATGGATTCCCTTTCTACAAGGTGTTACATAGAAAACACAAGGGGTAATGGGTGCAAGTTACTCTTGGGGAGATTCTGATTGGACAGAAGAGGAAAATTTTTCACAATCAGAACAATCAGCCATTGCAATAGTCTCCCCAGGGAAGTGGTGGTTTCCTCGTCATTGGACACTGTTAAGGTTCAGCTGGACAGGGTGCTGAGCCTTCTTGTCTAGACCATGCTTTTGCCAAGGCAGGTTGCACTCATGATAACACAACCAGCAAAGATGTTTCTCCTAAAGATGACACAAGAGATTCAGCACTGAAATTGCTGAATTAATTTCTACAATGTCATAAGATATATACAATACACCTTAAGAACAGCCTTTTGAAAATCATCACCAATACAAAGAGAAAATTTGGTCAGTACAAAAAGAGGGTCTTCTGTATGCCAAAAACAAAGCTATGCTAGAGGGTGCCTCAACATCCTGACACTGAATTTTGGAGAAAACATTTGTATTCAGATGTTGACCTGCAGACAGGAACACAAATATTTTACAGCTAAGTTCAATAGGAAGTTTAGTACTATGCATGCATCTATATTGAACAACTGTTACATAAAACCCAGAAACAGTCCAGAGAGCAGAGATGAGGATGCTCTTGGTCCTGCACTAGGAGAGCAGGAGGTCAAATATAACCTGGTTCTCATTGGTTGGCTGCAAGCTGTGCTCCCCCATAAGTCATTTTGAGTTGAGATTGTGGGACTGCAAGTGTTTATAGGGGGCTAATCTTGAGGGCCTGAAGCTCTTTATTGAGCCTATTCCTTATCCTCTGACTTCTGGATTTTTTCATATTGAAACTTATTTCTTTCTGCCTCTTCCTCTTCTCTCCTTTGCTGCACAGTAAAAGGCAAAATAGCACTTAGAAGCTCTCTGCACTTTCCTTCATTGTTGAATAGAAAATGTGACTTTTTTTCCTTACCTATTCTTATTCAGGTAGTGTTGTCCTGACAATATGCAGAGAAAGAAGTCTCATCTTTAGTAAGTCTTGGGTTCATTCATCAGTAGAACTTGCTGTATTATTTCTTTTTTTCCAGAGGCCATTAAGAGCCTGGAAGTTCTTCCTAACTGTCCAGTTCTGCAAATCCTTTCTGAATTTTGAGAATTTCACCATCAAAACCTGATAAAAAGAGAGCTTAACTGAGAATTTTCAATTTTTAAATTATAGTGAATTACTAGTTAGGAGGAAGTTTTCTCTCCACACAAGCTGCTATTTTAGTTAGTTCTTAAAATCTGTTGTATTGGAGAAGCTTGGAGATCTTTTCAAGTTTCAAAATTCTCTCTGTTAACTTCAGAGTGGTTTTCAAAAATAATATTCTTAGATAATATCATCTCTTCTCTTCATGCTGAAAAACCACAGTGTTTTACAGTGCTTCACAGGCACCCCCCATTACTCTGGGCTGGCCGGAAGCCACAGGAACGTGTTAGTACAGTGAATGATCAGACCAAGCTCAGTCCTAACAGGGCCCACATGGATTTCATTCAGCTCTGAGCACTGCCAGGACACATTTACCTTTTCCTATGAAATACCCCAGGTGAAAGACTGATTCCTCTGCTGAATAATTATTACAGCACTTAGTGCAGAGAGCATCATCTTTTTTAAGATGTGAGTAGCCTTGCCCTAGGAGAAGACCCTTGTTACGTTGAACTCTGAAGTAGGCAGAGTAAGGTTTCACCCAGATGAATCCATATAAATGAGACTTTGCTCAGATGAGTACATATAAGGAGAATGTAACCAAGGAAAGAAAAGCAACTTCCTTAAGGAGCATCTGTGTCCTGGAGTAATCCGTTAAGATTGTATTGGCTAAACATCAGAGAAGCTGACTGATATGCTGTATAAACTGTACAAAACATAGAAAAAAGAGAAGATGGAGGAAAAGAGAACAACATTATATTTTACGTGTTTGTGATTCACCTTCCACTAAAACTCGTGAATTGCAGCCAATGACTATACCCATAGAGGCGAGAAGGTGAAGGAAAATGTTACACAGTGATGGAGTCACTGGATTTGTTGCTCTTGATTTTGTTGCATTTTCTAGCTGTTCAGAAGGATTTATAGCAAATCTCCGTACTTGGTTGTCAAATGAGTTGGGTTTGGCTAGGCCCTTTCTTGTTTCTGTATTAAAACCCCTGTATTTTCCTCCAGAACAACTTAAAACATTTTGCATGTCTCAAGTTTTAGCCATGTCTGAACTGTAAAGTCCTCACAATTACAAGTTTGTCTTCAGTACATCGAACATGGGAAGATGGGAAAGCGCAAATGAGGTGAGTTCCAGTCTAAACTTTTTACAGCTAGTTAAAAAAAAAAATAAATAAATGCAGTGGCCTCTAAATCCATGTGGCAAATCCATTACACAAAGAGTACCTTTGGCTATTTTCTGAAACACATGGACATATTCAAGAATTAGAGGGTGGAGCAGTGCTTCCCAGGTAGCCCCATATTCCTGCAAGGATAGAGAAATGGACAGAAAAACTGCTGCTGTAGGCTGTTGACCCAGCAAAACATGAGCTGTGATGTGGCAAAAGCAGGCTAAAATTACTCTGTAAAATACAAAATGACAACTAAGTCTAAACGCAAATATTTTGCAGAAACACATCCCATTCAAACCCTTTTGCTGGAACACAGACAATGCTCAGCTGGAGGCTTGCCAGCTGCCTGGCAGCACCAGGTGCTGAAGAGCCTCGTTTTTCAGGGTCTATTGCTCCAGGGCTGCTTCACCATGTGGATGGATCTGCACCTCCAGGGCTCCCAGGTTATCTGCTTCACATTGTGGAGTCTGGAAATCAAGAGAACCTTAACCTGAGATGAATGCCTGAAGGACTGACTTCTCACTCCTTAGCAGGGAGCCATCCATCCATGGTGTCTGTGTTACGGTTTACTTTGGCTTTTTTTTTCCTGTTGTTTTTAAGTCACTGTTTCAGAATTATCAGCTTATCTGCAAAACTTTGTTTATAATAAATAGATACTTGTGTAGGATCCAGTGGAAAATCAGATTTTGTAAGGCCATCTAGCCCTTCTCCCACCAACAGACAGAGCTATCTATGCCTAGACCTTTCCTACAAATGTTTGTTTTGACCAGCACTAGTTGATCTTACTGTCCATGACAAGGTCGAGAAAAGGACTTGGACAGCCAATATTGTGAGGCTGAGTTACGCAGCATGGCAACAGCTAGCACGTACATGTTGTTGTGGGAGGCACAGCATCTGCAGAATTTCTTTAAGTCTGTACTACTGTATAGCCAGGATGACCTGCATCTGACCAACCTCTAATTTCTGCCGGGAGAGACTGGGTGAGCCACCTCACAATGCATGTGTGGCCATGAAATCTGCAACATGGATTTAAGTTTGTAACGGAGATAATCCATTCTGGATTTTGTATAATAATAAGTACTAAGCAATAATCAGCTAATTAAAAAAAGTCAGGAGGATGAGGTAAACAAGGAAGAGGGAAATACACTATAAAAACTGAAGTGCCAAATTACTTTTTAATAATCAGCAAATATTGCATGTCTTTTTTTTAATAATACAGGAGAAATTTATACTTAGATTTCATTAACATATTCTAAAACTTGGCATATTATAAAAAATTGTTTACAGAGGAAAAGCAGCCTTAATAGGTGCTCCAATCTGTCATTAACCAAAAAAAAAAAAAACCTTAAATCACTAAACAAAGATCTTGCTTGGGGTGATTTGCTGTCTATCTAACCAACAATATTCATGATTACTTCACATTTGAATCATTTGACACATTCTTTGTGAGACCAAAACTACACATTTGGAAGTGAAAATAAGAAAAATATGTTTGTTAACAATTTGCATAAACCCTGATTTCAGACCAGACAGTGCAAATTTGTCATGTGTCATGAGAAAAAAACACAGATTGAAGGGGATATCTTGGGGAAGTAGTAAAAAGCAGAAACACGAGAAGCCAAAATCTTACCAGCCATTTGTATTTACTTTAACTGTGTCAAACATTCAGTCAAGTTAGTAATAAGCACACAGGTCATTAAACAACTTAATTGAATTTGAGTGACATCTGCTTTTGAGCAATTAGATGGCACAGCATATTTTCATAATGAAAGAATTGACTTAATTTCCCTCTTCTCTCACTGAAAGTTTATTAAGTAGTTCAGCCATTAAAGTGCTTATTTATTAGTGATGCCCAGATGGCAAACCACTATAACTGTAAAGAATAGCTGAGCCATGTCAGACCTTAATTAAGTGACTGCAAATTAGACGAACATCACTCAAAATATAGAGGCTGAAATTACACTTTTCTGCCATTATAATTCCATAGTGATTTGCAGAGAGAAAAAAAAAATCGAAATATGACTCATTCAGAAAGTAAACGTAGCCACAACATAAGGAAAATGTGTGATATCCCTGGTGTTACCCCTTCAGCAAAGCTCTGTCACTGGCTCCTGTTGAACTTCCAACCCCTGAATACTCTTTCTTATGCACATTTGCAAGGTGCTATCACTCCTGTACTTAACGTGCCCTCGATGGGAACTCAGGGTACTCAGAAGCTAAAGGATTAAGTGTGGAGTCTGTCATACATATTTAGCTATAAATCTGTCTTATTTCCTCACTCTGAAAGGAAATGAGCATGTAACAGCCATGCACAATTTTTTCCTAAGTGTAAGTAGTGCAACACGGAGTGAGACAGGTGTCTTTCTTCTCTGATTCAACTGGTTCGTTTAACATGTGCCAGCTCCTGTGGGACTGGTTTCTTGGGTGAACGTAGAGACCCATAGCCCACCCAGGCCCCATCTTAGCAGTTTTTCTGTCCCCAAAGACCTTCTTTACAGAGGATGGAGAAAGGAGTTGTGATCTAGACTACAGTGGATTTGCATTTCCTGGTGATCCACAGGTACCACTCAGGACAGTTTTCTGCCTGCTTTGCACAAAGACAATGGAAAAGACATCCAAAGACCAAGTTTATTAACAAAGGATCATGGCAAATTTAAGCCCTTTATAAACAGAGATTTATGGTTCCCTATGAGATGCAGTTTTTGGCAGCCGGATTTTTCTGTGGCTCAGCTTCTTTTTTTGTTGCGTGTTTCTAAACTGAGTACTTGGGCAAAACTATCACAGCTTAAATAACAAAAGCAAATGTTATTCAATGTTTAAAGTTCCCCAGAAATTCATCTCTCAGAAGCACAACAAGTGTTTCAATAACAAAATATAATTCTAAACCCTGATGGGAACTGTTGCAACCCAGGCATTCAATACTGTTATTTAAATAACTGTAGATACTAATTAGACCCACTGTCCAGGCTACTGCTCAAACACTGAAAATCAATTTAAGCTTAATGTTGCACATAACTCTTTTCCTAGTGTAAAGACTGTGAAAAATCTATAACACGTTTCACTTTTCCTTCAAATATTTAGAAGATTTTTCGATGTTGCCATCAACAAAACATCAACAAAACAAAACTAGGGAATAACGATTTGTAGTTGAATGCAGTCATGACACAAACCCACCGGTTCTTTTATTCCCAGCACAGGGTCCTTAGTCTATGCAGTGTCACAGGGACAATTGCTCAGGCAACGCACTGGAGGTGAGACAGATAGATAGTTCCTAAGTTCACCCTATTCCTTTTGGTTTTAACTTTTTTTCAGTTCCAGTGAAGACTGCTTCACAGCCAAGGTTGGTGTCACCCCCCCTGCAGCCACACCACCTCACTGCAGGAGACACTAGATGAATTTAGCCATGGTTTCAGGTCATCTGTTGAAAATGTCAACATTTTGATCTTGTGAATTGAAAAAGCCCCAGGTCATGCCACCTTTCTTGCATGAAATGGGAGGTGAATTTCACACTGGACGCACTAAGGATGAGAAAAGCAGACAGATCGAGGACAAAATAGCTGATGAACTGGTCAATGACACCTTCAATACATTGCTGATGCTGCTGAAATCAATAGGTGTGTTTTGCTTTCAGTTTCAGGAAAGGCTGGATTTCACCAAAAGCTTGCCTGTGCTTGACTCCTGACGGGATTTATGCCCACAGTTAATTGCTTAGCAGATCCTACTTTGAAGCTACTCTTGACTAATTAGAAATATGAACTCTCTGGCACAGTAGATCCCTAAACCACTAAGGCACATCAAAGGACATTATTCATCAGCACTGTTTCTTATATTCTTCCTCAGCTTTTGTCAGGTGGAAGAGACAGGGCTATATCTTACCAGATTTTTACAGTTAATTGACTTGAAATTGTCTTGCAATTACATCTGGAGAAAACCTGAAAGAGTTTGAGACTTCACAGTTCCCCTTGTAAATTTTTGATGAGCGTACCAACTCTTCCTTTAGCTCACATTGCTTACAAATGTAGAATACCTCAGGTTGGAAGGGACCCATATGGATCATCTAGTCCAACTCCCTGCTCTTCCCAGGACTACCTAAAACTAACCCATATGTCTAAGAGCATCATCCAGACACCCAAACTCTGACAGGCTTGGTGCCATGACCACTGCCCTGTGGAGACTGTTCCAGTGACCAGCCACCCTCCCAGTGAAGAACCTTTTCCTAATGTCCAAACTCAACTTTCCCTGATGCAACTCCATTCCATTTCCTCATGTTCTATCACTGGTCTCCAGAGACAGGAGACCAGCACCTCCTCCTCTGCTGTCCCCCATGGGGATGTTGTGGACTTCCATGAGGTCGCCCCTCAACCTTCTCTTCTCCAAGCTGAACAAACCAAGTGACCTCAGCCACTCCTCATAAGTCTCAGCATATTCCATTATAGTTTACCACTGGGTCTTATAATGCAAAGGAAGATAATACTCTTAATAAGATATTACTGTGGGGGTTTTTTTGGTCTTTTTTTTTTATGACTATCATATATTTATTCAACACTTAATAAACTAAATGGCCATCCACCTATTTAACCTTCTTAAAAAACCTTCCTTTGTATTATAAAATAGGTTTGGCTTCTTGTATCAGTAACTATTCTCACCATTTGTCTTTGCTAAAGGGATATCTTTGAAAGATCAGATATGCAGCACAGGAAACTATATATATACTCATTTATATATTTTCCTACTGTTCTCAGCTATGGGCCAGTGTGTCATTTAAAAGAAACTGGAGCAGCATAATCAATCTCAGTAAGGTTATGCCCTTTACTGTGACCAAAAAATTAGACTCCAGAAATACGATGTGCAAACCAGCAAAATAGTACCAACACCACCAAAAATTGTGGGGTTTAAAATATTTCCTGGAAGAAAAAAATGAAAAGGAAATAAAAGTACATCAAGAACTCCATATTACAAATTCTGCCAGGTTTACTTCTTTTATTCCAATAGTAATTTGTTAACGACTGTGATCCGATCTTATTTCCTGTTGTGTCTTTGTCATCTGGGAAGATTCTTCAGGAAGCAAAGAAAAGTCAGAGAATGCTACATGCCAGCAGTGACAGGTGGAGACCTAAGTGCTTTGTATCCTGCCCCCTGCCTAGTAGCCACTTCTCATGGAAATGAGAATAAAGATGAAACCATCACCATGTTTTTATTGTTCTTAAGATACTGTTTCCTTCTGACAGACAGTTTTAATGGCTTCTTATTAAAATAGCATATGTCTGGATCTAGTTTTTGAGTACTTAGTGGGTTGCACATTATCTGTTATTAAGCATATGTTGAGAATGATGAGTATAAATACTTTCAGATTCTTTTTAGAAAAGGGTCTGAAATTGCCATTTATTAACTGTTTTCAGTAAAGTAGACTCACTTCCCACTTGTGTAACTCTGAGGAGGATGTTTTGAGAGCCAATGTTTAAATTTCTAAAGGTAAAGAAATGCTTCTTTAGAATCATACTTTCAGAATCAAAAGAAATGTGTTAGTGGGAGTAAAAATAACAGACTCTTCAGTAGATGCTATATAGCAAGGTTTTATAGGCTGTTCTGCAACATATTCATTTCTAACTAAGGCCAACATATAAACTTCTTTATTCAGTTTTAAAATCCAAGTGTCTCACTCCTTCTGCCCCCTTTATGCCAGAAGGGGACCATTTTGATTCTTGAGTGAGCAGGTTTTCATGCCACACAGCCAGACGTGCTCATTTACACCAGGGCTCTGGCTGTTTAGGACCTCAATCCTGGTGTTATTCCCTAGGTATCAGTGGAGTATGTTCAGAATTAAAGTATTCTCATTTAATATCATAATTCTGGGAAGGTCACTGATATGAGGGACTAAGCCTGGGTCAAGAATACAACTGAGCTAAAATAGCTTTAGAGAAGCAGTTGGCTAGTGCCTTACAAACTTGGCCACCCCAGATCACATGCTGGGGGACCTGAATTTAGCTGTGCACTACTTACATGTAATCAATGCATGTGGGAGGATTCTTAATGCTATGTTTATGTCCCAGTTTGAGGTAAAACTGAACCAATTTTATGTTCCGGAATTTTACATTTTAGCTAGGCCTCCTCTAACTCTCTGAAATTAACGGCATATTGTGGAGAAAACTGCTC
>JAOXNO010000001.1:23633135-23654467 GCA_028565335.1 Limnodromus scolopaceus
TGGGACTTCCCCAGTGCCTGCTGGTGACGGGACTGTCATCCTGGGAGCTTGATATGGTTTTGTATATACTGTATCTATTTCATTATCTTCTTTTTTAAAATTATTTTAATATTAATTCTTCATTAAAGTAGTTTAGTTCATTCTAAACTTTTGAATCTCCTTATCTATTCCTCTCTTCTTTTTTTTTTTGGGGGGGGGGGGAGCAAGGGGAAGGGCTATCTGTCGGTCCGGTTGGGGTGATTTTGGCTGAAACCACATTTATTAACGTCAACAGCAGTCCAAGATCAGATGTACCTTAAAAAAAGAGACATGGAAATACGTTGTGACCTAAGGGTCAGATAGTAGAAGAATTGCCAGATTCTGACCGGCAAACCTCTAGAAACAGCCTCCTCTCAGCTGCTGCTCTGAATCTGCCTTGGCAACTTTTGCTGAGCATTAAAATACCTTTTCAAATTTGATGGATAACAACATAGAAGTTTATTGTTGTAGATATTATTTCAATTTTTTTACATCCATTCTAGTGTTTCTTGTAATTTCATACTTCTAATCTTAGCACCAGGGGAAGAGAGGGACTTTGATCAATGCTCACATTATATTTATTATTTGTATTGCCGCTGCACCCAGGAGTCCCAATTAGTATGGATATTTCCAAACACCAGTTAAGCAAATGCAAGCAGAAAATATTATCTAAAACACTTATCTTTGGTAACCCCATAAATTTATTTCGTAAGCTATATTTTATGCAGAGGATGCATAATCTGTTAAACTACTTCATACGTTTTCTTGAAAACACATGACATGTTAGAATTGATCAAAATGAACTCTAAAGCATCAGGCCCTGATCTTGCAGGAAAGTGGTGGGGAGGGAGGTTGGGCTTTGGGTTTTTATTAGGAAAAGATTGCTCTCTGTGTATGCTAGTCTTACATTGTTCTCAAAGCATCGGACATCAAATACTTTTTGAGACAAGATATTATGATAGATGGACTGACCCAGCGTCTGCAGTTCTTGTAGTATTTGTATTCTTACATTATTATGCTGTCACCATGCTGACTATGAAACAGATGCTTCTTTTATCTTCTTTTTATTGGAAGAATATATAAGCCCTCCAATCAGCAAAGAGAAGTCTAACAGATGCAAAGTTTGTTTATTCTTAGGGAAGAATTTTCTTAATGAGCTGTTTCTATTGTGTTTCTTAAAGACTCATTATATTTGTAGATGAATTTACAACCTTACTATAATTCACAAATTACACACTCTAAATATAGGAAATACTGTACAAATGGATCAGCAAGCGCAATTTACCACAGCAATCCAATTAAACAGGCTGATTTTCCCTTTAACTCTTAAGGAATAGGTACAAGCTTGGTCTTCTATGGCTTGCTGCGATACCTTCTATTTTGCAGGGGAGGGAGCTATTCCCTACACATTTTAGGATGTGGATGTGTAAAACCAACGTGCTAAAGAGAAGTGCAGCAAGTGAAGCTATGAGGGATAGGCTAGGGATGCCTGTGAAACATATATTGTTTTGTTCTGTCTCCAAAATTAAAACAGATAAATAGAGATGATAGTAACAGAGGAAATGCTCTTTCCCACAGACCTTCAGCCTAACAGCATATTCCAGCCATTTGCTTTGCCTCTACGTACACACCTCCTCTAGGGAGGAAGGAATATTTAGCTGAGTCTTCTGGTCCCTCTCTACATAAATGTGTCTGCACACATTTGGTGGTGTTAATGCCACAATCGTTTTTGCCAATATAAAATCAAAATAAATGTAATTCTTCTACCAAATCCTGTCCAGTTGTTAGCATCTGGCAAAGGATTTCCATCCCAGATTTGTGGTCCCTCTGCCAGTCTGTCCGCACAGTGAGGCTGCACTAAGGCCCCTTAAACTATAAGCTGGAAAGTCAAAAAGTGCCGAAGGAGAAGCTGTTTGGAGATTGGTAATGTCTTTACCTGTGGCATCAGTAACACACAACTCTTTGGGCAAATTACAGGTGTTTATTGCAGGGCAGGCTGCAGGTGCCTTCTGTGCAAGTGAGAACGTGGGCAATACCCTGCACTCTGTGTGTGTGTGTGCGCATACATCAGTTTGTCCACCTGTGTGGTACCTGGGGGAGTAAAATCTGAGTCAAAAACGGTTTCCTGTTTTATCCATACACAGCCCCAAACTAGTATTTAAAATGGGAGAAGTATGCATTAAAAGAAAATAATTTGGAAATATTGATAGTGACAGCTGGAATTATCTCTGCCTCCTCTCATTTAGTTCCCAATTCAAATTTCTGTAAAGGCCCTATTTATGCTGCATAACAGTTAACACAGCAAATTGATGCAATTTCAACACAGCCTAAACCACACAGATGAAACATATACAGAAACATATTCACTACATTAACTTGCACTGTAAGTTGCAAATCGCAATAGGATAGATTGCATTGTCTAAATACTTTCTAAAACTCACAGAACACCCTCTGGGTGGGAGGCCAGAGAATGCAAAATAACTTCTTAGGCTTTATGGCATCCCCCAACCCCTGCCTTCCCTTCCCAAGATGGTGTTCATTAGTATAACATGTTTGTAGGGAACTGGATATTCCTTCACACCTGCCTCTTCATGCAAAAGGTCAAGCAAAATACCAAACGTGACTCAAGTTCATAGAACCACTTGATTGGAGAGACATTGCTGGAACTGGTAGGGTTGAAATGTAACTTCCTCTGTTCTCATTTTGCTCTGTAAAGTTGACATATTTTTTTTTTTTTTAATTAGTCTGCTTTTTCTTTCTCTTTAGCTTCCAAAGCGGAAATGTGATTGCCAGAAGCCCACCAGTTCATCATCTCAGCAAGCCTACTTGGACACAAATTGGAGGAAAAAAAAATTGTAATAAAGAACATACTTGTTTTCATACTGACTGATGGTTGTTATGGAATATAGAGGAAGAACAATTTTAACAGTCATTGTCATAATTTTGAATGGTGTCCTCCTCTTCTCTATCCTTCTTCCGTCGGGCAATTGTACTTACGGATGTTAATAGACTTTTCATTTCTGTGCAAATTTTCCTCCTGCAAAACAGCTACAAACATTGGTATAAATTGCCTGCAAAATCCTCTTTAAAAGTTCAATTTATGTCTATATTGAACACATTGATGTGAAGAAAAACATGAGAATTGTGCTCATTATTACACAGAGAGGTTCTTCAGGCTAGAGAAACAGCCGTCTTTTGCTTCTGCCTTGGAACTTAACGTCCACCACCTAATACTATTTATTACCTATATACAAATAATTTTGATATAGTCTTACATTCTAAGGCCTTTACTGAGTAAAAAAACTAAATAAAAAAGTGTTATATTCTTATAAGACAGATTCATGATCAATATTTGCATTTTAAAAGTGATATTTATGTGCCATTCTTGGTACAGTATTTTTCTGCAAGTATCACTATAATTCACTCAGTTTTATGATAAATATACTGTAAAAAACTCCTCTGCATTTCACTTTTGTTTTGTATTTTTTCTTGGCTCAGAAAAAGGAGCTTCAGGAGCTTCAAAGCCATCTAATCTATATGTCTGGACCCTTTTTGTTTGATCTTGGAATGAAGCTCTATTTATTCCCTCCTGTCAGTCAAAGCAGTAAGAGCAATCTGATAAATAATCTTATGCATACATCACTTTGGGGTCCCACAAGATGGACAAATAACTACATATGATTGCAAAAACCCATCCATTTGGCTGCATTTGGACAGCTTGACTTTATTTTCACTCATGATTATTTGCCTGAGTAAAAACAAGCAAAACAGCCTGGAGGCAATGAAAAATAGTATCAACAACAAACAACAGTCAGATCAAGTGTCTGATCAGTCAAATCCTTTTTTTGTTTTCGTGTGTTTTTTTGGCCCTGGGAAATGCCCATTTGTAGTGAAGAGATACTGGCCTGAGCTGAAGCCAGAAAAAAATACCTGAATCTTTGAATGGCCTTCAGGTCCTCAGGAGAACACCAGGAGCTCAGCAGAGCTTCATCACTCCTAGTGTTTCTGGACTGCCAGGGTTGCAGGTCCCCATTTTGGAGTTATTCTGTGAGTGCAGCTGACAAAGTATCTCATACACTCCTCCGCAAATAATTTTCCTTTTCCATTCACATTAAGATTTCTGTTGCCAATAGCGGTCAGGAAGCACTTCCTCCTGCTAGTGGATGGACAGGCAGAACGCTGCTCCACTACTGCTCGGTCACCAGCAAGCTTCTACACACAGGTTTTCACCTGGCTAGTTGGGATTACTTCTCACTGAGTAGGCCACGTAAAGTGCCCTGGGGAGCAGAAGTGAGGGCCATGTTCACTTATTTCCCAGGGAAGTCCTAGTTCTAGTTATTTCCCCATGGAAGGTACTAGTCACTAACCTGTTATGCAAAAGATGAGTGTCTAAACTCTCATTTCTGGAGCCATTCTTTCTTCCTTCCTTCTTGTTCCTGTAACTCCTACATTCCTGACTACACAAAGGAAGGAAAAAGCTGCACTGGTCTGAAAACAGTCGTCTTCCAGGCCAAGCACCTTAACCATTAGAACATAACAGAAAAATTGGCTGCTGCTACTACAGTATCATCAACTTCAATTGTTTTGGATCAGACATTTAATGCTTTACTACCTGTCAACGTCAGAGCTACTAAAATCTCTTCTTCCTTCAGTAATTATCTATCTTTGCTGCCTCATTTCTCCTGCCACCCATTATGCCCTCCCCAGCATTCACACTTGATGCTTCTCACTAATCTCTCTAATACTTCTTGTTGCATTCTCCATTAGTTACAGCTATGAATTGCTAAGATGCAGCATATTTGAATAGTTCACTTGCTATCTTGTTGTTAAATACTTAAGTTGCAGCTCATCAGTTTAATTTTTATGCTGCTACAGCAGGATTGCTGAGTTTTCAATGGTAATAACAGTAGCATCCTTAGAGGATATTCAGAGATGGGTATTGTTAATGGTACTCAAACTTCATCAGTCTTGCACTGAGGTGAGTGTATTTTTTTAGAACTGCCAAAGTATCCCATGAAACATCATTTCTCTTTTTAAAGCACATCTCAGCAGAAATGGCTAAAAACTCTCACTCTCATTCTGACTAAGCTGCTGTGGGATTTAAAAAACCCTTGTGAATTAATTGCTGTGATCCCAGAGAAAGAGAAGAATGTGTTGCTCCCCCTTTTACATTTTTTTAGAAATTTTGTGTCAGACTTCTTTTGTTTACTTCTTTTTTCAATCATGACAAATCACATCAGATAAAAAATTCAACAATTCAACAGCATGATCAGCAAGTAGGAGCATCTTCCTGTAGCCCTCAAACATCCTTGATTGCTTGTTAAGAGAGAGGTCATCTCTTTTCAACTTTCTGTAGCCTCAGAAGAAAATGCATGTAGGGTGGAAAGAGTTTTCTGCAGGTCTGCTATTTTCTTTGTGGCTGCTCTCCTTCCTTGGTCTTAATTTTTAAGCCATACAACAGAGATTTATTTGACATCTCAATGTAAAGCAACAATCCTGTGTTTTCTGAGGGTGTTTCCACAGCGTCTGGGAGATCTTTGCTGGAGAATTTTAGAAACGAGCTACACAAATATCTTCTAGATACTGTCATTAACTAACTTGCCTCATTGCTGGAAAGTGAGGTTTTTTGAAGGTGTTTCTCCAGTCCCCAGCTCTAGAGAAGGGGATGCTATGCTGGTGCCCCACCATGACAGCTTAGGACAAGATTGCTTTGTCTAGCCTTCCCTTACAACATCTAGATCTTAAGATGTCAGAAATAGCAATACTCTGGTAACAGGAGAGGAAAAAAAAATAAAGCTGCTCCTACAGTTCTGTGATTATGCACAGCAGGGGAAAGCAGCAAGAAAAACTAGGAAGTTAGTGTCTCAGTTGTAGAGAGCCATGTACCAGCACCCATGAGTGACACAAAATGTCACAGTTAGCAGAAATATGATAGACATATTTCTACAGGGGCAATGCAGCATTCTTAACTATGTGTGCGCATTTGTGTGTGGTCAGCAGTGTCCTTAAAAAATAAAGCACATATTAATGAAATGATATTACCATTCCTAAAAGTAGGGCCACACTGAGCTGTGTTGTTCAACTTGACAATGACTCTTTAAGATAACAAATTACTGCAGACCCTGCACAGCTGGTACCAGGATGCATCACCAAATATATTTTTAGAAATATGTTGTCAAGCAAAAAAGTAAAAAAGGGCAAGTGTTGAAAAGTATGAATTCAAATATAATCAGTAATAACATCAGCTGAAACACTTTGCTGTGTGAAGGTACAATATACTTGCACTCTGGCTCTTTTGTGAATACACAATTAGCATAATAGTTAGCACTCTCTTATTAATAGGCACCAATAATTTCATCAGTTGTTGTCTGCTTGCTCTGATAATCTGCCAAGCTATTAGTCCATGTTAGTCTGATATAAAAGGCACTCTAGAACATGTGGATAGAAATACGTCAAAAAGTGGTACTCAGACACAATAATGATTGTTAGGGTGGTCACTCATTTAACAGGCTGGTCTGTAAAATACCGGCAGGGTTCCCATTATTGTATCCAGCGTATTGTTTCAGGGAAGTGCTGCTGGAGGTGTTAGCATTCAGAGTTTTAAACACCTCTTGTTGCAGCCAAGGTCCTGCTGTTTCTCCTTCATGCTCACAGCCAAGACCACTCCCCTCTCTTTCACTCCGTGAATAGCAATCATAGAGAATCAAGAAAAAAATCTTTAGCGGGCTATATGGCTGAGATGGAGAGGCATTTTGCTCAGAAGGGGCAAGATCTTACACTTCACATGACTTAGAAGCCATTTCAGCGTGTATTCACTGTATGCAGCAGGTATGGGGTTAGAGGAGCTGCCAGTCCTTTGGGGGAAGCTGCTAATTGAGCCTTCGCAGTCTCAGCAGGGTGCAGAGAACACCTGCACGTTACCAGTGCTGAGGTGCTCACTGGCATCACGTCTTCGGATTTCACCTGCACCCCTTCCGCCCCTGTGTTTGGTGACTGGTACTTTAGCTGTCATTACCAGCAGACAGACAAATTTCCTGACAGGATGAGCCAGGGGCAGGGTACCCAAGGCAGGGGGTGCCTGTGTGCGAGGGGAGGACTCCAAATGCAGCCCTGCCATGAGCCTGCAGTGCCTCAAGGTCCTGCCCTCACACCTGCAAGAGAGAAGAGCCCAGGCTGCCTCTGCAGTGTGTCCACAGCTCTGCCGCCAGCAGACCCCCAGCACTGCAGAGGTCCTCTAGGGGCAGCTGGTGCTCCAAGGCAGCTGCGAGTCATCCCTGGGGGGTCTCTCGCAGTAGAAGCCCAGAACAGGCTCTTGCCGCCGATACACTGATAGCAAAGAATCCAAAGCGAGAGAGAGATTCACCTCTGGAATGCTTCTCTATCTGTGGAGGGCTGCAACAAGTATTTTTGGCTGGAATCATTTCTCAGTGAAGCATTTTCTGTGTAAATATTTTTAGCATAAAAACTTGGGTCTTTCTTGCACAATTCAGACCTGAACAGAGAGTGAGGATTCCACAGGGGCACAGGGTGGATTAAGACTTAAGAGTTCCTATTTATCCCCTGTAGTTTGGTATAAGTTTTGCACAGGACTGCAGCACACTTTTTTTCTCCTCTTATTTCCCTTCTATGTCTGGTGTTCCAGCTCCCTTTACCTGTGTTGGTGACACAGAAGTCATGTTCTGGCCCCACTTTGCCATCTTCTGATGATTTGCCTGTTTGTGAGTGACAAGTGATGAACTACAGTGCCATACCTTCCTCCTGAACATATTCCATTCAGCATAGGTGTGTTTGCCCCTCCGCAACACTTTGCATTTGTGTTACTCCATCCCACGTATGTTGTAACAGTTCTTGTTAACTATGACACGTGACTTTTGTTCAAGCTTGTCTCCTGCATTGCTCAGAGCTTTCTTTCAAGTTTCCTTAGCACTTCAAATCCACATGGTCTGTCTCCATGAGAAAGTCTGGAAAGCTGAAGAAAAATCAGTTGGACAGGTTTTGATTCAAGCAAGGTTGAAAACTTACAATTCCATCATTTCCTGATCAGAAATTTTGCCCCTGCCTGACCAAAACGTGGCCAAAGTTAGGAGTGCTAAACTTGGCTCCATCTTGCTCATGCTTAAAAGACAACTTCACTTCAAACGTTGCTTCAGAAGTCTGAAATATATGAACATGTATGGCTGCCGCCAGGCAAAGTTTTGTAAATTTTAGGGACTATGTGAGTGCTATAAACTAGCCTCATGTCCAAAGTGGGCCTCTTAGAAAGGTCAGGATTCTTCTTCTGAGATCCAGAAGTGGCCTACCTTAAGAAATGGACTGTTAGAACATATGGCCCAGTAAACTCATGGATGGGCAACCATCATTTAGGCCGTTTGCTCTTTCTGGAAGCACACATCTAAATGTGCATCCAATTTGGAAAGAGTCTCTTCAAATCGCTAGCTTAGAGAGTCTGAGAAACGTGGAAGGCCGCTGGTAAAATAGGCCAGGTTAGTTTTGCTCCTCATTCTGTAAATACATTAAGGAGCCCAATAATGCACAGGCAGTAGGTGGTTAAGAGTGGAGAAGTAATCTTCCTTCAAATATTTACTGAGCATGCGACTTTTAAATTCTCTGAATACTGTCCACGGTATTTTTAAGACACTCAAATGCCTGGAGTAGGGAAGGGGGATTCCCCTGACAGACCCGTGACAGGAGATAACTACCCTCCTGGCACAGTTCTCTGGCCTTTGATGTGTGGGTGGCAGCAGTAGAAGGTCGTTATCCTCCATAAAGCTTTCCCATTAAAAGGGGGTTTAAGAGCAACATTTTGGATGGCAAACTGCTGCTCAGATTCGGTATTCTTGAACTCAGCTCCAGATTCTATAGGGTTTTGCCGAGCCTCTTCCCACCCCATCCAGGAGCCTTCATCTCCTCTCTTGTTTGTCAGATCCCAGTCTCCTTCTCCATTTCCCCTTCCTCCAGACTTAGAGGTTTTCACTCCCTCAACCTCATCCTCTCCCATGTCCCTTTCCACTCAGTTCCCCACCCCCTAGGTGC
This sequence comes from Limnodromus scolopaceus, assembly GCA_028565335.1. NCBI lineage: Eukaryota > Metazoa > Chordata > Aves > Charadriiformes > Scolopacidae > Limnodromus > Limnodromus scolopaceus. The sequence goes on from JAOXNO010000001.1 coordinate 23,642,187, forward strand.
CTCCCCTGCAAAACTCCTGTCTTCCTTCCTTTTCTGAGGTTGAGATTCTTTTCTGATTCCTTTCTGATCTCTGGTTAGAGCAGGGAGATCAGTAACAACATGAATGGTAGAAGGAGAAATTTCCTTCCTTTTGCTCACTGTGTTTGCAGCCAGGTATGTCTTCATGGCACCAGTAACTGGGATGAGCAATTTCAGAGAAAGTCCTGATTTGGTGCTGTTCCCTCAGGATGGTGAATGTTGAGCTCACAAACACTGGTGCTGGCACGTGTGTGGCTGGTATCAAAGTGCTGGAGCATCTGCAGGGAAAACAGAATGTGCACCAGGCATCTTGCAGAGAGAAAAAACAGCTCGAGTGGAATAACATTTTGAGGAAACAATAAAAGAGCACCTCCTCTTTCTCTGTCCTTTTGCAATACATTTCAAGCTTCTGCTTGAAAGCTTCCAAGGGAAACAGGTGTCAGCATTTCATAGTGATCAAACAATAGACTGTTTCCTTAATGCTTTACCCAGAAACTTTACAAGAAAATAGCGTAAAAATGCAGCCTGAAGCAAATAATCCCTCTCAGTTTTGCCAGTTTCTAGGAAAATGGAAAAACTCTGGAATTAAATTTAAGGTCAGCTTCAATTATAGGCGTCATTACTGTTCTGTCCCTAAAAAAAGCTTGGCATTGTTTAGATTTTCCTGGAATTTTAAAATCATTTTAGCAACCAGAGGAAATGGATGGTGTTTCTAAAGCTCTTCTCCAGTAGTCTTATTCACTGTTCATTATTTGCAGCTTGATGGTGCCCGCAGGTCCAAACAGCATTGGAACGTCATGTTTTTGACACTTTATAGGTGTTTTGCTGCAACCCAGTCACATCCACAACACCCTGGAAATATCAAGACAATTAGAGGACCAGAAATAGTGATCATCTTGTAAATAAGGGGTACCAAATAGTGGCCAGTTGAAGCACTGGCTCAAGGGTATACTAAAAGCTCTCTCTCAGAGCCAGCTACTGAGCTTGTGTCTCCCAAGGTCTTACCCCTACGAGCATCCTTCCTTTTCCAGCTGTCTGAAAAATGGGAGATAACTGGCTCTGCTGGGTAATTATGTGTGAGAGTAAAGGAATTTGAAATGTGGCACCCTTCAAGGCTCTTTTCCTTTCCCATTTCCCATGCTGTAAATACGGAGTCTCTTGGTGAGATCATTACTGAACACAGGACGGAGTATTACTATTATGCTGATGAAGCAAGATATATTTTTCTGGCCCTGTAGCTGCAGGGCCTGCTCCATGGGAAATTTTGAAAGATGCTGTTAACTTAACACGTCAAGAGTTATTCATCCCCAAACCCAAGAAGCTCCATGCTCTTGGCAGAGGTCACACACCTCGAGAGGGTATTTACAAGTCCCCAGCCTATCACCACTCTGCATATGCTAACAGAGCCCTTTTTATTACTTTTATTCAGTAGCGTTATTCCAAGCCCCCATCACAGGACTCTTGGCAGGGCAGCTGACGTCATTGCAGCTGTACATTATCTCAGTGTGATGGGCAATTGTGACACATTATGTCCACCCAGCAAATTTTTTGCATCAGCTGCTGCTTATTATTTCTAAATCTTTCACCAGGCTTTACGTTGGCTATATTTAAGAACTACTCACTGAGCTCTAAACTGGTGTGCTCATACACCACCCACTGTTGAAACTTTCCACCATTGAATATGAAGTCAGCTGGATAGCTTAATTCTGTTATGACAGCCCTCCAGAATAACATTCCTTCTACATCACATCTGTTCCCATTTATCCATTCCCAATGTTATGAATTTAGACTGAAAATATGCCTCTATGTTCTTGATTTTAACATTAACTTACAACACAGAATAGAAAGTGTGACATATACACTCTAGTAAGTGTATGGCAGAGCACGTGTTTGTGTGAAACAGTACGTGTGCATATGTGCATTTACAATGTACAGCGTTATAAAAATTTAATTAGTATTAAATTGGACTATGCAAACTGTACAAAAAATCTATTGTATAGATTTCAGGATATCAGTGTTATGCATTTTTATATTCCCATAATAAGCACTCTAAGAAATACTGTGTAACTTTTCTATTTGCTCTTCTATGTGCACAGTTGCATTCCAAATGCTACTCAAGATTATACTCTTGTACTGTCACAGAATATGTAAATATTTTAATGCAAAATGCATATACTGTGACTTGTGCCCAAAAGGGTATCCCCTAATTTATAAGTGCTTGATGAAGATGTTTAGATTTTATTTGGTTTTATTTATTTTTGATAGCACAGCAGGAAAGCTAGTGTGCAGGGGACAATCTTGATGGATTTGCTATGACAGATCTGGTGTTTTATAAAATCTTCTACCCCAAAGAAATCTGTTCTCCTGCAGTGATGGCTCATGGGAAACTCAGATCACTTCCATCAGCAACGATGCATTGGTAACATTACTGTATTCAGATGTTGGGGACTCGTTTTAGCTTAAGATTTATACAGTGAACTTAAAGAAAGCACGGGGTTTTCTTGGGTGGCCTCAGAGTAGCTGTTGTGCATTAGTTCCCAGCACAAAGATACCTGCAATATTTATATTTTTCCTTCCATTTTGCTACCCTTCCTTCACAGTTGCTCAGTCACCACCCTGTATTTTTCAGGGAATAAAGCTACTCTCGCCACCAAGAACACTCCAGGGCCCTCCGATGAGAAACCCCTTCCCCCACACATGGCCTCAGAGTCTCACATCTGTCTGTCTGAAGTCATTAATCCAAAGACTTCAATGAAGGCGGGATTCTCACGCTAACAAGCTGGCAGATTGGTTTGTGCTCTGTTTCCTGGCTCCGCTACAGCCTTCCCTGCAAGTGGTTAGAAAGAGCAGCCCCTCATTTTAAGCAATGCTCAAGTGGGTTGCTCGAGCTGAATTGTGAGTGCTTTTCAGAGAGACTCAGTCTCAAAAACAGAAGGAAGGATCTTCATGAACATAAAAGCACAGCCCTTTCCTATTTAAAATATTAATCGAATATATTTTTAAAATTCTTCACGTGAATCACTCCTGATGTCCCTTACCTTTGTAATGTTGGAGGGGACGTGACAGAAGCCTTAGCTCATGGAGAGGTACAATTCATCCAGGCTCAGACTGGGTGATGCTCATGCGTTTCCCATGAAATATGTATGTGTGTGGCTCACTCTACAGTAACCTTACATTTTATCATCATCCAAAAGAAATACAGTTTGACATTGGCTGCTAAGAGCAAAAAAATAAGCATATCAAAACAGATAACATTCATTTCATGGTTAGACTATAATAATTCTGAACCTACAGCCTGTAAGTAGAACTAGAGAGAAAACTAAATGCAATAAGCTTTCTTTCAAAACAGAGTTATTTAAAATGGGATTCTAGATTATTTGGTGGATTTTGAATTACTATTTTTTAAAACATTTTTAATCATCTCTTCCAGCCAATAATATATTTTCCTTCTGGAAAACATATAGCTTTCTCTGTTGTTCAGGATCCCATGGAATTAAGTTCTGTGGGAGGTCAATAACACATTTCTAAAGCTCTTTACAGCAACCAAATGGGATCCTTGACCTTTTTTTTTTTCTGGTCCCTTTATGCCATGAAGTACACCTATTAAAAAGCAGCTAAGGTAAGTGAGCTTTTCCTGATTTAAGAAAATTGCTGATTGCCAAACACCACCTAGGATGGCTCTGAGACGCCCCTCAGGAGGAAAGAGGGCTGCGGATAACAGTCCAGCGCACTATTTCTGTGAGCATCCCTGAACCCCCAAAGCAGTTTTTAGAAGCTTTAGAATCAATGTAGCTCAAAGGCAATTTACTTTAACTCTGTCCCTGTGCCTTTGCTGGCCTGATTAGCCAAGAACAACCACAGCCAGAAATTTGTCCCACAAGTCATTCACTCACCACTCAAGTGAAGACATTTCTGGTACGGGAAATGACCGCACTCTGTGTCAAGATATCTTCAGTCCTGTAAAAAGCATCCTGGAATTTATTAATGGGCATGGCTAACAAGTGCCTCCTCATGATATTTCATTTGACAGAGACATTCTGGTAACAATGGTGCTTGCTTAAATTAGGGTAATCACCCATCATTTTAATGGAATCATACTTGCTCATGCAGCAAGCTGAGGTTTCCACCTACACAGACATGAGTGCTGATGCAATTTAGGTAGAAAAAGCACAGCCTAATATAACATGACCACAAGCAGCTTTTACCAATGCCCTCAGAAGCCTTGTGTGGTCCAGGACATCTGTGATCCAGAAGACCAGTGACAGAAGAGCTGGAATCCCTGACTGCCCCTTCTCCTCAATGACCTGCTGACATTACCAGTGACTTTATACTATGTCCTCATTAAGAGATGCTGGTGAATTGGAACTATGCTGTAGAAGGTAATAATTTCAGTCTTTAAAAGAAATACAGAAAATTATGCTAATACAGAAAATCAAGCTATCTCTAAAAGAGGTAACAGATAAGTCCCTTGGGGGCTGGACATGGCAGGGAGAGCCAGTTGCTGGTCACAGGGACCACTGAGAAGCCCAAATGAGGCATAACATGAAAACACACAAAAAATAACCTCCAGCTGCTGAGATGCATTTAGTAGATCTCCCTATTCATTGTTAACCTTCAGAAGCTATCAGCTTATCATGGGATATAGAAGTGGGAGGGAGGAAAAAAAATAAAAGAGAAGGAAAAACCAAAACAAAACAGAAAAGAGGACCCCAAACTCAAACAAAATATGAGATTTGACAACTAAGGGTGTGATCCAAATTCATTGCAGTGAATTGGAATATTCTCACCACCTTTAAAACACTCTGGATCTGTGCTTAAGTGAGAACAAAGATGACATGAAAGATAGAATGCGTATGAAATATATCATACAGTTTTAAATAACTCTTCTCCCCAGGGTGATGTATTTACTTATGAAGAAGAAAGCAAGCAAAATATACAGAGTGGGCTAGCATTCACGGAAAAGATGAACCATAGAAGACGACTTGTATGAGTAACAGCAAAGCATAAATCTTGTGCTTAACCTGTATGATTATTTCCAAAAAAAGCTGCACGATGACTTCAGTGATGAAAAGTAAGTATATTCTTATAATTTCATTAGACCACGGTCAAAGTGCTCCGTGGCTTTCAGGTTAAAGCCAAGAACAAGTTAATGATACCAAAGGAGATTGTTAAAAGATATTGTTAAAAAATAAATGCAACAACAGTCCAAAATTAGGGCTGCTTCTGTAGAAGAGAGGTGGGCAAAACTCATGATTCCCAGATATACGTATTTATTATTTGTTCTTATTGAAAGCAGGTTTGACAGAAAACAAGAAATAAAAAACTGCTATTGATAGCATGCAGGTAAGAAAAACAGTTGTATCCAGCCATTTAGTCCAGCTTAAAGGCATCCCTGAGTACACACTGAAAATACTCAGCCCTCAAAAAAATATTACTGAGACGTCATAAAGCATAGCTAGTGTAGCCTCAAACATCAATAAAGGGAAGAGCGGTTTATTAAACAAGGAGTCTAATTTCAAGCATATTCTGTAATGCGAAAGAACGGAACAACTGCTGAGGGGAAAAAGAAAATAAATGGAAAAAAGCCCAACCCCAAACACTCCTCTAAACATTCAAAGGATAATGGAACAATAAGCAGCACGGGTTCATAAGGAACATGAAGTGCCAAGGAAACGTGATTGCTTTTTTGATAGAACTGCAGAAATCCTGGATGAAAGATACACAGCATGATTTTAATAAAGGATTTAATACAGTGTCTCACTAAATCTCCCAAAATGAATTCAAATTGCTTTGGACGTAAGCACTGTCATGTAAATTGAAAACAGGTTGAAGGATCACAAACACCGGCTGATGAGAAATGGCAGCGGATTGCACCAAGTTGTGGGGAAGGATGCAGTGGGTCTCTTGTAAGGTATAAAGTTATTTCTTGTTTTAATAAATTCATTAATAAGCTGGGAGAAAAGGTAAACAGCATGTAAATGAGCTCTGCAGGTGAAATTGCAGTTGGAGTAACATTAAAGTGGCAGAAAATAACAAACTAAGGTCCAACTTTAAAAATAAGAAGGAGCCAGCAGCCAGCTACTGCATTGGAGAAGGGATGGTCCACAGCAGAGAACAAAGTACCTTGTACAGACAAAGCAATGGCCCACACTGAACCTTCGGAACGAAGGGCAGCATATGTGTGAGGGTTTGGAGTGCACTTCTTTGGACACAAAAGTTTATGTATGTTTGGGCTGCATATTTAGAATTTTAATGTGGCACAGGAAGGGAGAAAATACTCTGCGTGTGGAGGAAATGTAAGGTTTTAAGTGTTTACAATTAAATACATTTTAGCATTCCAAACTTGTCCAAGCCTTGAGATGCACACAGGAGGGAGAGAGGAGATCACAACACTGGGAGATAACAAGAGGGGCTGGGGACAAATAACCTAGAGTTGTCTGCTCCATGCTTTCAAGGGATGAGGCAGCTTCTACACCATAGAGGTTCCATTTTATTCCTTAAGCTGTTCTTCTTTTCGTCATGTTCTCTCAAGAAAATCAGTTCTTCCTCACTCATGACTTTTTTTTTTTCTGTCAGCCTTCTTCTCTCCCTCTTTGTCCTTCACAGAGTCTCTCTCAGATCCCCTTCCCCTCATTTTCTTCATTTCTCTTTATAGTTGCACTGGCTGCTTAAAAGCAACAACTGAGATACCATTCAACTGCCTCTGCCACTCTGAGATTTATGTTATCACGCAGTATTTAAAAGACAGATAGATGTGGTGCTTAGGGACATGATTTAGTGGTGGTTTTGGCACTCTTAGGTTGATGGCTGGCCTCACTGATCTTAAAGTTCCCTTCTAATCTAGGCAATTTCATGCTTCTATGATTCTGTCCTGGGCAATCTGGGCCATCCCAAGGACAGCAGCGCTTCCAAAATCTTCTGGATCCATGAACTCCTTGGAATTTCTCAGCACAGTTTCAACTGAAAATGGTGGAGCTTTCATTCTTCCATCAGGTTTTCCACACCAGCCCTGAAAACTTTGCCATGGCCTCACAGACCTTCCTTAGTTCATGACCACAACTTAGAAATCATCACAGTTCAGGTCTTAATTTCCTTTGAACTTCAGTTTTGCATTAAATAACAAACTAGGGCAAGTAGTGACTAATTGGAGCAATGTTCCTGGTGATCATGTGTATCACAAGGCCAGACTGACTTGAAGCTCTGAATACCATTTTGTGCTATTTATGGTTTATAGCTCCAATCCAAATTAGTTGAAATAGTCATATTTGGAGATCAAGAAAGTGAGAAGGATCACGGCCATTTTTCTGCATGACCAAAATAAAAGGACTCTGGTAAATATAGGAAAAAAAGTTTGTATAAAGCAACTAGCAAAAAAACCCACAAAACCAACAAAAAAAACCCCAAACAAACAAATATCTAAGAAATCTCTGAAATGCAATGATCAAAACAATTTCACCATGGTGAACACTTCAGAAAAATCACTGTTAGGTTGAAAGCTGAAACTAGTTACCATTTTAAAAGTCTGTAAAGGTTTAACCTGTGTCCATAAGACACTTATTGCCCTTCTACATTTCTTATTGATTACAGAGTGAAAATCTTAGATAAACTTTTAAAAAGGAAAGGTTTTATTATTTTTATTTTTATTTATTTTTATTATTTTTTCCCTGATCTGAATTTCATAGCCAGGCAAAGAAAAAACAAACAGTCTTTGCATCTCACATCCAGTATTGTAGATTATTGATATCTTTTATCTGTTTGAGCACTTTCTGCACAGAAACCTGTGAAGATGATCACAGGTAAAAGGGATGGTTCTGACATGGGAGACTGAAACAGAATGATTTGATGTGAATGGACATGTCTCACACGGCTTCACCCTCGTAGTCTTAATCCATGGTCTATCAAGGATATTCACTAATAATAGATACTCTTTCCCACAGCTCCACCTTATATAACTTACTCCCCAAGTAATTCACCTTAAAAAAAGTATTGATGACTTTTCTCTCCAATGATCAATGTTGTTGGATATTCTATTTATCGTTCTGCCTTTTGGATAAAATAGGACAGAAAAGCAGTAATGCAAGTATCAACCACATTTTAATTTTCCATGTAATATCGATCACTTGTTTTTTATTACTAATAGTAATAGAAGGGTTGCTGGAACTTATCTTTCAAAACCAGGATAACTTAAACAACAAATTTATTTGGACTATGTGATAGGAGCACCGATGCTTACTCTTTAAAACCAAAGTCAAACTTCAGCAAAAGAGAAAGGTTAAAAGGAAAAGTATTATAATTTAAAATGGGAAACTAGACAGGAATAGCAACCTATACTCAGGAGCTACTCTAAGCTTTCCTAATGGACATCAATAAATGTAGAATCAGGACAACGATTACAGAAAATCCCAATACTATAATTAAATTTTTAATTCCCTTTTGAATTTCAGTTTCAAACTTTTCAACATTTATTTATTATTACAGAGCCCAACCCAAACATATAAGAAACTGAATCCAATAACAAAAGTCCTTCCATTGATTAGGAAGTTTTGATCTGTCTGATATAAAAATTCCAATGATACAATATCACATAAGTTATGTTCTCTCTGAACTCAGATGTTTATGACAAGATAATACACATCAAACCCCAGTGAGATGTAAGAAGACAGCATAAGTAAAAAAAGGAAAAAAGTTGTCCTATTACATTTGCCTAAACAAGGAAGGAGAGTAGAGTGTACAGTAGCTGAGAACACCATAGTTCAATACTAAAAAAGAATATAAGTTATTTTGGGAAATGTACTCCTTTTCTTCTTCATTGATGACCTGTTGAATATGGTCCCTGAGGAGAGCTAAAAAGGACAGCAATAATGCCTTCTTCCTGCAACACAGTAACATGTTCAGGCTAAGACCATCACTTATTCAGGTAATGAATATTGGAGATGTCAAAAAAACAACATTGCAGGCATTGAAAGCCTATTTATTTCTTTATCCTAGTTGAAATGTCATAGAACACCAACAAAAAAGAATGAGTGTATTTGGAAAACTTTCAAATCCCATCGTTTTATATTTTTTCATGTAGGAATATGTTTATGGTTTTCCTTTTATAGATTTTGGCTGCAAAAATATCTCTGAATTTTAGTTCCCTCATCTAACAAGGAAAAATGCCTTTCTTTTTTTTTTTCTTTTCTTTTTTTTAAAATGTGTTATAAATATAAATGTCTGTTTGTGGTTTGTGAGACTATTTCTAGGCTGATGCATGAATTGGTAGAAAGACTGTCAAAACATGTACAACTCCTTTAAAAGAGAAGCACACTATGAGCTGTGAAAGCCTGACTGAACTGGAGGTTGTATCAGAATATCACAGAGTAGAAGCTTTATCCTAAAGGAAGATCTTATCATAAGAAGTACCAACATTATTTGAAAAACACAGGATGTATGCACCACCCCCACCAAAAAAAATAATAAAAAATCAATGACTCCCCTTCCTTCTCCCCATCCTCCTCCCCACAAATAATGAACTCAGAAAATGTATGGGCTGCAGTAAAATTTCAATTAAATATTTGAGACCAAAGAAATTGGGAAAATGCAACCTTAAGACACTAAAATTCAGCATCTGACAAGGCAGCAATAGTAAGGAGGGGACTATTGTAATGGCAAATAAACTGTCTTTAAAGCCAGCAAAAGAGGACCTTTTTAGACAGGCAGAATTAGGTAATTCTGGAGGTGTACATACACTTAACTCTACGCAAAACTAAGTCTCAATGAGATAAGAAGCCTCTAGGAAACATCATTCCTGAGTCCCCCTGATGTAAATGTTTTGGCAAGACAAAAGCCCAGAAGAACACTTCCATCATGCCCACATAAGTACAGCAAGCTCCTCCATTCCAGGCAGATGGTTATATGGCTACAAGCTACAAAATCCATTCTTTTTTTCATGTGCTGCTATTTTTAACAAGCCAAATACTTAATGAAGTAAGAGAAACGTCACAAGATGTAAGCAAAGAATAATAATTTATAAGAGGTTTATGTGTTTAGAAATCAATTTTCTCTTATTGCAAAGCAGGTGGAATGCTGACACTGGAAAACCTATGCACGATTCAGTTCTTATCTCACCATTAAAGGATCAGTGACGTAAACCAAACACTGCTTAACCTTCTTCTTCATGATCCATATTTCTTGCAGAAGTATGCAGAAGGGCAGTATGTCTGCTAACTGCTGTCTGCTCCTTCCATATAAAAGCCAGAAGCAATATTCCTCAGTATCCTTTAAGAATAAGCAGTGAATTTATCATATCTATTTGTAATGCCCTTTGGGACTCTTCAGGAAGAAAGGCACAGTAAATGTAAGCTCATTATCATCATTAACTCCTTTTATACACCAGCTGAGCTCAGAAGAAACAAATGGGAGGAAAATATAAAGGGAAAAAAAAAAAAAAAAAGAGGGTAAAATGTATTTACCATTCTCTTTTTTCCTGGTAGGTTTTGTTGGGGTTTTATTTTCATTCATAGATGCCTTTATTAGAGAAAACTTATTATTTATTAGGAAGTCTTAAAGTCTTGATCATTTAACTCCATGAGAAGACACTTATATTGCTAAGGAAGAAGAAGAATAAAATGGATCGACTTAAATTAAGGGGGACTCAACACAGTAGTGCCTAACTAATTACACTTGTTCTCGTAAACTTAGAAACACCTTAACCTTCCCACGGTCACATCTCACCTACATGCGGGAGAGAATGGTTTCAGGAAAAGGAAAAGCTTTCCATTTGTCCTGTTTGTGTGTTTTCTGGCTACCATCATGGCACTACACCTAGATATGAATGGGAAAGATCTCACCAGTTTTAGCCACTGGAAGGTCACTTTTTTAATCCAAAAATAATTTTCTAAGCTCCTTCTAGGGTAGACAGTGTGCGAGCAGCACCTCCAGACAGCAATTTATACCACACACTTTGAAGATTAAAGACACTTTGGAGATAAATGACCTCAGGAAGGCACTTTTCTTTCTCTGTTGATGGCAAGGTCAGCCTGGTGAGAACCTTCACGTAAAGCCTACCTTTCTGCTAGCTAGTGAACTTGTGCAACTGTGTTTTCACAAATAAACAATCGTTACCAATTCATACGAAAGGATCTTTTTCATGCTACAACTTCATTCAATCGCACTGAGAAAAAGTGGTAGTAATCTTGTCTCTGTTATTGCATATGATGGAGTGGGCTTTTGCATGGATGCAACATGTATTTTCTGTTACTGTAGATTTACATGGTTTTCTTAGTTGATCATTAATACAAAAAAAAAGACAGGGCTCCAACCTGCAAGCACATCCTACACACTGCATACAACTGGCCCACAAGGAAAGAGTTTACAGAACTGTTAGATCCATAATCCTGATTTCAACCCCTGAAATGAGGAACTCTGGTAGCCTTGACTAAATTTCTGATCTTTCCTTCAAACGGGTTAAGTTGGGGAGGGGAGAGGGAAGAAGAACGCTTTTCAAATTGCTTTATGGGTAAAGTTTAAAACTTTTAAAACCGTTGTGAATAAGCTACACTAAAACTCTTAAACACTGAAATACTTTAGCCAACTTTGGTAAGCACCTGAATTAAATAAAAAACAGAGACACAAAGAGAAAGCGTTGTGAAGTTTATCTGACTGTGCAAAGGCAAGAAGGAAAACCGTACACAAATGTTCAAAACGCGAAAGAAAGGTAGACCTGGCTCTCCAGGCACTGAAAATGTCTGGAGACGCTTCTGATGCTGCTCAGCTGAGAGGGTGATGCTTTGAACGCCGTCTTCAAGGGCACCCTTGTACTTCATTTTGCGCCCTCATATGGGAACGCCCCTTTCTCCCCCCAGCTGTGCCCTCCCCTCCAGCAAGGTGCCCCCACGGGCCGGTAAAACCTCTCTTCATCTCCCACCCAGACGCCGGCAGCTTCCCCCATCCCCTCTCGCCCTCTATTCCCACCGGCCAGGATTCCTGCCGGGGTGCGAGACTCCCCGTTCCGGGGCTGGGCGCTCCGCTCGCCTGTCGCTGCCCCGGGCCCCGCTGCCACCTGCGAGCCGAGGCGGGCACCCAGACCCCCAACCCGGGGCGCTGCCAGAGGAGTGGGGAGACCCCCCAGGCTGCAGAGACGCCCGGGCGCGGCGGGGCCGGGGCTGCCAGGGGAGCGGGCAGCGGGGAAGCGGCTTCTCCCGGCGCACCCCCGCTGGGAGAGGCTGCGGGAGGGAGGGCTGCCCGGCCCTCCGCCGCCCCTCATCGCCCCGCCGCCCCGTTCC
>JAOXNO010000001.1:23655740-23684770 GCA_028565335.1 Limnodromus scolopaceus
GCGGGCGGCCCCCGCTGGCTGCCCCTGAACGGCTCGGCCGGCGGGGAGGGCAGCGCCGGGGGCCGCGGGAACGCCACGGGGCGCCGCGCCCGCCTCCGCAACCCCTTCTACCCGCTGACCGAGGAGTCGTACGGCGCCTACGCCGTCATGTGCCTCTCCGTGGTGATCTTCGGCATCGGCATCATGGGCAACATGGCAGTGATGTGCATCGTCTGCCACAACTACTACATGCGGAGCATCTCCAACTCCCTGCTGGCCAACCTGGCCTTCTGGGACTTCCTCATCGTCTTCTTCTGCCTGCCGCTGGTCATCTTCCAGGAGCTCACCAAGAAGTGGCTCCTCGAAGACTTCTCCTGCAAAATCGTCCCGTACATCGAGGTAATGCCGGTGGGTGGGGATGCTCCCCGCCCGCCCGAGGGGACGCGGTCCCCCGAGCAGCCCTCCCCTCCCTTCTCCGCTTAGAGAGCGGGGCCGGCCCGGGGACGTCCCGGTGCGGCGCGGTCCGGGTTTCCCGGTCGCTCCTGAGGCGGAGCGGGGCCCCGGGCGGCCCCGCAGGGACAGGAGGAGGTTGTGGCCGCGTCAGGTTCAGCAGCGCCGGGATTTCTGCAGCCTCAGACCGAGCGCGGCCAGCTCTTCCTTCCACTCGCGCCAGTTCTGCCGAACTTTCCTTGCTCCTTGTCATCCCGAAAGGCGAAGAATCCCCTCAGAATTAGATTTCAAGGTTTTTTTGGTTTATGTTTTTTGTTTTCCTCAAGTGAAGTGATTCAGGAAAGTGGAAGGAGGGGGGGGACTGGGGATAGGCTGTGAGAAGGCGATTGTAAAAAGGACCATCAATGTGATTTATGTGCTCTTAATTTATACTTCAGCGTTCAAATCTCACACTCATTTATTTGGCTTATCTTTATTTAAAACAAAAAAAAAACCCCAAACCCAACAAACTGACCCCAGCTCCATTTAAATCGCAGCTTCTTGGCAGTTGTTCAGAGGCTCAGTTAAAGAAGCTCTCAGCCAGCTGGCCAGAGTCCTGCCGGCAGCGTTCAGGTTGTCCGCTTTATTTATTTACTGGAACTGAACACTGAGGCTTGTTGGTAGGGTGGTAGCCCGGAATTCTGGCTGGCTCTGCTGTATTCCCAAAACCTTATGCTCAATATTATTCTGTAACCCAAAGCTGAGAAAATAGCTGTTGATTCTCATGTCCTAAGAATGAAATATTAGGGGGACCCGAAAAAAAAAAAATCCACCAAAAAACCCAGATCCAAACCCAACTTGTTATTAATACACAGAATATGAGTTTCAACGGCACAATAGTATACAGAAATATGTAATTAACTGTCAACCAATATTTTTAAGTGTTTAGAAAGACGTGTGATGTGTGCAGCCGCTAAATAGCCATTCCTTCTTTAGTATGTGATATACTTCATTGCTGGTGGTATTGGACAAAGGGTGGAGCTGTGCTACGCTTAGATGAATTCCAGGCCAGTAGTGTAGCACTACATTTGAAAAACTTAGACTACACTTAATCGATTTACATTTAAGAAGATGTGAAGGAGTAAATATGTGTGTTGAGAAGCTGATAGTGCCAGGAGCTTTTAAAAATTCTGAGTTAGGTTATGAGGCTACTGTGTTAACCAATAAACTAAGTAGTACTGTTTCAGTTAAAATGTAACTTTTTCAATTAAGTAGCTAGTGTAGTGTAAGGGTTTTCAGGACTTTCCTGTGGTGACATTTCACCATTCCCAACCATTTTTTGGTGCATCCACATATAAAATAGAAATGATTCTTTGTAATACTGATTCTAATTAAAGATCAGTAGCTGAAATGATTTGCATGGCCACGCTGTTCTTCGAAATTAGTTGCTTATGCTGTGCAGCTTTGGGCGCTAAAGAGTTTGTCAAACTGAAAATAGCTTATCTGAAATGTAGTTGCCAAAATTCAAAGCTATAATCCTGAAAAACATTCAGCTGCTGCTATCCCTCCTTTATACTTTAATGACACCTTATTTTTTTCTCTTTAAAGTTCTGCAGATGTCTAGAGTTGAAGTCTTATTCAAGAACTGGCACCGATCCAGTCACGATGGACCAGTAGCATGGTGCCTGTCTTAGGCTTAATTATTACTGGGGTCTAAAAGTGAAATGTTCTCCTTGTCCCTGAGGAAATTCAATTAATTTGCGTCTAAGGTACAGAGCTAAAACAATATAGCCTCGGGGTTCTGTGTTGCTCCCAGGATTGTATTTTCATTCAATAGTCGTTAAATATAATACTCATGTATGTAAAGTATATTCATCACACTGGGAGCCGTGAGTGGTGGATATTGAGCTCCACTAATGGATTGTGCTTCACTACAGCTTGTCTTGAGCTTGGTGAGGAGGACACTGTCCCGGAAATCAGGATTTGACCCTGCTGAGATGGAGGAGGGAGTTAGAGCAAAGTTTTGCCACTTTCCAAGTGTTGTTCAAACCTCACAGGTGTTATACAGTGGCGCTGACACCACCAGGAGCAATGCAGATGTGGAGCATGTCATGAAACCTGTCCCGTGAGCAGCTGCTGCTCCATGCTCTGTCAAGGACCATTCACAGCAATGCACTCATCTGACAGCTGAATTAACACTGTCTTCTCCCTTGTTGTAACTCACCTCAGGTAGGCTCATCCCCTTCTCACTCAATGGGAGAAGGATGAAGTCCTCTTATCTTCTTGAGAGGAAAGCTGTAAACAGTTATCTTCAGGAGAGGTTCCTTCATGGAAAACAAATAAAAGCATATTCCTGAAGATGGACACATTTTAAGCTGTTCTCTGTGTTTTCTGTAAGTTAGCCCAGTGTTTTGTTCTTTTAAGTGTCTTTTTGTTTCATGTTCTGCATCTCTTTTTTGCGTGCCAGTTCTTCTCATGTGCTGTTTAGGGAGCTACGTGTCTCACCCAGAGTTGTAGATCCAGGAATATTTCATTTTCAAGCATCAAAGACCCTTATTGGATTGAATCCTTTGTCATACCAGCTTGTACTTTCAGAACTAGGGAACAGAGGATGTCTGATTATCCAGAGCAAGTGATGTGGTGATCACAGCATTTTAACATATCTCAAGCATGCTTTGTATTGTGTTTGAAGGTGTCAAGTGATCCCAGTGAGGAACCTTGATTTTTCTTAGTTTAGCCTCCTGTGGCCAGTTGATTTTTATTTGTGCTATTTAGGGGGTATTGTGTAGAATTTAACAAAACATCTGTTGCCAGTGATAACACATATGCATACAGCCTGGGGAAAATGTTTTATGGTATCTTCAAGCACATTTGTGTAGGTAAATGTTGAGCTTTGAACAGTGGAAGGTCTCCACAGTATTTAATTTAAAGGCCAGTCTTCCCATACCTAATAAAGATCTGACCAAGTACATTAAGCAGTCATTTCAGCCATATATTGTATCACAGTTTGGTCATTTCTAACTACCTTTTAAAACTGTCTTGGCTATGCTTGCATAAGGAATGCTGTGCACCTGACTGAGGAAGAAACTGAATAAATTAATTCTTCCGTGCTTCTCATCAGGTTTTTAGGTGATAAGAATATAACTGCTAGGGAACAAAGCTAGAAAGACAGATGGTTAGTAGAAGTGGATGGAATTATCTCCACCAAGAGCTTCGCTTGACCCTGATGATGGCACTGTCCTGGAGGGGCAGTTTTGAATGCACTGAGAGGATGTTGAGAAAGGAATTAGAACAACTCGGGCAGCTACTGTGCCCATAAGGGTGTGTGGAGATGTACTTCTCCTTTGCAGTTTTAATCCTCTACTCTGCAATTCTTAAAATTTTGCCACTTTTCTGCACATGGTTCCGAAGTCTAGCTTTAGGCATGTGTGTCTGAAGTGTTTACCCGCATAATGTGTTTACCTTGTCTTCGATACACTTCTCTCTGTATTGCTCAGAATCAGGAGCCACAAAGATAGTGGCTTTGGCTAATTCCTATTCTACAAGCCCTGACAATGTGGAACCCTTTTCTTTTTGTTTAAGCACACCAAGTCTTTTCAGCAAAAGGACTAGGGGAAAAAAAAATAAAAAAAAGAAAAAGGAGTACAGAACAGTATGGTTCCAGTCCCCCTACTTATAGATTTATGCTAGGCCTTACCAGAAAGAAGTGTGGATGTAGACAAATCAGTAGTTTTACTGTGTATCTAAACAATTCACAGCTGGTAAATATAACAGTCCTGTGAAGTAGCATTTTTATTTTTTATTTTAATGCTGGAAGCCAGCAGTGAAGAGGTTAAATAAGTTGTTTAAGGCTCGGGGCAGCTTGCTCAAGATGACAAATGGATTGTGTCAACTAGGACTAGAAACTTATCTTTTGGGCTTAAAAAGGAAGCTTGCTTGAGTTGTGTGCATTCTGCTCTTGGAGGTTACGCTAGAAGCTTGATGAGTTTGCGATGAGTTGTTGGAATTAGGCATCACTTTCTATGCCGGCAGATTGAGACAAGCTACTTATAATGGAGTAAGGATTTAGAAATGGGAAAGGGTCTAGAATGAGGTTTTGGGGAGGCTGATTTACCATCTTGTGTGGTCCAGCACAGAACAAGAAGTTGCCAAGGCCAATGGTGGTACTCCGCCCTGTGCTAATAAACATGAGACCCTCTGCCTTTCTCATACCCCCCACAAAGAAAAGAAAGACAAAGTTTGTGGTGTCCTCATCTGGACCAGATCACGCATACGAGGCTGGCTTGAGTCTGGAGTGGGCTGACAGTGAAAGCCTCTGAAATCGGTTGCCCAGCCTCTGCATGTGCTTTTGGCAATCCAAATTTTGCTTTGTGGCATCACTCCTCTTTCTGGTGGATAACTTCCAGCTCAGGAAAGCTATCACAAATAGTATTCTTCATGAAAAGTATAAGGATTGATTTGGCCTGGAATACAAATTACTCTCTTTCCCTGGAGCTAACCCTCCAGGGCAATTTGAGGTGAGGCTTTTTCCCCTTTCCTTCTTTTACTTGGTAGATGCAAGCGAGAGGCACAAAGTGGTTGTTGTCTGCCTGTTCCAAAGCTGTCAGAAAAGATCCTTATTTTAAGCTTCACTTCAGGGAAGGAAATACATTTTTTATGGGAGTTTATAAAAGCTGTGTGTTATCTGTCTTCTCTGTGTCTTTTGTTGTGTGGCATCTTGTTTATGTCTCTTTTTTGACTCTAGTCAGAGCTGGGCTCCTGAACCTCCCGTAAGTCCTCTGGGTCGTAGGCAGAGATCCTCAGAGAGGTTTGTGGTTTCAAAGCTTCATACTGAGAGTTTTCTAGGCCAGTGGCTACATGTGTCTTTTACTGAGCAGAATATCTTCAGCAGGTATCACGCAGTAAATAATTACTTAAAACAGAAGTGTTAATATATCTCTGCCCATTAGATATTAACAGCATGGTGATAGTAGCTGTCGTGTTGGCTGTTCTGTCAGTCTTTCCCTCCTCTGCAAACCCTGTCCTTAGGGGCTTATAAGTTGTCCATAAAAATTCGCTTTGGGCTTAAACTTTCCATGTGGCATTTCAGCATGGAAATGAATTTGTGTCAGACTAGGTTTAAAATTGGGTCGCTAATATTTAAGTTACATATGTGTGGAGAGAAAAAAGCAGCATCTGCTGTCCCAGCACCATTGACTCGACTCTGAGCACTGGGGTGTCATTTCTCCATATGATAGGATTTTTCTGCAAAGAAGGAAGAGGCAGATGTCTAGCAGCAGTTCCATGTTGTTAATATTAGGAATTAGTGCAGAAGTCCCTTGTGTGGCGTGATGAGAATTTGATCCTCGGTGGAGAATGATACTCATTTCTTTATTTAAAAAAAAAAAAAAAGTAAATTTAATTTACTTATGGGGTAGCATGGTAGATTGTGAACAGGAAAATGAACAAAAATTGAATCCTTTTGTGTTTTGCAATTTTTCCAACCCTCTGGATAAGCATGTGGTGTACTAATGAGTATTTCCAGTGCCCTGGCGGTCTGTTTGGCTTTCACTTCCAACAGAATTCAAGAGCAGCTCTTGGAAGTAGATTCTGAACACTATTACTCTTAGGATATACAAAAGGAGTAGAAACACACAAAGCCCGTGTCTCCCTGGCATGAATGTTGATAGTACTACAAAGGAAACAACTGTATTGTAGCCGTTGTTCCATGTGTGTGGGACATCTCCATGAGAGTAGTTTCCAAAATTACCATCTTGTCTTTTAGGTGATGTAGATTTTCATTGAGGGTGCTTAAGGTAATGGCTAATGCCAGAGGGGTACCCTGGTCCCAGTACCCCTTAGCTACTGGATTACTTCAGCTGTACCACAGTAATGTTTCAAATGAGTGACCCTTACCTATTTTGCAGCATAAAGCAATTAATGTTTAATAGCGCTTCATGTAAGAAAGATAGATAAATTTATGTATTTTTATTCTTTTATAGCAATGATTGTCATTCTTGTGTTTTTGCAGGGGTTTTTTTTTGTTTTTTTTTTTAATTGAAAGAACAGAAATCAGGATCTAGATCAACTTAAACAATTAAATAATTGTTTTCAATGGGATGACCTTTTGTTTCGTGGTAGTCCGGTCTTATTACCAGACTCTGTACTGTAAGTGTAGAGTAACACAAAAAAAGTATTGCAGCCTATACTAAGTTTGTTTATTTACCTTAGGCAAAACTGACAAGTCTGCAAGAGCCACCATGGTATGTTGAGGTTGTTCAGCCTGGAGAAGAGAAGGTTCCAGGGAGACCTTATAACAGCCTTCCAGTACCTGAAGGGGACCTACAGGAGAGATGGGGAGGGACTCTTTATCAGGGAGTGTAGGGATAGGATGAGGGGTAATGGTTTTAAATTGAAAGAGGGGAGATTTAGGTTAGATACTAGAAAGAAATTCTGTACACTGAGGATAGTGAAGCACTGGCTCAGATTGCTCAGAGAAGTTGTGGATGTCCCATCCCTGGAGGTGTTCAAGGCCAGGTTGGATGGGGCTTTGAGCACCCTGCTCTAGTAGGAGGTGTCCCTGTCCATGGCAGGGAGGTTGGAACTAGATGATCTTCAAGGTCCCTTCCAACTCTAACCGTTCCATGATTCTATGGTTCTGTGTTGCATTAGCTTGCTTTAAGGTTATAATGTTTGATGTGGATATAGAAACGCTGCAATAAGATGATAGGCTATAATGGCTTGGGGGAAAAAGATTAGTTGTGTATATGATATAACAGGAATGGTTATAAACAGTCTACACAGTGTCACTGAGAGCTCAGAGATGACTTGGCTAGTAGTCATCTACCTTTTCTGTAGTTCAGATTTCCTATTACAACAAGAAAATATTTTGAATATCCATCCTGCCTGGTAATGAAGGAAGGAAGAGTGCCATGCGGTTTAAGAAACTCTGCATTATCAGCATAAAATATATTCTGTCTTAGAAAATCCAGCTTCAGCTGGTAGAAGCAGCTTCTTAGAGCTTCTTGTAACTCATTTATTTCATCTTGTTCGATATGAACTCAATCTCCATTGTGTCCCCTCACTTATCCATCAGAAGGTGTGCTTAATGTCTGAAATGATTAATAGTCCTTCCCATTTCCAGCCTCAAGTTGCTCATGACTGGTTGATTCTGCAACATGCACTGTCCTTTGGCTTAAGTAACTTTAGTATCTCAAGATAGACTTATTTGTAGGTAGCAGCAATATCACTTCTTGGTCTTCATCTTACTGGATTGAGAGACCCAACCTCCTTTTTATGTTCACTCAGATTTTGGGCTTCATTGACCATTTTACCAAGTCACCTTTTCTGATCTCGTTTGATTTCTGGTTTTCATTACCTTTATCTAGTCAAGCGGGTATTAGTGAGAGGGAATTGGGAGTCTCATTTCCACTGGCATTCCTGACCATAGTACATCTTTGCCGCTTCCCTGGTCAGCCTGAGGCTCTGTTCCTAGAGGCGAGGGCCAAGAGCTGTGGGACCACAGCCAGAAGAAGTAGGACAGGCCAGGGAATGCCTGGGAACATTTTGGTAATTGTTAAAGTTCGTGAAAGGGGAACGGGTATGTTGGAGGGACAGAGAGGAGAACTGATGCAATTAAGCTGGGCGTTTCATGAGGTTACTGTTGTTGTCTCTGACCTCAGTTCCCCAAATGATTTTTGACACAGTTGACTAACAGCTGGTGAGCTAATGACCGAAGTTTTATGCAGTGTCTTGAAGGAGCATCACGGTGTCCTCTGACATCCCTGGCAATGCTTTTAAAGGAGCGACAGTATTAAGAGACTCCATTGTAACAATAATGTCTTCTTTAGTGGGTGTATGCTGTAGCTGGTAATCCCTTCAACGGCAGTTCTCTGCCCAAGTTGTGTGGGCACCCATTCGAAACAAGGGTTACTTTGCCACCTCCTGAAAGCAAATCCATGGTCATTCATTTAGAAACTTGGAGACTTTTCTGATACCATCTAATAAGAGAAAGATGTAGACTGGTGTCGTCCTGAATGTCTAGAGACTGAAGGAGACTCTTCATAGGGACCATATGGAAATAAATCAGACGACTAAGTGATGATCAAAAACTACTGAGCCTGACTTGCCCTTGCCTTGCCTCATTTCCTGCCAGGTTGTTGGAATTAAGAATGCAACAGCGTAACAGCATAGCAGAAACTCAGCTGTTACAAGAAGAGCACGATTAAACTCCATGCACCTTTGCACCACTTTAGGATGTGTTAATTTGTCCTTTACCTACTCCCCAACAAATTATCTTCACGTGGTTATTTCAGGGCAATGTAATAGATTAAAAATGTAGCTTCTCTAGCTTCTTCCACGTTTTCGGCTTAACCCTAATTATTAGTGTGACTGGTGTGAAGAAACACCCCTACGCTGAAATTGTGTGAACGTGCGGAATATGTCCCAGTTCTCACCCACACGGCTTGTGAGCAGCACCCATTGATTTTGCTGGCTATTACTCGTAGTCTGCAATGTGGGGTGAATAATCAGACCCTTAAAAGCAGTAGCTTTTAGGCAAGTCAGCTGGAGTGAATCCCTGTTCACCTGCTTGGGAGTGCTTGTTGGTTTTTTGCAAGCTTTTCCATGACATTGCCTACTCCACAGTAATTTACAGAAATCTGTAGATTAATCTACAGAAAATAGGAAACCATTGCCTGTTCCAGAGAAACGCTAGGTTTGTTTAGCCTGTTTCATCAGTGAATCCACGGGAGAGTTTTCAAAGCTGACTTCCACTGTTCTTAGTTGTTTCCTCTTGCTCTATTTCACTGTCTTAAACCTCCAAGTTGTTGGTCAATTAATGTGACAGGAACCCCGTAGGTTATGTTTGTTCATGGTAGACATGTCTTCTTTCATTAGTCCAGCCTTAACAGCTGCAGAGTTTTAATGTCTTAGCCACTGTATAACAGCCTGTTCACAATGAAATGCTAAAGCCATAAAAGTCTGTGCGTTGGGGGCGGGGGGAAGAGGCTCACATAAGAGCTGAGAGGGAGAATGTAAATGTACACAACCTCAGATTTTCCTCTGTTCTGGTGAATTTTTATTTAAATCCCCTGTTCATTCCCGAGTCTTAGTTATTTCTCTGTCTCCTGTAATTGTAGGGAGCTGAGTCCTGACCCTTTTGTTATTCAGGTTGGATGTTCTGGCTAAAGGTTTTGCTGTCACTCTAAGGAATTTGAAGACTGTGCACACATTTAAATGTTTTGGAAACAAAGTCACTAGTCTTGAATTTAAAAATCTGTTTTTCAGCAGTGATACATGAAAATTATCTCTCATTAGCTAGGTTTATCACCATTCATTAAGATTTCCCTGTAAGTGTAATTTTTCTTTTTTTTTTTTTTTTCTGTATTTACTAAGCTTTCTTTGAATCTTGTCAGGCAGCTTAACTTCCTAAATCAATAGATTTGCCTATTAAAAATGTTTACGGTACTGCTTTGTCATCATTAAATATTCCTACAAGTTAATTAGTAAGAGATTGCATCTTACTCATCTTTTAGGAAGCTGCTTCAAAGAATTCCCCAACTAAGCCAATGCCTGACAGTTCTAATCCCAAGTGCCTAATATTCTTCAGTGATATTCAATTTTAGCAATCTGATCTGGCCATTAAATATTGAAGGCCAAAATTAATGATACGTTTCTATAATTGTGCATAATTGTACTATCTATCTTTGCAGAACTTTTTACAAGAGATACATAAACAGGAATATTTCAAAATTATGGAAATCAGAAAGTGTTTTTTAAAATGTACAGATGTGAAATTTAAATATATCATTGCATGTCAAATTTGGGTAAGCAAAAATTATAGTGAACTGCCTACTATCACCCTAGATTTCCCAGTTAATTCCACAGACACAAGGTTTATTCATGATAAAAGTAATCATTCTTTAAATTTATAAGGAATTTTATTGAACAGTTTCTTCTTTTTTTTTTGCATCATCATATTTTCAGCATAACAGAAGCATGCAAACCCAAAGAAATAAATGAATTAGAATGCAACAGGGCACCTAATCTTTCTCCAATTTAAGCTAATGGGAGTTCTGCTTTGAATTTGAACTGAAGTTGAATTTATTGGAAATAGGATTAAGCCAAAATGTATAAAGTCATCTTGCAAATTTGTTTTTAGGAAATTTAATTATAAACAGGATAAAATGATAGGAAATTATGATATGTGACAGTACACGACTTCTACTCATGCATAGAATGATGGTTATTAAAGCTAGAGAACATAGGCATTGCTCTGTACTTGCTCCTTACAGTACATAATTGAGAGGTCTGTTCAATCCATCTTTAAATCATTTAAACAGTGAAACTTCTGCCATTTCTCCTGTCCTACAGTACATGCTCCTATAGGATGTTTCCTATGAAATTAAGCCTAGATTTTCCTAGGCTTGTGGATTTTTTCTAAATGAAATGTTGAGGATAGATTATTAAAGCTGAACTATTACAGTCAAGATAGTTTTTGCACAGGCTCTGAAAGTTTTCAGAGTGTCTATTTGAACTCACAGTACAGGATGATTTTATGTGCCTACTCCCACCAAAACTTCACTTAAGAGCTAAGTCCACAAAATCAGTTGTTGGACTTCATTCAGGAGATGCTTAATCTGCAGGGTTCCTAAATTTTGTAGATATGGAAGGTTTTGATGTTATGATTCCCTGCGTGCTTGATGAACATATAATGTGGGCATGAGTTGATACCTCTGCTGAAGGAAGACTCTCCCTTCTGTCCCCTTTTGACTTAAATTCCAACCCTAGTGGTGGAACTGATCTTTCTGAAAAACACCCCTTAGAAAAATGGGGGGGAGAAAGGATATTAGATTCTGTGATTTGCATATTGGTCAGTTCCCCGATTTTTTTCCACCCCGTGGAATGGGTGGATGCTTGCATGAGCCTCCAGGAGAGGATGACACCTAGCTAAAATAAATATTTGTAGGCAGAAAAACAGAAGGATATACTTTCTTGGGATGTATGCTGGATGACAGTTCAGCAGACACTGGAAGCTAAGTTCCATGGTGCTTCTTTTGATGGTGCTCTGCACCATGGTGCTTGTCTCCTACACTCATACCCCTAAACTAGATTTTCCTTTGCCTTTGTCAGTCATGGGGTTAGACTTGACTGGTGTTTCAGAGTACAAATTGGACTGTCTTTAACTATGAAAGAGTATAAACCTCTTCCAGGGAACAACTCAATGGTAAAAGCCTTCATCCAATGTAGAAGAAATTCATTCCCTCTTCAGCCTGAGTTAGTTCAGTCCTTCATCTTCCATCTCTAAGATGATTGCCATCAATCCCCTTCATCACGGGAACAGGGGACTTTTGAAGGAGATGAAGTTTTCCCACTATCCACTAAATAATGGGTTGTACCCTTGTAGCTGTCCTTTTTTTTCCTTTTTTCCTTTTTTTTTTTTTGGGAGGGGGAGTATTTTTTGTTTTTTTCAAGACTGCATTCTGTACTTACTTGCATGCCCTTTTCTCCTCCCCAGGTGGCCTCTCTCGGAGTCACCACATTCACCCTCTGTGCCCTCTGCATCGACCGGTTCCGTGCTGCCACCAACGTGCAGATGTATTACGAGATGATCGAGAACTGCACCTCCACGACAGCCAAGCTGGCTGTCATCTGGGTGGGCGCCCTGCTGCTGGCCCTGCCGGAGGTCGTGCTGCGCCAGCTGACCAAGGAGGACCCCGAATACAGCGGCAGCCCACCGGGGGAGCGGTGCGTGGTGAAGATATCCACCGCGCTCCCCGACACCATCTACGTGTTAGCTCTCACTTACGACGGGGCAAGACTCTGGTGGTACTTTGGCTGCTATTTTTGTTTGCCTACCCTGTTCACTATTACCTGCTCCCTGGTAACAGCGAGGAAAATCAGGAGGGCAGAAAAGGCTTGCACAAGAGGGAACAAGCGACAGATTCAGCTGGAAAGTCAGATGAACTGCAC
Source organism: Limnodromus scolopaceus (assembly GCA_028565335.1). NCBI lineage: Eukaryota > Metazoa > Chordata > Aves > Charadriiformes > Scolopacidae > Limnodromus > Limnodromus scolopaceus. The sequence goes on from JAOXNO010000001.1 coordinate 23,668,101, forward strand.
AGTGGTGGCTTTGACCATTTTATATGGGTTTTGCATCATTCCCGAAAATATTTGCAACATCGTGACTGCCTACATGTCCACAGGGGTCTCCCGGCAGACTATGGACCTCCTCCATCTCATTAGTCAGTTCCTTTTGTTCTTTAAGTCCTGTGTTACCCCAGTTCTCCTTTTCTGTCTCTGTAAACCTTTCAGCCGGGCCTTTATGGAGTGTTGCTGTTGCTGCTGTGATGAGTGCATCCAGAAATCTTCAACAGTGACGAGTGATGACAATGACAATGAGTACACCACAGAACTGGAGCTCTCCCCTTTCAGTACCATCCGTCGCGAAATGTCCACTTTTGCCTCCGTGGGGACTCACTGTTAATTGGCCTTCAGACTTTATTTCCTGTATCTTTTTCTTTTTTCTTTTTTTTTTTCTTTTTTTTTTTTTACTTCATACTTTTCTTCTTGAAGCAAAATGCAAGAAAAAAAAAAAGGTTATTATTGAAAACTACTCTGGAAACCAATCTGCGTATTAACAGTCATGCTTTGGAAAATAATTTGTTTTGTTATTCAAATGAGAGAAAGAGAGAGAGAAGGAGAGCCAGCACTCAGTTTTATATCATTATATTTTGTATGGTGCTAGGATTTTATTGGCTGGGGAGGAGAATACATATCAAATCCACTTTTATTTAATTCCATAGTTTGGGTGTGGGTTTTTTTTTTAATCACTGTAAAATGATTATATAGACATTGTGGGTTTTGCAAGATGTTTCATGTAAAAGATGTGGTGGAAAGTATTTGAAGGTAGTTTTAATCCAATTACTGTACACTATTGTGAGAGGACTTGGACTTCAGAAGATTTATAAAGTAGCATTTAAATAAATGAGGTTTTATTATTTAACTTCATTGTCAATTGGCATTTAACAAGGACACCTATAAGTAGTATAAGTCTTTGCTTTGCATAAAATAATTTAAATGGCCATATTTAATTTACCATTCATGTACTTACCCTTGGAAGCTATAATTACAGGAAGACGGTTATAATGGTATTAGATTTACATGAGTAGGTTTTTTTAAATGTATATTATGAAGGTTCAGTGTGCCTCACTGAAAATTTCCTTCTTAACCTGCAGGTATGCAAAACCTGAGTTATTTTGTACTTCTTATGGAGAAAGGTTTGCTTTCTCACTAAATCTTGTCTTGTGCGGTTTCAAAATCAAGTTTCTTTCCAATTTGTTATTGGTTTTACATTGAGATTATGTCCTCAGTCTCTGTATATATAGCTCCTACTGGCTTCAGTGAGAGTCCCATTGCAGAGGAAGGTGTTCTTTTGCCAGAGATTTGCTGACAATAAATGCGAGGGACTGAAACATGTGGAGAGTGAATTCCTTCTTCTTTTTAAAAGGTATAAACACACTTGGACGCTTGGGGCTTGACCTAGAGCCCACTGCAGTCAATGGAAAGATTTCCATCAGTTTCAGAGGGTTTTGGATCAGACTGGCATCTCCTATTTATTCTGGGATATGTAGCATGAATATTAATCACAGGGGCTCTGTATACCGATTATAAATCATGCTGCTCTCACAAAGACTGCTATTCACTAGCAGCTCACAGCTCTGAAGCTGTTCTTGAGAACCACGGTGTGTTTTGCTGATGGCTTCTTGCTGTCCGCAGAGTTATTAAAATGAGGGTATGTCAACACTGCCAGCAACAGTGCAATATAGGAAACCCTAAAGTTGTTATAAACAAGCCAGGCTGGAGACTGGAAAGTGCCTATCTGTACCAGCAGAGCTTATTTGCCCCACTTCTTGGCTGAAGTAGGCAGGCTGTTCTTGGCAGGCAAGCTGGCTCATATTTACACTAGGCAGTGGGCTGAAGTGTAGACACATGCTAAGGAACTGAATTTGTTATAATTAGCTTATATTTTAATACTAATTAAATAAATAATACAATTGCAATAGTGTGTGCAAAAGTAAAATCCCGTGCATTTCTCCTTTGAAATTAACAGTGACTGTAACTGATGTAGTCTTACTTCCCGATATCTGCCTCTGAATATGTTAAAGAACTTGCTGTAACTTCTGGAAAGGAGTCTATTTTTTTATTTGTAGATTCTGGACTTAATATGTTTAATCTTTGTATCTGCGGTATTTCTTCTTTTTCTTTACCATTTTAACCTATAACAATTTCAGCTGAAAAGCAGTTGAAATTAATTAATTTGAATCCAAATCCAAATATATATGTATGCACTTGAGTTCTTTTTCTGGTTTTTGATTCAGATATGGGACCCTAGCAAAGCAACCTGCTTTAACCATAGGCCTAAATTTAAATATGTGTTTCTGTTTAGGACTTAGTACCAAAGTTTTTAAAATAATTTTGTAAGATGGTCAATGACTTCTGAAGACTTCTTTATAAAGAACTGTCCCTTTTTGATAAACCTTTAATTAACTTCACATTGCTTGGTTACATTCAATAAACTGTAAGAGTATTAAAAAGAAAAGATAAAAACAGAATCTCACTCTGGTACCTGTGTCTGCTCAGATACATATTCCCATGAGTACCTTTTGATTTGTACTATTCTTCTTTTTCCTTACAAAGAATAGGAATAAATCCTCCCTTTTTGTTCCTTCATTGTGTTGTTCAATTGTTTCTCTCAGTTGCCTTTTCAGTCCCAGCACAAGCAGTGGCTCAAGGACCTGAGAAAGGAACAGCAGAATGCGAGGAAGCACTTTCTTTTAAACAAAGGAAATACAGAAATTCCTTGGGAATATTGAACGATGACATTTCACTAATTTGAGTGCAAGGCTGCTCCGCGGCAGGACAAGTCCCCAGTTGCCTTGGGCGTTGGGTGCTTCCAGCTTTCCAGTCTGCAGTGGATAGGTGTGAGCTGTGCCAAGGAATGCTGCTCGCTCCCAGGTGAAATCCTCTGTGTCCCAGAGTGGTGCAGTTTGCTTCTCTATTTTCCACAATATACATACGCTAATCTCACTGGTGAAAAAAAAAAAAAAAAAAAAAAAAAAACCAGAAAAAAAAGAGATTTAAAAAGTCACTGGAGAAGGGAGAATTTGAAGATCAATAGCGCTGTGTTTGGAAATAACTCTCCTGCATGTGTGGTGGAACATTCTCCAGCCTTGTATTCAGTGGGGCTGCTTTGTACTCAGTGTAACCTTGCCTTTTCGGCTGCTGAAAAGCATTTTTCACAACTATTCTTCCCCCCTGCCTTGGACCTCCAACATAGCAACTGGACATGCAAGACACCCTTTTATTCTAATTGTTCTCTAAATTGGTTAAACTAATCCCACGTTAGCAGGTTTGCCTTGTCACAGCCATTCTGATGCAGGCGTGGCTTGTTAATGCATTTAAGTGTCATGATAAATGATTCCTTTTGTTAAAGATGAGGTACTGCATTGCTTTTCTTCCTACTTTTGGGACTGATGCTCTGAACTCTTTAAATTTTCATGGTCTTTGCTTTTCTTACTTTCTTTAATATTCTTTGAAGCCATTTCTGTCTGTTTTTAATCCAGTTCTGTAAGAACAGGATTATGACAGATTAATATTCAAAACCTCTCCTAGGATCTGTGAGACGCTGTCTTAGGCACAGCACAAGTATATGCAACTTACCCTGTGGGCACCCAACTGCTATTGATGTTTTCAGGTACATTGCTGAGCTGCTTCTGTGCTTTTTGCCATGTGACGTCAACAAAACTCCCAAAACACTTAAATCATCCCCCTGATACTGTGTTGGAATTACGAATTATTCAAAATGAGTCTGTCTCCTTAGCTGGGCCCAGTCTTTTGTGTATATGGAGAGCACATCTAAGGTGTCTGCAGGCTGCCAGTAGGGAACAGGCTTAGCACAGTAGCATCAGCATATATATGTTTGTCCACGTTCTGATGAATAAAAAAATTAGGTTCTGTTATTTCTAGGATGGAAGAGCTGGATTCAAAGTTCTGCTGTGCTTAATTTGTAGCCGAGACTTGAATTTGGTGGTTCAACATCCCATCAGAAAGGCATAACTGCTGTGGTAATAGATATGCTGGTGAAAAGGGAGTGGTTCCAACTTTTTTTGGTCATTAAATATTGAAGTAGAGGCTGCAGCCCCAGTACCAACACCGCTGACCTAAGCCACTGTGCTGTAGAAACAATTTCTTTCGTTCACTTTCTGGTCCAGGGAATGTTTCTAAGTGGAACAGCTACTGTCAGAGAAGTGGAGAAACAGTGATTTAAGAGTAGCTGGCAGGTCAGTTGGTAAAGTGCTCAGGTGAGAAATGAGCAGTTTTCAAGTGCCGACACTAACCCAGGCACTTGAACCCGAGTCTGTTTTGGAATACGTATGTCACCCATGGCCTTATTTGTTCTTCTGTTGCAGAAAGTTGTGGATTTTTGTGTCTCCTGGATGGGGAACTTCCCATCTACCTGAGCAAATTGTCTGTTTCAAGTGACTAATGGGAGAGTAGTCACAGTGGGTGAGCTTAAGCAGAAGGAAATCTGATGCCTTGCTCATCTGCACTTCTCTCTTGCCAGCTCTTTCTTCTCCGTGTTTTGTTTTTAGAGGGTCTTCCTTCAGATAAGATTATTTTGTAGTCAGAATGGCAGCACTCCCAAAAGTTAGGCAGGACAACGATAAGCAGATGCCCACATACACAACTTTGAGTCTCTAGGTTGCAGTCCCTCTGCCTCAGGAAGATTATAGCACGTACAGATGAGGCTGTGTATTACCTTTATTCTGGGAGGGCAGAGACTATGAAGCAAATTGCCTGGGGGAAGCTGGCTCACCTCAGCTCTGTAAGAACCTAGACCACGTGATTTGCCCAGATTACAAAGGCAACTGGGACATTGACATAGATCTTCCATGTTCTAACTTCTTACGTCTTCATCCTGAGAATATTCTTCTTCTTTTGCAGGCTGGAAACATAGTAAGTGACAAGTAAGGTCCATTTTCCTAATAACACTAAGAAATATGATTTGGAGGAGTCATACCATTTCCTGTGATAATGCCTCTTTTTCTTTTTTTTTTCCCTTTTCTTCTTTCCAACCTTCCTTTTTCCCTGAAAAGCTCAGCCAAAGTCAACATAAGCAGATGATGTGAATCATTAAAACTTAACGGTATCCTACATGCACTGTCTTATGCTTCAGGAGCAGTATTTTTTCACTGCTGTTTTGTATTTGATGGAGTCATTTCACACCTATGCTTAGCAGATTTCAAATTTTCAAAAGCTGGGTATGCCTTTTAGTGAACAAGAAACGACGGAAAAGACAGGGACTGAGATGCTCCAGGACACTCAGACATCTCTGCAATAGAAACACTGACTCATGTTGAGGGCTAAAGGTTCATCAGAGAACCCGGAGGAGAGCTGTATTTAACCATGTACTGCATTTAGCCCCTGAAATCCAGGCTACTCGCTTTCCCTGTGATGCAATTTGGTAGGTTCAGTTTTTGGTTTTCAGGCAGTAAATGTTGGGACAAAGACTCCCTGGCATTTTCAGCATGTCCGTGACAGCACTGAGAGCTAGTGCTGTGTCTCCTACTGGTGACACATTCTCTGTCACCGGGAGTGCTAGGATCCATGTGCCTGCAGCTGTCCCAGCCTCCTTCAAGGATGAGGTCAAAGATTTCTCTCCCTGTGCACTGTAGCTTGAGTCTTTGCATCCCAACTTCTTACTACTGAAAAGTAGAAGACATTATTTTACTAAAATGTTTGTGAGGGTTTTCTTCAAGTAGAAATCTGGCCTGTCAGAGATACAGAACTCTCAGCTTAGAGCATTTAATAAAACTGCTAGTGTTTAATAATATCGCAGTATTATTAATTAAGGTAATAGATCATTTATAGCTAAAGGGAAAACCTTTCTTTTGCTTCCTGGCTTTCTATTTTTTTATCCTTTATTTTTGTGTGACTACAAAATTTTGGATTTGTTTTCTGAAACAAAATGCAAAACCCCTACAAGCACGCATTCGTTTTTCTAGTTAGAGAAAATCCATCCTTAGCTTACATCAAGCATCTTCATTTATATCCACAGTGAATTTAGCTATTGTTCTTTGAGAAAGGAAGCCAAAATACTCACATTAGAAACACGGTCATGACTAACTTGATCTTGGAGAGAGCAGATTTGAATAAACTTTGAAGGCTGGCAATGTAAAGTGAGAACTATATTTTTTTAATAATTATGGTCTTGCCAGCCTAATCTTTTTAAAGAGATGGGAGATACGTACAGTTCAACAACAGCTTGTGGTTGAATTTCATAACTGTCACAAGGGACTCCAGAATACATATAGTCTGGAATAAAATGATCTAATAGCAGCTGGATATGCATGTGATAATCCTTACTGAAGACAATACAGCTATTTAAGTGAAGAAATAGATTTTAGTCTGTTAGTTATTATACCAAAGAACTAAATTCTTCCCTAAGATGTGCTTCCCATTTGATTTAATATATATATGTGTACTAGAAGAAAAATCTATTTGGTGTTTTCAGTGTTGTACAGGGAACACAAAAGCTTAAGAAAAGAAGATTCCCATCTGTAACTGTAGCCAGCAGTTATACTTCATATTTTTTCTTCTAAACTTTCCTTCCTCTATTTTGAAACAATTTCTGCTGGCTGTTTTTATCAGTCTTTTCAGTGTTTTATTCCATTTACTAACTGTCCCCTGAGCAGAGGAAAATCCTCTTGTTTTTCTGATAATCAATTCTTATAAATTGAGGTTGTAAGTAAGTCTCATTCATTTTGCACAATTTATCCACTGGAAAACTTGAAGGTGAATCGTCCTTCTCCCTGTGGAAAGTACTTACAAATAAGGAAGCTGCAGTCTTTCTTTCTCTAAGCTAGCACAGCTGGCAGAACTGAAAAGACGTCTCATCAATCTGTATGAGACCTGTGCCCAGAGTATGAGCACTACAGCATGAATTTCTGACTTAAAATTGGCTTACCTATGTGCAAATCATGAGGCTCTGCCAACAGACAACAGCACTGTCCCCTTGCCAAGACGCAAGAGGCTCCTACATGAGCTAATACTGGCTCGAGTATCTTTATTTCATACAATAAATATATACTTGATGATTCTCTACTGAGTCTCCAGTTTGAGCTGTAAAGGATCCTCTTGCAGACTGTTAGATGCCTTTGTGACCTCTGAGTAAACCATTTCTCATTTAGGGCTTTAAGAGATACTATTTATGAGTTTAGATTACAGCTGGTAGGTTAACATTAGCTGTTGATCTATCTATGATATAAGATATGCCTATGTATGTATGGCACTGTTTGAAGGTGTGTCTACAAGTTGAAAGGACAGAGATGTCTCACAGACAATGCAGTACATCTGCATCCAGCCTCCTGGTAGGTGATGACAATTTGCTGACAAGCCTGTCAAATGCTGGAGCTAGTTTTGGGAGGTCTGCATAGCACTGTTTTTAAAAAGCTTTATGGGGTAGCCAATCTCTGAAACTGTTAATTCCTTCTTAAGACATCCTTATTTTGTACTGAGGAAGACTTGCCTTTGGCTTTTGACAATAGAAGAGGAAGGAAGGAGGTAGAAGGAAGGAGGTAGAAGAAAGGAAGAGAAGCTCAGATGTGGTTTAGCTTGACTTCTGTCTTTTGGGATAGAATTCTGTAATCGTAACTGTTTCTTAGCTTCCCAGGGTTAAAGCAGATTGCACACTGAATCCTCAACTCTAATTTAGTCCTCCATGCTGCTGCTGAGGATGGAGCCAGTGACCCCAGTAATGGAACCCCAGAACTCCAGCAAGAATACTTGACATTTTTTTCCCCAAAGATGCAGGCCTGTTCGAGTGGTAAATCCGTTCTGATAAACAGAGCACGGAGAGCATGCAGGTTAGCCTGTTTTTCCTGATGTCTCCACTTGGAGTTGAAAGGGTTAACACTGTTAGCATTTACTCTGGCTGAGCCTGGTTTCAGATGAATAGGGGCAGTTTGTGCCTTCTCAGTGTCTGTTTCAGGATGTCCTCATCCTGCACAAGGCAGCACTGTATGCATTCCGATCCTGAAGGTTCCACCGCCTGCAGGGCTTGACTTTTTTTAACCTTTTTTTTTTTTGGTAAATAAAAGGAAAGAAATAAAGTCATTGTTAACTCTTTGAAATTTGAGGACTTTGAACACCTTCTTCCTCCTGGAGTACCACTGCAGCATAAATCAGAATTTGCAAATATGTCTGCTCCTAGCAACTACACTCAGAAGCAACTATAGAGGTTTGAACACTGCAAATCAAACAAAGGAATGACAAATTGTAGGCTTACATTTAGTCTGCAGAAAGTAGTCAGCCAAGTAAAAACACACCCAAAATTTACCTCTTCCTGCTTTCAATCCACCACTCCCCAATTATAGAATAATATTTGTTTTACTGTCAATCACAATACTACTGCTTAAGAATTCTTAAAATTTCTCATTCTTCTTTTCTGTTTGTTTTATTTTCCTTTGTCATCTTCTTTCAGTCTCTTCTCTGTCCCTGTTTTTCTTGTCACCTGGAGAATTTTGATTGTGCTGTCCTCTATACACCTCACAGTGACCCCTCTTTAATCAGAGCTTGAGTTCAGTGGGTAAAAGGTGAGTTAAAGAAGCCGGTAAGTACTTCCACCTCACTACATTGCCATGAACATATATGGTTTGGGTCTTAACTGAAAATAACTCAATACAAAAGCTAAAAAATAAAGCAGCCTGCTAGTAATCGAAAAGCTATCAGAACCTGGAGGCTGGTAAAACCAGCATTACTGAGGGGTTCGCTGCTCCCGTTTAGCAGCCAGCTGAGAAGTCTGCCTTGTGATGGACCGGTCAAAAACACAGATGGGAGTCCCTTGGAACTAATCTTGAACACAGCAAAAATTGAAATATGAAGTATTTAAATTAAATATTCTATGTTCAGCAGAGTAGCATCTGAAACACCTAGGCCTGTTTCATCAGAGAGTACCTGACCTGCTCTACCCCGGGGCCACTGGCAGGCTGTCGAGCTTGCGGCGCTGTTGGAGGAGAAAAACTGTTCTGTTGATCCTGGCATCTAAGCCAAATATTAGTGTCAATCTAAAAGTATTAAAAGAAGAGATTCCTTATGGGCAAAGCTAATTCCATCATGACACTTTCCTAACAATCACTAGCTCAGGAAGGACATTATGAAGTAAGATTTATGTTTGCCTCTAGAGAAAGCTTCTTTATTCAAATTAGGGAGAAAGATCAATTTGAGGCAAGGTTTGAACTTTTTAATATATGCTATAATATACATGCTAACTAATTTAATATATGTTATATAGGAAACAGGAATGTTTTTTTCCTTTACCTTAGAGATAAATATACAGTGAGATAGAGATGTAATGACAGGAAGGCAAAAACAAGTCTAACTCTTGCATAATGAGCCTGCACAATTTCATCCAGATACTCCAGTGCAGAAGTCCTGGTTCAACCTTGGATACCACAAGCAGATCTAATTGTTCAGTCAAGACGGGAACTCCTCCACCTCCCTTTGCTTCTAGTACTAATTATGCTCATTAAAAGACCAGCAACCCTATAACCTCAACAAACCTTTCATAATTTTGATAGTATGGGTTCAAATAAATCCCGTTATTTAAATGGAGTCGGCTCAGGTTAGACTGGAATAAGTGACCATGAGACTGGATCTCTTTGATACTCAATTTCTGAAGCTGAACGATTTTCTAACCTGAGGACCCATGAGCTCATTACTGGGTATTTTCATACGGGTTTTGATGACAATGCAGGATAATTACCAGTAGTTCCTTCCTCAGTTAAAACTCTGTTAGTGTTTCCTCCTTCTCCTGCATAGTCAATCCTCTTACAAATACATTAAAACAGTCCTGTGCATGTTTCTCCATTTAGCATGAGCCTCGTGATCTCAGGATGGCACATCATTGTCATTTGGCAAAGTATTCCTTCTGACTTTAAAGCTATCAACTAAAGATAGTCCTGATTTTTTTCTTCACCCATTTTCTGTGTATAATTGTTTTCTACTTCCAATGTTTATTTTTAAGATGAAGTTCAGCAGTAACTTTTCTTCAGTCTGCTATAGGAGATTGTTTGCTGAGAGGCAACATCTGGTAAGTAGCAAAAAAGCTCTAGCTGTCAATAAGCAAGTTAGTATATAAATTCATCAGGGGCATTTACTCTTTTTAGAACACCACATAATCTATAGTCTGCTCTCTTAAAGATAAAATTTACTACATTTCAGCTATAATTTATGCTAATAACATAGTTCAGTACCCAGAGCTTTGAATCAGAGGCTGATCTCAGTTCTATGGATGTACATCTTAGGGGTATTACTCCAAGATTGTTCTGATGGAAAAGAGCCTTCCTGTACTGAAGGATCAGCACCAGAAGCCCTCGGCAGAGTGTCTGGGTGGCTGCAACCACATCTCTACACGGAGACCAGTTCTCCTTGTGGCATCTGACAAAGCCCCTGCCGCATCCCCTGGCAGCACGGGGTGTTGCACCGCACAGCCTTCCCAGGCAGCCACAGGCTTGAGGCTCCTGCCGATGGCGAAGCTGCCTTCAGATAGAGTCAAAACGAGAAATACTGTGATTCTATGGCGTGAATATGCTAAATCACAGCAAAGGCAAAATTAGTAGATTGTGCCGTTCAGTCTGCATTGCCTTTAGGGTTGTCTGCTTAGGACCAAGTCCAGCCTCCCCAGTCCATGGAGATTTATTTTTGGGGAAAGAAAGAGAACACGTCTGACTGTACAAGCTGAGTAATTCTGCAGTTTCTATACCTTAGATATGTTAGGGCCTTGGTGGAAATAGGCACTCAATCCTCTTTGTCTTTTACTCCTCTAATCTCCTTAGGCTATACTGATTTATACAGGAGGTCCCTGCAGAGAAGCAGGTACCTTGTCATAGTCACCAAGAGCAGCCATAGTAAAAATGAATATATTTTCTACCAAGGAGATCCCAGGTCTCAGAGGAGGAAAAGTGGTGCAGGTGGTCAGGAGCAAGATCGGTGCAGTGGCTTCCAGTCGACCTTCATTTGCATCATAAAACCATCATCTTCCTGGGCACAAAGGAACAGCAGGGCTGGCAGCCTGCTCAGCCCCACAGCAATAGGCATGGTAGGGGTTGGGAATGGGGAGCACTGGCTGAGCTGGTGAGGGATGTTTCACACATTGCCTCCATCTCTGAAACACTTGGCTCTAGACAGTGCTGTTCGTCTCTCACTTTTAGGAGTGCTAAAAGGCTTTCTCTCCACTCTGTGGGGGGTGACAAAATGCAATTTAAGTAAGTGTGTTTCTGCTGAAGCACCAATATTTTTTGGATGCCATTTGTTGTTCTCATTGTTACAAAGAATGATCTTTCTGTTAACCTCATCTAAATGATCACTTGGAGGCTACAAAACTATATGTCATGTTTAAGCTACTGTATCATGATGGCCTCAGGGAAATTTTACAGATGCCTTGCCACAATCCATTTCTTCCCCATGACGAGCTACCAGGCTAGTTGCTTGGATTCATTTGCCACAGCTGTTTACCTCTTTGACCTCAAAGCTACAAAGGTATGGTGCCACTGAAATACAAAGGAGTCTGCCTTTTAAATTATTGATTATAAGAATTCTTTTCTAAAGTGAAAAGGGACAGGAGATGCTACTCTTCCAACTGAATGTAACTACTTGGGTGAGTATTTTGGCTTCACCTTTTAATAATTTTCTTCTTTCTTTCCCTTTTCCGTTAACCTGTAGACATAGATAAATGAGCAACACAATATTAATGTGCTTATTAGTCTGGAATAATTTAAGACAGACTAATATCTCCCTGACAGAAAATTGTCAGCTCAAGTCTATCACGGCATCAGTCATTGCAAGCTATTAAATTTCTGCAGCAGAGCTACTAGGTAGATACCTTGTTTTATTTATTTCTGCAGTTCAAACATAACCCATTTCCATTTTGACCACAGTTGTTCCTATCTGGTTGTGCTTATTTTTTGAAGTTATTTATAGGTGATACTGTCCCCAGCTAACAACTCAGCACGCAAGAGCTGATGAATATTAAAGTATAATTTGTCTAAAAACCAAAGGCAACAAATCTAGGTCAAAGATAATGCCTTGGGCAAAGTCCACACTGGTTCTTTTGCATCACTGAATATTACAGCTCCTGTCTTTCTGTGTAAAAATCCTTATACCTGACCAGGCAGGTGCCTTTTTATGCAAGTGGCATATCATTTAAAAGCATCTCAAGAGGTAAGTGTGCAAATCCTGGGCTATGTGTTACAGAGTAAAATGAAATGTTACCCCACAATATCCATTAATCTAATGACTGATCTTTGAGATGTGGGTTTGCGTTTGCTGCTTGTCTTGTTTTGAGGAAGACACTTGTCCCTAAACATTAGGTGACTGATCTAAACAAAAAACTAGGTGAATTTGAGGAGCTCCTCACAATCTCATTTGCTGAAGATGTTACTTGATGTAAAAATCCACTAAATGCCTCTACTTTGTCATTTCACTTCTATATCTGTTTTGCTGTATAACTCCTAGTTTCCTGGTCATCCATGTTGCACTTACACCACTCTATTCATTGTCTCTCCTCTGGAGTGAATTTGTTCCACCCAAATACAGGCTAGTTTTTGTTCTGGGTCCACAGAGAACATGGCTGAAGTCAGCTTTCTGCAGGAGGTGCTAGCTTTGAATAGATAGAATGTGGACACATCCACACCAGGTAGCTTAGGAAGCAAGGTTCATTCCTATACAGCCTACAAAGACCTTGTAGGGGTGAACAGGAAGTGGATAATTTTGATTATCCACTGATAATCAAAAGGATAACAAGGATATTAATCTGGAAAATAAAAGTCTGAGGTTCAATTTTTTAATCATTGATCAAGTAAGAGGGCTGCAGCAGGAGAGACGGTCCACTATCTGCCCTTCTCCCCCTTCTCTTTCAAAAAGCACTCAGTAGATGTATTTTTGGCATCCATTAAATGGAGAAGAAATCTACTTCCATGCAATGGATTCCTCTGTTGCAAGAGATAATGTTTGCCATACATAGGTATGCTGAAAATTTAATGCCACAATGAGAAATTCTTTCTGTTCCTTGGCATCCTCTGAAGGTGTAGGAATATGTCCATGCTTTTGTATCTTCTTATGGATTTGAAACTTTTCTTGGTTGTGTGCCTTCAGCAGTAATTCACAGTACAATTAACTCTTTAGTTTGGATTGATAACATGAGTAGAACAGGGAAAAGCAGACAAAAAAGATCATAAAAGCACAGTATAGTATTTTTTACCACTGTAGTGACGTTTTTATGGTATGAAGCATTACCACAGTGTTGAATTGTTCCTTCTTTGCTGAAGGGTGGGGAGAGACTATCATTTTTTCATGCTTGAATTATGTACTGCTGCCTTGTGAAATATGCAGTAATAAGGTTCTGCAGGTCACTACTGTGACACGGTCTTGAAAATTAAAATAAAAGAACTGAAGCTCTTAAAAATACCAATAAACATTTTTAAGCATCAGTTTCAACAGGAATGTGTGTCATACAAGGTGTGTGTCACAGGATGGCATGTGTTTAATTTTCATGCCTTGAAAAGTCTTTGACTGACAGTTGGGCAGGCTGCAAATGCCTTCAAGTGCTTATAAACAAAACATTTATATATACATTTATAATAAATTCATATAATGAAAAATTATTTTTATATTTATTGGCTATTTATTATGCATGTACTGCAAAAGTGGCCCCAAAAAATGCAGCCTCCAGTTCTGTGTTTAATTTCTTCTGCTTCACTTCCCATACAAGAGTTCTAGCTCTCTGTAGTGTCAGTCACCTGTATTTATCTTGCCATTTCATAGAATCATAGAACACCAGGTTGGAAAGGACCTCATGTATCACCTTGTCCCACCTTTCCTGGCAAAAGCCCAGTCTAGACAAGAAGGGCCAGCACCCTGTCCAGCTGAATCTTAAAAAGTGTCCAATCATGGGGAAGCCCCCACTTCCCTGGGGAGATTATTCCAGTGGCTGATTGTTCTCAGTTTGAAAAATTTTCCTCTTTTGTCCAATCGGAATCTCCCAAGGAGTAACTTGTACCTGTTATTCCTTGTCTTTTCCATGTGACTCCTTTTAAAAAGAGAGTCTCCATCTTCTCTGTAGCCACCCTTTAAATATTGGAATTTGGTGATAAGGTCTCCCCTAAGCCTTCTTTTCTCAAGGCTGAATAAACTCAGTTCTATCAGCCTTTCCTCATATGGCAGGTTTCTCAGTCCTTTGATTACCTTGGTGACCCTTCTCTGGACCCTCTCCAGCCTCTCCACATCTTTTTTGCATAGCCAGGACCAAAACTGAACACAGTATTCTGGGTGTGGCCTGACAAGCACTGAGTAGAGTGGGATAATGACTTTGTTTCTGCTGATAATAGGTGTCCTTGTGCACCTTTCTGCACCCTTGTGGTGCAGCCAATAATTGTGTTGACTTTCTTTGTCGCAGCAGCACACTGGTCACTCACATTGAGCCTGTTGTCTACCAGGACCCCTAGGTCCCTTTCCACAGAGCTGCTCCCCAGCCGGGTAGATCCCAGCCTGTGCTGCACTCACTCCTGGATTATGTTTTCCCAGGTGCAAGACCTTATACTTGTCCTCGTTGAACATCATAAGGTTCTTGTTATCCTACTCTTCCAACCTATCCAGGTCTTTCGGCAGGGTGGCTCTCCCTTCCAAACTGTCCGCTTCCCCACTCAGTTTGGTCTCATCAGCAAAATCCATCAGAGTACACTTGATCCCATATCTTCACTTATGAAGATATTGAACAGTGTTGGGCCCAATATTGATCCCTGGGGGACCCCCATTGTGACAGGTTGCTGGTCTGAAAAGGAGCTATTTACCACCACCCTCTGAGTGTAGCCTGTCAGCCAGTTCCCACCCACCACACAGACCACTTGTCTAGACCATAGAGCATAATTTTTTCTAGGAAGAGGCTGTGGGAAATGGTATTGTATTTCCCTCTATTGAATTGCAAGAGAGGAGGCTGCCATTTAAAGATATCAGAAAGATCTGAGTTGTCTGATCCTAGAAAATAGCTCTGTATTGATTAATGACCTTACAGATCACAACAGAATTGTAGATAAGGCAGTATGTAGGCAACATTGTGAGGCTCCACAAATCTCTATGATTTCACCTAATCAGTCTTCAGTCATCTTCATGTTGATTTCATAAGACAATGGTGAGTCCCTGTTGATAATAAGTCCTAGTCTCTTGATGGATATCTCACGAAATGCATCAGAGAATACCCTGAATCCTTTTGAAAGCCATATTGAAGTCATGGCATGAGCTAAAAATTCATGCAGCTGTTTCACTTAACTTTCAACACAAACCTTCTAATATTTTTTTTTTCTTAGTGGTACCTGAATGCCTTGAAGTTTTCATGCTTGGACCCAAATTTAGTCATAATATGTCTTCTTTAATTTAGCATCACATGTGCCAAGTTAGTGTGTATTAACACTATACACAGTGTTACAATCAGGTATTTTATGTCAGCACAGATGTGGAAAATTATTACACTACCTGATTTTTAAATTGCTAAACATATATATATGGCTTATATGTAGTTAGGATAGAGCAAATATACAAAAATCTGGTCAAAAATTATGCTTGAAGTAGATCTCTGAAGATGAAAACAGGAATCTTAAGTTTTTGCGTGTTGTAGCTGAAGTCACGGGATGTAAAGATGATGACTGAGTTAAGTAGCTCAACAATTGTTGTGTCTAAACAGGATCTCTGTGGTTTGTCTACATGGCCCTTGATTTAAAGTATTCTTAGAAGGGAAGTGAAGATGCAGAAAACAGATTAGGAAATCTCTAAATATTTAAGCTATGTGTCACCTAATGCATGAATCAAAGACTTAATGCTGATGGTGACTAACACTTGAGTGAATGAATCTACAGTAATGACAGGCTGGTTCAACAACACTTGATACACTAGAAAAACATGCAGTATGGTGTCTAAAGAATTGACAAGTGTATGAGGGTCATGAATAACAGTCTTAGGCTACTGAGTGGCTTCAACCCATTGGTTACGTAGCACTTAATTGCTATGCTTGTTACTTGCCACCTTGTGTCAGTAAGGACACCTGAGACAAGCTGCGTGACTGAAGTTGCTGTGGTTCTTGAGTGCTGGGAGAGGAAGACTCTAGAGCTGCTGATACAGGGTAGTGGATAAAGCAGATAGCAGAAATGGCCAAGAACCCTGGAATGTCAGTAGTGGCCACTGGGAGAGGAAAGCCAACACAGAGAAAAAAGGAAAATAGCAGCGGAAACTACAGGTCTCCCTGATTGATGGCAAATTCCAGCTGAAGCTTCTTCTGTGAACTGAACATTTATTAGGTCACATAACAGGTGTAGATTCTCTAGTGTCTAATAAGATGAGTTTACATCACAGCCACTTTATCAGCCACAATCAATAAGATCACTCCTATTTACAACCTGTTTTCATGGCTTTTTCACTCTGTCAAATTTGCTTGAAATTATTAGATGGATTAAAATAGGGAATGTTGGCTGTTGGGAGGAGTGAATATGTGGACAGGTACATATATTCACAGAATCACAGAATCACCTAGGCTGGAAGGGACCTTTTAAGATCATCTAGTCCAACCAACAGAAATAAAATAAAAAAAAAAAAAAACCACCAAAAAAACCCTGAAAAAACCCACACCACACACAAAACAACACCAACCCAACACTAAACCATATCCCCCAGCACCATGTCAACTC
>JAOXNO010000001.1:23684870-23702889 GCA_028565335.1 Limnodromus scolopaceus
TTCGTTGCCCTTCTCTGGACCCGCTCCAGCACCTCAATGTCTTTCTTGTGGTAGGGGGCCCAAAACTGGACACAGTAGTCGAGGTGGGGCCTCACCAGTGTACAGGGGGACGATCACCTCCCGGGTCCTACTCACCACACTGTGAGTGTGTGATTCAAGCACAGTCACATAAGTTTTGTTGATTTCAGAACATGATTTAAGAAAAAGTGAGCAAAATCTTTCCTTGAAGTCTGAAGTATTTGTTTTCTTCCAATACAACTTTTCAGTGAAAGGCTTCTCTTTGAAAGGTCATAGCTATTGCCTGACATAGAAATTATAGAGCTCTTCAAGCTGCAGACACTGTGAATGCCAAATACATAATTTCCTTGCTATACTCTGTCTAGAATATAGCCCTTTAGATTTTCTATAGAATTTATTAAATCTTTCTAGATTATTTTAAAAAATTCCTGACTTCCTAAGTAGCCATAATAAATAAAAGAAAAATACATAAGAAAAATACGTTACACAGTTAAGAAAGAATTTAGCTGACCCTTCAAATGACAGATATCTTTTTGACTGTCATAAAAAATTTTATCTACATACTCATATTCTTCGTATCCATCCAGATTTGGGCATTAGAGGGCATAAAGTGGAAATCTCTGCCTGAAAACTGTGACTTTTTACATTAAAAGTGAGTTTCTTTGTCCCCTTTCTTTTACTGACCATAATAAATGCAGCTACAAAGATCCAATAGATCAAGTTCCTGTTAATGAGAAAAAGGACTGAAGCAAACTATTTAAACGCATGTCTACAACTTTCCTGATTGTGCTTCCAATAATTTAATGCATTTACAGATTCTTTGGTGATGAAGCATCTTCTGTACTCATCTGTCTTGGAAGATCTATGCTGACCTATTTTGTGAAATAAACAGAGATCAAATGCCTCTTAACTGCATGTCTAACTACAGGAGCAGGTACAAATTTGGGAGATTTGATAGGTGTCATGCTTAATCCTTATTTGCAGGATAGCCCAAGGATACAGCTAAGTGATAACAGCTACCTGTCCTATGACCTAAAACTGCAAAAAATTCCCTTTTTATTTACAGACTGTCTCCAACATTGCAGAGTTTGCATGTTCAGTTCAAATCTTACCTGTGATCTTAGAATATAATCACATATGTATCTTCTACAGTTCCTGTACCACTAAGTAAAAAAGCTGGAATATCCTGTGCCCTCGCTGTAGGCTGGGCATATCATAAATTGATTGTTGCACAGGGAAAGTCACACTTTACCCAGCAGAGAAGAGCTGCTCTCACTTGGCTTTCAACAGTGCTTGTCTGTCTACTGTGCTACAGAGTAGCAGCTGCTTCCTTTGTGCTATTTATCCTTTTAAATAACACATTTAATAGGTACTGAGAATGATACAAAACCCCCACAAAATATTTTGTACTGTAGTGACTCTTAATGGTCTCAGACAGATGAAGGACATGTTTTAAGGTATTTGAATATTGCTTAAGAAGATTTGGTCTTCATTCTCAGTAGGTTTGTAGACAACATCAAGCTGAGTGGTGCGATTGACACACCTGAGGAACAGGATGCCTTTCAAAGGGACCTGGACAATCTTGAGAAGTGAGCCCATATGAAGCTCATGAGATTCAACAAGGCCAAGTGCCGGGTCCTGCACGTGCGTCAGGGCAATCCCCAATATCAATATAGACAGGGGGATGAATGGATTGAGAGCAGCCCTGAGCAGAAGGACTTGGGGATACTGGTGGATGATAAACTGTACATGAGCTGCCAATGTGCACTCGGAGCCCAGAAGACCAACTGTATCCTGAGCTGCATCAAAAGAAGCATGGCCAGCACATTGAGGGAGGTGATTCTCTCCCTCTACTCTGCTCTGGTGAGACCTTGCCTGGAGTACTGCATCCAGTTCTGGGGTCCTCAGTACAAGACAGACATGGACCTGTTGGATTGAGTCCAGAGGAGAGACACAAAAATGGTCAGATGGATGGAACACGTCTCCTATGAGGAAAGGCTGAGAGAGTTGGGGTTGTTCAACCTGAAGCAGAGAAGGCTCTGGGGAGACCTTATACCAGCCTTTCAATAGTTAAAAGGGGCCTATAAGAAATATGAGGATAGACATTGTAGTAGGGCCTGTTGCGATAGGACAAGGGCTAATGGTTTTAAACTAAAGGAGAGTAGACTCAAACCAGATACAAGGAAGACATTTTTTACATTGATGGTGATGAAACACTGGAACCAATTTCCCAGAGAGATGGTAGATGCCCCATCCCTGGGAACATTCAAGTTCAGGTTGGATGGGGCTCTGAGTAACCTGATCTAGTTGAAGATGTTCCTGCTCATTGCAGAGGGGTTGGATGACCTTTAAAGGTCACTTCCAATCCAAAGTATTCGGTAATTCTATGGTTCTATTATTATCTTAACTAGGTATTTCTGAATTTTAAGTTATTTTTATTATTCTAAGTCCCTGCTGAAAATAAAATTGCATCTGTTTTTCTATAAGCCCATTTGTTAATACATCTGTCAGCCTTCTTTCTTTTAATGTATTATGATGTTTGTTTCCTCATTAAAATTGAAATAAACAACAATAATTATGCTGATATACTTATTTTTAATGCATTAAAAGCTGGTAGTTTGGATAGCAGATATGACTTCGTAGCACATACACACTTTCAGAACTGTAACCACTCCACTTCCCCGTTCCCATTATTTACTAAAGCATACATATTACAGCATATATTAAATTCAACATCCTAAAGAACTCCCATTTTAATAAATGGAAAGCTTTGTCATGCAACAAAATACCAGGTTGTTTTCTTGTATTAGACCTTTTGTGAAGAGAAAAAACATGTAGTATCTAAACATATCAGATGTTGATAGAACCATGCAGAAGAGCTATGTCTAATGAAAATATCTCCTCCTTAAATTTCTTCCCTCAGCAAAGTTAATTTTTGTTATTTCGTATGAGGTAGAAAACAATCCATATTTAGATAAGCAATGTGTTGATAATACTGGAAAGACATAAATGCCGGTTAGAGAACTATTTACTTTTACCTCATGCCGACATACCTACTTATTAATTTTTACTTGTTCAACCCACTTCTGCATTATAATTCCTATTACAGACTGTCATTACCAAATTGTTTAAGCACATGATTGAATAACATTAAAAATCAGTGGGACCAAATACATAGTTTAAATTAAATATGTTTACGTGTTTTTTTTTAAGTAAAGCCAGCCAAAACATATACCTTTGAGAGAAAATAAAAAACATTAATGTCTTAGTGGCATAAATGTTTTTTTCTCTACTGATTGTTGATTGCCTGAACCTATTCCTCGCAAAATCAGCAGCAGAACTGCCACTCACTTTAATGAGGCAAGATCAAGGCCACTGTTTTACCATGATGAACACATTCCTGATGAGTGTACCTGCGTTGCCCACCACGTAAAAAGGTGTAGCAGTTTAAATGATTAAACCCATTGATATTTAACAGTTGTTATGTTAAGAATGAAGATGGTGATGGAAGAGTTCTTCCATCCCATGAGACCTGCCAGAAATCCATGTGCTCTGCTGGACACAATTTATAAAGCGGAGCTGCAGAATTCCAGACACATATTTTTTAATAATTATTTAAAAAAAAAATGATTCGTGGGATACAAATCAAGACCCTTTCAATGAGAAAGCCATTGAACTGGGAAATAATTGAAAATATAAAATTTCATTTCATGAGTGATTTCATCAAAGATGTAAACAAAAATTTTTCATTTAAGCTGCAAGAGCAATCTTGAAGAACAGAATTTTGTTTAAAAAATTTTGACTCTCAGAAGACATCCTAAGAAAAAAATGACCTATCATTGATCGTACAGGCTCATTTCTTTCCTAACAGCAATTTGTAGATTGACATCTGCATATTTTCTGATACAATATGCCATGCCAGATTATTTCAATTTTAGCTCTGTAAACTTAAAAGGGTATTTCTCAAAAAGTGGCTTGAAGTTTTTCAGCATTAGAAATCTTGTGGCTCTGATTCACCACTATGAGGATGAAATTCTGGCACATAAGGCATTTTCTTATTAATGGTTGTTATTTCACACTTGGAGCTTATCATTAATATCAATGTTGATATTATTAATATTAATTTTGTTCATATTATTACTATTATTATTGTTGATAGTTATGCTATAGTGATACATTATAACCATAATATCCAATAATGCATAGTAATATGTAGTAGTAATATAATAAAACAATAGCAATAGTAATAATGATAATGGATAAATAATTAATAGCATTTCTTTAATACTCAAAGCCTCCAATCAGAAGTGAAGGCTTATCAGCTCCTAGAGTGCTTAGAAAGCCACATTCTTTTCCCCATAAAACATATCTGTAAATTCTTTTAAGATGGGGAAAAACATGTCAATCTATAGGATTTCTAATTAATGAAAACTGTACATTTTTTTAAACCATAGGATAGTTAAGGGAAAAAAGTCTCTGACGTGATGCGTGTTATTGCTTATTCTCATCTTTATGTAGTTCGGTTTTCTTGATAAATGGCAATAATGCTGTTCTGAGGATGAGGCAGCACACCACAGGGAATTTGTTTCTGGAGGCCTTTCTGGAGCACTTGCTTCTCCCGTTCAGCCATTGCTGACGGCTTTACTCAGTCTCTCTCTACCAGATAGCTTGTTGGACTTACTGAACAATTCCAATTGCCTTCTTACTATCTCTTGCTACCAAAGATAACTGCAAACAATTATATTACATAGGTGTTGCCTTAGGAGTAAATATAAAAGCCTTTAATCAGAAATATAGGGATTTTAAGAAAGCCTCCCAAGCTCTGCCATGTCTTCAGGCAGCTAAGAAACAAAAAGCTCACAGCTTTCCTAATTGGAATACTAGAATTATTTAAAGTCAATACAGCTCCTGGGTTTCTTCTGCCTCAGAGTACATTCCTTTGAAAACCTCAGCCAAGGACTTTAATAATTTAAATACTATCTTCCATTTTGTGTTGTTGTGTTTTTGGTTTTTTAAATCCTGTAGAATAGAAGATCTCAAGTATCAAAATCAGTAATAAAGGGCTAATGGCATTGTGGACACACAGGCCTGCCTGACCTTAAACTTTTTTATTTAACATTTCTTATGTGCACAGTATGAGAGAAGGATTCTTTTTCCCCAATATAGCTGATTAAAACAGCTGAATAAGGAGAGACGGGGAAAGGGATGAGGTGCCTGGCTGAGGTCATTAGTTGCTGTCTACTTCAGGGCAGCCAGAGCTCAACTTAAAAAGAATCAACTTTGCAGGTGGCTCCCAGGGGAGCACTGGGAATAAACAATATGCACAGGTATCAGTCCGTGCTGTTTGTCCAGCTGGAAGAGCACTGCACCTCAGAGAGGGGAAAAAAGCTGAGATGTATACTTCATGACTGGGGCCGTGTGGTGTTCTTGCAACCTGCAGAGGACCCCCAAGAGAAAAATGTTAAAGCTGAATTATCTCACTTCCCTAATAAACTGGGCTAATAGAAAATCCCAAATCACAATGCCAAATCTTAACTTTCAAAAAATTTGGGGAAAGTTTGTCCCTGGATTACAAGACTTGAAGCCACAGGATTTCCCAATCCACAGCACTAATGTGAATCAGAAATACTGTCATTTTTATGTCAGCCTGGAGAGTCAGCTCTAACTTAGGCAAACCACAAGAATTTTTAAATTAGATGTGTTACAACTCAGTTCCAGTTCTGCGGAACAAAATATGCTCTTACGGTACTTCAGTCTATCTGTCTGTATATGTACGTATGTATGTACCTGTCTGTCTGTCTCTCTGTCTATCTATCTTTTCTATGCCTGATTAGGGCAGCCATAAGCTACAGCTTAGAAATGAGGGCTCAGATAAAGCACAGTACACAAGTAAACATTTTCATACCTATGGGAGTAAGATGCCTTCTCCAGGAGCACTGTAGTCATTAGTACCCATATGTCTATGCTGTTACACTTTCAGAACAATTCTGGTCACAATTATCCTCCAAACTTCTCCCTGGGATGACAGAGAATCCTGTTCCCTGATCATTCCCAGATGCCTTGCACACATTTTTGCTCTGAAAATTAAGATAATTAATAGTATGGACGCAGGCTGTTCTATGTCAGTTGGCCTCATTACGAGGGAATTATCTTAGGTGTCTTTATGTTATTTATATTTTGTTGAAGGAGGTTTGGTAATTGAGCTGTTCAGGAGGCAGCCATATCAATAGAGGTTTGGAAGGAACCAGAGCTCTTGGCTGGTGATATTTATGCAGCTTTGTGGTCACAGCTCATGACGTATGGGACTGTAGCTGAATAAGGAACATCTTTGTCTCCAGCTTTCGAAGTTTTTACAAAAGTGCAGAAGAAAATGAATAAATATCTGTTGGATCCTCTGTGGCTTTTCCTTGTCTTATGACTCATTCTGTTTTTCACATACAATGCAATGCCTGGCAGCCTGACATGGGTTTTTGGGATGTAATTGTATTTTCTCCCCCCAGCTATTTGTGATGGATCCAAAGGGAAGATCATTAGACAGAGGACGAGAGCAGTGATGCCAGTTATGGCAGAAACAAGAGAGGCTGTATTTGTAAAAGTTGGGGGGAATGAGAATGCTTTCACTGCTGGGAATGTGAATGTCTCAGCCTTGCACATACATAATCCAAGAGCTAAGGGAAAAACGTTCCTCAGAGCTCCAACACAGCTGGTTGTTCTTCCACACTGAAACTCTTTGGAGATTTCAGTCCAGAGCCAAATTCACAACATCTGGATTAGTTTCAAATTCACTTGAATTTATTCTAGCAATCTTAACTGGTAGCCTAGGGAGTATTAAGAGTCTTCATCATTGGAGGCCTTCACCGTGGCTTGTACAAAACATCGTTCAGGACTGACCTAGGCTTAAGAGAATCTGGCTTGTGGCAACCACTGGACAGCTGATCATTTGAGATCTCGTTCATCCCTGTTTTTCTAAGTTTGTCTGAATCCAATGTAGCTGGATAAGAATGTGAAAAGAATGAGGTTTCGACTAAAGTCTGAAAAGAAACTCATTTCTATATTCATTCCAGAATCCAACCAGAATCTAATGGGTTTGTATGTACATCAAACAATATATTAATAGCAGACTATTTTTAGAACATGTTGACATTTCTTGGTATCACCAGAGTCAGAGATATTGGAATTGCTGGAAGGCAAACACTTCAGGGTCTTTTTTCTCCTCCCCACCCCCCACTTCTCTAATAAAGACCTTACATGTGGAAAAGTAAAATAACCACATAAATTTTAATGACACAGTAAAAATAGCTATTCACAAAGGTTCAAAAGACTAGTAATTAATTTACACACTCTCTTTTCTTGCTTGTTTTATAAATGGACATACCTTGCTTCTATTAGATTACCCTCTCCTAGCAAGTGACTTTAAACATTAGTTACTTGAAAAATTCAAGTCAGGTGCCTAGCACCTACCTTACAAGACAAATAGAATTGAAAACATCTTAATCCAATGTTATCAGCTGAATGATGTGGGAGATTGCACTGAGGTTCACAGAAAGAGACTATAATGCTAAGGAATTAGAAAAGTTTCTGAACACAGTTGTACATTCTCCCTGTTGTGAAAGATACAATCACTTTTGGCAAAGCTCTGCATCTTGGAATAGGCTTTAAATCTTTAAAAGCCAAGTAAACTGACAACAAAGTCAACAGTCACATTAAGATTAAATCATTTGAAAGCATGCATACGTCTGTGTCTTCTTATCTGTGTGTGCAAATATTCTGTATTAAGAAACATCAGCATTAGAATTCAGGAGGGTGATTAAAAATATTTGAGGATAAAGATAGTAAACAAAAAATTTTGTGTGTCTTATTTGGTGTGAAACTGTAACATCAATAATAAATTTTGTCCTTGCAGGAAGAAAATTGCATTTTAGAGGAGATTAGGACTTTTAAAATAATGTTCACTCATTGTACTACAGTAAAGAAAGAGAAAAAGTTTGGGAAAAGGTTGATTTGGTACAACTAGGAGGACAATGCAATCATACTGAGTTCAGTAACTCCAGTGTGCAACCATGAAAGTCTCTGGAAAGACACTTCGGGAGTCCGCCTCCTAGGAAGAAGTATATTAGTGACAGAATTGGGAAAATCAGTTATGGAAAACTTACAGTCTCTGATTTACTTCTGAATCACATCTGTATGGTCCTTGCTGCCCTTTATATCCACCATAATGACATACCTACCCTGCTGCTGAATCGAAAACATGGCAGGCATAGGATGAAAGGCACTGATGCGCTATATACTTACTCTGCTGACTCAAGTTTATTTTAAAATATTAATAAGCTAACTTCGTATTGCCAGGCTGCCTGCCAGATCAAGTATTATCTGTCTGCATCTCTCCAACTTTATGGCAGATCAGGCTTTTTCTCTTCTTTTCTAATTGGCATAAAACCAGCGTAAAAGTGCATAGCCAGCACAAATCCTATATGGAGAGGACATTTTCTCATGCATGATCCAGACCAAAAGTGCATTGCTCTGTGGGGTAGATCCAGCGCTAACATACATAGGACCATGGCCTCACAAATGCTGTGTGGAAGTCTCCACAAGGTTCAGCCATTAACACTGAAGGACTCCAATGGAACCCATGGAGCCAGAAAAACCCCAAAGATCCTGAGGAGACTTCTACCCCTAGGGTCCAATCTCCACGTAGCATCCTTGTTACTACAGTTTTGAGACCCTTTGTGTCATGACAAACCAGGGACTTTTGCAATTCAAACTGTATATCTCATGAGCACAAACCCAAGTGAGCTTCAAACCAGCCAGCTTGGACACCAATAGCAGATAAGCCAGATTTCTGTGTCCTTTGGTGTATGTTCCAGGCCCATAATGTATCTCGTTGCAGTCTCTAGATGTAAGATTATCTGTAACTGAGCAAGCTGGCGCAAAGAGAGCTAGGTATGCTTACATGAGCTGCCAGTCTTCCCCCTGGATTTCAGTGAAGTACTTAATCAAGCATAACACAGTTGCCTGACTTGGTAAAGTGAGTGCAAGAGAAACAAGGTGAAAGCCCCAGATGGCCATGAGTCCTATTTTTATTATATGGTTTGAAGCCCATTTTGCACAAAGGTAGAATCAATCAAAAGTAACATGTATGAAGGAAAACTGTAAATGCTGACCCCCTACAATGTGTGATCCTAAACCACAATAGCATCTAAGTCACAGAAAACGTGCTTGTTAACAAATTATATGTTATTACATGTGAATGTAAATAGAGCTATAGGAAGAAATTAACTAATACTGCTATGATTTAATGCCAGCATACTGGTTAGTCCTGTATTTATATTGATTACATGGATGATGCAAAAATCTTATATAGCATTTCAAGATTATAAAAATTTTTGTATAATTGTTCAGCACTAATAATAAAAGAAGGTTTGTCTCCAGAAACAAGTCAGGCTTCTGGCTTGTTTCTCCTTTCCTTGTTTCATTACAATGATGTTGCCAGTTAGATTCAGTGATAAACATAGTTTATGCATTCCACGCTAGAATTATTTTAAATTATAGCTACAAAAACTGTGATTGGTTAATGTACTAGAAGATGGGTATTGAATTAACTTGCATTATAAGTTATAAAAAGTCTGAAATAGTCTTGGAAAAGTTTTCCTTAATCTGTTTCCCTATGTGACAACAAGAGACAAATTCCGTCTTATTTGTCTTACCTGTTAAAACAAAAGCGACTGTGTACCTTTGAAGACAAATGATCAACTGGAACTGAAAACTCAAAAGTTTAGATGAAAGTTCAACCAATATGCATCTGCATTGGAATAAAGATTGCCCTCTGGGGCTATGACAGAAACACAGCATTGCCAGAGGGAAAATTATTCAAGTTAAAAAGTTCTCCTTTATTCACTAGTCCCGTGAAACACAAGTGTGAAAATGGGATCATTTTAAAATGAAGTGTCCCAACTAAATATTTGAGTCAATGGAAGGTGACACAGGAATAACTCTGCTTAGGAATAGACAAGGAAGTTCTATTTTAACAAGGCATCAAATATCAAATTAGAACACCATAGCAGCAAGGAATTCAAGTTCCTGATTCTGTTAACATTTTAATATATTCAGCACTGTGTGACTGGCTGTTCTTTGCTGTATGGTGTGGCTGAGAATACAACATCAGCATTAAGCAAATAATGGGAGTGTTGCTATGGGCTTCAGTGAGAGCAGGCCTAAGTTTAATGCGTTAAGACATCATCCAAGTAATTTTCTTTTTGCCATCTTCAATTTGGTATAATACATTATCATAATAAAGGGAGCTCGGAGCAGCAAGACTTGATTAAGTGTTAAATGCTCTCAGAAACTCAAAAAATGGAGAGTTTTAATGTCAATTCTTTGGTTTCCAAAGCAGAAAATAGTCTTAAAGGACAAAAAGAAAAATATGGAACTCTCATATTTAAAAATTAAAATACTAATTGAGGTCTCTGATTTCCTGCTGTAAGCAAGGCAGGACTGGGAGGGATTGATATGCACTCCTTCATACTGTTGAGTTTTTGGCCAAGACCCTCAAAAGTGACTAGGGGCAAGGTGACCAGTTCCTTGTTATTTCAGTATGCATTAGGCTGGTAGTTGAATGCAAAAGTTGGGACCTTCACAAATTTATGCCGCTGCTTACCCACATTAAGAATAATATTTTGCACTAAAAGTATACAGACTTCTCTTGAAAGCTAAAATAATGATTCTTAATAACGTTTTTGTGAGTTTTATTTTATGTCTATTTTGCTTATGAAAAAATAGAGCTATAGAGCAATAGTGTCTTGTTAAAAGCTACATTCATTATTTTCTTTGACCACTGCCTCTCCTGAGGAATACTAATATCCACTATCTTAAAGCAATACTGGAAGGATGAATTAATTAATATTTGCAAAGAGCTTTGGAATCCTGAGCTGAAAGGTGCTAGATAAGTGTAAAGAATGATACTGTAAATTATGCATAAGTATTGTGAATGCTGCTTTTTCAGATGTGTCTGCTACAAAGATCACTCAGTAGTTCAGACGTCTAATACATGGATGATGCAAGACTGTTTAAGAATTGATTAGTATACCTTTGGGGGTATAAGAATGGCAGTCTACAGCGATGCAGGAGACAACAGCTCCTATATCACGAGGAAAATGACATTTCAATACCATAGGAAGTTCCTTATGCCTTTGAAGTTGCATCTTAGTTCAAAGTCAGTCAGTATTCTTTATTTTTCATATAATTATGAAAGTGGTTTCATGTCAATAAGTGCTTTTTTTAAAGTGAAAACAACCTGGATGAAACAGTCATAAATCCAAGGAAAACTGTCTCTCTTCTCCGCTTCTATCAGCCACAATTTGGGCTGATGTTCCCAGCTCTCCTGAAAGCTTTGGAAACTTCTTAAGCAACTACTCACAGTTGCATTGCTTTAAAACCAGAGCTGAATGTGAACCATAAAGTAGTCTATTCTTCAAAGGCCTGGAGAAACAAGACTGCCGATGAGACAGAAATAACAAAAGAAGGCGCAAAATGTGCATCTGGGCAACTAATAGTGAAGATTTGTACTATGGGATTGGTCAAAGAGCCCTAGCTACAAAGGACAGATTTTTTCTGAGTCCAGGTCTATATAATGAGCAGACTTCTTTCAGAGAACAACTGACTACTTTGACTATGGACTAGAGAAAACAGCCCAAGCAAGCTGGCTAGGGCCCTGACTTCAATGCCTCTGTTGGGATTGACTGGTACTAAAATGGGATTGACTGGTCCTGGTATGGAAGGAACTGCAGGTCTAATGATTATTAGCAAAACACATTTCAGTAAATGACCTTCAGAAACTGGAAATATGACATAAATTAAGAGCAAGAGAGATGAAGAGGTTTGCCAGTATTGTCTTTTCAAGGGCATTGTATGGGTGAAAATGCTCAGTTGATCTTTGAAATACATCTTTCTCAATGAAATATCTGGATAATATCTGTTTAAAAAAATCATAAAGCATCTGCCACCAAAACAAGCAAAATTTGATTTCCCTAATTTAAAAGAATCCACCAGCAAAGCTATCCTGTTCCCTTGACAACCTCAGTCTCTCCTCTGCTGGCCATGAACTTTCTTCATCCCCCCAATTAACACATTGGCTCCTGTGCCTATAGGGCTGTCATCTCCTGCCAGCTGAGTGACACAAATTCCATGTCTTTAGCACAGTCCTAATGGATGTATTCAAGCTTGTAACAAAAGGTGACCTACCAGGCAAGTAGCAGAATGTATGTAGACTTGGAGGACCATGGTGGTCTGAGCTGCAGCTAAAGCCTAGGTTTGATCAGGAAAATAAAATTTCTGAAGCTGAACATTAAAGTGGGGAAGAAACACAAAAGACAGAAATCTAAAGCAAAAGACAGACAGAACATTACAGCAAGGGTGTCAGGTTAAAACAGAATTTTTGCAGTGGAGTAATAGTTTGGCAGAAAAGGAAGAAACAACTTTTTCAAGCACAATTTGAAAAGAAAAAGTCCAAAAAAGGATTGAGTGGAAGCTGGAAGGACTGCAGGAGTAAGGAGTCTTCTTATGCTTTCCTTTTTAATGCTATATTCTTCACGTAATTGTGTGTCACTCTGTGATTTGAAAAAGAGTATGTGTCTTGTTGGCTTTTTAATTTCAAAACCAAAGAGAGAAAGTCTGAAAACTGTGACCCTGCCTGTGAGGTTGCAGAAGCTCTGTGGCCTGTATGAAAAGATCATCGAGCTGAGAGTGGATTTCTAGTTATGCCCTGCTGTGCCCAATAGCTTTCCACCAGCCCTCCATCAGTATTGACAGAGTGTAACAACCCTTCAAATTTCTCATCTCCTACCTGTGGTGAGGTAACTTCTTTAGAGGATTTGAAAGCCAGCCCAGAAAATGAGAAGCTGCCTGAGTCCTGGGTCAGCCTTTCATCCAAACTTTGTATGATCACCCTGGCAGAGGTGAGCACAGGTTATAAAATCCATCTCCTAAGGGGAGTTTGAACACAGCAGCATTTCCAACTCGGGAGACTCAAATTAGTGTCTAAATAGAAAGTTAGGTTCTTCTTTCCAAAGGTGCCCAGCAGAGACAAGGTTGGTGAAGCATTATATCACTGACAACCAGGCCATCAGTATGTAGCTTATTAAAGGGATGATGTCCACTTGTTTGAGTTGTATTCCAACTGTCTAACTTTAGCAAAGAATGAAGTGTGTTTTGAAAAAGTGAAAATAAAACAATATGTGTGATATTGTTTTGTCATGGCCTTTTGAAAACAGAAAAGAATTTGTCCTGGGTTCAAATGGGCATGTAATGTTAACGATTTGCATAATAAGGGTGACCTGAAGGAATTTAGAAAGGAAACAATGACTATGCATGAAGTTCTTTCAAACGTCCTAGGAAGGCAATGAGACAGAAAGAATACATCTTGGTCATTTTTATTTCCCTTCACTAATAGAAACTTTTGGATTAAATGTTACTGTGTTACACTAGGTCACATAATAGCTAGAACTGTTGTTTCACATAGCAAATGTATCATGTATCATGAAAAAATGAAAATCAGTTGAAAAAATTTTATTAACAAGCTTTAATATAATGCCAGCTTAATTATTTTTCTTTCAATTATACATAGAAAAAGTCACCTACATTAGTGAGCCTCTTAAGAAATTATCAACGGATGCAGACAGAGAGAGCAAGAGAGTTTCCTGTTGTGGCAGATTCTTCATTGGCCTTAAGCTGTGATTTGTTATTGGAGGTATGTATGTGAACTGGAAAACCACATCCCCTTGCCACTAATTTACGCAGGAATTTAAAATTAGTTCATCATGCAATGCCAAATGCCTTTGTGTGTTCATAAGCTATTAGGCCATATGCCACACATTATTTTGCCAGGTGTTAACATGGTACAGACAAATTACATGCCCTCTAAGATATCCAAGAGATTTTGAGGGGCAAATATAAAGGAAGAATATACAATGAAAATAACAAGCTTTGGAAAGAATTTTTTAAAGACTTGAAAGGACTTAAAAACAATGTTCTTACAATTTCTCAGTAAGAACCATGGTATGTATCTTAATCCACAGACGTTAAAAGATACAGCAGATGTATAGTGTTGATGAAAGATCAATGTTCAACAAAGTCCTCACTGGCTTACAGGCTTTGTTTAAAAAAGTCTATCTTTAAATATTTAAGGTGGAAAGTGTAGCAGAAAAGATGGTCCAGAAAGATTGTACTATCACTGTAAACTATTACATTGGGATAGTCCTATTTTTGGTTTTACCTGTTAAGTGTTACTAACTATTCATTCAAGAGAGGGAGGAAAATGAATTATTTAGGTCTGTTATGTGTTAGAAATGAAGTGCAGTTCAGTAGTCTATGTCCAGACTTAGAGACTGCTTATCAGATCCCCAGTTCTCACATAATTTCTAAGTACCAAAGTCAAACAAAATATTGTTTTAATTCCTCCTTGCCTGTAGGTCAAATAAAACTATGCACATAAATCCACAGGCAGTGATATAAAAATGTCATACCTTTATTATTTTCTCATCACAACTCAGTCATCTGAAACTCATGTATGTTTGCATGAGGCCATTTAAAGGTATTAAGATGAGCACTATAGCATATCCTTAAAATAGGAAAACAGATAAATACATCCTTCAGGCATACAAGTGGTAAGAGAAACACAACCCATCAGCAGAGGTGTTAAATTGTTTGCTCAATTGAACAGATTTTCAGCCCACTTGAATACTGTTCACCATCTCTTACCTAATCTTAAATTATTGTAGTTGTTAACATATAATCACTTGGTTGTACCATGCTGTGTTTGCCTGCTACTGAAAAGCCAGAGAGCTACTCAATGAGCAAATAATTATTAGGACACTGGTTCACTGTTCACTTAGTAACGTCTGCTGTCAGGTTTGAATCACACTGTCTCCAGGCAAATATTGGCGCTTAGAGGTAGGATTCACAACACTGTGTGAGATGCAAATGATAAATACTTAACAGTGGGGACTCTCTTCAGCTCAGACCTCTGCTAATTATTCTGTGCAAGTGTCTGCCAAATCTCACCAGGTTCCCCCTTTTTTCCCCACTATTAATTCAGTAGGGTTACCTTCAGTGCCATTATGAACACTAAAGGACACTAAACATCTCCTTTAAGGCATTGGCTGTACCGGTGTATTATCAGGACTCTTTAGGCCATGACATGGAGAAAATTGCTCCAGCTCAAGCAGAGGTTACAGGTATGATGCCTTTTTTCTGTGTGAAATTCTGTACTCCACATGGTTCAAGAGCCTTCTGGGTTTGCTCCCGGGAACGTCAGACAAAAGGAGTTTTACATCCTGTGAACCTGGTTGTTAGTCATCCTTGTGAACATGACTTCACCCAGGCTCCTCTGCTGGGTCCAAATGAGTATTGATATAAAGGAGTAACAGGTTGCACAGTGCTTTGTAAAAATACTTATTACATGATGCTTTCCTTTTGCTCTTGTACAGAAATTGTAGGTAAAGGTTGATGCAACAAATGGTATTAAACAATAGTTACCAGATAATATAGAAACCAGCAGTGGTATTTATTTTCTATGAGCCCATCTGGGGGTGGGCTCAAGCCAATTTTTACATGGAATCTGGAAGTGTTTTACATGTTAAGAAGCTGTATTACCAGTAAGGCCAAGAAGCCAGTTACTTCCCACAGGCACAGCTTGGGCAGTGGCATGGCTCAGAGCCTTTACCAAGCCTTGCTTCCAGCTCTGCCCTGGTCCAGTTTGGACCAGGGATGAGATGGTATTTCAGGCTTAAGACATGTTCATTGCATCTCCAAGGAGAACAAGCACACAGAAACTTTGTGAAATTTAATAAGAGCACCACAAGGTAGCTAGGGACAGAACGGTTATACAACCTTTCCAAGCTTAGATCTATCCATCAAGTAATTTAAGTTTTATCAACTAGTAATGTCAATTTTTCTGAGGACTCAAGAAAGCACGAGGGGACAACTCACTTCAAACTATCTTTTGTTTTTCTAGCACTGAAACTAGCAGCAGAAATGCTATTTTTGTACTGTAAGGTTCAAATCCTTCTACAGTTAGCAAGAACTTTGGGAAGAAGAAAGCTATGTCAATATATTCAATCACTTCTTAATCAGACCTGAATAGCTATTGACTATCATGGTTTTTACCTCTAATCTCTCAATCCCATTAAAAATCCTATAAAATGATAGAATGTGTTAGATGAAAAATAATTTACCAGGGACAGTCCCATTGATTTCAAAGAAGACTCAGTTCTCTCCTTTACTGTGCAATCTAAAATATGCACTTCATGAATCATGAGTGTATTATCTATTGGGCAAAAGCCCAACTGATTTTGAACAGGATTTCAAGAGAATCACTGGAAATAAAAAGGACCAGATCATGTCAAAGTTCTCTGCAATGAATGAAAAGTGCTTTCACCATATTTCGTGTTCCCAATTATGATAAAAATAACTGTATACCACATCATATAACATTTTATTCATGAGGCCAAAGTTTGCTATAAAATCTCCGTGCTTTGACTCTGGTAGGGTCACCATAGGTATATGTCAAGGTATAATTTGTGCTATAATATTTACAGCTGAATTTTTGCCTGCATTAAATATAATGAGGTTTAGTATTGCAATCCCTTTAGATTAGCAAAATGTCACTGGGAGCTAGATCCTCATGCCCTTATATACAGTGAATAGAATAGACGCATTGACACTTTTTTTTAAAGTAAGGTACAATTAACTGTGACTGCAAATATGAAAGTTTGAGCTGAGCCTTAGACCCATGCATCAGTGATTCTTTTTAGGCTGAACATGAAATTCCTGAATTTCAATACATTTCTTTTGTAAAAGACCTCTTGGTATATCATTATTTTCAGGCATTATTGTTGAGGAAAAAAAAGTCCATTATTTAATATATAGTGTTATTGTAGCATTGACATCTGGAATTCAACAGCACAAACTTGGTGGTAAATCAACAACAATGTCTGAATTAAATGTGATGTTACCTTTTTTAACTTTTCAACACCTTCTATCCCCAGAGAACATTCAATAAACAGAGTACCCACTGTTGACATTTTCCTGTTTCTGTTACTATTTAATAACAATTTTAAGGAACTGCTCAATATTAAAGATAATTCAAAACCAAAAATCTATCTTCAGAGATGCATCTGAAAAAATATATAATATAATCATTATAATCTTATGCATTCTTATAAATGTATAAAATTATGCATATCTTATGTACCATTTTGTCTAAGCAACAGCTGGTTCTACAACTAAGAGAACATATTTCCTGAAATTCATGGGGCAGAAATTCTGAAATATAAAATTTTGTGCTTCATGAAATAAGACAGCCAGACACCAATAAGACAGGCATACTATTAGGTGATTTTTCTGTGTGTGTCTGTGTGTGGTTTCTTCTGTTTTTCTGTGGTATTGCTTGTTCTGCTGACAGCCAGTTTGATGATATGGACTAAAACAGAGCATTCTTCTGCTTCGTCAATTCCTTAGTTCTTCGGAGAACCTTACGCTTGTCTTAGATGACCTATATCTGACATTGAACCCATCACTAAACTTCCTTGTTACCTCTGGGAGACCCCTGTAGACTTTACTTATGATGGTCACGTTACAAATCTTTCTGAAGTAATATGCTCTAACAGTATAATTTGCTTTCTCAAAAGCATTACTGTAGGGGCTGTTCAATGGACAAACCAAGATTCAGTTTTTGCTTTGCTTTTTGAGATCAGTAATGTACTTCAGTCCTTCACTGAGCAAATTACTCAGTTGTGTGCCTACTCACTATCTCTCATTCCTCAGGAAGGAGAGCCTCTGCTTTTGCCACTTTCTACATAAACCAAACAGCTCATGTTCTTTATCGTCCTTTCTTCCTTCTTTTTTGGGGGGTTTTGGGTGGTTGTGGGAACGAGAAAGTTGGAGACGCGCTGCTGAGCGAGAGCTCGGCAGGTGTTCTTATATTGATGGGAAGGAGGCCTTGAGATCA
>JAOXNO010000001.1:23702989-23719078 GCA_028565335.1 Limnodromus scolopaceus
TATGGTGATGTGTGTCTGGTGTGAAATGCAGCAAACAGATAGCAGTGTAACGAAACAGTAATGTTTGTTAGCTAGGCGGGGTAAACATTTAAATGTAGCCAATTGTATTGCTCACAACCGTGTATGGACATCCACTTGTAACCTATCTGCACAAAGAGCACAACGCGTGATCAAAAGACAAACTATATATGCTGGAAAAATTAAACAATAAACGTCTTCGCTTCACCACTTAGCAGAGTCCATGCCTCAAGTGCCACAGGTGGTTTTGGTTTTTTGTTGGTTTTTTGGTTATGTTTGGGTTTTTGGTGTGTGTTTTGGGTGTTTGGTTTTTTTGTTTGTTTGTTTTGGGGTTTTGGGGGGGGGGGTTTGTTGTTTTTTTTTTTTACTGGTAGCTTGAGTAAGGAAGTACTTTACTTCTCTGTGCCTTAATAGATTCAGTAACACTCTACAAGAACTTTGGTCAGGTGGCTTGCAGAGGCTAAGAGCAAATCAAAGTTCATTGTCAATAGAGTCTGCCTCTGCAACCCTGAACATTTCTGACTTCAGAAATACTTAACGTTTAAGCAAAACTCTCTGAGAAGACTCATATTAAAACTAGAGTTGGAAAGATGATAGAGTAAGACGTGATTTTTGGAAGGCCAGTACTGGATCTCACTCTGTATATTAGTATAGACAAAAGGAAAGGCTACTCATGAAATGAACATGCAGCCAAGAAATTGTTTGTGTGAACCCAGTTGCTGTCTAAGTGTGTTTCAGAAGTAATTTGTTGTGAAGTTGAAAAAGAACCACTTTCATAGGACCTCTTTCTTTTTTTGGTTTGAATAAATTGACTATTCAATAGGCAGAAGAAAGGAGAGGAATGAGAAGTTTTTTTAGGCAGAGAAAATTTTCATTGCATAATTTTGTCTTTAAGAGGAGGGAAAATAGAGTATTGTGGGTAACAAGAACCTGAATGTGTTCCTTAGTACACTATGAGGAAAGGAGAAGTAATAATGCAAAAGATGTTAGAACAGCAGGGGCATTTTGATAAGTTAATTCAAGATGTTGGGAGGGATAAATTTCTGTCAGTTTTCATACCGACATTTGAAAAAGACTGGCAGAGGGTTTGCCTGAATAGAAGAGTACTACTGGTTGCTCCTTGTATGTTATGCAAGTAGCAGAACGTTTCTTTCTTCCTTACATATTTGACTGTGGAATTTTGAAAAGGAGCAAATATCACCATTGGACTTCAGTCTATCTGACTACTTTGATCCTGAAGACACTTGCTGGGAAAAATCTGAAAATTTTATATGGCTATTGGGCACACAGGAATTAGATGGAAATCCTGTAACGTAGTCATGGGCTTCTCTAAGAAATCAAGTAAAGTAATTCTGATGTTCCAATGGCAAATTGAATGTCCTATAAAATAGTTCTGACTCCAATGCGTAACAAAATTTCACTGAAGATTTGGAGTGTGCTGTAAAGCATATATAACTTTTATATGTGAAAGTTATTGAAATGGATCTAAATTATTTTGGAGGCTGGGATCAAAACATTATATGCTCTTCTTAAACTGGAGCAAGTGTCTAAAATCAATTAGAAGATTCAGCAAAGCCAGATGGAAATAAGTTCACACATGGGACATTAATCAAATTCAATAACACAGTTAAATTAGGTTCATCAAGGCATGTGTAAAGATAAAAGTTAACATAAACTGGGGATAAGCCAGCAATCATAAAAAAGCAGTTCCTGTATTGGCTTGCATCAATAGGATTATCACAGTAAATCAAGCTTGATGGTACACCTGTATAATAGTGTTGCTTTGGCTTTACTTGAAATAATACCCACATTTTGGGATGCTGTATTTCAAAGAGAACAGAGATCTGCAAGGAATCAAAAGAAGAGCAGGAAACTTCCTAAGATATTTAAAAACTTGATCCATGAGGGTGAAATAACAGAGAAAAGCAACAAGAAATTTTGAATACTTTATAAAATAGATTGTAAAAAACCCCACAATACAAACAATACAATTTTAGAATAAGTTATCATAAGTCACAAGCCATTATTATTTGTCAGAAGAGGAGAAGAAAGGGAGTTCTGCCCTTGCATGGGAGAACGTGATTAAGTATTAGAGGATGCTTAATAATTATTTCTGGCAGAAGAATCAGTTGCAAGGAAGCTGACTGAAGTGAACTCATTTGAGATGTTCACAGCTAGTCCTGGGACCGTGAAGGAGTATTTGCATCGGTTCTACCATGACTCAGGAGGATAAGCTACTACAGATGACTCACTTGAAGTCTCTTCCCACTCTCATAATTCGCAGAAATTCATTTCAGAGTGTTCACTTATTTCAACTTAGATACTAGACTGAAAGTACCAACCTATACCTCAAGTTGTTCAGAGTGCTAGAAGCTTAAACTCTGTCAATTTCAAGTATTTCAA
The DNA here is from genome assembly GCA_028565335.1 of Limnodromus scolopaceus. NCBI lineage: Eukaryota > Metazoa > Chordata > Aves > Charadriiformes > Scolopacidae > Limnodromus > Limnodromus scolopaceus. The sequence continues at coordinate 23,705,411 of JAOXNO010000001.1, forward strand.
AGGAAGATATCTTTAAGGAACAAACCAATATACATCAAGGTTTTAAAGAGCAGATGGTAATGGTAAAGAATACTATTTTTTTCTACCCCACTACCTACTAGCCAGATTTTCCCTTCTAATGTAACGCAACATCTGTTTCTAATTCCAAAGCAGACCAGACTATTGTGGAATCATAGCAGATGTATACTGTTTTGGTACAGATTACATCTTACACGATTTATTAAATTTGTATAGTGGCATCTGTGGCATTTTATTATCTAGGAAATAGTGGTAATTAGAAACATCAGAGTTGCACCAAAATGATTTTGAGCTTAATGTGAATAGAAAATCCAAATAAAGGGGTGATAGTCCAAAGTCATTCAGGAAGTTAAGAGAAAATCAAGAAGTAGGGCTAATCTCTTAAATATTAATCCATTATTTTATTCATTCACTGTATAGCATACCGAGTTTGTTCAGTTCTTTCCCACCAAGAAAGGAATCATGGAGAACTGACAGGGTCCCATGTATCAGAGACTACTTATAGATGGTTGGTCTCTCTTACTACTCATTAGGCAATATTTTTAAAATATATAGCAATAAAATTGTACTGATAGGGTTAGAACATATCTTAAGCACCAAATATAAGAATCAGGCATAATTTAGTTGACTTTATCCAGGATCCAACTGGATCTGGATATTCCAGGTTCCTCATTCCTCATTTTTGAGTGCCATGGAGGTACTAAAAGTCTCCAGGCACTAGAAATTTTGAGTTTGAATCTTCATAGGAATTGTACTTCTGCACTTCTGGAATCTCAGCTTATACAGAGCTGAATAGCTCTGCAACTGTCTTATGACTATACAGAGCTAAGAGCTATCTAATACTCATTTTGGGCACTAGCTAAGCACGCTCCCATGACCATGCTTTCAAATACAAAATGTTTTCAAAATACACAGGTCGTGTCTGTTTTCTTTCAAAAGCATTCTTGAAAGAGCGTGCACCTTCTCTGTTGCATTATAAAATTCAGCATTATTAAAACATGGAAAATTATTCCTCTGAGAATTCATTCATGTTCCTCCCAGAAGAGTTCTCTAGACATCCAAATACATTAGAGAGCCTTTTTCTACATATCCTCTTGAGGCTGAAAAAGAAATCAAAATGGGAGGCAACTGTCATGAAGTTGGACAGAGAGAACTGGTGTTAAGGAGTATGATTTAGTATACAAATAGGCAAAGCATTCAGCTACGAGGGAGAGAGAATATGTTTCTGTTGCTTTGCAAAGTCTGTTCATATTACTGGGGTGAAACAATTTTTGGAAAGAACATAAATTACCATTAGAAGAATAGTGAAAGCTTTTCTCCATCACCCTACTGCTTTATTAGGCTATAGAGTTTTATCCCCTCATGGTCTCTTTTTCTAGGATATAATGAAACCTTTCCAGGAATAGAACCACAGTTTAAAGATTCACATGTTAGGAAAGTCTTATACAGCTGCAGATATAGTTTTGAATCCTTTCAGATGTAAGCAATATTGAGTTTTTAGTATCTCAGATGGGAAATTAATTACTAGCAAAAACATAATCAAACAAAAAAAATGAATCCTCTTCAGTGAAGGAAGTTGGTACCTACATAGAGAAAGTCAGAGTTACATGTTCCAAATATATAGGGGCATCTTTCTGTATGTCTTTGGACTCACATTTGAGTTTTCCTTAACTGAAGGTGACGGCACACCTACACTGCCAGGCAGACACACATCAGGCAGGTCCTTATTCAGTGTTTCTTGTTTTGACTTCCCTTTGGAGATGCAGCTGGAAAAGCCTACATGTGGGAGAAGAAGTGTTCAGTAGTGGTTGTCATCGTTCTCATCATCAACAAAGTCTTCCAGCATTTTGACTTTACCTCAGGAGGAGCCTGGGCTGTGCCTGCACAGCTGACTATCTTTGTTGTCCTTACAAAAGGATCACTGGTGGATGAGAAACATCTATCCAAAAGCAGGTTTGCCACATATATCCTGAATCCAGAATACGCTGTGATTCGCCCCTCTCCTGGAGTACTGACCAGGTTCAGCTCCTTCTCTGCTCCATGCAGAAAGGCTCAGCTGAAAGGTTCAGTTCCAACAAAATCTTTAGATTTTTATTTCCTAAGTCGTCTTTAATTTCCCATTCAGCAGAATGTGAAGTTAGGAATTAAATGTATGTTAAGGGACTGTGTATTTTCAATACCTAAATGGCAATTTTACAGTCCTTAATTTTCAGGTGCACAACGCTTCTATTGCGCTGATTCTTTAGAGTTTTTCTTAATAGCTATCAAACATCTGTTCTGTATTAATTCTGGAATACTCTGGAAAATGAAAATATTTCTCCAAAGACTCTGCAAGAAGCATTCTTTTAATTCTATATATTGATAGACTACAATTAATTTTCTACATGAATTTTCAAAAATATTTAACATGAATGAATAGGAGTCCTGGTAAGTACTGGTCAAAATTAATACTTTTGATGAAAAATATCAAATTTTTTAGATTTTTATACTTTTAAGGATTCCAGAAGGGATTAGTGCTCTTTTTTACAAAAATATTTATGTCATCTGCAATATGTGTGGGAAAATGAGTGAAAGATTTGCCTATTAAAAACATTGCATAATGAATAAAATTTGTGGATAGGAATTCCATCCAAATTTAAAAAATAATGATGGAATTTAAGAACCCATAAAAATTGGGTCTAATATTAAAAAAAAAACCTCTTCCAATACAGTGTGTCAATGAGTTATTTAAGAAGAGTAACACAGTAAAATATTTCAAGGAAAAAGTATTCATTAGCTTTAGTGTCAAACTGACATATGGGAAGGATGGTGTGTATTTGGGTGTAAGAGTCACAATGCAGGAGGAAGGGAATTTGAATATCAAAGCTATTCCTTAGACAAAAGAGTAAATTTATTGTTTTTCTCAGAATATTTTTTTCATTGATAGCAAAAAAGCAGTCTCTTCTCTCAGTGAATGTTTTTATAGCCTTCAAAACTGTTTTTTAGTAGTCAGTCTTGTAAGCATTGACTCTGTCGCTGAAACTGAATTGATAATAATGTAATTCTCCAGTTTAGGCAAACACCCAAGTCCTAGCATTTCATTACTCTTACAAAATTATAGGTTTGAGATAGATAGAAACAAAGCCATCTCCCAAATATAATTTCCTTCTGAACTAATACATAACTAAGGACTAAGATACTTGTATAACTACATCCAAATTTTCAAATGCCTAATCATAATTAATGGAATTTATCCTCAGAACTGCCCTGTGGATAGGAAAATAATATTTTGAGCAAGTAGAGGATCAGGTGAAGTAAACGACTTACCCAGTGTTACAGAGGAAGCCAAAGAGGCCCGGAAATGAAAAAACCCTTCAATTTAATCCAACATCCTTTCTACAGGTTGCTCTTTTTTCCTTGGAAAATTTTTTGGTGTTCCTATCAACACAAAGTACAAAAGGGAATTTAAGTTCTTGGTCTGTTAATTGCACACTAGCAACCATAGCTGTTTTTCCTTTTCTCCAACCACATCTTCAGCTATAAATGCTTCCAATTTCATACTCTTAAATATTTGTTAGATATTAAGTTTCCATTTTCAACCTTGTCAGTTTACAGAATCACACATCTCAAAAGTTCCACCCGCCTGACATATTGATGAATTTCTGAGGAACTCAGGAGATCTGTTTGTTTAAATGGTTGCTTCTTCAAACCTCGCAGTACTCTAGACCATGCCAGAGTCAAGGCTTTCAGCCATTCACAGTAGGATGCTGTCGTAAGCCTTATGGTTTGTCAATCCCTAATCTAGTGATGTGCTCAATACAGTAATTTATGAAGGCATGGCTATAACTTTAGACTATGTATATAGAAATATTTGATAAGGAGTTTGTGGATTTCTCTCTGGATTCAAGTTCACAAAAAATGAGGGCAGCATTTTTACTGTAATAAAACTAATAAGTAATTTGACTGGTATTGACAATTTTCTCAATGGCGGGAATTCCTGAATCTAGCAAATCAAGATATTCTAAAACCCGGCCTTTCACTGGAAACTCAGAAACACAATAACTGTTTTAAATTTTTTACAATGAGCCAATTAGCTATTTGAACAACTTATTGTGTAGTGTTTGCATGTAGTCCCTTTTTACTCAGCACTGATGAGGCTGCACCTTGAATGCTGTGTCCAGTTTTGGGGCCTTCACTAGAAAAATGACATTGAGGTGCTGGAGCTTGTCCAAAGAAGGGCAATGAAGCTGGTGAGTGGTCTAGAGTAGAAGTCTTATGAGGAGCAGCTGAGGGAACTGGGATTGTTTAGCCTGGAGAAAAGGAGGGTGAGGGCTTATGGCTTTCTATAACTACCTGGAAAGAGGTTGTATTAAGGTGGGGGTTGGTCTCTTCTCCCAAGTAACAGGCAATAGGACGAGAGGAAATGTCCTCAAGTTGCACCAGGGGAGGTTTAGATTGGATTTTAGGAATAATTTCTTCACCAAAAGGGTTGTGAAGCATTGGAAGAGTCTTCCCAGGGAAGTGGTTGAGTCACTAATACCTGGTGGAGGTATTTAAAATACCTGGAGGTATTTAAAAGACATTTAGATGTGGTGCTTAGGGTCATGGTTTAGTGGTAGACTTGGCAGTGCTAGGTTAATGGTTGGACTCAATGATCTTAAAGGTCTTTTTCAACCTCAGTGATTCTATGATTCTATGATTTTCTTTGTCAATGGATGTCTTTTTAAAAGATATGTCCCCGTCATTCAGTTGGTATAGTTTTGATGCCAAAAATCACATAGTGCCTTTTCCTGTATGGTGCTTTGCAAAAAACAAGATGCTAGGTGATTATATTGGTTCTTTTTTTTTTTTTTTGGCTGTGACATCTGTCAGCATGAAATATATGTCACAGGAATAATCAGAAAATCAAGGCATGGCTGAGTGCCTCATGCTGAGAAGTGACCTTTATAATACTGCCACCTGGAAAATAAGTCAATTCAAACTATCACAGCTGAGTTCCCAATCCAACTAGTCTGTCATTCTTTCTGGCCTATTATATTCTTACATTCTGATAAAGTGTCAAGTCAATATTGTGCAGATGCACCTGCTCAGAATGAAGTCTTGTTTGGAGATGAACTGACCTACGTTAGAGTGGTGTAAGATCTGATCCAAAGGTGACTATATACAAACTTTCCAGCCTTCTCTAATCATTACAAAACTCTTGGCTCAGCCAACTAGCCGTTTAGAATAGTTTTCTTTGGCTAAGGACACCAGAGAGGACTGTCAGACTCCAATGCCTTCTCACCACATTTTCACCTGCCACCTGGCATAGCTCCTTCCTTCTGTTTTGAAATAGAAAGATATACAGAAAACCAGAGTTGTCTCTCTCAGTCATGAAATATTTTATCTCTGAGAGGTAAAGTCTAGTTATAGACTGGAATTAACAAAGCTGAAGATCTGAAATCCCAATAGCTGTGTAGCTGTGAGGAAGATAACCTGCTGTCTTCACTATATTACGGTCATTTTCTACATTCACTTCTCCATTCCTTGAATGAGAAAAAAAAGAAATAAAAGAACAAGTGCATTTTGTGATAAAAACAGGAACATAGTGGTAAAAAGAAGTTTATAAACAAAAGACTAAATTAGAATTGCTTTATAAAATCTCATGAACCCTTTGGTAACAATGGACGCTATAATATTTTCAGTGGCTATTTCAATTCCCAATGCTGGCACATTTTTAATATGAAATAGCTGTGCTGAAGAAAGGAATCATAATTAGCGAACATGAAATGAAGTGTCTTGTCTTTGAATAATTGTATACTACAAGCAATTGTAGATTACACAAAACTACATGTTCCGCTTGATAAAAAGATGACCAGGAGAGAAATATTGAATGGAGTAATTTGTTAGAGCAATAAGTATCAAGGTGCCAGACAACTCCTGGAAATAAATAATTGTCTAGGAGAGGGTTTACAGCTCTAGACACCACTTTAGGCCATTTATCCATGTCATTATTAATGGCAGGAAATTCAAAGCTGAGATGTCCTTACTACTATTTAAATATTTTATAATTTTTTTTTGAGTTTTTGTCTTTTCCTTGACAGAAGACTGTTAGAATTAAGGCCGAATTGAAGAACTAAGAGAGAGATTGAATTAAAGCAGAATTAGAAAAAAGTAGAACTAGGGACAAAAATTGCACGGGGGGCTGAGCAACATAGTCTAGTTGAAGATGTCCCTGCTCGTTGCAGGGGGTTGAACTAAATGACCTTTAAAGGTGCCTTCCAACACAAACTATTCTATGATTCTATGACAAATATAAGGAGAAGTTTGCTGTCACTTAGAGTGTCAAGAAAAGGACTTATAGGGATGTGGACATAGTAGGAATTTTTTACTAAGATTTCTCCCTTGTTATTACAGAGTCAGGGCCATTCTCACCCACTCAGTGAGGAAATCCTGATTTCTAATAGCCAAGTAGGTGGTTGTAACATTTTCAACACTGTAAGTAAGCCTTAAAAACATATGATTACTTAAATCAACAGAATATGTTAATACTGAAATGTTATTATATACCCATAAACCCAAGGAAGTCTTCCTGATGCAAGACTTGAAAGTCTGGCATCCACTGATGTTTCATCCTGTTCTTCCATCCATAAAACTCCATGAGGAGATTGTAGGTTTCTTTGTGTGGACAGGATCTGAGCTGTGATTCATTGGATTCCTTTCATTAGGTTTGTAACTTGTCCATTGCTTTCCAGTGCAAAATAACATACATACATTCTGTTTCTGTATTACTGTAAAAGTCCAGGCCATGAAAGGGAAAACTCTGAAGCTATCTTTGTGATTTGGGACATCTTCATAACTCCCTTTAGCTAATGGTATGTAAAGGCCTGCCAAAGTTACTATTCTGCACATATGTACTAGATATCAGTCCACCTACTTACACCTTTAATCCACTGTCTAGAATCTGACCACAGAGAAGTTCATCAGTTGTGTATCAGGTTCCAGACTTGTCCTACAAAAACGGTAATTTTTTATCTTATCCTTTTAAAATTATGTGATTTAAGTATGGAGAACATGAAAATGGGCAGGGGGAGAATGAATGCATCACCAACTGAAATAACAGTCTAGTCTGGCAATAACCTGGTGCTCCACAGTAGGCAAGAGGAACATTTTGTGGTTTGATACAAAATTATATTTCTGTGTGGTCCTGTAGCCACTTAAAAGAGTGGTCACAGAAAATTCATTGGAGATACACAATGTGAACTGAGACTGAAATGGTTCATGCTATTTGAGACCAAATTCACTTAAGACTACTCTACTAAGCACCTGCATGGTGCTAAGCTACATGAAATCCCTGCTGGAACTGCCTCTGATGTAGACGTACCCAAAACAAATTGACGGTACAGTCAGCTTTTGATTATTTGTAGATAGAGAATTTATTTGTAAATAAAAAGGGCCAAAAAAAATTTTGCTGGCAGGACTTATTAGCTCAGACGCTGTGCTGTATTACAGTGCCTTCACCATTTCCCAATCTCAGTGGGTTCCACACAATCTCACAGGGCTGTAGTTGAGTTAATCAATCTTCTTAGTATTTGCGGAACTGAGATGGTGTTGCTGAGATGTCTATGTCGATTTGGCAGACTGGATCTGTGCAGGTTGGAAAATACTAACAGTTGTATTATATGTGTCTTCCATTTTTCAGGCTACCTTCATCATGAATAGGAGAGAGATGATTATGATTCCGTTGCCAGTGCTGGCCAGCCCCAAAGCAGAACAGACCTCAAAGGCTGCTCAAAATTTGGGTAAGTTTCTGGGTGTTCAGCTCAGTGTGACTTGTGCATAGCTGTGCACAAGCTGATGCAACAGTGTTGCACCACTTGAGCTGCTGGAAGTGGTTAGTTTAAAGCCAGAGTAGGTACAAGTATCCCATACCCCAATCACAATTTGGCAGTATATCTATTTCCTATGTTACATTCTCTATTTTTGTAATACAACACCTTGTCCTTTAAATGTTTGTACCCAAGAAAAGGCCAGAAAAATACAGTGGCAGGGGACACAGGAGGGAAAAGATTATTTTATGATGAGTTGTGAAGAAAAATCTTCTTCCCTAAATGGTTCTTAAGGAATATGTTTATCTCAATGGAGAGATTTGTTGCTTTTATCTGGTGGCGGGAATTTCTAAGATAAATTCATCATGACCTCAGAAGAGTCGCAGTTCAGAAAAATATATTATTCTTATGGAGTCACTATTATAGAATTATTGTATTATAGACTATAATAATTATTACAAAATCTGAATATTATATAATTGGAATGCCTTCACAAGCACTATCTTTGAAGGCACCCATTATCATCCCTGTTTTACAAACAGATAATGGAACGCTATCCAAATTGAAGTAGATCGGTCAAAAGCCTCAAGTAAGATAAACTTAATCCAGACCTCAGAACCAGTTTATCTAAACTGCAGGTGTCTTCACCAACGGAAGAAATTGGAGTTAGACACTGGGGGATAGTTTGAGCTCTTCACCTTGCTGGCAGCTACTCTAGCTTTCATTAAAGTAGCAGTGTTTTTACAAGGATAATATAAGAATCTCCTCATCAACAAAACTATTTCGACTTTATCATAGATCACTATATCTGAATTATAGACTCAATTTTTCTACATGGTTGTGTCTGAAAAAAAGGAGGGCCTTGATCTGTTGTGGAAGTGGTTAAATGGTGCTAGTGGGGTATACTGGTAAAAAAACGGTATGTGAGAAAAACCAGGTCCTGTGAGCATGCAACTTGTTTTTCTAAGAAATGTTTCTGCTTAAGCATTCACAAATTGCCTAGAAATGTTCTATCATTAAAGAAAGAAATCTGCTCCTATAAAAAGCCTTATTCTGAGTTTTATCATGCATTACTTCTCTCCATATGCTAGGCTGGAAGAAAGTGTGGAACAACTAGATTATAGTTACGTGCATAAAAGAATTTATTACCATGCCCTTCTTTGGTTCCATTGAAAATATTAGCATTTTTAAACTGTCTCATGAAGCATTAAAGGGAGTCTCACTCAGAAACTTCAAAATGAAAACCACATGAATATGGTTACTGTTTCTTATTATGTATGATTTGCAAAACATGAGGTTGATTCTTAAAAAACCCACAGTTTGCATAATCACTAATTTACCTCTGAAATCTAAGCATATAAATAAGCTACCAAACCATAATGTTCAACTACTGCTGTGCTACCATTATAACTTGCCTTGAAAAGATCATGTGCCTCTGGTGGTTAGTTACCTATTAAAAGACAAAATCATTCTCATAGAAAAAGAAAGAGAAAACTGAAAAGAATCTATCATCACTTTCTGCAAGTTATAGTGAGATGTGCAGCTGCTGAAATAATACAAACAGTATTTTCATAGGACTTTTTGAAAAAAAAAATCATTAAAAATTGTCAACATTTCTTTACAACAATCCGAAATTTAAATGTTCAATTTTTAGAAAAAAAAAAAAAGAACCAACTAAACCCAATAAACTTACACACGTTTTTTGCTTCTTGTTTCTTTGAAAAACACAGAGGGAGGGAATCAACTGAAATGAAAATTTCCATACAAGGTAAAGAAGGACATTTTCTGATTAACACAATTTTGACAGAACATTTTCCAATCATCTCTATTTATGTGGAAGATTAGCTCATTTCATCGCTATTGTTCTGTGCAATCCTCCATGGAAATTCAACCAGAGACATGGATAGGTGATGTTATTGGGATCAGTAATGTAGCTGCCAAAATTATTTTCTTACTTATTAAAGCAAAACATTGTCTATAATTGGCATTCAGTCTTCTGCTTATGCATTACACAGATGTGCCACAGGACAGTAAAGGTGCTTGTAAATGTGGTGTTTGAGTCATATGAAACATATCTCAAAAATGAAAGCTTTCCAGTAGTGTATGTATTTAGCCAAAGACAACTTTCTTTAGGTCCAATGCTTAAGGTGTTTTCATCATTTCTTTCACCTTTCAAATTTTGTACCCCAAATATTTTAACAGAAGGGTATTTCCTAAGAAGGCATGAATGTAATATTTAACCACCAGTTCCCGGATATTTAATGGAAAGCAATATAAATATGTCTTGCTCATTCAAATTCATAAACAGTGTAGAAGTATTTACCTCCGTCTGTGCTCCCTCTATACTACTAAACACAATAGGTACAAGCCCTCCTTCCCTCCTTCACTGTCAAACTGACTGTGACTGTATCAGTCCCTTCTGGCATCTCTAAACATTTGTTCGTTATTCTCATTGATTGAAATAAAGAATTTATACCATTAACTGCTCGATAGTATCCTGTGCATTCCGTTTTCCTATTCATGTACTGTAACGGAATAGCTGCAGCTTTTATGATAGGAGAAAACTAAACAATTTTGGAGTGACAGCCATGCATGCAGGACACTGTTTAATACCAGGACATAAAAAGGCAATTTACTCACTTTTTAAATTGATCTTGACATTTATAGCACACATATTATCTGTAAATAGGGAAATAATTGAATACTCCAGGTAAGTGGGTTAATGTGTTTTCATGAATATGGATGATCATATTTTGCTTATTCTTTCACAGTCTACATAGCTTTTGTTGAATGTCTTTTGATTGCAGGGTACTGAAAAGTCGCATTTTCCTACACCCCATTAGAAATCTATAAATCATTTGCTGGAAGAGACTTTCTCTGCCTCTATACGCCAATATACTGTCAGTGGTAGAGCTGAGACCAGACGTTTCGAATGAAAGTACAATAAGGTCTCCAGCAGAGAGGGATTATGGAAGAACTACACAAAGGGAATTGTCATCATTTACAGGTTAGCTTCTGCATTGAATGCCTTTGTATTTATACTGCTTTCAAAATACTTTTTGTATTTTATTTGTTTAACAGTTATTATTGTAACACAGGGTGTTTTTATAATCTAAGCAAATGTCTAGACCTTTAGAGAATATTATTAACCTCATAATACCTTACAGCTGGCTTTGTAATGTATGCCCATTAGTAACAGAATTTAATGGTCCATTAGAATGACAGGGATCACCAGGACCCCATAGCATTACAGATACATCCACTCCTCTGTACGCAAGCCTTCTTGACATCTTGTGCAGGGGAAATGATAGAAAAAGATGATGCCATTTGGCTTGGGCTTTGGTTTATGCATTGATACTAATCATTTTTCAGTTAAAGGGAACACTTTTTTTCCAATAGCCTTTTTGGGTAAGCTTGACAAGGAGTCACTGAAGTTGGAAATAATAACCTCTCTTATTTTCACAGGTTTTACATCATTTGATGTAATTCTGGGGAGGTGAAACAAACACCTTTATGTTTGTATTTCCAACTTTCCCCAGTAGAAACCAGAGAAAGAAAATGGTACCAGCAACAATAAACATGTACAGTGGATCTTCATTTTAGGACAGCAGATGAATGGAATTTGCCGTGAAGGTACTACTGGGTATCTGTGTACACATGTTCATTTGCAACCACCCATTCCAGTTGGAGATTGAAGTGTACACTGTGATTAGTGTCACAAAAGGGATATAAGAACTTACATGGGTGGTAGATGTTATTAAGACATTTTAAAATACAGACTATATTATTTTTCTTTAAGGAAATAATAATATAAAGTATTAATTGTTTTTCTTCCAGCTACTAAATCCAGATTATCTGGGGCTTGGTCCAGTGATTGTAGGAGCTATGGGGAAGGGGCTTTGAAATCTTTGGCGAGTGATATGCTGTGTGTGCCTGTGCACATATGCTGGTAAAAGAAAGTCTCTGTGAGTTTTTGTACCAAACAATTTACTTCAGAGGCAGCCTTGCAAGTCTTAATGGGATTCACAAGGGACACGAATGGGATGCCCAGCGCTGGCAGGAACAGTCATTAAAACTTGCATCTGTGAGTTTATAGAGATCACACCTTTGAACAAGATATGCAGCGGAGACCTCTGAGCATTTTATCCACTGCTGAAGGTTAGCCTCCAAAACACAGACTTATATTAATTGTGATGTGAGTCAGGCTTACAAAACTTCCAGCCATGATCTCCTCCCCCAGAATTTGGGTCCTTATTCTATGACTGAAAAATGATGTATTTCTTTTTCTTTCTTTCAATTGAATTACTAGGTTTTGTTCACTTTTTGCCCTGTACCATGTGCTGTATGTGTATGACGGCTCCTTACCATGGAAAGACAAGAGTCATCTTGCATTTAAGAGCTTATCAACAAAAAAGGCTTCCGCTGAAACATTTTTTGCAATGGGCTTATAATACCTAACTCAGGCACACCAGCAAAGAAACAGGGGGTCTTTTCTATGCTTATGTTTCTTATTAAAAGAATAGCAACAAACCAATTACTCTAAGTGTCTTCTTTGGCACAGCAGCAATTAGAAACGTTGATTAAGTTCAGAAATCTTCTTGTTAAGAACTGTATGTGCAACTAGTAACAAACATTTGCCATCCTAATTTATTTTTGTAACCTAAAGGTGAATGATTGAAAAAAAGGAAGCCATATGAGGAAACTAAGACACAAAGAGCCTGTGCTGCTAAAGTACAGTCTGTTAGTGGCAAAAATTGCAATTTATTTGCATCTGTATTTACTTGTTAATGACATTTGGGATTATTTTTCCTCAAGTTCAGACTTCAAAAAATTAGGTATCCAGATCAAAGCTGTGTTTCCTGTGTGCCTGTTATAGTTAGACAAGTAAGCTAGACAAAGAGAAATAAGCACCTCTGGAGAGAGTCATCTGGCCTATTTTGGACATCTGTCCACTACACACTGTTTTCTGTAGGAGGAGCCCGGGGTTATGAGATTAGACTTAAATTTAGCTTAGACTTATGAAAAATGAGTCCCACTTCTAATTACTACTCATATCCTTGAAAATGTGACTTTCCCAGGGTTGGTGGAATGGAAGCAGCTCACTGTCCAATGTTGCCAGCGTTACAGAAACCTTCCTCTAGGTACACTTCACAGACTACAGCACACCAAGGATGAAGCCATCTGACTACAAATTAGTTTCATAATATGGATTTTGTAGCCAGTACACTGGTTTCTATTCTGCATAGTATATTTCAACCATGACAGCTTCCATTTCATCCGCAGTTTCAGGCTATACTGTGGCTGTGTCCATACAATGGAGAAGCCATCTTGAGGACAGGATCAAAGTTGTATTTGTTTCCTACCTGCATTATCTATCTGCAAAGTAGATTGCAGGGCTGGCTTTGAGCTGACCCAGCTGGAGTGTCCCAGGGAGAAAACCAGAGATAAATCAGGAGCTCTAGAGCACACAGGAAAGCAATTTTCTTTCCCGTACAGAGACAGATTTGGAACAGCTGTGGAGACTGCTGCCACAGCGCTGCGCAGAGGAGATGGCCATAGAGGGCTGTGCAGAAACACACCTGATGTTCTGCCTGCAAATGCACCAATTCTACCTGCCACAAAGGCAGAAGGGATTTACAGTTGACAGATTTCAGGCTGATTGCAAGCTGCCTGTAAATGTAAGATGTGTGGTCTGGAGGGCTCGCCTGATTGTCCAGCCTCTATACAGCTCAGACGTGGGTAGTATTTAATCTTTTTCATCCTTTCTTCTTTACTTCACGTATCATAACATAGAATCATAGAATCATAGAATGGTTAGGGTTGGAAGGGACCTCAAAAGATCATCGAGTTCCAACCCCCCTGC
>JAOXNO010000001.1:23726017-23779486 GCA_028565335.1 Limnodromus scolopaceus
GAGAACGAGCAGTTTTCTCCACAATATGCCGTTAATTTCAGAGAGTTAGAGGAGGCCTAGCTAAAATGTAAAATTCCGGAACACAAAATCGGTTTGATTTTACCTCAAACCGGGACACACCTGTATTACTGCACTCTGGGTTTTGATCTGGTGATCTGTGTGACTGTAAAGAGTTAACAGGAAAATGTAGATTTATACATAGCATGAAACTGGTGATCCAAATGTAAGAAGACAATGTTATCCTTTGTTACAGAAACTGCCATCTCATTACTTTATTCCCACGTATTTCTGGTGACATATCAGTAATTGGATGCATAAGCTGTCAGACACCAGTGTTCCCAAGCTCCTTTTCAACTTGGTTTTTCATAGAATGTCAAGCTTTTTTTTCTCTGTTTTAATAAAATATGGTGTTATATACAACACCATTTCATTGCATTCTGTGTCATGCTAATATTGCTCACCAAATCTGTACTGAAATGAGTAAGGCCGCCTTCTGATTTTGAAGGAATAATGAGATCAGCTTATATTCTTCTAAGTGCCAAATAACAATATTCAGATGTTTATAATTTGGAAATACTAGTAAAATAGACTTGGAAATAACAGAATTGTAAACCACCCCTGAAAATCCCATAACATTTTCCTATTAAATAAGGTATCAATTAAAGCAAATTGTTTCTGAAACAATTGTTTGAGTTCTTATGCTGTGCCACTGCATATGAGTAAAACAATGCTTTCTTTACAAATTAGATAAGAATTAAGGCCTTTTGAAAGAAAAGCTGATTGTGTTTTCAAACTATGGAGATCCTTCACATTGTATTGCTCTCAGGAGATGGGTATTTACAGCTGATAAGTGACCTCAACTTTTTGCTTATTCATTTCTCTTGAAGTTTGTTTTGCAGCATGAATAATCAAATGTGAAAATTGATAGCCTTAGGAGGAGATTCTCATTTCAGTGTAATACACTATCAGTGTTTTTCTAGCAGCTTATAAATTGTCAGTTTCGTAAATACGGGTACACTGGTGAATTTGGAGCATTACCTGCAAGCTTTGATTCACTGATCACTCAAAAAATTCCTTAGAGGAGTCTTGCCCACACTGTCCCAGGGTAGGGAATGGAAGCTGTAATTCACTAGAGGTCACACAATGTGCTTGTCTAACTCATAACCTCCAAAAAAGTAGCTATATTCTAAATCCCCTCGTTTAACTTACTCAGAAATTTATCACAATTTTCTTTAGTCTTTATAAGTAAGAGCAGACTAGCATTCCTGTGGAAAACTTGGAGAAGCTTGACACAAAACAAACAATATCCCTTTTTTTTCTTGGTCTCAATTAAATTCACTCAGGACATTTCAGCTTTAAAAAGAAAGTGTTTCTGCTCATAGAAATCTTGTACACTGGACAGAATATTTTCCCTGAACTGAAACACCAGGGATAGATGTTGCCATCCCATATCATTGTTTGAAATTTAGGAATATGCAGGAAAGGTGGGTTGTAGGGGACAAATGAAGTTTTCAGGCCTCTCAATATTCCTTAAATCCTCACCAATGGGTGAGTCAGAACTCTATCTGCCTGAAGAACACTTGAGAATATCTTGTCTTCCAACATGAGTTTCAAATGAGTAGTTTCTTTTTCATTTGTTTTAAAAGTATGAAGAAAATATACGAGCACCTTATCAGCTTTGAGCTTTGATGGATGATGTTACCCAAAGAAAATTCACCCAGCTAAGACAGTGGATGAGAAATATCAATTATACACTTCTTCCCTCTGAAAAAATACTGTCCGACCTTTACTTTGAGGAAAAAGGAAGCTTAAAGTGCTGTTTCAGCAGTTGCAATACTGTCTGACTTTGCAACAGTCCCCCAGACCAAGAGTGAGCTAACTATGGATATCAATGGTTTGGAGCCCTTGAGTATGAATTCATTTATTTAGCTTTACAATAAGTAATGTGGGACTTGCAGCTTTCTCAATCCTCACCAAAAGAGAGCCTCTTCAGAGCAAGAATACAGGCAAGTCCCCATAGCTGTGTGTGTGACAGCCCTCTTGTTCCTCAGCCAGCAGCTCACTAGGTACCTATCAACATGCTCATTTAGCTAAAAAACAGTATTATACACTAAGGAAAGAATTGCTCTTGTTCTTTTTTCTGGTTAATATCAATTTTAGTAGGACTAAAAAGAGACATAGAGGTGAAATGGTCTAGAAGCATATTAGCAATGTCATTTGCCATTATTGTGATGGAATAGTTTTTTATTTATTGCTGAGGCTGGCTTTGGCTAAAGCTCAGCAAATTGTATAGAAAAAACCATACTTTTGGGGCCAATAATTCATTGCAATACACAGTTTCAGCTACAAGAAAACACCAAGGTCTTAACTGTAGCATTATCCTCATCTGTCACAGCTGAAAGTAATGACTACACGAGAGCTTGTAACTGTGGTGAATCTAACCAATTAATTTCACACCCTCATTGCTCTTTTACACAACTGTTAAGTTTTCACCTTTTTGTCACAAATAATCTTCCAGCTGTTCAACAAGCATTTACTTCTCTTCTGCTAATGCCCTCCCCCTGCCAGCCTCAGCAATCCAGTTTGACAGCTCTATTTTTATAACAGGGTGCAATTTTAAACATACCCCTCATTCTTCTTTATGTATTATTTACTAACCACACATCATTGACAGAAAAAAAATAGAAAGGATTCTGTTCTGTGCTAGAAAATTTGTGGCTTTGAGTGCTGATTCAGCAAATTGCCTCTCATAATTTCACATGTGAGGAGATTACTGAAGAATTTTTCCTTTATTAAATCTAAAGATTAGAGTGTTCATTAAATCAGGCATGAAACTCCCATTTAAATGCTGAAACACTGGCATTGTTGAATAGAGCCTGTAGGTTTGGCCAACACTCCTTTATGGGTTTGCTTAACCCTAATCATTGAAGTCATGTGTAAAACCACAGAAGTATCTTGGGCTAGAAGCTGTCCTAGTTTTTCTGAATGTCAGTCCTCTTACGATATAGCAATACATAACACAAAGAAGTTCTGGCTTCTCTTATAGTCAAAGAAATCAGCTGTGGAGGCAGAAAGGTAGATGATTTGCAAAGTCTCTCCTACATACCTTCAGAGGACGTGACAGGAGAGAGGCAGTGGTAAGAATGCTTCTCTCTTACCCTTTCCCTCCTTTGACCCTCCAACCTCAGTTTAAATTTAGATCCAGGGATATTTTTAAGGAGAACTATTAAATCTTCCGTTTGCTTCCAGTAGAGGCTAATGCAGAGGTGAGCTATGGGATGGGAACTGCAGCCTGTATCTATTTTTCATCATCTGATAAATGCAGGGACAAAGGGGAGAGAGATCATTTCCCTCTGTCCTCCTACCTCAGCATAGTATCCCCTCACAACCAAGGCCTGCCCTGTCCTCCGTCTTTCATTCTTCTTTGCCATAAGGTATCCAAAAGGGAGATGCAGAGCACTGTTTGTCCTCTTTCAGGCGGTTTTGTTAGGGGAAACTTGGCTTTGTGTGATGCAGAGCAGCGGAAGGCAACATTGCACACAAGTGACCTGGAACACCAGTGCAGGAGCTATGATACTTTTAGTGTGATTGCCTGTAGAAAATTGGTCAGTGACCTACTGAAGAGTTTTGTAACGGATGCTATCAAAACTATGTGCACCTGGGTCACTGCTGATTGACTGAAAGATAGGATGGAGAAGGAGAAGGAGATGAAATTAAATACTAGACTGCACAAATCTGTACAGCACTCTGCAGCATCCACAAGCTGATTGTCGCTTGCCAGCCAGCCTATGCCATAGGTTGGCATCCCAGCTCCTTCATGGTGCTCTCTCTGCCTTTCCTTCCTAGACTGACTTTGCCCCTGGGGATCATCATCACCACTAAAAGAAAGAAAAAAAGATAAAAGCAAGGTGTCTCAAATGAATGTCACTGGTTTGCAGTCACCCTGATTCCCTCAAGTTGTTGAAGGAGACAAGGGTCCTGCTCAGTTGGTCTTGCACACAAATGTAGTACTCTTGACACAGAAAAGTTTGAGAATTAGTATCTTCAGTTATTTCAGATTCTGGAAAAAGAAGATTTTTTAAAAAAATTATCTCTTATTATCAACATGAACCCTTTGACAAGGAACCTAATTCAGTCTTGTAATGTGTATTGTATGGCTCCCATCAGAACCACTACAGCATTTGAAAAGGAAGACACATTCTTCTCAGACTCACTGGAAAAGGAATAAGAAAATATTTATGATTCTGAAGCTTTTTCTTACAATTCAAGTTCTGTTGAAAAGGTGTTCAAACATGTACCTGGAGGAGAGAATTTGCCCTGCTGAGTTTTAATGTTTTGGGGCTGACTTAGAACTAGCAAAATAATGCCTTCCAGTGCAAAGCAAATTGCTTTTATAAAGGCATTTATGCCAGCCGAATATGCATCCAGGCCAAAAAATTTAAAAAACACAGGTTCGTTAGATATTTAATTTGTTTCTTAGGAGTAATTTAAAATAAAGTTAAATTGTTTGCTACAGTTTTTATGATTCTGATTATTCTGGACCATGCTGCTTTTCTTCTCTTCACTCCTTTCAAGATCTCCAGTGCTTTTCTCTGTCTTTTGGCATTTTACTTTAACACTGTTATTCTGAAATAAACATCTCCAGTCTTCCACTTCATCACTTTCAATTATGCCAAAGTATTACAGGGCTGGTTTCTTTGCCTAAGGCATTATGAATTATTTGGGAATACCATCACATTTTTATATAAGCTGAAAACAAATACAGTGCCAGGTAATTAGCAATTTAACATGGATCTCTTTGTTATTCTTTAATACTCCCATGTTCCTGGCCTACTTCCTCCAAGCTGGAAGTTGCTTAAAACAGATTATATGCCTATTACTCTGTTTGAAACAGAAATAAATATAATACTGTGCTGAAGAATTATGCACCAGGACTTCAACATATGGGTCCTCTTAGTGAGTCAGTAGTTACAAAACAACTGCTGGGAGTTATAGCTAGTGTTGCTTCACTACCTGAAAAGAAAGGGGAAAAGTAATGTGGTAAGAGGTGTATGAGATGGAAAGCACCACTTGGGGCAACACGGTAAGTTTATAAAAGTGCTTTAGTACGTTGGTGAGGCCATAATTCTAAATTTTTTGTGAGAAAAACATCCAAAGATTTATCTTGATGGTGTGTGAAAACAGAATCCCCTTAGGTTCACTGCATCCTGATTTTTTCCAGATTCAAAAAACCATCCAGATTTTATTCCTCCATTTAAGCAATAAGGAGGAAACCTTGCAAATGTGTGCTGTTGAACTTTTCTACCATCTTTTATTTTTAACATTCTCACTTTTTGTGACAAAGGCTTTGATTGAGTAGGACTCTGGTGCCTACGCAGCTAAGTGTTGTGTTTCAATGTAGAGTGAGAAGTCACACGGTTCTTTCCAGTCACCAGTGAAACCACCTATCTTCCCTTAGTCTGAGTTCACCCCACCTAACCTTAGGCTCATAACTGAGGCACTTCGACCAGCAGCCATGGCACTCAGTCTTCTGCTACAGCTAGGATTGAGAAGGCAAGGCAGCACAGAAGGCAATACAACGCACCGGACTGCCCAATTGTTCCTATTTGTTGTCAAGGCAGTTGTGCACCACTTGGTTCCTAACTGAGTGACTAGAGTCAGGTAAGATAAATCCAAGCTTTTTAAATGCACAAGGCATGATTGAAAATGAGCCTGCATGAGAAGATATGAAGTCAAAACTAACTGTAAGTCACATTCTGACTCCTTGCTGTTATCTCTTAAGCATTCTACTGTAACGTTGTTCTCTGGCCTGTTCATAATTTTCATTATTCATGCTCACAGAATAAACCCATTATACTCAAATCATGCAGGAGCAAGCCCAAACTACTTCCTAGTGTTTGAGAGGAAGTCTCAAGAGAGCTGAGAATATTCCAAGGAAGGAAGTTGATAGATATATAAATAAAAATATCATCTGGTCCTCATCTTTCCCTACAACATCTTGCCTTTGCCTCCTGCTTTCTCTTTGATGTAAAAGGTTCTCATCTTCTCTCCATCAAGAAATCCCCCTCTGCCATCTCCCTTCATATCCTTTGATCTCATCCTCCCACCCATCCCACTACATTCTTCTCACATCCATAATCTGCCGCACTTCCTCTGATGTCTTGTCTCTTGCATATCTTTTGCTGCCACACTTCTCAGGACAAGCAAGCCTTTTTTCCCCTAACATCCTGATGTCACATCACGCATCTCCCTTCCCCAGCATTTCCACTAGCTTTCATTCTTTCCCTGCATCAAATTAAAACTCATGTTCTTCATTCTCAAGGCTCAGCACAGGGCTATCAAGCTTTCATATGCGAGTCTCTACCTTGCTTACCTTTCTTACAATTATCATAGAATTCTCTATGAATTTCATAATCTTGAATAAAAATTAATTTCCCTACCATACATCAATTAGATCTTTCCTGAACACCACATAGTGTGGCACTTTTCCTTCAAGACCATCTTGCTCTGGGGTCTTTCACAGAACACATTCCTCCCTGTCCCCTTGTTCCATCCCTCAGAGGAAATCTTGCCTCACAAGGCTGAAGTTAGCTTTTGTTAAATCCTCCGCCCACCCAAAGTGGCTGCAAAAACTTCTTCAAAGATCAGTAAATGAGCCATGCTAAATGAATGCATTCTTTCTGATAGTAACCTCAGATGTAACATTAGGACTAATTTAACTCTGTTTCAAAGCAGTTTCTAATGAGGAAGTCAAGATGGTTCTTCTTTTAACAGGAGTCAAGAAACGCTGACAGGCCCTCTCCCCACTCTTCTAGGAGTTTAGCAGGTTGTTTAAGGCCAGCTGCATTCACAAGGACTGCTGTGAAGAAAGCCAGAAGCCTCAGTAGCCAGTGTTCCTTCCCTTGGGAGGTGCTTTTAATCTCTTGACCTCGACCCCAGCTGAGCTGCAGCCCCAGCCACTCTGCAGCCCAGTTGTCCTGGGTGAGCTCCATGTCACCTGACTACAGTCACCTAGTAAGTTGACCTAAACTAATTGCCCTATTCCATTCACAATCAGTGGGCCTTTGTGAAAGGAGACACCAGCTGCAGGGCAGCATAAACTGCCCTCAGGAAGGACCATTCTGTCCCTCCTGTCAGTGAAGGGATCCTGATTTAAACTGGTGACTTACCAAGAACATGTTGGTAACTAGGTGAGACACTTCCCACCTTCAGAGACAGTTAAGTACCCCCAGCGATTCAGTAGTTCCTTCTTTGTGTTTTCTCATTCTGCCATCTACCTTGCTATCAAAAGGTTTCTACACAATGTGAGATCCATAAAGAAACTTAGCTGTTTTTCCACACACAGGGAGAAATGTTGTAAGTGCAATGTAAGTAAAGTAAGTGTAATGTGTAAAGTGTAATGTAAAAAGTAAAGTGTAATAAGTGTAATGTAAGTGTTGTAAGTGTAATGTGTTGTAATGTAAGTGTAAACAAGTGCTTTTGCATACTCAAGGTGCTCATATGTGTTTTTGCAGCAACATAAGCTATTATCAGCCCACTTCGAGTTTTTGGTTGTATCCTTTTACCTGTGATTTCTCCATTTTGTTAAGTATACGAGTGAGCAGGCAGTGAGTCATTGTCTACAGCTGTGAATTTCACACCACACATTTAATGTAACTATGCTAATAACTACTGATCTTGTTTTCTAATTTAGCTTGAGTTGCAATTTATTTTGAGTGATTTCTCCTTGCAGGACGCTCCTCATCCATCCATTCATTCATTCATTTGTTACATCCATTATAAATGGCAAGCCAACAGTTTAAACCTAAATGGGCAAGCAGCTTAGTCTTTGAGAAGATATAAGCATTAGCACATTGCGTTGTGACTTGTGTAATACTAATTTCCTCTTAGAAAGCAAGAGGACAGAGAGATAGTCAGTACATTCACAACTATACAGTGCAAAACCATACTCAGATTGTCGAAAAAGCAGAGACCAAGGCTCAGCTAATGGATTTCTCTCCTTTTTTTTTTTTTCTGAAAAATATTCTGAAACGTTTAAGGAACTCAAACTTATGATGTGTGCTCTTCTTAAATGGATTACTTGAGGTCAGTAGTCTTTTTAAAGTGTTAAATACTTAGACCTTTAAAACTTGCAATTCATTGAAAGAATTATGCACAGATCTACCTCATGTTTCAGCACAGTAAAGTGGCTGTTGCACTGTGCCAGTACTTTTTGATGGGAGTAACTTCTTTGGAGGTTACTAACATTCAACCTTTTTTAACTTTGTTCTTAGAAGTTGAAGGTGGGGAGATACTGCAGAGCTTTTTATGAGTTACTGCGTTGGCATCACCCAGAACTACCTCACAAAAGGTTAGGAAGTTCAGCACAGCATCAAAGCTCAGACATGTATGGCTTTTCTGCCCGAACTCTGGTAACATAGTCATGATTAAAGGCTCTTTTGGAAACTCAGAGAATTCCCCAAGCAAAACAGAGGATAATACAGAAAACAGGGCCCTAAGGGATAATAAAGGCAGATGAGCACTGACAAATGTTGCCAATCTGTTCCTCCTCTTGCTCCTCACAGCTATTCTTCAAAGAAGAATAACTTAGCAGAGAAAAGAATTTGTTCCTTTGTGATAAAGAACACAATGAAACAAACTGGAAACCCAGTGTTATGAAAAAAAGAAAAACTAAAATTATCTAAATGCTTATTTGAATATAAATCTCTTCAAAGAAATACAAGTGAGACGAATTCTGAGCCTCTGTTAACTGATGTAATTCCCTTGAAACCAATGAAAATTTAAATCAGCTAAAACTCTGGCCTTAGAAATTTTTTTCCTTTTCCTGTTACCAGAGAAGATGTTCTACTTGAATAAGTTTGTGTGTTCCCCTCCTCCCCTCTACACACGCACCCTGCTTCTCATTTTCTTACAATTCTGAACAGTGCAAAGAAAATGCATCTTACATTTTCTCTCTGAATTTTCCATAGCTTCCCTTCTTTATAGAAGAAGATCTTTTACCTGCTTCTTCAGAAGCTAACTTGGTGACTTATTCTGGAAGCCTGCAAGCATGGAGGGAAGATGGTGATGATTTTGTGTGTGTACTGATGGATATTCAAGGACTGAGGTGTTTGGTTCCTTGCTAGGTCAGGTCCTCTGCTTCTGTGTCTTCCATCCTGTTTTCTATGATTTCTCTGGAGTTTGTTTGTTTCTTTATTTCCTTTAAACCGTATAATAAAAATATCTGGGACTGGATAGTATTTTTGTGTACAATGTGGCATCCAGCACAAAATTCAGTACTTAACGATTCAATGTATTATAAGAAAGGATACAATGCCACCAGGTGAAGCTGATTTTTCCCTTCTTCTCCATACTTTCTCTGCTTTAGACACAAATTCACAGAAAGCATGCCAAGAATATAGTCTTTTTTCCTTTTGAAAATACATTGTGGAAGAACTTTCTTCTCACTCTAGTCTCCATTTTCTCTATCAAGCTCAGACTTCTCATAGACTACCCAAAATACATCAGGTATAAGAAAAGCTAAACTGAACCGAATTCTCACTTCTCTCATGGATTTACGAATGACCCTACAGCGTGGTGTTACTGGGAGCTTTTTCAAGGACTTCTCCTTCAGCCTTGGGGTAGAGATAACTGTTTCATTCTTTCCTTGCAAATTTTTCGACAGAAGTAGGGCTCAGTTTTTATATAAATGCCTGTACTGTTATCCAAGTCCTTCCTTTCCCAGAACGGTCTCCTAGAGCACTGGGCTTTTAAACTGGGTAGAATTGTGGGAGAGAGAGGATGGAAAGCAAGAGTGAGCAGCTGAATTCCTGCAGCTCATGTGAAAACCATGGAACTTCGCAGCAGAGAATGAAAGATTTTTGGGGTCTGAAAAAGAGCTCACAGTCAAGGAAGAGCATAAATCTGTTCTTTAATCATTAACTCCCTCGCAAAACCCATTGATTCACAGAATCTTAGTTGTCTCGGATGCCTGTTGTGTTTTTTGTTAGACATTCATTGGCTGAAACGTAAGACCAACCAAAGGAGTGGGCTGTAGTCACCTCTGCCAGGGACTGCCTTGCTCTGCAGGTTTTGCTCTCCTATTTGCTCTGCTCACATGTTCCCTCACTTCAACATTCTGGCATTTTTGTGTTTTCTGATGCCCAGTTTCAGCAGGCACACAACCCAGCCCTCCCTCTGTACTAGTGGTTGTAGCACTAACCTGTGAATGCCAGCTGTGAGATACTGTAAGTGAACCATACAAAATGCTAAAGAGAAGATCTGAAATCGTCTGAGTTTTGTACTGAGTTAGACCTATAAGTGCTTATTACCTCTTGAACTGACACAGGGGTGACTCATTGGTACAACCTGACTGGGTTAAATGGGAGTTAGGCACTGAAAAGATCTACTTTTTCAAACAGGGGACTGTTCTTGGCAATAACAGGAACTTGGCAGTACCCTGGAAGAACAGTAACCTAACTGTCACCCAGGCAACCTGAGAACATTAGTAGCCCACTAATTAGTAAATAGTAAGCAGTTATAGCCTTTCAGGAGCCTCAGAGTGGTTAATAGGGTTTTTCATCAATAAAAAATTAATCTCCTGGGTGCTAAACTTCAAGTTTTTCGTCAAAGTGGTATTCAGGGGTTGTCTTGGGAGACAGTGAGACAGGGTGGGAATAAGTGTTGTGCTGGTTAGCCCACACTAACATGCCCTGTAAATGCTGCCACTGAGCTCTGTATCCTGGACCAGTTCTGCTCAGCGTTCAATGGCTGGTGGAGGTGTGCACGGCAGGAGCCTGCTCAAGCTTAGCCCCTCCAGGTTCAACAGAGAGAGATGAACACCTTCAGGTGGACCACGGGGACACTTCCAAATGGGAAACAATTAAGAAATAAGTTATAAGCAAAGGAAAAATTACTGCTGGTAGTTTACAAATGAGTAAAATTAATTGAGTTACAGTTTAATTAACCCATATCCATTGCTTCTTTTGTCTTGTTTCCCAGTATTTGGAGAAGTTATCATGTGACTCAATAGGATGCTTGTTGAGTAAGGACTAATAAATTTGGTCTTTATGGACTTCTCTTAATTAAGTGCAAATCAATACTTCTTAAATGAATTATAGTGTGATTTATGTATGATTTGCCTCTCCCCTGCTCTCCAGAATATACCTGAAAGCTTTAGAATATACCTGAAACCTGTGACCAGTTAAGCTACAGTGAGTCGGTTAGATTTTCCTCCGGTGCTTAAAATGTTTTGCCTAGGTTCTGTTTTGTTTTGTTTTCTTTCCAAATAATGTTTCTGCATTTTTAAAGATACTGGGGAAAAAATATCCCTCCGAATCAAGAAAGCTCCCATTTTCTGTTTTGTTTGGGGTTTTTTTTGTTTTCTTGTTTGATTTTTTTGCGTGTGTGGTTACTGTGTTGTAATGCAATTACTTCAGACGAAGGACAACAAGGCTATTTCTTTGAGATGTTGGCAAACTGATGATGTCAAGTGAATATTAATTGGTCGCTGAAGCATAACTCTTTAATTGCCTCATGGAGACTATGTAAATCCTGTAATTGGTCATAAGCTGCAAAGGTGGGTGTGGTATCTGCTTCCTCTCTTCTTATGTTGTTGTTACTGTCATTTTTGCCCCTTCCTTTTGCCACTTCCATGACTGCCAAAGTAACTCCTTGGAGGTTAGCAGAAGACATATAGTTAGTAAGCAGCAACCAACATTTGGACTTTCTTCACTGAATTTATTGTGTGCATTGATTTTGTTTGTTTATTTCCAATTGCCTTGCTAATGAGGCAGTGTCCAAGCTGTGCCACGCACAAATGAGGGTTTGCCCCAGGCAGCTGGTTGCCAAGTCCTCGTGCTTCCTTGGGTCACTGTTGCATTTGTTGTCTGCCCTTTAGAGCTCCTTTTCCCAGACATCCCAGACTGACTGTACACTGCATGCACCTTAGGTCATCTTTTGTGCCTGTGAATATAAAACACTCTTAAACCAAATTCACTCTAAAATGCCACTTGCATTAGTAGGAGCACGTCCTTGCCTTCCTTCACTTCTACCCTCTCCTTCCTAAAATGAAATGACCGTAATAAGAACCAGAGCAGTTTAGAACCGTCCCTAAATTATTTCTCCATGTTAATATTGGTTATTAGTGCAATGAGAGTAGACACAACACAGGATTTATATATCTGAGTTAAGGATCAGTTGTGAAGCAGGATTTAGAAGCCAGCTTGAGGAAGAGTGGAGAAAACCCCTAAAACTTCTGTACCTGAACTCAAGCTTCTCTTAGGACCTGTACATATGAATCAGTTGTAAACAGTTATATTTCCATTTGGAAACATTATCTCAGTAATTTTGCCTGCTAATGCATTGATTTTTATGAAAAAGCAAACAGGACCTATTGTTTTGGAGGTGGTGGGTCAGTTTTTCATGTAATACTGTCCAATTAGAGAGAATGCTTCACTGAAAACAAAAAATCATACTTCAGACATTGCTTCATAATGAAGGCCTATGCCCTGTAACCACTAAATTATGGGGCATGAGGAGGCAGCTCACAGATTCTGTTAAAAATGCAAGACTCAAGGAACCAGACAGCAAGCAGAGGCCCTCAGCAGGAGTCTGGATTCTGGTCCCAGGACTGCTTCTGTGCTTTGTCAACTATTGAATATTACTTACCTGAATATTTTTAAGAACAGAATCTAGAGCTCCCTTTTATAAAGGCACTACAGATACCATGAAGCTACGATGCACTGCTACTGCTCACTGCTTATCTATGTGGCCACATAACTTCTGTGCTGTAATTCAGCTCCAACAAAAGGTAGAGAGATCCCTTAACACACTTCAGATTAGAGCAGGTGACTAGGGCACTCCCCTGAGAGGAGTTTATATGAAATACCTTTGGCTGATATGGATATAAATTCCCAGCCTTTCACACTGCACATATTTGGCTGTATCACCAGTTTATTATGAAAGATGCAGGGAGGTGCATCACGTTTTTCAGAGTTACTTTTATTTCTGCTATATTTTTCACACACTCCATCACTTTTGAAAAAGACAAATGTGAGCGTGTGTAATACATAAACACTCATTTTTTAAGTAGTATTATTTTGGTTGCTTTTCTCCTGACATGATTTTCTATTTTGTAAAAGCTCATTATTTACTGAATTGTTTTAATCTATGTTTGGTCATTTACAAAATTACAGAATGATAAGTGTTGGAAGGGGCCTCTGGAGATCATCTAGTCCAAAATATTAATATCTGGAATCATATTTAGGAATCAAGGTTATCAAATGTAGTGGTCAGGAGTTTGAGAGAACTCGCTTAGGTATGGTACCTCAACTGATAGTGTGCGTGACCAGAGTCCAGCTATCACACTATTAATGCTTCAGTTAACTTGTAATATTAAAATGCGACGGATTCTGTTTGGAAATTTTATCATGTCACTCCTGATATGGAAGTTGGTCTAAATAGTTCTACTGGAAGTTCATTTAACTTGAATCATATAAAATTGCTGTTATAAAGAGCTACAGGACAAACTGAAATAACTAAGAAAGGAGTTTTTTCTAGTATGGGGCCTACAAGGTTAAAGTTCTGGAGAAGCATTTTTAAACATAGATTTTTTTTTTTCATCTTGGAAAAGGAAGATCTGAAAATTTTTAGAAAAAGTAGAGCAGATTCAAGGTCACAGGCTGACTGGTTTACTGGTGTGGTTCATGTTCTTGTCTAGCTGCACGCTAGAACATTACATTTCAAACCAGGCTCCTCCTGCACCCATGTGACTCATGGGATTTCTATGAGCTATTCTAGCCACTAGTGTAAATATACAAACCACCAGGACCGAAGTTTTCCAGTTTTGAAGCACTTCCACGAAGCTCCAATAGGAGCTTGAAGTCTGAGTATGTTCTGGATTGCACCAGTACCATCAGAGCTTCACTTCACTTTTCCTACTTGCAAATACCCTGTTTATGTGTCATGACCACACCAATAATGCAATGCAAACCTCAGATATGAGTCTTCAAAGCTCAGGTGGCAAGTCATCTGCTAAAGCACAATATAACAGAAAACATGTGCTGAAGTAGTTGTTTACATTAGACTGTCTTTTCCAGTGGAATTCTGTAATGTACTGATCTATAACATGTGTTTTTCTGAGCATAAGAAACAAAACAGAGCAAACAAAGAAATCCGCCCTTCAGGAGAAGACAGTGTTGATAGTTGTTAAGAAGGCTGTAAAATTTCAGTAGGCAGCTCTAACTTATGCTACACAACAACAAAATATATGATTTTTCAAAAACCATGAATGACTTCTGAATAATTTTAACTTCTGACTGTTTGTTACAAGCAATGAGAAAGCAGTAACAATCCATTCACAAGGTTATTTTTACAGAAAAAGTCATTTTCAGAGCTGAAGTGCACAGAGAATCAGATGTCCACAGGAATATTTGACTTGTGTGCCAGCTGGTTTGTGAGATATTTGTAATGCAAGTAAATCGTACATTTTCATTTCTTACTATTATTTTTATAGAAGCCAGGTCATTATGCATTGTTTGTAATGCTGCTGTGGCAGATGTATACGAAAGTCAGTGACCTGTCTAATCCACCCACAGGATCTAAGATATCACCCCAAGTTTCAGAATGGTGTGTTTTGCAAATACTATTACACTTTGTCATTTTATCATCATAACTTTTTAAATGGAGAATTATTTCAGACATGCTTTATGAGTCTGCTCTGGTGAATTTGCAATCGGTGTGATTTCCCATGGGCATTAAAAGTAGCAAAATGTACCTACTATCTTGGCAAACAAGCCTGGCATTTTGTAGAATGGGGCCTTCAAAATCCATGCAGACTCACTGCAGGTTTTTTTTAAGATTTAATTTATGCATTTTATGTTTGTTTTGTACATGATGTTCCACAGAAGAGACATATTATCATATATCATCAGATGTAGTTTTTTTTAAACAGTGGTGTAATAAATCATTGGAAGAAGCTAAAAAGGGATACTGTAACTTCTCCATCACTTTCGCTCTTTATATTGAGATTAAGTGTCATTTTATACTCTAATCCACAGTTTTTCAACAATTTTATGTAGGGAGATAGAAAAATATACGCAGAGTAGTAATATTATATGTATGGTCTCAAGAATTTTTTTCTGGAAATGTTGCTTTCCTTTGCTTTTTTATTTTCTTAGAAGTAGTATTATTTCACAGATTTAGCTACTTGACTTTTTGGGTTTCATGTATTTTGAGGAGGAAGGAAGGGAATCAAACCCACAGGTTGAAAAAAACTTCTTCGACAGAATGTTGTTGCTCATCTTGCTCAAATCAATGGTTCAAATTCCTTGGACTTTTTATGCAAAATGTAAAAGCTAACAGCAGTGCCCTTTTAGATTTTTAATGTGTGAAGCTTCTCTGAAAGTTCTGGACAGTGCTGGAAACTCAGGTTTACTGCTTACCATGCAAGCTATCAAGTTGCTTTATAGAAAGAGAGTAACAAAGGTTTGTGCTACTTCCACATTAATCAAGTACAATTGTAAAAGTGGAAACAATTGACAGGATCGGCTTGCTGGTTTAAGAAAGGATCAGTTAGATTCAGCATCATATCACCTAATTGTTATTAAGCCCTGCTAGAACTACTATTTATGTGTATCTAACTGACATAACACTGAACTCAATTTGCTTTTTATTTGGTTTACAAAACCACCCTAGCAGACCATGTCCAGGTCTGGATGTAATAACATTATTGAGAAATCTGAAGAGAAAAATTCACACACCTATAAATGGAATTACCTTCTGTTTATAAATGCAACAGTAAAGATTGGGCACGTTTGGTTTTACCTCGGTCTTGTTAATTGGGAGTGATACTGGCCAAAACCTTTTCCTGTCTTTAGAAAATCTGTGAATATTTTTTCCTACTAAGCACATGTCTTGCCCTCCACCTCCATTGTATATTTTTAAAAAATCCATTCATCCTGTCTTCGTCTGATGCTTATAATCTCACTACTTACTTGGCATGTAGGCTCTATAGATAGAGTCACAGAATCATTTAGGTTGAAAAAGACCTTTAAGAGATGTGACAGATGTCAAGTAATACCCACCGAAATCAGCGGAGTGGCTGTCACAGGAGATGCAGTTGCCCAAGCACAGATCCTCTGTGCCAGATGAGACGCCTTAGGGTGCCCTGCAAGCCTCCAGCTGCTGCCCTGGGAGGGCAGGAGTCTCCCCTGGACCCATTGTCCAACTGCAACCCCCACCACCCTAGAACACTGAGGTTGACACTAGCTGCCACAGACTAGTCCACAGACTACAGACTCCACCCCCATTGATCAGTAAGGGGCTTTGGGGAGCAGAATTTAAATATAATTTGTTCTATGTGTGTGTCTTCTGCACATCTTTGTGAGACCCCTGCTGAATTTAGTGGAGTTTACATACCTATGCAGGACAGAATTTGTTTCACTGCATTAAAATTGGTGTACACTGTAAATCCCCAGAATCTCTTTGGCACAGCTTGTGAAGCCGTATGTCTCAGAGAATTGCTTCAGATCTGTGTCAAGGCTTCTGACTCAGAAAACCTTGTATAATCACAAAATAGTATAAGTTTCAAATAAAATAATACATTCTGTTTCTGGAGTTTTTTTTTACTTAAATCACATTTGTGATCGCAACTTTACAAGTCAGCAACCTTGATATGCCTTTGAAAGTTTTCTGGAACTTGCAGTCCTGAGTCTTGACCAGCAAGAACTTAATCGTTCAGTCATTTTTACGTTCTTTTTTCTTAATGTCTTCCCTATTCTAGATGCTCTCTGGTGTCCAGTTTTGTGTTTCAAAAGAGGACCAGAGAGACTGATGATGCAACCCTCCCTGGAGATGTTGATGTTCTTGGCAAACTCTAGTTGAGCTTCTACTGCAGATAGGAGTAGGTGGGACAACTCTCAAAATGGCACCAAAAGCTGACATATGAAAGATGGAGATGCCTTCCAAGGTGAAAAGAAAAGGTGACGCAGTTGTATTCACAGCTCTAAACATCATCAGGAAAAGCAGATAATGTTCCCTCAGAGACTGTCTACAGAGACATTCAGGAAAGTTCAGAAAGATTAACTAGAGCTATAAAGTTAAATCTCATAAGTCGAATACAGAAATTAAGGACAGGGTTGTTGAGCTGAAAGAGCACATGGGGGAAGGCAGGAGACTTGGTTTCTACTTCTGCCTCTAGCATTGACCTTCTGCATGATCACCATGGTTGGCTGTTGTCACTCTCCTCCTCTCAGCAAAAAGGTAATAAGGATATTTTCCTAATCTGAAAACAGTTTAAGATCCATCTAATGTTATTATTAAATTATTGTTTTATGGATGCTGCTATTCAGAAATGGTTGCACTTTGGAACCTTGACAAGATGCTCCTGTCTCATATAAGGCAGGAAGTACAGGAGACTAAAGACCATCCTATTTCTGAAGGAGGTGTTTACTTCTGAGTTTATTGTCTGATTCCTTTTATAGATGATGGAGACTTCTGTATAGTTCATCTTCTCTGAAAGTAGACGCCTTAAAAAATCACATCAGTCATGTCCTAAAATTGCTTTTTTCCTTCCATTGATTATAAAGAGTACCTAGAACGACCAGCTCACAGCTGCCATCGGATGTTAGGTGAAATGAATCCTATCTTCTGAATTAACTTTCTGAGCATGCTAGGATACTGTCTCTTCAGATAGCAACAAAATTAAACCATTTTCCTGGAAAATTTTGCTACCCTCTCTATTCATTCCCTAATCTGGTCCAAAAAATGCTAGGAGAAGATGGGTAATTGTTCATCTTAACCATTTGAAAGTTGAGCAATGTATGCCTTTTGATATTTGTTTAATTATGTGATCAACCTAATTTTCCTTCCTTATGACCTCCACACAAATATATCAGGTTTCCCACTGTGATAGATTTCCACATTTCACTTATTCTTAAACCCAGGTAATGGTGGATTACTTAGACATCAGATGTTACATGGATAGAGTATCAGGAAAAAAAAGTATTTTTCATTTCTTCTTCAGCTTGATTGGACACTGGTAAAACGGATGAATAAAAAGTGCTGCACTATCACTGTGTCCAGGAGAGAGGTCCCTACAGTGTTTAAAATGATAGCGCATATCACTATGATGTTGGCAATGTTGGTTGTAAGGTTGTACTTTCAAAACTATCAAATCTCCCAGTGCTTGGAAGGGGAAAATGTACACTCTCACAGTGAATCATGGACAGATAAGTCATCGTATTCTCTGTAGTCTTTTTTCCTCCTCCTCTCATAGCATTTGCCTGAGGGTTGTTAGCAATGCTTTTGGCTGCAGTGGAGGACTCGTGGTCACATGTCTGCAAACATATGTTTTCCCCTAATGGCTGTGTGCCTTTACTCCCTTCTGCTGACATCTCAAATCTCAACTTCCAATGGGAAGTAGAGGCTCCTACTACTCATTTTACCTATTGCTTCTATGTGTTGTCTCCTTACTGGAAAGGATTAGAGGGAGATGCCAGTTTCTACCCTGGACAAACTGTAAAAGCAGAGGAGTCCCCTCAAAACTGCTAAAAGTTGTTTTTTTTTTTATGCTCTGTGGTTCAACAGATTCTGATATTTATGCCACTAGTGCAATTTTTTTGTGCTGTTTGAAATGAGGTCATAGAGCTGACTTGCTTTGTCAGTTTTGGTGTAATTTTTCTATTCATAGATACTAAGATGTAATAGTTTTTAAGGAGAGTAGTAATAGTGCATTTGCAGCATATGCTATTGAAAAGGTTGCATTGCAGAGGTTCAGAGGCATGAAAAGAGCAAAACCAGCAGCCAAGCTCTCCAAAGAGAAAAGGTTAGCTAAAACTGTGAGTTCCTCTCATTGCAGTATCTTGCCAACAAGTCACAGATGTACAACACATGAGCAAGTGAAAAAGTGATTATGAGGGTTATAATGGCAGCCCTGAATCCATAGTGCATAATGTATTCATCCCAAGGTGCATTTCTGCATCTGTTAAGGTATTTTTACTAGTAGCGTAAGAGCTTTTAAAACCATTTTCTGAACTGTTTAGCTCATTTGCAGTGTTTAATTGATATTTTATATTTTTGTCCTTATTACTTTCTGACATTAAGCCATGACACAATGCAGGAATATATTATAGTGACAGTTGTTCCAGCTTCTGCTTATGATTCATCCCTTTGAGCTCTGTCATCATTTTTGCATAATTTTTTGTGCCCTCTTCTGCTTTTGCAGAGTCCCTGTGACACTAAGTTGGCCCTAGCCAGGCACGGTAGTGTGTCTGAGTCTGGGCTTGTTTCCCTAGAGGCTCATATAAGCCAGAATGTCGCCTGAGGTCCTTTGCTGAGAAATAAAGTAATTTCTGTTCATTTCTGTTCTTCCTCTGGCCGTACAAGCAACATTCTGCTCCAATTTGTATTTGATCTCTTTGACACTTGAGTAACACCCCAGCAATTCTTCACGAAGCTTATTTCTTCCCTTAGCAATGTTATACAAAATAAAAACTGAGATTAATCTTGATCTACAGCAGTGGGAGTGAGAAGAGATTCTGGCCCAGTGATCCATTTCCACCTTCACCTATCTAGGTGCTGCTCATGCTGATTTAAATGACAGCTGAAGCTGGTCTTTTGCCATCTGAATTCTAATTGCTTTTCCAACCCACCACATCTTCCTGCTGTATTTACAGAGAACACTAAAACTTATCTTGCTTTTGAAATTAGTCTTTCTCTTTGTATTTTGTGGGGTTTTTTCTTTTTTTTTTTAATACATATATAAAGACAATAATCCAAATTTGCCAGATGCCGCATACAGCCATTTATACCAATGAGACACCAGAATACAGTGGACAGGAAAAGCTGAGTTATTAGAGTGATGCTTGTTTGGCTTCAGTACAAGGTACGCTATATATGGTGGAAGTTAGTGGAGATCCTGTCAGCATGATTACGTCATTTGTAAGTGGGGTGAAAAATAAAGCTGTATAATTCTCCATTTATCATCTCCCTGAGTTGTTCCATCCCACAGCAGTGATATCACCCACACAAAACTCTTCAGACAGATCTTTATCCTGACCAGAACGATGCTCTCTAAGCTTGTTGGTAACCCCTTGTTTCAGTCCCCTCTGAGGTACAGCTTTTTTTTTTCCCCAGTCAATGTAGATTATGTTCACTGTTTCACACCTCTCAGCTTTATGAATTATTTCCCTGAAAAATAACTCCAACAGATATGTCAGCTGTGATTTATTCTGTATGATATTATAACAAATTGCTTTCATGAGCTGATACTTTGCCAGACATTTTGTGGCCTCCAGGCCTGAATCTCTCTGTATTCACCCCAGTGTAAAGTGGGCACCACTGAATTCACTAGTGATCAGCACATGAGTAAAACCAGCACCTTTGAAAACAGAACAAGACCTTAAACTGACTTTTTGAAAGGTGATAAGTGATTTGGGGAATAAAACTTGAGGATGCATGAAATGGGACTTAAGGAAGTTGTGGTATGACAAAGGGCAAAAAGCCAAGTGTGGATTTATTTGGTGGTCTAAAGAAATTTTAACTTGTCCATCGTTTAAGTTATCCAGTGGAGGGGATGGTCCTGTAACAAGTACTGATGGACATGACTGAAAAATCTCACTGCTGTTCCTGGATGTTAACATTAGAGATCCATCACCTCTGCTCCTTTTCCATCAGTGAAACTCCTGCTGCCCTTGACAAGAGCAGGTTTGTACTTTGGCAAGAGCTGCTTTCAACTGTTTGGGTATAATTTACCTTTTTTACTCCATTGCGTTGGAGGGCAAATGAGTACTTGGAGATCTAAATAAAGCACCACACTTACTTACCAGCATCATAAAAGTGACTGATTGATTGATAGATTGATTGATAAATTTATTAGTACCTAATAGCCAGAGGAGTTGTGGAGAGTTGTGCAGGCTGGAAGAGACCATTTTAAATGTTAAACACACAAGAGAGAAGGATGAGGTGCGGTAGCAGTTTATAGGATCAAATGTACTGTGGTAAACAAGAGTAGAGAGCAGAAATAAAGGTGGATGATTGTCCTGAGACAAACCATGTGCACAAGCACGTGTCTAAAAATCAGATTAGAACAAAATGTTTTCCTGAGGCTCTGAAATGTGGAATCTATAAAGAAGGCACAGGGCAAGGACAGAACTTGCAGATCCTTTTGTTGTCTAGGAGCTTTGCATCTCAAAGCAAAGAAGACCCACACAGCTGGCGGCATGGGCAGATGCAGCTCTGACAGTCCCTATAGAGAGTGCCTTCAAGTTTATTGCGTGATGAGGTGAGGTCTTTGCACTGGATGTTTGGGTGGAAAGATGCACCTTCAGAGCAACCTGTCCGGTCTTTGCTACTCAGGTAACACAAGGAGTGGGGTGTGTGTGTGAAGGGAGAAGTATAGGAATTAGTGGGATGACAAAAGACTCCCTTGGCTTTCCCCATAAGTTTGTTCCTCACTGGAAGCCCCTAGCTGCCAGCGTGAATATTAAGATTGCCACGAGACAGCCTGAGACCTACGTGGGGCAAAAATGTGTTATTTCTGTTGTGTAGAGTGGGGGGTCAGATTCAATCAAGTTATCTCTGCCTTTAGAAACCTGCATTTCACACCAAAAAGTTACTGGGCAAAACACAGAAAAAAAATATCAAATTGTTCTTTAAATACAGACTCATTAGCATCTGTCTTACTCTTTACCATTGTTTAAATGATGCTCTCAGGTCCCAAGTTATAGAACACATTTTTAAAGGAACTTCACAAGCTTACCCCTCATCATATCTTTATACAATAAACAGTAACCTTATTTTCTCAAAAATTGTCTTATTAAAATACAGTGAATAACCTCAATAACCTCTGTGTGAACCCTGATCCTTATTATCTTGCAATTTCAGTTGCTGCAGTGTACTCCTCCTATCATCTCTGTGACTAACAGCATTTTCCTTTGAAACCTGCTCAGTTGCTTTTCTCTGTGTAGTCCTTTTTTCCAGCAAAAAATGCCTCTGCCCCCTACCACTTGCTCAAACAGCATGGAGCTGCCATCCGCATGCTGTCTGTGCAGTGACCGAGGGATAAGTGTGGTCCCCCCTGCTCCAGCCACCAGCTCAGGAGTGCTCTCCCCAGCCCCACAGCCTTTCTCAGCTCCACAACTGGGAAGTGGAGAACACGGCAGAGGTTTGGTGCTGGCAAAGCACCTTGCTAATTTTACACCACCATCATCTCTCCCATAGCACTAGAAAGTTGTTTCAGGAAAAAAAACATTGCCAGAAGAGTTTTCACAGTAAAGGTCAGGCAGAACCTTATCCATCCATCAAGGCGATTTGGAGGGGTTATTTCTCAGTAAGCTAACACTCTCACTCTGTGGGAATGTGTTTGTGCTTGAATAGTTTTACACCTATTTTCTGCTATCCTTATACCCCTTTTC
Source organism: Limnodromus scolopaceus (assembly GCA_028565335.1). Taxonomy (NCBI): domain Eukaryota; kingdom Metazoa; phylum Chordata; class Aves; order Charadriiformes; family Scolopacidae; genus Limnodromus; species Limnodromus scolopaceus. The sequence goes on from JAOXNO010000001.1 coordinate 23,748,412, forward strand.
TCCCCGAATCTTTGTTCTGAGATATCTCTAGAGAACATTTTCCATCTTTTTCCCTGGAATATTTAAGCCGATGTCCATTGGTCTACTATATGCTACCATTTATCATGAGGAGTATCTTTCCTCCTGTATCTCTTGGTCGAAATAACAACAAATAGATGGCATGAAAAGTGTGGAGGCCCAGAGTGACAGGGAAAGTCAAGTTAATTCCATTGTTTCAAAACACAGGAAAAGAGATGTGCCAAGTCCCAGTAAGATTGCTATTTTGATGGGTGCTGGTGGAGCACAACATACTGACGTTAATAGGTGGAAACAAATCCTGTCTCACAAAGCTCATTTTGCTTTAAGCAGGAGCTGAGGAATTGGCCCCCTTCTCTCTATGCAGCTTTCATGAGTCTGGAATTGGCACAGCCTCAAGCTCCACTTCTAGTCCCAAAACAAGATTTTGAAAGCAGCATAGCCTTTTGGTTTTTCATCGTCAAGGAGACTAGGCCATTTCAAGGCCCATTCCATAATAAATTACTACTAACTGCCAGCTGTTAACAAACTCAACATTGTCTCCCTTCTGTATAAACAGCTGTGTTACAAGAAAGAAAGAAAAAGGGAGAGAGGAAAGGGCTTGTTACAGCCCCATGGTGCCAGTGAACTTTGTGTGCTCTGATTTGTGAAGAATTCAGTGATTGTGTTTTAACGGAACATGAAAGTAGTGGAATAGGAAAGTGAGCAAGCATTAGATGACCCTTGATATTATGTGATTTCTTGCTGCATGGCAGAGCTTGGGCACTGAGCCATTCAGAAAAAACTCCTTGTATCCCCAAAAAACATATCTACTATGACAGAGTGCACAGCTCATTGGAATAACTCATTTGTCCTTTTAGTACTCATTTTACAAGTTTGATAAAGAAGCCTCTGGGAACAGTACCAATACAATCAGTATACACAATACTCCTACTGAAACTTTGCTGCAACAACCTGTCAACATACCAGAGAAAAAAAGGTTGACTAAGTTGCCTGTATACTTCAGTAACTCAGAATTGCTCAGTTCTAATGCAGCACTTGGTTGCCAGGTCAATCTGGTAATAGTCATTGTGACAAACTACATTTACATATGTGCATGAGTGAACAAATTTAATGATGTTGGATAGCACAGTAATAAGAAGTTGTGCAAAATGTTTTGCTAGAGACTACAATGGCTTGAGCTGGGGATAATGTATGAAAAAAAAAAGTATTGAAATTAGGCCTAAAGAAAACGGGTTGAAAATACAAGCCTCTTTTGTGCTGCTAGAAATGTACTTTGCTGGCAAATCCAGACAAAAAGCAAAGTATTTTGAGGCACCATCAAGGGTTTGTTAAAATATGGCTGGACACTGAAGCAAAGCCAATTTACACAGTACCAGTTGGCAAGCACAGGGGTGTTTATTCTGCTTGATAAGCATCTCCTTAGTAACTCTGTGAGTCAATAAATTGGGTTGATGAGCAGCATGTGGAGGGAAAAAACTTGAGTGCAATAATAGGGCAACATGGAGAATGTTAACCAAACGTTAGGGATAGTAAATTGAAATCAAGGCTGCAGAGGTTGCTTTTTGCAAAGGGGGTTCAGTGTAAATGCGTGAAAGGTGAATAACAAGCAGTATGCAAGGGAAGATAATGGGCCAAATTAGCCTGCAGCTCACTTCCATGCTTATTTCCCTCTGCTTGCTCAAGTTAAATCCTGAATCAATTTTTCCTGTTTGACAGTCCTTTATTTGAATTGCTGTTGACTGAGTGACGATAATTGTGAGTGGTACACAGGCGAAAAGGAGGTCTTTGTTCAGGTGGGGTACATCTGACTCATAGGCAAGCTAACATTTGTAATTGTCACTTAAAGGACTTCCTTACATCCTCAGACTAGTTTGGTTGCTCTCCCCCAACAACTGCTGTATTTGGTGCAATTTACAAATGACAGACAAGAGACAGGTAAAGTAAAGATTAATCAATGGAAATCCCCATTCCTGAGATGAAGTTTCATAGGAATCCCTATAACTACCAGCGCAGACCTTCATTTTTGATCACAAATCTATGAAAACCTTGATTCTTGTTATGTATCTCCCCTTTCTCAACCCTTTACTTCTAGGCTAGCCTCTCTGGGGAAATTTCAGATGCGGTAACACTGCCTGAAATTATCAACAATAGTAATAGCATAGAGAATGGAATTTTAAATTCCAGCCATATATTTTCTAATCTCCATTGCTGTCTAAGGGAGCCAAGCATATTTAAAATCAACTGCAGAAGGCCTAATGCATAAGATGAATAGTCTATGAGGTCACAGAGAACAGTTATGATTATCTAGTCTGACCTTTTGAATAACTCGGATCTTGCAGTTTCACCTAATCATCCCTACACCAAACTCATAACTTTTGATTACACTATGACAGATAATTCAGAAATGCATCCAGAACAGATTTAAAGAATTAAAGTGACAAAGAATCAATTGTATCATTAGTAAGCTGTTCCTGTGTTCAATTACTAAACCTGATTCACAAAAAATGTTGACAGAATCATTCCCCCAAACAAAGTGCTCTCTGATGAAATCAAAGTTCTTTACAAAACACGTAGGGTGGTGTGGTTTTGTTTCAAGTAAGAGAAGAGCTTCAGGCAGACACATACAAAGTTTTCATGTTTTGAAATGGTTTCAGTAGAAATCCTGATTTTATATTATACTATAACAAAATGAAACAAAAACATTCAAAATTCCTGAATTTTTCTTTACTAAAAAAATTGAATTTGGGGCTTTATTTAGTCAAAATGCAGGTATATATTAAAAAGAGATATTTTATACTCTTAGTTGTTCCACCCATTTTATTAATTACCCTCAAAATTAAACAGTCTTAAAATCCAGTCTGAACTTGAGCTGAACTGACTGCACCTCTGGACAGAGGATCTTATTTTTCATATAGTAACATGCTTGATGACCAGCAATTACAATTTATTTCTCTTCTGTGAACAAGTCAATTTTTAAACTTTCTCCTGGAAAAAAAAGATAGATTGAGGTTCTGTAAACTCTCAGTCAAGTGTTTTTTCTACACTTTTAATCCTTATGGTGGCTTTTTAAAATCTCTTTCCAATTTTCAACATCCACTGAACTATTGGCACTTTTTACTTTCAGTGTATAGTCACTGCCATTAACTTCTAATAAGCCTCTTAGCCCTCTTCAGCAATGTATTAAGACATGTCATCAAACTTAGATAGCATTGCATCTCATCCTGAGGATGCCTAAAATACAGTGGATGAATCATTCCCTAAAAGTGCTGACTTCTTTTCATTGACTACCAGTGGAGCTTTGATGACAGCTCAAAAGTAGACATCAGCACGGTAGATATTGAAAGGTAGGCGGGATTAATTCCTCTGCAAGAAACCAACAGTCTGAATCAGTTATTGGCTTGTAGACATACAGTTTCTAAATCTTTTTTTTGTATTATACTCACAACAGTTTTCTTGCCTTTGTATAAATAGAAAACATATTCCAAGGTGAAAATGCGGACTCATCCACCATTTCCATCTTTGATTTAAAATATTTTTTTTCTTTGTCCAGCACTGACTGTTGATAGAGTCATTCAGGCTAAACAGAGGTTAAATGGTGAATTTATATTTTAAATTCAAGTCTCGCCCCCCCAAAAAAAACAAACAAAAAAAAACTATGGCAGGAGGATAAGTATTATTTGTATTATTGAAAACTGTGAAGACACATCTAAGTTGCACCTGAACAGTGAGTAAGCACAATAATTTCTTTATCTTACTGGTGCCGCTGCCTCCCACTGTCACAATATTTTACTTCCTACATGTGGACACAGCATTTCTGTATCACAAAAAAGACAGACTCATTTCCCTGACTCATAAGACTTAAAAGGGTTAGCCTTAAAAGAGGTTATGTCCCCTCCATTTTTGGTCACTCTAATGAGGCGGTCAGTAAGGATCCAGGCTGTATAGTGATTCAGGAAATTTGTGATTTGTTCTCATAGAAACACAGAATAGTTTGGGGGTTGGAAAGGACCTCTGAAAGTCAACCCCCTCTGCCATGGGCATGGACACCTTTTACTAGATCAGGTTGATCAAAGCCCCATCCAACCTGATCTTGAACATTTTGAGGGATGGGGCATCCACAATTTCTCTGGACAACCTGTTCCATTGTCTCACCACTCTCACAGAAGAAGAATTTCTTCAGATGTCCAATCTAAATCTACCCTCTTTCACTTTAAAATCGTTGTCCCTTGTCCCGTCACTACAGGCCTTTGTAAAAGTCTTTGTAAGTTCCCTTTAAGTACTGAAAGGCTGCAATAATGTTTTCCCAGAGCCTTCTCTGCTTCAGGTTGAACAACCCCAACTCTCTCAGCCTGTCTTCATAGGAGAGGAGTTCCAGCCATCTGACCATTTCTGTGGCCCTCCTCTGGACCCACTCCAACAGGTCGATGTCTATCCTGTGCTGAGGGCTCCAGGGCTGGACACAGTACTCCAGGTGAGTTCTCACAAGAGCAGAGTAGAGGAGCAGAATCACCTCCCTTGACCTGCTTGCCACATTCTTTTGATCCAGCCCAGGAGACTGTTGGATTTTTAGGCTGCAAGTGCACATTGCTGGCTCATGTTCATTTTTTCATCCACTTTTATCCCTAAGTCCTTCTCCTCAGGGCTGCTTTCAATCCATTCACCCCCCCTGTCTGTATTGGTATTGGAGATTGCCCTGACCCACGTGCAAGACCTTGCACCCTGCCTTGTTGAGCTTCATGAGGTTCACATGGGCACTCTCCTCAAACCTGTCAAGCTCCCTTTGGATGGCATCCAATTCATCCCTCAGGCAAATCAACTGCACCGCTCAGCTTGGTGTAATCTGCAAACTTGCTGAGGCCCACTCAATCCTACTGCCTATGTCCTTGAATAAGATATTAAATAGTATTGGTCTCAGTACAGATCTGTGAGGGTCACCACTTGTTACTTTTTTCCATTCAGATATTGAGCCATTGAATGTAACTCGTTAGGTGTGACCATTTGGACAATAAGCTATTAAACTTCTCAACTACATCATTGTCCTACAGAAGTCTCTGACTAAATACTTCTCATCTTTTGTCTCTCATTGTAAAGTCTAGAAACTGGGTTTCTTAATATGCAAGTGCCTAAAGCAACGTGACTTTCCTCTGGGGCCTCTAAATTTATTGGGATGAATAAACAGGTAAATAGTATTAACTGTTGACTGAGAAATCACTTTACAGTCATAAAGCTCTTAATTGTCAATAAAGGAAAAGTTGAGATCCCAGCCTCAGTAGCTTCTGCACAGAGAATTCCTCCTGGCTTCAGCAGAACTTCCCCATACACACAGGAAGTAAAAGACCAGATGTTTGGGCAGGATCTGAGCTGGCATCAAAAGGGTAAAAGCTGTACAACTCACACTCATTTGTGCTGTACAGTCAGCTTGTCTCCATCACAATTAAAGCCTGTTTGTCTTTCGTATCAGAAGAGAATTATGACTTTGTTCCATGCAAAAAGGGCTATATTGTGTAGTAATAATAGGAATACCTTAAAAATATTTTAAATCTTTTAATCATTTCAAGTATAGAGGGTAATTTATATCCTTTATATCCATTTATTTTAAAATAACTTATTTTCAGGGATTTTTTTTGTATTAAACTTATAAATGGAACCACCAGATCATTTGCTTTAGTATATTATGCTCTTCAACAGCTATTTTACCCTAAGGCATGGATTAAATGGTGTCCCATGATAATATTTCTTCCTTCTTTGTTTATATCATTTCTTACGGTATTTTTGAAGTCTAGTATTCTTGTTAGACCAGTATATTATTCTATTTTAGACAGAAAAGTTAATATTTTCCAATTTCTTGTGACTAGGTATCCTGATAAAGGAAATGAAAAATGTAATTTTTTTTCTTTTTAATGAGAGACTGACTTTTAACCAAACTATACTAAGTAAAAATAAATTTATAGCTGAAACTCCAGAGTATGCTACACTTTGGTAGATATTTCATGGAAATCACTGTAAGAAATAAGCATTAAGACCAGGATTTCGAGATACTGTTTGAAGCACCCTACAGTATTAAAAATTATAATGATAACCAAATCTGGCAGGTATAACTCAGGACTTCTAGAAAAGCCAGACATTGCAGAATTCAGAGCTGGCTGTGATGTCTTAGGACACCTTGGGTGACAGTAATATTTACATAGGTGCTGGGCCTCTGCTTTAGGGTGAGCTGAGTTGCTCTCTACGGTCCATTGACTGTGTTACCTGAAACTTCATTAACTTTGACAGTAAACTAGATACCTAATGTACAAGGAGACATCTACATTTAAATGACTTAATCTACAAACTGAATTCTACCCTCATCTAAAAAGGGTTGTCTAGGCTTCCACTGTTGCCAATAAAGTAGCATCTCCTTAGGTAATTCATCCAGTCTGGAACCCACGACTCACCTCCTACAGGTGCCTCATTTACTTATACCTACTTCAGTTTATGTGCCATAGAAGCAATATGTAGTCATGTCAGCAGAAAAACAACCTTTGACAAGAAATACTGTGTCTGCCTTACAAAATGTTCACTACAACTGCGCCCAGTAGATGATCAGCAAAAGAGCCATGCATTAAGATTCCCTCCACAGCCATAATTCTACCGTTTTGTGACTTTAAATTATGATGTTGCCGTCTAATTACGTAATCACATTTCAAAGGAGTCCTGCATCTTTTGGTGTGTTCTGAAGGATGGACACAAACAGAGCCCAGTTATTCATGGCAAAGTTTGGATGTCTTAACCAAAAGACCATGGTTTCTCTTCAGGCAATTCCCTGCTCTTATTTTCTGCTTTGCCTCTACATTTCCTGTAGAGGCATAAGATTTGTGAACAAATATTCTTGACTGTGCCACCTTACTGCTCTTCGAAGGGATATTTTTTTTTAATTTATTTTTAAAACAACCCCTTTAAAATGAGATAAAACAAATCTTTTAAACTTTTTGTCAATAAACATGACTGATTCTTTCAGATGTATAGAACAGAGCTTTACCGCTTGAGTAAGTGATAACTAGGAGCCATAGAAGTTTAACTTTCCCTTTGTGGGGCCTCTCCTAGCTAGAAAGAATATCTGGTACAGGATATCACAGTAGCAAACAACTGAAAGAAGGAGAGATCACTGGAAAATAGCTTAGTCCTTGCTTTTGTGAAATGAAGTCAGCTTGTTTAAATTAATATATAAGAGCTATGAGAGGACAGAGCATGCACAGTATTGTTCAGTGTGTTGTCCTGTCAGGCACAAAAAAAACCCCATTTTTAAGCATCAGTAAGTTATGCTTCCCAGAGGTTTACAGTTAGGCTAAATTTTGTTTTGTTTTATTTTGTTTTTAATAGCAGGGATAGCAAAAAGCTATTATTCTTCTGGCAGTTTCCAGCCAAAATTTCAAATCTTTGTGGTCATCTCTTTAAGTGGTTATAATAATTTGTGAGCAGGAGAAAAATATGATATTTTTGTAGAATCATAGAATGGTTTGGGTTGGAGGGGACCTTAAAGACCATCTAGTTCCCAATCCCCTGCCAAGGACAGGGACACCTCCCACTAGACCAGGTTGCTCAAAGCCCTATCCAGCCTGGCCTTGAACGCTTCCAGGGATAGGACATCCACAGCTTCTCTGGGTAACCAGTTCCAGTGTCTCACCACCCTCATAGTGAAAAATTTCTTCCTAATATCTAATCTAAATCTACCCTCATCTGGTTTGAAGCCATTATCCATCATCTTATCGCTACACACCCTTCTAGAAAGTCCCTCTCCAGCTTTCTTGTAGTTCCCCTTCAGATACTGGAAAGGTGCTATAAAGTCTCCACAGAGTCTTCTCTTTCCTCTAAATTATCATTGGAAATGAATACACAAATGTTATTTAGAAGTTTCAGATTGAAGGTCCATCTGTGGATGACACCAATTTGGGAGAATGCCTATTTTTGTTTTAAATTATTAAGAAAATGAAAAAAAAAGAGTATTAATAGTTTATGTTAAGAAGCTGTAAATGCTGATGTCTGTGCTGCTGACTGCAGTTTCAGTCCTGGTGTACTCATATGAGATGCCTGCCATTCCAGCATAATTCTGCTGAAGACAACAGGGTAGGTGGATTATACACGTTTTGAAATTGATATGCACTTTGTCACTGCTGAATCCAAGAAGCCTGAAGCTGGAATTGAATCACACTAAAATGTACCTAACATGCAATATTTCAGCTGTAGAAATATAATCAGTCTTTTAGCATCTGTTGGGTATGAGCAACAGAATTTGTAAGATTTGGTACTAAGGGATAACAGCGCATGCTGAATAAATGCTACAAAGTCTCATCGTGCAGCAAATCTTGGAGTATTAACTTCTTTCCAATTGCTGCATCCTCATTTAAATCCACTGCTTCATACTGGGATTTTACACTCTGCAAGTGTTGCTGTTCTTTTATAGAAACCAGCACATCAGTGTCAGATGCTCAGGATTGGTCCTGCAGGGCAACAAGTCGGTCATGCAAAGTCTTTAATAAAAGCTATAACACAGTTTTCTGGAAAAGAGGGTTTCATTTCCCCATATTGCTTTTTGAAGGTTTTGCTGATGTCACATTGCTGTCTAAATCACCCAAGAAACTTAAAAGTGATGTCACCACATTATTTTGGTAAGAGGCATTCACTTGCTATGAGAATTGACAATTAAGGAACGGCACTCCAGCAGTCTGGAGTTTTGGAATATCCAATCATTGTAGCATGTGCAATACATACTTCAAAAAAAAACATGCTAAAATGTTGGTTTTTTAAAATTCTTACTTAATCCTTCATTGCTCCTCTGAAACCAGCTCCTCCTCTTCTCCCAGCTATCTCCTTAAGCCATCTATTATCTGTCATAAAAGGTCTTTTAAAAAGCTCTTCCTAAATGGGGAGATACACAGCAATGTTGATTTAATATTCTTAATGAAGTAAATGTTATTTGGCTATTGGCATGAGACTGCTGACTCCTGACAAAGGTCATGCTGGAGCTGGACAATCTACTTTCTGTAAAGGTTTGACAAATAAGAACATCACTAAGGAATTGCACATTCCAGTTTTTTACTGACACAAATGATTACATATGCAAAAGAGCAAATCTATAATTAAAACTAACCTTGAGACATATGTAAACCTTGCCCTTATATTAGTCATAAAATTCATAAATAAAAAGCTCTAAAATTAGTTTTAAAATTAAAAGGCTGTCTTGTAATAGCATTTTATTGCTCTAGGGTTATAATAGCATTCCATCAAACTATACCATAGCTGGCTTAGAATGGACTCCTGAACCACAACCTGCTATAGACAAATACTACTATTTCTTAGAAATTATGTGTTTAGTAAGAATTGATTTTCCTAGCTCCTTATGCCTTTCAGCAGATCTGGAAAGCTCTTACTATCTGTACACTGAAATTCTCTCTAGAAGAGCTTTCTAGAACATAATAAAGTTATTTTAACCCAATGTAGGAGTCTTTTAGAAACTAAAAATGTATTTTAAGATTTAACAAAAATGAACTGTCTGAAACATATTTGTGTTTTACTTTGAATATGGCTTTAAAAATTGTTACCTGTGGAAGCCTGTTGATTCTGTCCTATTGAAGTCCAAAATCCCACCTCATAAACTTATTGTTAACTTAAAAAAAAATACTTTCCATGAACAAATAGACATGTAAGTCCAAGTAGGTACTAAGTAGGTACTGGCTACAAAAGAAGTGTAAGTATATCATGAATAATACTCTTATTTCTTAATGGACTAAAAGTGTTAGTGTTAGTTTCTGTTCTTTAAAATAATTCATTCATTTTACGCAAAGGAACTGCAAGTTAACAATGAAGACTTCTAGCTTCCTTTTTAAAATGCATGTTGTGTCACTGCTGTTGCACACCTTTGATCTGTTGCTGGTTTGTTGTCATGTGAAGTCTTTTATTGTTGAATAAGTACCTTACCAATAGGTATTTTCAGTATTTCTCTGCTATGGTTGACTGGATGGCCCAAGACCAGATCACATTTTAAGAAGCTTCCTCTGTCCATTTCTTTCTGGATGACTGCCCTGGGGAGACATTGCATTTGTAACCATGTTGAGTTATTTTGTTGGGCTAACATGCTGCAAAAGATAACGTATTTGTGAAATTAAGGCTGGCAAGGAGTGAAAAACTGACTGTAACAGGGTCAACTTCCTCGCACACACTCCCTGCAAAGTTAACTATCAGATTATAACTTGTCTGTGTTTTAAATGTGAGCCTTTAGATCTTTGTTTGGTGAATGTTTAATATTCACTTTATGTTGTCTCAGTAGCAGCCTTACAGAGTTACTGGCAAAATGAAATTGCTTTTGTTGGCAAAAAAAAATCCAGTCTATGCAAAGAAATGAATCCTAGGGAACCCACTGACATTTATTTTGACTTGCTAAAGAAAATTTTTTGAAGCATGAAGATACATTTTCCTGAAAAATGCCAAATCTAAGTTTCTGTTACTTAAGTAAAAGCATCTGAAATGATAAAAACAGTGAGAAAAAGCTAAAAGGGCTTTGAAGAAAAATAACACACACCTACAAAGAAGCGTTTCATCAGTAGGGAAGCGCTATGTCTGCTTTGTTCAGCTCACCTTTACCCAGTGCTGGGTCATATCATATCATACCATACACATCACACAAGACATCAGACACCGGGATACAGTGGTGAGCATTGGCAGGGGTGCTGTCTGCATTCCTCTACTTCCCTCTGTATGAGCACCCCAAGAGTGCTCTAAGGTGACATATAATTCTCTAGCATTTATTCAGAAGGATAACTTTCCTTCTCATACCCTGCCAAGGTTAGTGCCTGCTCCCTGCGCTGTCCCATCCCACACAGCCGGGTACCACAGTTCGACAGCCCCCACCACAGCTTGCTCACACTTCAGCTGCATCTCTCCCTCCTGCTGCCCTTGTGCCCGTGGGAAGGGAGAGCTGCCTTCTGCCCTTGCTGAATCCTCTCCTCGTCCTGCCCACAAAGCAATGGCAAGAGCATCTCTTGGTTCTTTCTGAGTGCTGCCTAGTTTGGGGTGAGTAAGCAGAAAGAGGGAAAAGGAAGCTTCCTGACAAGCTATGGAAGGGATAAGCAGAATCTGTCCCTCAGACTGTGAATCTGACTTATGTCTTACTAGACCATTCTAATTACTTGGCATGAAAATGCATGCCAGAAAGGAAGTACAGCCTAAGCCTGTGTACAAAATAATATTGAAGTGAGAAAAAAACCCTCAATAAACAGGTACTGCTTCTGTTACTATTAGGGCTTGGTGGACGCTCCTTTTCTACAAGCCTTTTTGTCATTGTTGGAAAGTGAAGTCATTTTTGAGAAAAATTTGTATATGGATACACAGCGTGTGTATATATTTCTTTCTATATACTATATATATTATTATACATACATACATTGTGTATGTGTATGCATATACATATATACACTTTGTCATATGGCTCTCATCCTTGTAAGCTGAAGTACTTTTTAACTTCTGGTGCTTTCTGTGAAAAACTTCAAGAGATCTTGGCTTGATTTCCCTTCAGTCAGAGGCATTTTTAAATCAGAAAAACAACTATCTTTCTCACTGTTAACCACAGCACCTCTGTGTGTATATACTTGAAACATTTAATTCCACGACTACACAGTGACATAGCTTCTAAAACAATGGTAATAATCTATATCCAGGCAGGATTTTTCAATAACTGCTCTCTATGAGCTATAGATGCATCTGGGAACATTATAATATCATCTTTCAGAAATGGTTTTTATTTAAAGTATATCACACAGGGCAAAAGCTAATAAAATAAAAATGTGTTGGAGTCTCAATCATGTTTAATTCTCCACCTGTCTACGAAGCTAGCCATTTATGTCAGGTGCATTACATGTTTCTTCCTCGCTCAGCAACACTGCCACCAGTAAACCCAACAACCAGAGAATAAGAAGGGAACAGAAAGGCATAACATCACAAATGCTGAACCCAAGGTTGTTTTACTCAGCATTTGCTTACTATCTGGCAAACAAAGAAAATACTCGAGAAACAGAATATGACGGCTATGGCTGAGAAACATTTGGCTTTTTTTTTTTTTAATGGGACGTTCATAAATGACAGTTTTGCATTTACAGTTCTTCAATATATCTGGCAGCCTGAGTTCACCAAATATAGAGCAACACATTTTGCTCTTCCTTTTGCCACTGAAAATCTCTAGTGAAATCAATTAATTTCATGAAGATACTCTAAATTTTGGACCTGAAGTTAGATAACCTCAACAGACAGTGGATCAGACTTCTTTAGCAATGAAACAGTGCAAAACTGAAGATTACTATGAAGATACTTCAGTTACTGGGTTCTTTGGATTGTGCATCTTACTGGATGTTCTTCAGCCATTGGAGCAGGTATTGCAGGATCATTTCCCACCCAACTTTGTTTCAGTCAGTCATTTTAGCTTATCCTATGAAAAATGTGAACAAAGATTCACACACCTTTACAGGATTTGTGAACTCTTTGGGGAAAATCAAATCACTCAGAATACCTCTTATTGCACAGTTTTCTTCAGCTAGTGGGGAAAAAAACTGCTGCAGCACAGCAGAGCAGCAAGCTGAGTGTGAATGTCAAGCGGTAAGCAAATCTTCAGCTGCAGCTAAAAGGAAACAACTGTTGCTAGCCACAGCTGCTTCCTTATTTCTAATTTTTTAAAACCTCTTTTAAGATTCTTAGTTGATTCTTGTCAATGAAATGTTCTTTCTTAATTGCAATACTCAGTTACTGATTTGCCAGCCTGGAAATGAAAGCTTTCCCATACATTGTATTTGATTTTTTTCTCTCTCATAAGTTAATGGAGCTAAAAGTCATGTTTGTTTGCAATGCAGCTTCTTCCCTATTGATGCTGCCTGTTCTCTTTGCCCTGTCCCCTGTCTGGATGTATTTGATCATCATCAGCAAATCTATTTTTAGGTACTCTCCTTGAGAAAGGGGAGTGAGGAGAAAAGAATAAAATACATGGATGATCTTATTTGGGAAATTCAAGGCTGCATGAAACTGTGGAATGAGGTGAAATAAGAGGCGAAAGGGAAGAGTATCTCCATCTTTCAGTGGTGCTGAGGAGGGTACGAACTTCACCTTCTTTGTCTCACCAGTAAATCTGTTTGTAAAGCATTTGTAAATCTCTGATGTTTAGGGAAGCAAAAGTTTCCTATTTATTTTTACTATTTATCTGCTTACAACATGGGGACTCAGAACAATAGAACTGCTGTGGGTGCCACAGACACCAAGACTTCCTAGCAGAGCTAAGTAAGAACATTTTTCTTCTTCAGGTACTTTCTTTCCTTCCTCCTGGTAGAAAGTTTCAGATATAGCTATGGTAAAACTCCAAAAACAAATTGCTTACATCAAAATTGGCAAAGGACCATGCTAGTCTTATGACAACAGATGCATTAAACATGCTAAAGAAGCTCAGTACAAACCCTTTAAATGCTAATTAAACATTTTTTAAAGGGTGCTGGTCCCTGTGGACTTGAACAAGAAACATTGGTTGCTGAAGAGTAGACTTAATGCCATATAAGATGCTCTCAGTATCCTACCTGGCCTTCCACCTGACTAAACTGTCATTCTGGACTGCTTATGTGTCTGGACACCCCAGGAGCTGCGGGAGCTCTTCCTTCCTGGCCTATTTGGACAATAAGTTTTTTTAATTTCTTACAGAAAATGTCATGCAAAATTCTCCCCATTCTTGACTGATGCTGTAGTTGTCAGACTCTGCAGATCAAAACCTACCACACGAAAGTTTTCTTTCACTTGCAGGTCCTTTCCTCATATGTATTTAGCCAAATTGTTTAATTAATTATTTTCTTAGGCCATAGTGGAAGAACTGCAGAAAAAGGTTTCTTTCCTTATTCACTCCCAATATTCAAAATCCATAGATTTTCAAGGAGACTCTCATCAGCACTTCTGATCATTGCTATCTCCACAGTTTTCACAGTCCACATATTCCTTCAAGAATAAGCATTTTAAAAAAAAAAAAATCAAACCAGCTGGTGCACCTCTATACTGTATAATCAGAATAAGTCTTCCATTGTCTCCCATATTAATGTTTTTTCCTCTTTTCAACGTGTTGCTGATGGTGCATTCTACAAGGTCTGAACTGTTTCAGCATCACCCTGGTCATCTCTCCTTGCTGCAGAACTGCACCACCACTACTCTCTAGAGCACTTCCTAAAGTCAGTTCCTACGTGCCTTCAAGTAACTTTCTTTGACACTCGCAATTTACTCAACCCTAGCTCCCTCACATTACTCCAGCTGACTCTGCTCCACAATTGTCATTCTGTGTAACAGCCTAGAGCCCTGATTTCTGGACTTGCCTCCTTGCGTGCTTCAGTAGTCCTGCTAAAACTGGGTCTCATTACCTAGAGTTTGACAGAACTTGTAACAGACTCAGAACATAACAATCCTACTGTTCAGAAAGCTTTTTTCAGCATTTTAATACATTGTCCATGGTTTTTAAGTGCTACTTTGATCAAGCTCTTTCCTTGCAGAATGGTAAATTTCAGATTTTTGCAGGAAACTGAAGAATTCTTAGTTTGCAGGGAGGCAAAACTTTACAGATAAATCTAACTGCAGCAATCTATACCCCCTGGAATAATGTTTTCCATGAGAAGATTATTTTTATTGTTTGTAATAAGTATTATGCAACTTATAATGTTGCCAGAAATATAATCCAATATGAACAAGGAAGCCTTTATTATGCATTGAAACTAAAGCAAGTTCCAGTGACATGGAAATTCACCATCAGGAAAGCTACTGTAAGAAAAGCTGGCTAAAGTTTGAGTATAGTGAGAAATTTCTCAGTCTGATATGTTTAACTATTTACATACCCACAGAGTCCATCAACATAGTTTCACATTATCACAAAATTTTTTTTCTTAGATCCTGATTTCTTCAGAATTTTTGTTGATGTTCTTTCATGATTTCATTTAAAATGTCGTGAAAGATTGTTTTTAGGCATGTTTGAGGACACAAATTCAGCATGTTTTCTCTTTATTGTATATCCTTCCTGTGACTTTTTTCCCCCGCAGTACCAGCTGCATAAGTTAATACCTGGTGACAGAAGCACAGTGAACTTTTCGTCACCTGAGAGCTCCTGCAGTGGTCCCTATGGAAAAATTGGACTAAACTGTAGTCCATTTAGCACTTAATTTGTAAGTGCTGTGTGTAGTCCATCAAAGGTTAATCCAGCTTTAGAATCTTTTCCTGTCTTTTAAAACTGCAGAACAAGGCTAAATCTCCTCTCTTAAGAGTTTTTCCACATGACTTTACACCTTACAGACATTTCATTTTATCAGAACAAACTGACAAATTCTCTGTAAGACAGTTCCAGCTCTTTCCAGATTTACTTTTGAATAAATAAAATGGCATACCTATTGCACTCTAGGAGCTCCACAGATGAAGCTATGTTAATCTTCAGCTCAAGGCCAAGCATGACAACTACATAAGAATCACTTTTATTGACTCCTGTTGCAGAAGGCACCAAAAGGCACAGGTTATATGATTCCTTTTCTAATTCTACAAAAGTAACCAGAAGAACATCTTCACCCTCCATCTCAATGCTGTAGGGGTTGTTGGTCCCCATTGTCTCACTTGCCAAAAACTTGCGAATGTGTTTTTTTTTTCCCTGCAATTTATGTGAGTCTCATTAAGACCTTAGCTGGGTGAGGTATTAATAATCCCTGCTAGAGCCAAAACGTACTCATTTCTTGGTGGATGCTCTTTAGACTTGATGTTAGTCCACAGTTTAGACTGAGTTCCAGCTTCTGTCCCAGGCACAGGCTTAAACACACCCAACATGATGTATGCTCTCAGTGTACCAATACAGGTACCACAGTAAGCATCATTTTTTGGAATCCTATCTCTATTTAATATAACATAAATTTCATTGAAGCTTAGTTAGGATGTTAACAACTCCAAAAAAAAATCCAGTGCATTTAAAATCATGGTTCCAGCAGAACCTTTAACACTTCAAATGTGTAAAAGATCTATTTTCATTATGTTTAGTTAGATACATTTGTGGCTTATCAAACCAAGAAATGGTTGCATACAAAAAAAACTTTATCATTTACTCACAGAAATTTTTATTGTTATCATTTTTAGAACGAATGGCTTAGACAATATTTTTTAACTATAGGTCTTTTGTTTTATGCTTTTTAACTATAAGGTGTTATAGCTTCTAACCCAAGTAGATTAAACAAGAGGTACCACAAATATTCTGTTGTCAAAAAAGGCACTAAATAACTGTGAAAACCTCATGCATAGCCAATGTTTATTATTTACCATACAAATGTATTACATTGCAAAGAGAAGAACAACATTTGGCTTCAGTAGAGTTAAGGGAAACTATATCCAGGGTAATTGGCACAAGAAGGACACCAATAGCTCAGTCTGGTGGTGAGTAATAAATGTGGCTTTCTCTCAGCTTTTCAACTGAGAAGCAACCACAGAAGTTTGGCCCAAGACAATCTCAGAGGTGGCAGCCTGCGCCGTCTTACCAGAAGGCATTTAAACCTCACATTAGTGAGGTTTATCAGTGCATACTGATATCTAACCGCACTCCTTCCCAGTCCACAGGACCATTGTAGGAGCAGAGGAGACACACTGGGGAAGCCACGGTTTCCTACACAACAGCAGCAACCTCAAAGTGCACCTTCTCCCATAGATGGTGTCTCCTCACAGCCCATGACCCAAATCAGAGATGGGAGAAGGGCCATCTCCAGACCACAAACCTTGAGGTGTTTTTAGGGTCACTGCTAGTTATCTGAATTTTCTGAAAAGTTAACATTATTGCCAAAGGCTCTTGCATTAGAAACTGAATTTGAATCAAGGATTTGGCATAACCCCTAGCACAATGCAAGGCATATCATGGATCTAATATTGTCTTCCTCTCAGTCAGGCAAAGTGCTGACACAAATATAGCGAGGGGTAGGACGTGACCCTATAGTATTGTGTGCTTTCTCAGTCAGAAAATGCTGTGGCAAATCCCTCACAGTGGCAAATCACAATGAATTAAGGTGCTAGGAACCCAACAGTACAGAGGTTCCCCTACAGGTCTCCACCCCACACAAGCGACATTTTCAGCATCCTGGCAGCCACACAGCAGATTTTTTTCAATTTTTGCAAAAGTGTATTCCTTGATAAAGAGGCAGAGCTGATCATTTGAACCAACAATTTCTAAAACACATTTACCAACATTTTTTTTCGAATAGAGCAATAAATTTTTAAAAGAAATGTTTCACAGTTCACAGCAGAGAATTCCAGAGTGCATTAAAAGCATTCTGCTAAAATACTGCCATCTTACAATAAAATCTGAAGGTAAATGGACTGTTATGAACTAATCTAGCACATTATAATTTTGTTCTAGAATTTGAGCCACTTTTATTAGCTCTTTTTTTTTTGGCTATTGAGGGAAAGATGTGTAATAATGAACACTAAAAATATATGTGATGTACCGTGAGTTTGATATATCCATTTTCTTTTCATAGTGTCCCTTCTTCCCTCAAAACAGTGACTTCAACTTCTATCAGCCTTCAGGACTGATTTACTATGACTGGTTTAAGCTAGTAATAGCCAAATGTTTAGAAGTTCAGGCAGGAGAGGAGGGGATGGCTGTCTGAACTGATATTCATATTTCGACTGTCTACTAATTGGTCTTGAAGAATTTTGAGAAACCCAGTGTTTCATGATTTTAGGAGAATAAGTGGCATTGAATTCTCTGCATTTCTGCTTCAGATCCCATCCAAAAGTAGGCATGCAAGCTTTGTGAACCAAGGTTAAAATGACTGTACTTTTAAAAAATGACAGATCTCTAGCCCCAGTTTAAATTTGCAAGATTTAGTATAGATCTGCCGCTGTGTAAAATATTCACAAAATACTGCACATACATATTTCAGATGAGTTTTCATTATTAGCTTTTGTAAATGTCAGTGAAATCCCCAAGTTCAAGAGGCATGTAGGAACCCAGGCTGACAAGCAGTTCTTGAGCTGTTCTCTACTTCCCTGCCTTTGCAAACTAAGATATCCTCCCTGTTTGCTGAAGCAACGTATCTTCCCTTTCCAGAAAGTCTGAAGGAGTACCCATCCTAAATACTCCTGTACCGGACAGATGGGAAGGACGTACAATGTCCCCATAGCCAGTTCTTCTCTATTGGGCACAAGAAGCAATGTTTTAGGGATCTTTAGGGAGAATTTTCTTCCTAGTTAACACTTTACATGTTGTATGTATCATAGAATCATATAATCATGCAATATTATATGTGTGGGATCTACAGCTATTCCCTCACAAAAAGGAATTATATTTCTATGTAGCAAGAAGAGGGAGTTAGCTGAGTGAGGATCTTGAAATCTACTACCACAATCAATCCAAATTTCTTAGCCCATAAGATCATCATCTGGAGAGATTTTCAATATTTAGTAGTCATAAAAAACAAATGCAGAAAAAAACATCACAAAAATAATTTAGTATGCCTGCATAAACCGACACTTTAAAATGGGGAACAAAAAAAACATAGAAACCATTCCCTGGGGCATAAGAGTTTCAAATGTTTTCCTGTTTTGATACTGGTGTATTTTGTAACTTGAGCAAATTTTGCAAGTCGACAATTTGAGCATAAAAAGTCTAATTTTTACAAGCAAACAAAAAAGAAAAAAATCAAAACTAAGCTGAGTAATAGGAACTGTCAAACACTTCCCATCATAAAAATAAAATAAATACCAATGGGACAGTAAGAAGTTTATTTCTGTTTTCCAAGAAATTCTCACAAAAAGGAGCGAAATACATTCAATACACAGAGAGGAGAAGCAGTGTAAAGTAAAACAACAACACGTAGCAATACTCGGGTAACTCACGCTTCATACAAACATAGCAATGGAGAAAATATGCCAAAATCTCTTCACAATTAGTCTGTGAGTTTGCTTTTCTTCTTATTGCTATTTATTGCTTTTTACTTCCTCTGCTAGTCTAGGTAGGCTCACTAGCAAGCAATGCACTTCTAAGGAGACCAAAACCACATAGCTACTGAGCAATTCTGTCCTAGTTACTTCATTCTGGTCAAATTCAGTGCTGTTTGGATATTTCTGAGTAAATTTCACCCAGGAGAGTCTACATATAGGCGCAGAGTACGCCTTTTAGAAGTTAGTGTTGTCCAAATGGGTAAGGTTATTAAAGTATAATGCAAAAATCAGGCTTAATAAATATCCTATGTTTTATATTACAAGCATTGCTACTTCCACTGGAAAACTCCACTCCAGTGCTTTGTAAGCGTAGACTACAACCTTAGTTTTCTCTCTCTCTTTTTTTTTTTCCCTCCTGTCAGTGAAAATAAAATTAAAATTAACCTGCACCTTTAGGAATTCCTTACTTCATACATAATAATACGAATAAAAGAGAAAGATATTCTCTCTGTTCTCATCAAACACACATGTTCATCAGAATTCATGCAAAGAAGCACCAAATGGCAAAAATATAGAAATATCAACACCGGATAATGTTGATAGATTGATGACTATTTTAGTACACAGATTAGGTTGGGATGGCCAGAGGACCTTTGTGGTCACCTAGAGGAAATTCCATCCCCCCTATTACTGAATTTTATTTAGTCAAAACCTACAGTGAGCACATTTCAGCAGGCTTTTGTCTGGAGATCTATGCATGGCCAGAGTAAATTACGTCTGCAGGGATGCCTAAGTGAGCTTGGGCATATACCAAAAAAAGGGCTATATCATTTCAGACAAATTTGAAAGTAAAGTGTTTAAAACCTCATCGTGTGGCATTGGATTGATGGGTACAGCTCTAGCAATCATCATGCCCTCTGACTTCTTACTACATCTATCTTCATCCCGCCTCAGTCAACACTGGATATTGAAACCATCCCAGCATACCTGTCTTTAATTTGCCACAGACACCTTTAGTCCTGATTAATTATTTTCAATCTTCGGGTCAGCTGCCTTATACATGAATATTAAAACTTGAAAGTATGCCCTCCAGTAAGAAACTTGCACCACTTTCCAGAATAAGCAAGATTAATCAGACATGATAATTATGATAATAAATGTAACACTAACTTATCACATCATATAAATTCAGCTAAATGAGCTCTGTGGCAATAGCGGTTAAGAATTAAGAGAAAAGGCAATGACAATATACATTATTGAAAATAAACCCTTCAGAGGCTGAATCAAAGCAGTTTTTCACAGTCCATATAGAGATCATCTTCTTATCTATATGCGCCGCATGTCTGGAGGCAGCAGAAATAGATGAACCTAAGGCCTTTGCAAGTTAACCTTAGCAAGTTAAACTTTGACACAGCATAGAAAAGTGTAAGGTAGGGAATTATTCTTATTCTGCCTTTCTTAGAGTTGGGTATGGACTTATCCTGACAATACAGTATTAAATACTCCATTATAGCTCTGTCGCCTGAATTCTGGTTCAGCCAATAGGCATCACTTAATTTAAAATTTCACCATTTTGAATTGCTTAAAACTATACTATCTTTAATTTCAGCTTCCTAGATGCATTTTAATGTTCAGTTTGCCTACTGGAGGCTGAAAGAGGTACACTGTACAAATACCACACCAGTGTGTTGTCTAATTGATGACACAAGAGCTACGAGAGGCACTGTATGGCATACATTAAAAAAGTTGAAAGATATCCACTTTCTGGCCCTCATAATCCTCTCAGAAAAGATTAGCTCAGCTTCTCCAGCCCTCACACCTGATATTTCCTACTCTAACCTTATTTTCCAGGTGATCAATTCAATTTCACAGCGTTCTACAGTCGTCTTTGGTATTCTCAGTTGGAATAGACTCTGTCCATCAATTGTTATCTCCATGTCTTCAATTTCTATCTCCACTTCATTCAATTTTACAGTGAAGCTTTCGAAATTCTTATCAGTTGTAGCTTGTCCAGCATTTTATTAATCTCTGTCATGTCCTTAATAAATAAAGTCTGACACTGCGCTATAACTCAAATTCATAGACTGTGAAAACTATGAAAAAAAAGCTAAGAGAAAATTTCAAAACCCAACTATTGGAAGGTTAAAAGTAAACTCCTTTGAGCAGCCAGTTTTATTTATTCAGACTATCAGTGTCTAATAAAAGTAAATTTCAAAATATCAAAAATAAATGTGAAATCTTACCAAATTAAGAAAACTAAGAATAGTTAATCTTTGGATTTGTTGAATTTATCTGAGTAACCTTATCATATAAATTTAGTTAACAGAAAAGAAACACAGTATAAGAGTCATTAGGCCACAGTGTTATTTTAACTGAGTCCCCAGTATAGAAAACAAAATGTGTTGCTTCAAAAAATGTTTTCAAAATGGCATATTTGAAGTAATTGAAATTTGTATTCATTCTCCCTAATTTGCTGTCAGAAAGATAGATTGAAATATTTTAAATAGACTGTTTGGACTTTTATTTCAATGTAATTTTATTTGAGAAATGAATATTTAAATCTTCCGGACTAAAAGTTCTGTGCAAAATAAAAATGAGATTTTCATCACTTGGTTTTTTGCACTGTCGAAAGTTTTATTGAGTGTTTTAAATTTTTTTTCCCCTTTCCAGTTACATCCAAATTAAAACATAAAACCATAGAAAACAATCATTTAACCAAATTTGCTCGGATTCATCCTCAGAACAGATCTGCTGTAGTTACAATGACCAAGATCTGAAGACCATGTTTCTGTTCACCACTACATCCAAAACAAAAAAGAGTTTCTGCTTTCTTTGTGTACCCCCTTGCCCTCCACTCCAGTAGCAGGGAAGCACTTGAACAGAAGTGTGGCTGGGCTGCTCCGCGAGCTCTGTCCTCACAGGTCATACCAAACCTTCAAATGCCCTCCACCAGCAGAGAGGCGATGCCATGCAGTAGCAGGCCAGCAGAAATTCCTCTCTGGTGAGGGGGATGGTAAGCAAGTTCATAATATGTCAAACGTACAACATCATCAATCCTATCATTCTCAGGCTAAGTGCAGCTACTCTGTATGGGAACTCTGCATATTAGCATGCTTGATTGATCCATCTATAGATTATGTGTTGGCACTGCAAACAACTCTGTGGCCAGAGGTGATAAGTCAACCACTTGAGAAAGCTGTGGAAAGGTCTTTGCCTTCATTACTATAATAAGGCAATATCTACATACCATTACATATACCAGTCAACCCATAAATGTCAATATTACTGTTTTCAAAGTTCAATATGTCAAAAGGATGTCACTTATCAACGTGTTTTGTAAAAGGGGCATTATACCTGGAAAGAAATGAAAATTATGTTGGGAAGCAACAAAAAAAACCATCAGTGGTGTTCTTTCATACAGCTTGCACTTCTTAGGAGCATCATTCTGCTCTAATCAAGGAGGGAGTTTTGCAGTGTGGTCAAGATGATGTAGCTCTCCTTCAGCCTGAAGCTAGCAAATAAAAAAACCAACCAAAGCTAGTATCCTGGAACAATCACATAATATGTTTATCTGTGTTCTTGTTGTTTCTGCTATGCCATCTATGAATCTATTTCTTGCATTATAGTATTGGGTATGAAAGAGTATATATTTTTTTCTGTGCTAGCTACCTCTTAAACAGTCTGTGAGTTTAGATTGCAAACAATCTAGTGAGACAGACAATACCAGCCAACATCCAGCACAGGAAGTATTTCTATTTTTATTAAAACACTTCTGAAAATTATTTTTTGTTATTCATTTCTAATGGCATCATTACCATTTGAGTGGAACAAAGGAGCCAGATCAATTTTTCTTCTCCCAAATGTAATTTCAAAAGCTTTGGCAAACTAGGAAAGACCAGGTTCTGTTGCCTTGTGGGTTCTGTTCTGCTCTGAGTGAAAGCACTAGGTGACTATCTAAAGTCTTTTGGTTTGATATTTTGCACTTCAAAAGCGTTCAGTATTTCTAAATGGCGTAGCTTCTCCTTTAATATCTTTACACTCACTAATGCATTTGTTTTAAAGAGCTCAGGCTTTAACCAATAATTGTGTACACACGAAGACCATCACTGCTCAACAGAGCTGATGGAGCAGGCATGGACGGCTGTGAACTGACAGAGTCATGCAGGGAAACAAGGAGAGAGAGGTGGTCAGCCAAATAACTCATACGGTCTCTCACTTCTCATAGACAAGGAAATCCATTTCCACGGAGAAGAACTATCTCTCCTCTCACACGAAGGACGTACCAGTGGCAGGTGTGCTACCTCCAAGCTCCCCCAGCCCCAGGCACCTCCCACTGCCACGGCAGACAAGAACGGAAGCCACAGAAAGCAATCTTCATCAAGCTGGCAATACCAAAACAACCATGAAGGCTTCACAGCCAGGGGAACAGCTCCAGATTCAGAAATGTCGTGCTCACTTTTGAAAAGCAGAAAAGATACAGATCCTGGGGACTAAAGAGGTGCCTGAAGCTAGAAATTCAGTGAAAGAGGAATTGCGGCTAGCTACTGGGAGCCAGAGAGGAGACTAAGCCAAAACGGAACAGTGACAGCTTTTATACAATTAATACAGGCTCTTTTCCAACAAAATAACCTTTTCTGCTTTATTTAATCATCCAAATGAAATGAATAATAAGGGGCGGGGGAGGGGAATTGCCTGGTTCAAGAACATCCTGGCCGATGGAAAGTCACTGGACTTGGTTGCTGCTTTTTTCTTTGTAATTTTCCTCCTCTGAGGCAAGGATGGAAGACGAAAAAGGAGAGAATCAAAATCAAGTGAGCTTAGGAGTGGACAGTTACTTGCCGTTGGGATATTTTTGTGTCTGCTTGGTCAAGGGAATGAAAGAGTCACATTGAACATTGAGGGGGGAAGCAGGAGAGGGACTTGCTAGCCATTAGGGCCATTATTTCCACCTTCGTGATGAATAGTCAGGGTCAGGAAAGGAAAATAGTATGAAACCCCCATTGTTGTGCAAGAGCAAGGCAGCAAGATAGATGAGCTGGCAACAGCTCACACTGACCCTGCTGTCAGGCAGAGAAAGTGGTATGCAAGTGTTCACAGCTGCTCAAAAACATCACGGCAGCGGCAGCAAGAGAAGCAGTCGCTACGTCTCCCATCTCTTCTGCCTTAGCTACTGAGAGTGCGAGGACTGAAATAGCACTGAAAAAAAATTGTGTCGAGGTAAAGAAAAATAAAGAATGAGCTCCTGCAGGGAAAACGTTGAAGAGTTAGTGCATACTAAAAAGTATGCTTTATTCATGTAAATATTTTCTGTGGCAAGTTCTGATGCTGTTCCTCCCACATTCCCTTGCAGATTATTGTATGGACTAAATAACTCTTGAAAGGAGAGCAAAGATACATTGGACTACCATGACTATTCATGTAAAAAGCATGCTATCGTGGATCCATGGTTTCTTGTACTTGAAATTATTATAAGTGGAAAATTTGAGGCATAAAACAGGAAAGCATGTAGAAAAAGAAAATAAAGATATATTAGACCCTAAGAAGGAATTCACCTCACCTAAGTTTAGATTTCTGAAAGACTGAAATATTTAATCCTTCTAATTCTCAGAGGTATTCCTGGAGAAAATAATTTCATAGGGTAAGTGTCCACAATGGATTAGATTAATTTAGATTAATTGTCTCCTGGAATTGCCTGCTTTTATTCAGCAATACCAGAGAGAGAATAAACAACTAGCCGACTAACTTTTAAATGGATAAAGTTATGTGAGATTATTCCATGATGAGGGTATTACCTGCAATGGCACATCTCAGAAAATCTTATTATTAACTCATATACATCACCTTCCTCTTACCATAGAAACAGTGATACACTACTTCCTTATGTAAATATTGAAAAAGAGGAGGACTGGAAACAATCATTGCCTTTTTAAGAACTGAAATAAAAAGATAAGGAAGTAATGTGTGTTGTAGTAAGGAAAATATTAAAATTTCATACTTGCATAAGTGTTATCTAAAATTTGCTAGGGATCTTTCTGGGGTAAAAGTTATCACCTTGAAGATAAAATTACTGAATACTGCCTAACTGAGCTCTAAATTATCCAAATATATGAGCAAGCAATGTGTGGTTTTCTGGACATAGGAGCATATCGTACTATGGCAAAAGTGGCATATAAACTTGTTTTCTACCTGTTTCAAAATAATATTGTTGTTTCTGCTTAGTAAAATTCAGTGCACTGAAGATTTTTGATTGCATTCTTCCTTAGTAAGACTCTCTCTATTCCTCTTACAGCCAAAGTAACATGATTCATCTGTACCGTTGAATTATTTCTAGCTCACTAAACAAAGTCACTGCCTTTTTTCATGTTTATACACTCTTCAAAAGCCCCTGCAGACCATTAAGAGCCTTCTTCTTGAGTCTCACAGTAGCCAATATGTCTTTTGTTTGAACAAAAACACACAGTCCTGATTGTCGGTTTGGGAACAGGCATCTCTTTCTTTATCATCATGCCCAGATATTATTGCTCATCTTTTCCAAAGCATTTTGATCCAAAGTACTATGTGGGAGGAAATAAAAAGACTCAGCAGGAGACGGATGTTAAGGATGGAGTTTCACTCTTTGAATTTGCAGCCTTTTGTAAATTCAAATAAGATTATTTATACAGAGTGATCAAATGATGGTCAAACATGGAAGCACTCAGAAGTTCAGTTAGGGTCGGCTCCTAGGCTTTGCTTAACCAAATGGATAATTCTTCCCTCCCATGTGCACTCTCATGTGGCTCCTTTCTGAAATACTGTACCAGCTCTTTCACTCTCAGCTCCTAAACCATTTTTTTTTTCAAGGAGACCCTTTAAAGGTTTCCTTTAAATCTTGTAATTCCCATGATAATATCCCTCATGGTCACAGTTCCCAGCTCCATACTCTGGACAGGCTTTGTGGATGGCTACACCACTGCTTTGCTGCTGTCTTCATCCCTTCTCTCCCCATGAGACCCAGCACTGGGAGCTGATCCCTGTGCTGGCAGATTCAGAGCCTTTCATCATGACAGCTGTTAGAATCACAGCATATTTTTATTTCTTCTTCAGTGGGGATCCAAATCTGCCTCAGTAAGTCCCAGAGTCATTATGCTGCATAAACTCCCTCAAAAAGAGAATGGGAAAAGAGCTGGGGATGGGAATTGAGTTGGGAGGATTCTTGACCACAGTCATTTTTTACATGCAGCATAGTTCAACAGACAAAGGTCTGTGTGGGTTATTCAGAAAACCATATTTTGATATATGCATCCAGCAGCCAGCCCATTTAAAAAAATATAGCGGTCCAGAAGCAGTGTAGGTTACATGTACATGCAGACAATCAAAGGAAAATTTTAATTCTCATTCCTCTGTCTTCTGGTAGTTTCCACATTTGGTCTGCCTGCCCCTTCCCTCATCTGCACCTTCTTCCTCAGGACTTTTTGATTTCTGCCCACCTCTGATCTCCCTAACTTGTTGATTAATAAACATATGAGTTATATGAGCACTTATTTCCAAGGAGTAATTTTTAAGAGATGTAAGTTACCTGAGGTGTGAAGGATATAAGTGACAAATCTGATCATTCCATCAATGTGGAAAGTCCACCTGCAGTTTTTAAAATTTGTTATGGGTCTGAGCAACCTCACCCAAAATTAAATTTAGGCATGCTTTAAGCAGGATATTGGACTAAATGATCTCCAGAGGTCCCTTCCAATCTAAGTTTTATCTATAGTTCTAGAAATATGGGTTATCACGCTAATGAGTAGTTGCTCAACAATATCATGAAAACTGGAACCACGCCATTCTGTCAGCAGCGTGTGTAACATTGGAGCCATTACCTTACCTTTAGTTTTTGGAAAGATTGGCCAGCACAGCAGTTTTAAAATGGAAAATAGTATAAATTTATGATTGTAGAACAAAGCAATGATTCACCTACTTCATTGTCCCAGTTATGACTGTAGCTACTAAGTGTATGACCACATGAAAAGTGACTTCCTAGCTCTATATTTAAGGGTTGTGCTTTTCAGGTTTGAATTTCTACTACTAATATGTTTTTCTTCAGTCTTGTATAAATGAACATTATGGTTATCCATGTAAAAACACATAAATTTCACTGGAAGCCTTATGTTTACCTACATTAAAATAACATGTTTACGGAAAAAGCCAAGACGAGATCAATTAAGCTCCTGAATAGTTCAACAGTAAATCCCACAGATCCACCATGCAGATTATGAAAGTCTCAAAGTCAGCAGAAAAGTATCCCCAAAGCCCAGGATAAGCTCAGCACTATGATGCCTCTGCCTCATACAACATGAACAGATTTTCTCCAAAAGCACTTGCATGCATTTTTTTTGTGCAAGTGTGAAGAGAAGCAACCACACCAATACTTATTCAAAAGCTGCCACCTTACAAATTTCAATCTCAGATTCATGCAGCTGAATAAGGTAACTAATGAAAAGTAAACTTCAGGAGATTTTACAATGAAGGGCTCATTGCATTTGCCCAACAAATCTCATCAAATGAGCTCAGCTTGTTTTAAGATGATGGTGCTTCATTTATCACGTAGTCAGGTAGCAGGTGCTTTGCCGTCTGAAGAGATCCTGAATATGAGCTCAGAATTAAAAATGTAATAGACTGAGAGCAGAGGAGGTAATACTGCTATGGGTCCACCATGGAAAAATTATTTAGGGCAATCTTTTGCAATTTATATAATACCCTGAAGTAATTCCTCCTTTTCTATGTGTAGTAGGTAATACTTACTGCTTTTTATTTTGATTTACCCAGTCCTTAGACTCTGATAGTGTTTCTTTAGTGCCCTTTTCATGCAGTCTGGTAGCTTCCTCTAGGGTGGGCAGGCTCCCTTTTTCATAGACACAAATCTCTCCTTCCAACTGCTGTAAAAAATGTATTCTTGCCCAAGACCAAAGTTAATGACCTTGCCCCAAGAGACTTACCTCTTGGAAACAAAGTGAGATTGGTGCAAAAGCTCAGAATTTACTGAGGAAATGGTTACAGTCCTTGAGCTGCTAAAGACATAATGCTGAAATGACTATTAGGACACAGCATTGGCTCTGACTCTTTCTCCAGGCTCCGCTTCTGTCATCACATCAAGAGGGATCTTCACAGCTCTGATGCTCCCAAACTGTCTGCTTTGACCACTTTTACTGAATTGTCTTCAATCTTGTCCAAGCTGTCAACAGGTCCTTATTTCACCTGTGACAGCATTTCCCAGAATACTCTCCAAATCCTTCTTCAGGCTGCTTCCATGCATATACATTTCTGTTCAGAGAACTCCAGAGTTCCTTATTACCCTTTTCCACAACTTCCAGAAACACCCAGCACTGGCTGAGTACAAGGAACAATTAATATGAAAGTTTAAGGTTTTGAATCAATAGAAATCATAACAATGTGCAAACACAAAAATTTGTAAATTTTGCAGACAACTGTACAAAATACTTTGGCTGATGGGTGTGAAATCAGACTTCGTTCTCCTTGTCAGTTTCAGCAGCCTCTGATAACTTTTTTATTCACTGTGTCCTTCAACATCATCGCAAATCCATCAAAGATGGAGGTTTCTGCTATTTCTCTGTGAATTTTAATAGTGGGGTTTTTTCAGGGATATTTACTGAATTATAAAGACTCTTTCTTTTTACATTTTTTTCCTTTTTACTTCATGCCTCATTGGATAACTCTAAACTAGTAGACTCTAACTTTGACACCAATGAAACATCAAGAGCCAGCATCAGTAAACTACAGACTTGCACAGTCATGGTACCTAATGTGGCATGAATGACAGCTGTTCAAATATTTAAATCTTATTTACCATCAAGTACTATAGTACTGAAGAAAAGTATTATGGATATTTCGTTTCATTCACTTTCTAACAGACCTCCTCCGAAACCTCTGACAAATCATTTACTTTCGTTATAACACACTGTTTCTACATACTTTGTCTTTTAATATATTTTTGGGGGTACAAAAAAACCCTAATGTGGACTTATACGAGACCTAGTTCAAGAAAACCAGCTTTGATTTCAATCATTAGGTACAACCTGTACAATAAAATTATGAATGTTTTGAATGCCTGGTAGTCTCTATTTTCACTCTTTCACAGTTGTCCTTCCTTTGTCTCGCTGTTGACATATTTACCTCCCTTTAAAGTTTACACAGTATTAGATAGAGGGCTGCAGGCATCTGCCTTGACCTGGAGCTTGGCAGCTATGACTAAGCCTCAACAAGTCCTGCATTGCCCTCATAGAGGCTGGATAGGCACAAGCTCTGATGTGACTTTCTGCACTGTTTGCTCTCTAGTATCTTCTTCTATTAAGTTGTGGTGTTTGTTCCACATGTTCTCTGCTTCCTTTCTGATTCACTGTAGTCCTCTCCACAGCTCAGTTGGCTTAGCAAGTGTCTCACAATGCTTTTCACACTGAAGTGGGCAGTGGATGTAACCTATATCTAGAGCAACACACAAGCAGCAACTGGCTACTAACTTCCTCGTTATCCGTCTATGGAAACGGAGAAGTGAATGCAGAACCACAGTATGGAAAGAGGGGGAGCCACCTTTCCCTGGCACCGGCAGCTGCTCTTTGTTTCCTATGGGTGATTTCAACTACTTAGAGTTTACAATGAAGAAAGGATGGGAGAACGTAGCTGAAAGTTGCGAAAGTTGGCTTTAGCACCAAAAAATCTCTCTGTTTAAGCCTCTTGCTTTTATTTTTCTTCATCAACAGTGACAATGTATTTTTGCACCCAGGGGCTTTCAACTGATAGAAATCAAGCTTTCTGGGGAGGCTGGCCAGGTCTTACAAGCTCTCTGTGTGAGATGACTTAAGAGTTTGGGGATATCTGGGGATTCTACAAAAATCACAATTGGGGTTAGAAAATTACAGACCTTTTTTTAAAGGAAAAGGTCTTAGACAGAGATAATATATACGGCCTTCCCATTATTGTGAAACTTGATGGTGAGTGTAGATACTAACCCACGCCTTGTCATCATAGCATCTGAACAGCTTCCAGTCTGAAGCTGTATTTCTAAAGGCAATAGTAAAGCTTGATAGAAAGAATAGGAAACAAGAAAAAAATGCTTTCATAACTGGAAACCAACCCATTTTTATGATTACTAGGAACACCGCTTATTTGTCCATTCATCTGTTAGAGCCTTAGAGAGTCATAATGTTGCCAAGGTAAAAGCAAAATGTAAATGGTTTAGCTGGTGCTGTTTCCTATTTCTGTTATGTTCCTTGATGTGTCAATGAATCATGCAGTTATTTTCTCCTTTTCGTGTCACATGAATGGGTTTTTATAACCTCACACAGCCTGTGACGGACAGCAACGTATTGACTCTTCTGACCTTTTACTTATTCTAGACTTTGATTGACTGGTCTCCTCCCTTCTTGCAGTGTTGGCAGCTGCCAGAAAGAACCACAGCCTCAGACAGTCAAATTACTGAATTTTGAAAAGGTGAAAGCAGCACAGCTTAGTTATGCTGTGATATCTCATAAGCCCATGTCAGGCATTGAAATTCAGATGTCTTTTTCTTGTAACAAAGATACGTGCAAGAACAGGAAGATGAACAAGAATATCAGAAGAATGAATATTCTTTCAATAAAGACTTTAACAAAACACTGTGATGGTACAAATTTAATCTGCCTTGTTACAGCAGTGTTCTAACTGATCTCTCTCAGATACAGAGCCAAATTCTCACTTTTCCTCACTATATAACAATGACATTTTGTGCAATTCGTATGTGAATACACACATTGATTGAGTCAATATTTACATATTTCTAGGAAGACTTTTTTAACAAATATAGCACCTCTTTAATTAATAATGAACTATTATGAGAGTGAGGTCTATCCATTCTTCTGCTAAATACTCAATTTGGTTACACTCCAAAGAAATAGAATATTACGAAATATCTGGAAATCTTTCTTTCCTTTGAAATGTGTGGAGTTCCAAGTGTGATATTACCTTCTGTAACAATTGCATAGTTGTAGTTCTTGATGCCATATTCACTCATGCTGCAGTAAAACAGCACTGACCCTAATTTGGGATTCACTTGTAAAAAAATCTCCCCCATATGTAGAGAGTACAAATAAGTCCATGC
>JAOXNO010000001.1:23779586-23855901 GCA_028565335.1 Limnodromus scolopaceus
AACAGCACTGACCCTAATTTGGGATTCACTTGTAAAAAAATCTCCCCCATATGTAGAGAGTACAAATAAGTCCATGCAAATGATCCAATTGTTAGTTCTCAGAAGGTAGTCTGCAGTGTATTCCAGCATAACACATGCAACAATAGAAATGTTTAAATGTCCAAAGATGATAGGTAGTCTGTAATATGAGAAAAGCATGTAGAAACCTTGGCAGAAGACAGATGTTCCAGAAGAGACAATTTTTGTAATGTTCCAATAATGAACCACAAAAGATGGTTTTGAGTGACATTGGCAAGCAAGCCAGAACTATACCAACAGCATGA
Organism: Limnodromus scolopaceus; assembly: GCA_028565335.1. Classification (NCBI taxonomy): domain Eukaryota; kingdom Metazoa; phylum Chordata; class Aves; order Charadriiformes; family Scolopacidae; genus Limnodromus; species Limnodromus scolopaceus. The sequence goes on from JAOXNO010000001.1 coordinate 23,779,910, forward strand.
ATAATTTATTAATTAAAAAAAACCACAGGTAAACAACATAGACTGATACAATTGTGCCAAATTGCATGGTATTCTTCAACCTGATTAATAGATAACTCTTTAAATTACGTCATCCTACTTAAGTAAAAGAAGCATGTTAAAAATGAACAATAATCTCCAGTCCAAGAACAGTTAAAGGCAGTTGGATTGACACTGGGGTGTAGGAAGCAGTGATAGATGTAATCATGGCACTTCCATGACCTCCTAAGAGGGACTTCTGCTGATTGAATTAACTAGTGAGCAGACTGCAGCTTAATGTTGATCTCTAGTGAACATCATACAATAAAAGATCAATTAGCAGGTAGCAAAGAAATCTTGAGAATGTTTTTAGTTCACATAGGTCTATACTCAATTTTATTTTGACATCAGTTACTGATTGCTGTTTGGCGTCTCAGAGACAATTATCTGCCTTCAGCTTCTCTACTCCCTAATCCTTTTCTACTAAAGGGAAGCTGCTTATAAAATACTTCCTAGCAAGTTTTGTGAGCCTTTGAGTCTCTGCATGTTCTTTCTTCTCAAGTCCTGCAAGTAAAAAAAGCATGTTCAGGAGCTTCTCTTAAAAGGAAAAATGCCCCCTGACAACTTTCAAGAAATATTTTTCATACAACACAGTATGAATGAAAAGTTCAGAAGGTACTACTGCTGCCATGAGTTTTCTGTATGCACATAAATCCTCACAAAGGCCTGTGGTTTAATCTTTGAGGATCAAGTTGCTGGAGCAAGACTTTTGAGATAATAGACACAGTCTTCCTGGACAAACAGACTTAATAATCGAAGCTCCTATAATTAATGAAAACAAAGATGTGTGTGAGCGTTTAGGTGTGAAGATGGTATAAAATAACTTAAAATCTACAGGACTTTGAAGATTTCTTTAGTTATAAACTGGAGAAGGAAGGGTGAAAATCATTAAATAAATATATTTTTAATGACTCATTCCATAGTAAAGCTTGGCCACCTTCTTATTGTACTTTGACAACTGTGAATAAAAATAATTTGCATTAAATTATTAAAAATAGTAACAGTAATAATACACTGAGCTACTAGGTTGAAGAAGACATGTTTCCATGACACTGTCTCTGGGAGTAGATTGAGTACTCTTTCTAATTGACTTTCAATATCTCTTAAGAAAAACTGGATGTGAAGAACTTGGGACATAGATACTATTTGGATCAGGCCTCAGGTGGACTGTAGCCAAATATTATGTAACAGCACTAAAATAAAAGTCATCCTTTATTTCTGTGAAAAACTGAGAATAGGGATATATATATGTGTGTATATATATGCAATTTATATGGATGTGTATATATATATATACATATACACAGCATCAAGGAAATTAATGATTACTTCTTCCTTTGTGTTTGACTACTGAAGTTTTATGAGCTGTTTTAATGACAGATAGTTGGAATACAGCTAAGAAAAGGGTAGCACCTATGTGGATGGTCATTGGCATGTATTTCTTTGTCTGAATTTCTTATCAGACAGCTCCATTTTAGGGATTCTTTTTTCAAAGGCATTGAGGGTAGGTTTCAGTTGCAGAGGAAGAAACATACTTTTCTTTACTTACAGGTGCATGAGGATGCTTAAGTTATGATTACAATCATGGAAGACCTGGTCAATACAGCCATGGTATGTAGAAAAATGATGGTTCACTCAGGGAAATTAGGCACCGTCTTTGGTCAACTAAGTCCCTTCACAGAATTGACTGACTTTGTTGCTGATAAACTTGGTTCAGTCGCCTGCAGATAGATATCTAGGATAGGGTATCATGCCTGGAGCCCAGCTGTTTCTGCAGAAGGAAACAGACCTCCCACCTGGCATTTGCCATATTTATCTGGAGTGTATCTCATTACCGATACCTCATGGTGTCTCAGGTGGCTCTAGACATCTGAGTATAGACACCTTCATAGAACCCTAGCTCTCCACTGAGCATAAACACCTAAGCTTAGATGTGTGACACTGTGAGATGAACCCCACCCCAGATGTCAATGTTCTCTGATCTCCAGATGTCATAAATTGACAGGACAAAGACGTGAATTGGAAACATAGATTAACATTCTGTTGAGTAATGAACTGTCCTTCTTATTATAAGGTTAAGAAACTGCACCAAGAAGGCTGGAAAACTGCAGAGACTTCTTCAGGAAAGTTCTTCAATTGTTAGAATCCAGGTACTCAAGAAAAAATGAATAATTTATTGTAACCAAGGCTGGATTATACAGTCATTTATGTTTAATGTCTTTCACTGTAAAGGGCTCGTACATCAAAAGAGATACATGCATTGCAATTGTAACACAATTACCTCTCTACAGGGACAATCTCAGTCAAGTAGCATATAGCATATTGCTAAAGAATCTAGGAAGAAAGCAAAGCTTGACAGAGGATACTAGGATATACTCTTATTTTTGGCAAAAATGTGCCTTAAGGCTGAATTTTCAAATAGAGGCAATTGAACAACTCTCATAACTGCACGAGACACAGTGATTTGAAATGCCAATCAGGTAATTTCACATACAAATGCAGAGTTCAGTGCTATTTGCATATGTATAAGCTGTTTTCCCTGCATAGCTGTGGAGACTGCACGGCATCCATGAATAAACATTTGTAGGCACTTTCAAAAAACACTTCAGCCTTGTTGTCTGTCACTTGAAAATTGTCTTTAAATGTTCATGCAGTGAAAAGACAACCTCAGTTTTTCAGGAGTTGGTGGTCTTTTTCCCACTATGTGGAATTTATTATGTGATTGGTCTCTAGCTCTCGGGCCTCAGAAAGACCATATATTTCTGTAATTATTCCAGTAAATATAGCTTTTCTTTTTTTTCTTTTTTTTTTTTTCTAATGAGCATGGGTAGCTCACACATCCCTGAAGCAATCACAGGTGCAAATATTTCCATGGAACTGCTTAAGCCTGACACCCAAGTTCTGATTATCCTTCTTTCAGTTTTCCCACCTTTTGCCCTCTTCAGTCATTTATTCAGTGCAAAGTAATGAAAAATGGTGCCTTCATAAACTGGAGGATTTTTCACACCTTTCTGCAGTGTCAGAAGGTGTCATGTCTAGAATGGTCCTAACATTCAGAACTAACAACGTTAGATTCTCTTGTATGCTTAATAAAGGAAAACAGGTGAATATTCACGGAATCGTGAGTTGTGGGAGGTAATAAACAGGAAAATGGTAAGGATAATTCTTGGTTGTCTCAGGATCAGCCTTTCAAGGTTGATAAATAAGATGTAGACATACACAAATCAGTACATATTACAATCCTCCAATCCAGGAGCCAATTTACATAGCTCTTCAAAATCTCCATGAAAAAAAATGTAGTTAGAAAAGTGAGGCTGAAACAGAGTGGTCAATTAAGAACACAAATAATCTCTGATATCTTTTTATTTTAGTAATTATTGAATTCAAGCATATTGTTGAGCTTTTTTTAATATTCAGATTGTGTGAAAAATGGAATAGGTTTTGTCACTATTTCTCAAACCTCAGTACTAAAAGGGTTTTTTTATTATTTATTTGCCCCTGTGAATTTTAGAACTGTACTGCAATGTACAGCTTTTTCTGGTTTTATAATTTGTTAATTTATCATTTCCACAAGGAGTCTAAAAATATAAAATCAAGATTCTATAGTAGCAACTAAAACAGCTAACAAAAATACAATAGGAGACAATTTTCTTCACATGCTGATATATCACAAGAGGGTGAATTAAAAAATTCACACTTAGGTATATCTTTCAACAGCCACGGTTTGTCTTTCTTTTCTGGAGGAGATTCTAATTTTCCAGTAAGATTTTTTAAGTGCATGATCACTTATTTAGAGGAGAACTTTAAATGTCTCGTCTGTGACCTTCATCCTCCTCTTTAGTTCTTTCTCTTAAATGTGATATTCTTTCTATCTGCAATATAATACATATTTCTTTGTCTGATTGTGAATTATGGTATTAAGAGGGTGAAGACAGTGCAGTAACTCCTGCCATTAGCCAAAATCCCATCCAGGCTCTCTGCAGAAAGCTTCATCAAATTCTGTGCCAAACCCCTAGTTTATATTGTATGCTTTTGTAACAGTTGACAAATTCAGGTGCTGCTTAGATCGACTGAAAATTAGTGTTTGTTCAGTTGAATGTGTAAGGGAGTAATACAATCAGAAAACAGTTCAGCAAAATAATCCCATGGAAATATCTTGAGACAAAAAAACATACTTCGTTGGGAACAACTTTTTGGTTTGAAGAATCCATCTGCTTTTGTAATGTTAAATGAAACATTAAAGATAAAGGTAGTTCTCTTTTGCTGGAAGACCTTCCCTGCTATCCATGGACAAAGAAAAAGAGGAAAAATGCCATTTATAGGTAAGTTTTATACTTTCTTAATTTGCTGCAGAACCAGAGTCCAGTGTGCTTTTAGAAAGAAGAAAAAAAAGTTATGTTCTTCTTTCAATTAGCTTAAGCTGCAGGTAGTGACATGGCATACATTTGATAATTTCCTGTTATTATGCTTCCAAAGTAGAAACAACATAATAATGTCTTGAAAATTTCTGTTTCTCTTCCTAGATGAGTTGCCTTTCAAGCTTTGTCAGAACTGGTGTATACCACAAATTTCTCTTCTCCTACATACAGTTGGTCAAGAGTACCAAGCACCACCATACATACCATCTGGAGAAAGTACTGCCACATTTAAGTCACTGTAAGGAAAATTAAAAACCAAGGACCTTCTCCAGTGTACACATTGATTATATCTGTCTTGGTAAATAGATGTGCCTGAGGCACATGTCTGGCACCAAGATGAGGTAGGGACTGGCCCAGTTTCATACTCACTCTCCAGAACTGAATGGCTTTGTCCAACCTGTCTATGGGGAATGGTTCTTGACCTGCTATGGCTCCCTGAGACATGTCTGAGAAAGTGTGAGGTGATAAGCCAAAACCATATTGGGGACGAATTGAACCACTTAGAAGCAGTGACAGTAGTAGGCCAACGCACGGAGCTGTTCCTTGGCTATGGTTAATTTACTAGCACAGATATGGCCTTTGAGTCTAATACTGCCAGCAATGCTATGGTGATTTTTTCCTCTTTGTTCAGTTTTTTTCCTCTTTTTTCCTCTAATTATTCTTTTAATCCCAAATGTGCTACATTAAGATACCTCTGTCAAGTAGAAGTAGCTTTTTAACTGATCTGTTCCTAGCTACTTTATAGTAAGATGGAAGGTAGCAAAGTGAGAGGAGTGCATTACATTTGCTTTGAGATAGCACCTAAATGCTTTGAGATCAGGACGTGACACAAATGCAGAACAAAACAAGGGCTCAGTCCCTTGTGTGGCTTCAATAAGGAATCTGGCAGCCATTTTTAAAGCATCATAAGGAACAATATGTCAATAAATTATATTGATAATGCTCTAAACCAATGCATCTGCGGAACGACTCAAGGGCTCAGCAGGGGATCAGATAGTGGGCCACGGAAACAGAAAAAAAATGGCAACCTTCTGACACAACTAAGTAAACAAAGGGTGAAATTCAAAAAAATAAATGAGCATTCATATTTGGTTAGAAAATTAAAAACATGAGGGTAGCAGCTCTGTGAGATAATCAGCAGGTGTTACTTCAAAGGGACGAGGTGACCTTTGTTGAGGAAGTACTGCTCTAAGACAAACAACAACATTGTTTGCTAAACTGTGGTACCCAAACTGCTCTTTCCTAATGAAAGTCTTTAAGTTCAAGGTGCCTGACATGCTGCTGAACTATGTTGGGCACACATCATCTTACTTCAAAGAATTAATACATATGCAGGTCTGGTCAGACACTGGCTGGGCTTTCAGAAACACCTTAGAAGCACCATCTCAGGAAGCTATCTCACACATTATCATGCAGGGAAGACATAAATCAGCCCCCTTTGAAAATCTACCAGTCTATGACCAGTTTGACCTTCAATACAGTATGGGTATGATCTCTTCTGCATTTCTGCTGGATAGAGGCTTCTGACAAAGATCTCTGGGGAACTTCAGATGCAGGAAGTTTTGCATGCCTCTGTATTTTGTGCAGAGGTATCTCTCAGTCACGTTCCCAGCTTCAAATGTTCCCGAGTTCAGAATGAAAAATAAAGATAAAATAAAGCCACTGAATCTGCTGCCAGTAAATACTCATACAATAGAAAAGGAACTTCATAGGCTTTCTTTTCCTGCAGGCATGGAGCGATTGTATTGTTCATCAGATTTCCTGAGAGCATCATTTTCTCTCCTTCATCCTGTGTTCATCTATCATGCTAACTGCTGCTTGGAGAAAAGTAAAGAAAAATATTATACTAGGCACAATCAGTTAGCACTGAGTGGGAAAGTTCTTTTGTGAAGGCTTAGAAATAAAAGGAAATTTCAGTGTCACTCTTGGATTTCATTAATTTAAGCAAAAAATCAGATATTGCCATCTTTTTTTTTCTATCAGTTTAGCAGACATCTGTAGCAAGTGAATGGCACTTTTCCCTTTGGTTACACAATATTTACATCTGTTCCAGAAAGAGGTGAAAAAAAATTCTGTATTATCAGGTTAGGATAGCACAGGGAGGAAGAAGAGGTCCAACATTTCTAAGCAAGGAAAGATATATCAAGGAAATATCAAACTATTAACCCATCCTTACCCTTGCCCTCTTTGAGTCCTGTAAAAAAACCAAATAATCTGAACTATTGCCTGGGACCAAAAGTTATGTTTAGAACAGAAATCTTACATTTTTCTGTAAGCTAAAGAGATATGGATGGTATCCTGGACTGGCACATATCAAATTACCATATCAACTAGATTTTACTCATCTTTTAAAGTCTTGGTGTGAGATTCATCTCACCTGGGTTTAGGTATTTGTCCTGTAGGCTTGCAAGGTAGTCGTCTAGGTCCCCTTAAAGTCATTGGAGAGAATTAGATTCACTGGTCTAATTCAGTGCTTTACAGAGGTAACTGGTGATTAAGCAGTTCAGATTTGTAAATTTTATTAACTGCTAGTGGGTGACAATTTTTTTTGCCACTTTATTCCTGAATTTCTGAAGTCAGTAGCAGGGAGTTGTTGCCTTGAAAAAATTAAGATGTCTTTCACCTAGTCTTATGTGATGCAGTGGCAATGATGGATAAAGAAAGAGTCTTCTTTTTATGAAGGCTTATTATCTTTTTGACTGCCTGTCTAGAGTATATCTCTATACTAACCTTGCAATGCAGCCAAGGTACAGCAAATGCAATTATGGTTTACAAAATAAGACAGGCATGTTAATACTTCTCAAGGAAAATAATAAATAAATAAATAATAGAAAAAAGAGATTGCAATGCTAACTTCTGCAGTTATTGATTTCTAGACTTTATGTTTGTGCTTCAGCACTTTTTTTTTAGAGAATTTTTTCTCTAGCTGAGATAGTTCCAGCAGCTGTGATCTCACTTGTAAGGATGGGTATTTGGTGTCTTTCTAATCTGCAGATCAGTAGCCACTTACACTAAGCTCTAAGCTATGATGCAGCTCTCTTTTTTGCATGACTGTCAAAGACTTGCTTTTTCTTCTGTTGAAGTTTAAGGCAGCATGTGAGGCAATGAGCTTGACAGGAATTATGCTGGGCAGTGTGGCTCCTTCACTTTTGTTTTCACTTTTTTTGACAGGTTGTGGTAACCCTGGCAACCACCTTGCTGCATTGTTAGTGCCCATGTACAACGTGCTGGTGCACGTGCTTGAAGGCTGCTAAATGTTGTGAAAGAGTGCATGAAATGCTGCCTTGGATTCTCTTTCCTGCCTTGTATTGTCCAAGGGAACTGCAGGCGTTTGGCAGCAAAACACTTACTATTTAACAGTGGGAAGTCTTTTCACTGCCAGTGAATGAAGCGCAAGGATTTTGCAGTTTCAGTTGAGAGGCCCGGTTTTATGGGGGTGAATAATCCCCCCCTGCAGAAGGCTATGGGACAGAAGTGCCTATCCCTAATCTCTGAAATTATCCTGCCCAAGAAGCTGTATCACTGACAGTACTACCAATCAGTTATTGCTCTCCCACTTTGCGATGCTGTGAGACAAGCTACCTCCACTCTGCACAGATAGACCACATTAGGAAAATTGCCATCACTGAAACTGCAGACTTATGTGCTTCCAGTAGCCTGGAGACCTTAGAGAACTGGAAGGGCCAAGGTAGAAGGCAAAACAATTAAGAGTCAAAGCAAATTTAGGCTTACTGTTGTGTGTTTTCTAATTGCTGTTATAGATTTGAAGAATAATGGCTTCGTTGTGCATAGTTTCTTATCAACTGTTCTGTTTGGAAAGGGATTCCATGAGCCACAACTGTATGTCATCTCTCATGACAATAAATACTATAGAGAACAAAATGGGGTAGTTCTATTTGGGGTCAGAGCGGGGAATCTAAAAGCAGAAACAAGGTTTTGTTTTCACTTACAGCTTGAATGGGCAAGACTGCCCATCTTCAGAAAACTTCATTAATTATGATGAGTAGCTATAGCAACACATCTACAAAAAATGAAACTATGGCTTCCCAAGAGAGAACAATATACCATTGTATTCTTATGAGAGTATGGATGCAGGTCACCACTGTAATATGTACTTGGGGAGCAATTAAGATGTTTATGGTCATGGTCTTGTTGTTTAGCAGGACAGTGGTATATTGAGATATCTCTTTTTTTCCCTTCTCCCCTAGTTAACTTTCCCAAACTGCATGTTTTCTATAGTTTGAATGCTTAATTTTTTTGAATGCTTAACTGTTTCACTATGTTTTACTCCTATAGAAATTGAATGTGTGCCTACCATGGTGTTTTTGAGTTCCTTCTTTTCCCTAGACAGACAACTTGTTATGCAATCTCGTTTAGTCTTGCCATCTCTACAGTGGTGCATAATGAAGAAATCTTAAAACAGGTAGGGTATTAAAGCCAGTACAAGATTCACTTAAACATGTGCTGACAAATGTACCTGATGATTGTTTTTCAATTCAGAATTTCAAGACTACTGAGATACAGAACCAAATGCATCTCAGAGAGAAGAGAGGTTCTGACGTGTGCTCAACATCAAAGCCAAGTTTGCTATGATCAGTACCGATTAGCTTATTTCCATAACTAATATTACTTGAATAGAACATGGCCACTTTCTGAAAATTAATATAAATGAAACTTTTATTTTCCTAAGGGTATCATTTTGTTGCACGAAGCCCACTACTGCTCTACAGAACTGCCTTGCCCAACACAGATAGCAAATAAGAGAGGCAGAAGTGAATGCTTAACAGGATGCCTGCAGACACAGAAAAATGACGGTGCTGTTGCTGCACCGGTTTAATGAGTGTACCTCTCTTGTCTGATTAGCCCAAGTCTATTGGCATACACAGGGAAAGCAGAGCTGTGATCCTGCCTCCTTCAGGATCCTGGCAGCAAGGAAGAAGACAGTAAGGAAGGACTAATTCTGCTTTGACTTTGTAGACTATTTGAGGGACTGGAGGAACATGCGTATGATAAACCCTGCAACTCTATTCATGTTACAGCCATGCTGACAGTGAGGCTTTCATATAAGTCTGCAGATATAAAAAAAATAAACAAAAAAAACCAGGAAAAAAATCTCACAATCTTCCTACCCTTGAAGAGTGTGAGGTATGGGAATTTCAGACGCTCTGTCTGTTTCTTGGTTTTTAATTCTCCTGTGTCTTACTATGGAAATAGCTGTTAGCGTGCTGATTGTTTGATCCAACTTACATGGGATTCCTATTAAAGTCAATGCCAGTTCTCTGGACAGAGAAATGTTTTACAAGGGTTTCTAAGAATACGTTTCAGATCTGTTCACTGCTTTTCCAGCACTCCCATTTAGGTCAGTTAGAGAGTTACAAAATTGTAGTCAGCATCATATTTTGATTCTAGTATAGTAGAAGAATTCAGTGCCAAAACTTTATTGAAATTCATAAAAACTTTTCTCCTTAATTTTTTAACATCAGTCAAATGGGCACATGAGAATGTCTGCTTTGATTAAAAGAAAAGAGAACAAAAAACACAGATGAGAGAAATCTGTAAAATTGTATGCCTTAAAAGTCATATTTGTAAAACACTTTCAATGTAGGGAGAGTGCAATGAGACAGGCTTTTTAAGCACAGTGGTGGCATTACATTGTTGATACATTGGTGGCATTACATTGTTGGGAAAGCCAAAACTTGGCTGGAGCTGAAACTGGAAAAGGTTGTGCAAGGGTAACAAGAAGAGCTTCTCTGGGGACGTCAGCAGCAAAAAGGAAAATCAAACGAAGCATGAGCCCGCAGATGAGCCGGGCAGGCAACCTAGTGATGAGGAACACGGGAATAAATAAGATGCCTGATGCAATTCTTCCCTCATTATTTACTGGAGAGGTCTGTTCTCAGGCCTCCCATGCCTCCATGCCTCATAGCAAGATCTGGAGGAGGAAGGGACACACAACTGAGGAGGCTGAAATGAGGGACTGCTAGGGTCAGATAAGTTGGAGACAAAGATGAGTAGACCATGATGTGGCAGACAACTGACTGAACAGATGGGCTCAGAGCATGGAGATCAATGGTTCAAAGTGTAGCCAGCAGCGGGTTAAGCAATGTTCTCAGGAACAATACTAGCGACATCGTCACAAACACCAGAACAATGGCAAGGAATGCTCCTTCACAAGAGTTCCTTAGCTCAGTGACTTCAACACAGGTCTGAGGACTCTTCCAGAGCGGAGGAATGCCAGCATTCAAAATCCACTGCACAAATCTCACGGTATAAAACTCTAGGCCTTTCCTTGTCCCTCTCCAGACTTCCCTGACTGTCTCTGGTTTGGGTATAACACAAAGGTTACATACTTAAACCATTCTTTCAACATAATCTTGAAGTATACTGTAAAACCATTTCCATTTAGACTTTTATGTAGAAAACAGGCAGGTGCTATATTTGAATTTTGCACCCTTATTAGAAAACCTTTTAAAGGACTGGATAACAAATCACTATTAATTATCTTAACATTTCTAGAGGCTCTGATGGTGACAGTCATTGTACATATATGAAATAAAAAGATAATACCAGGAAAATGGAATTTTGCCCCTGATAGACGCATTGTTCGTATGTTCATGAACATATAGTAAAAGGGAGAGACAGGGACACACCCTCAAAAATCCCAAATCCAATTATTCTGGAGGCTGGGAAGGTACAAGTAAAGCATAGCACAGACTATGGCCAGTCACACATGCTCTCCCTAAGTAACATCTTGTATTAGCACTGATATGGAGAGGGTACAGGGCTAGGTGGACCACTGGCCTTACTCTTTTGCTTTTATTAATGGAAGTGAAACTAGAAAAAGTTTATATGAAGTTCCACTTAACAAGTAAGTCTAAAATTTACAGGCAAGAACCTTTGTGTATTCTCATGCCCTGAGCTTTTCTCTGAAAAAAGTGTTGTGGCCAGGCTCTGAACCAATTCTTTGCAAGAATTGAGAGTCACACTCAGAAAAGTCAGCAACCAAAGCAGTAAGTCTTTATAGAACCTGCTGAATGGACTATTAGAGTACTGTTATACTTTGTCATGAAATTTCATGACAAATCCAATGATGAGTAGATCGTTGCGGACATTATCAGTCACTGATTATCCCAATCCTAAAGCCAGTAAAATGGAATAATTAAGTTATAATTTAAAAAAAAAAAAAAAACAAACGAATATTTGCTTTCTGATTTATCAGCCTAATGTTCACTAATATTCACATTTCTTCACCTATAGGTCTAATTCCTGTGTCATAAATCTCTTAGAAATATATAGTAAATCCTTACTCACAAGAAGAATGCCTTCCAATGTTTGTGGCACATGACTAGAGAAGTGCAAACAACCAAGGAACTGCTGAGAGGAGTGGACAATATTTGGAAATGATAGATTGAGAGTAGTCTTGAATGCGTTTGATCCTTCGTCTTTAGAGATCCAATGTACAAGGCCTGCCCAGACTTGTTTGATCCAGAAAACAACACAAGAAATAAGGTCAAAGTGTACTATCCTCAAAACCAAAATAATCCTGCTACAATATGGGCTGAAGGGAGAGATTGCTTAATTCTCTGTTTCAGAGGTTTCATAGACTCCAAAGAGGTTGGTGCCCTGTTATGTAAGCTCCAGCTCAGAAAAGTAGTTGAGAAAATATTAAGAATAATATCAGCATAAGTTGAAATGATCAAATATGAAGTTTTTGAGAAGAGTTAGTCTGTCTTATTCTGATTTTGCTCACATTCCCACTTTCAATTATTTGCCCATGACAAGTGTTCACAAGTGCTGCAAACGTACCAATAACCAGTAATAGTTCTAAAGAGCCTTTGACCTTAACAGAATTATTCACTGGTAGAAATTACTTCTCTCTTCCAAGAAGGTGGTTGTAACAGGGTGGAGGTCAAGACACTGGCTTTTTTTATAACCTTCCACAGTAAGAGGTTGTCATGCTCCATAGAATGGAGATAATTTCATGCATTTCATTGAGAAACTAGCTGTAAGTGTAAGAGGAGTAGATGATCGGTTGAATTGAATGCATGCATAAAGCAAATCTTTTTGAACACAGCTTTTCCACAAATCATTGCTTGCTGGAATTTGTATATAGAGTATACTTTTATGGCTTTTTTTTTTTTCTCCAAATAACAGTTTCACTTTTTGTACAACAAAACCAAATGTGGATAGAATTATCATTTCAGCTTTGGAAACCTGCCCAAAAAGCATTCACAACACAGCAATGTCATTATAATCATAGCAGACAAAAATTTCAACCTTTGTGCCCCTTTTCAATCATAATGTGCCTGAACTATAACACAGTATAACAAGTATTTTGTGTGAAATTAAACCGTTACCAGAACAATTTTATAAGGTATATTTGTCTTCGAATACTCTGTCAACCTTTGAATACAGTCTAGTGTAAAATCTTGCCAGTGATACAATGCATTTTTTTTAAGTGACTGTGAAAGAAACCATGCACAATAGGTATAATTTTTGCAGTATTGACATAATGATGAAAAGCATAACTGTCAAGACTTTGGAGGTGTCATGTGACATCCCTACACACACTAACATCTGTTGCCTTCTTGTCCTTCTTATTTAGCATCCAGGATCCTGAATTTCCCAAGTCTGCTAACAACGTTCAGAGTTTATTAGGGCTTCACTGCACTGGAAAATGGTGTTCAAATACTATGTTACCAAGCACTGCAGTACACTGATATTCATTGCTCTCAGCTACTCACCACTGGCAGATTCTTGTAGATTTGCTATGGGGTTTAGGAGACAGTAAACCTCCCAAGCTTGAAAGCAGGTTCAAAATTTAAATTGCAATGGATTTTAGAAATACAACCTGAGCTCACAATACAAATGTATACTGTGGTATTTACAGAGTTACAGGCTGCTACTTTAACTATCTGTTTTGGGACAATTCAAGAGTCCATTCTAGTCACTAATTCTAGTGAGAGGAAGCTTCTGGGTCACTAAGAGGCATTCACTATCATATTTTCCAGTACCAGATAGAGTATCTCTGCCTTTAAAAGTGACTATTACTCTAGTCAAAGGAATTACTCCCTGGCCCATTAGATGCAGCATAGCTGACTCCCAAGTCTGGTCTTGATAGCTAGTTTAATTGTAGCACCAGACTAATAGGGAAAATACAGGCATTCAATCTTCAAACATTGTCAGAAAACAAAGAGAGGAAAACTGGTGAAGAAATCCTTTTTTGTTCCGTATTTCCTTCTGTATAGGAATAAAGAAAGAGATTTTTCAGATGAGCAAAGTGCAATTAGGTATCTAAAGCATCAGATTTTGATAGGAGGCAAACGCTTACCTGCTTCTTTCCCCTCCTCCCTTTAAAAAGTTTCCCCTAAATAAATAATCTCTTCAGTCTACATATGGCTACATGGCACAATTATTAAGTGCATCCATCCATTTCTTCATTGATTTACACACACACATAAAAAGGAAAAGATTAGCTAAAGATATTAAAATTTACCACCGCTTTTCCCTCAACAAGACTGGAACCTGGACTCTCACTTGTCTACCTTTACAACTGTACAGCTTTCATTACTGTACTGCCTGAGCAGGTCACTGTCATTAAAAGGGGTTTTAGTCTGAAAATTTCCCTGTAGCTAAGGGATGTAAGGCCATTATACAGAGAGCAAAATGTTAAAGTTTGCACAGGTGTCTGAGCCAGGAATTGCATCGAAATTTCCTGTCACGAAGCTTGGAGCTCCATATACTATATTCTTCTCTCCATACCAAAAAAGATTTCCAGGTATCAGTGTTTCCATTCCTCTATTCTCTGGGAGAAGGGAGCTATATCGCTTATCAAATTAGGCTTTTAATTACGTTTGGCATAAGATGTTCAGCAACTGGAGCCTGTCCCTGCTTGGCCATCAGCAGAGCTTCAGCATGACCCCAGGCTCCCTGAGGGCCCTGCACCTCTCCTTGTACCCCATATAGAGTCCCTCACAACACACACATCACCTCCTCACTGCACCCCACACAGTGCCCCCACACTGACCGACATACTCCATGCCACCCTCTGCATGCCACAGCACTCCCTAGCTCCCCGTGTACATCTCTCCTACCCCAAACCTGCACACATCTCCTTAATCAGCTCCACTAGACCAGCACGGTCCTCACGTCCCCAGAAAGCTCCTCCTGGCTCCATTGGTGAACCTCTCCCTCTCACTGCAAGGCTCTTGACATGCAATAGTAACACCACCATCTTCCTCCCATGAGAGCACAGAGCCAGCAGGAATGGTGCAGCCAGCCTAAAATAGTGTGGAACAAAGAAGCTGAGGCTGAAAGAGAAGTGCATGGGGAGCTCTGGAGCAGGGAAGGAGAAGGAGAAAAGAGAACTGCAAGTGGACACAGGAATAATGGAGTGAAGAGGAAAAAAGCTGGGGTTACCAGGCTGGTTTTATGTGGCTGAAAACTGGGACCTGCCTCACTAAGTCTGATTCTTCCATTTTCTGATTATTTCATTTTCTTTTTCTTATTAAGTTCTGACTTTACTTGTCGGGTATATTTTCCTATCCATTTTTCCTTTCTTTCTGTAGTTCATTAAATCTTCACCTCTCCTTTACCTAGTCCTGGACTTTCTCTATTCCTGCCTCCCTCTCTTTCTCTCCATTATAACCTTCCTCTTACTCCTCTTAAGGATTCCCTGTCCTTATCCCTGTGCCGCTCCTTCCTACCCAGCACATTTTCTTCATCCTGCTAAACTTCCAGCTGCCACAAGTGCCTCTCCCGGTCTTTCACGTGTCACATGCGATGATTAATTTCCACCCCTGCTATTGAAGCAAACATGCCTCTCAGAAACCGTTCTTTCTATAGCAACCTGATGTGGGAAGCAATAGAGACACAGGCAGCTGCTGCAGTGCCTGGATGGGAGCAATGGGTCACCCCCAGCAAGCAGTGGGGAAGTGGTGTTTGTGCTGCTGATTGAAGGATTTGGAGGGTGGCATGGGTTGGAGGAGAATTACAGCATGTGGGAGATATGTGCTCCACCAAAATGCTTTGCCTAGGGCCAGTCAGGTAGGTGTATTTCCACACAGACATGCTAGAGAGGGAACTGTGGACTCATATTCAAAACTAATGATTAACAGATTAAAGGCTGCACTTCAGCCGTCTCCTGTCACTTAGGGGAGATAATGCCTGACATTTTAATGGGCTCGCCAGCTGATGTCTTAATTCTTCTTGTCCATGTCTTTGAGCCAATTATTTTCCTCAATCCTCAAATAGAGGTTTGGGGCAAGAAAGGATCTGGGCGCACAGCCCTCTTTAGTTGGGGAGTTCAGGGAAAATAAAAGAAATCACAACTTGGGCTAATATAGCAAGTAGAAAATCTAGGGCAGGCTTGCTAGGGAGAGAATATCTGTCTCTGCCATTATGAAAAATCTGCCTTGAAGTATTTATTTATTTAAATGTATTTAAAATATTTAACCAAGAATTGTCTCCTGAACATGGGCCACCACATTTTCAAAGCTGGTATAAGCTGTGCCATGTTTTCATGTTGCAAGAAAAGAATCACACAGCTGCTGACAGAAGCAATAAAAAATCCTGCAGTTCTCTGGAGCCTGAACCCAAACACAAACAAACTCTGGGGAAGTCTAATTTCAGAAGAGGACAAAAAAAATCCTTTTATGCTTCCCTGCAAAGTATAATATTGTAGGTATAGATCACAGTGCGCAAGTCTTTTTATCTAATGAAAAAGCTCCTTAGTTGCTCGGTACCGGTCACAGATCACAGGTATCAAACAGGAAGACATTAAAGTAGAGGCTGAGCCCAGTAATCCATCACACTTTGTATGACCAGGCTGCTTTCAAATGCAACATTAAGCTTACAACAAAATCTTTCACCACTGTTCTTTTTCTATAGCCTTTCATTTTCTAAAATTTACTTTCTGCAGTTCACATTTCCATCCTCTGATTTGAAAGACAAAAAGTTTTGTCATATTTCTTTGATTAATGAACACTGAGCTCTCTTGCTTAATACACAAATCCTGGTCATTTATTCCTGTACCATGAACACTGCTAGAAAAATCTAGGACATATATAAATAGAACCGATAGTACACTCTTTCAAAGGAATACCCCCAAACTGTTTTAAACTTCATAGCTGGGATAAATCTGACAGATATCATGCATTTGCTTCACTTCAGATAACATTTCTTTCACAACAGCATTTTGCAAGATAGACTGGGAATAAGCAGTAGAAAATCATATTATGAATTTACTACCAACTGCACATTTAACTCAAAATTCTTTCCTTCTGTTGTACAAAAGGGCTAAGAGCATTCAAGATTCGATTACACTTGTATCAACAGTGTAGGAATGACAGCTGACTAGCTTGTTCAATCAGCATGAAAAAAAAATAATGCAATAATGCTAATGAATTTGATGAAACTAAATCCTGAAATCCACATATTTCAGTAGGCAGACTAGAACAAATACTCTTCAAAAAACCTTGGAGCAATATTTCCCTTAGATTTCATAGGATAAAACATTTTGTAATTGCTATTCCACAAGAAAAAAAATGTAATTAAATGCAAATACTTACACATACATACATACATACTATTGTGTAGTTAGGTGATGCAATATTCAAAATTAAGAAATTACTTCTGACCTTGATATGCAATTAAACTAGCCAATTCTCTTTCCACGATGATTTTTTTTTTTTAATGTAAGCATTTATGTGTTATTTCCTGTTTCCATTGCAAGGTATAAAATAGTCTAGGTATGCAATGTGATTGTTGATAAGCAAGTAGAAAGAAACTCTAGTTTATGAATTTTTAAACAAATGAACTGAGAACAGTCACAAGTACTTTGTACATGGCCTGATTTTTGAAAAACTGCATAAAGGACTCCTCATCTTGAAAAACTAGCAACCTCTGAGCACAATTTTTACTAAATTATTTTTTTTTAAATAAAATCCTGTTTGAAACAATGCACTACAAGTTTTCTCCACTTTTTAATGTATATTGCTACAGATAGATTTTAGACTTTATTTTCTAATTGTCATTGATCCATGGTAAAGAGTTTAGTAAACTGACCTGAACTCCATTAATAAACGATGTTGTCTTGATCCAGTAAATTACACTGACAAATGTCATTTTCCTTAGCACTTCAGCAAGGTCTAAGAGAGCCTGCCTGCCAGCGCCCATGACATTGTTGTGTCTCTGATGTGAGTTATTTCTGATTGATTCTGCCCTGAATGGGAAGCTTGCTCATTGAATTCCACAGCATCCTTGTGCCAAAGCTCACTGCTCCCAGGGCAGGCGGGAAGGTATGTCTGCGCCTCAGCTCCTCACACTCATAGCCTGGCGAATTGGTTTCAGGTAAATGTGTGTAAAAATACTGGAGGGATGGGGACGCCATAGAGGAGACTAACCAAAAAATGGGAAAATGCTCACACCCGAGAGCGGCTCAGCCAGAACAAATCAGGTCTGGAATAATGAAGGGCCCCAAGCATGAAGGACTGGCAAAAGCACACCAAGGGCTGTACAGAAGAAGGTTATCGAAATCTATTGCTGGATGAACAAGCTTTATTTCAGAAGAGAGCCTGAGAAATTATGGAACATCTTCATATCTTCCCTGGGTGACAGAGTCTCCTGCTGTCTCTGTGAGAAAGCCTGGACCATGATGACTGTATTCTCAGCCTGCCTACATTAGGCAACAATCTCAGCATTAACTCAGTAACAACATACAAATACATGTGAAATTAAACTACTCTATGGCAAGATTAAAGTTTTACACCAGTCGTCTCAAACAGTTGCCTACATATTGAGGTCTGTCTAAATACTCACATATGAATCTTTGACTGAACATTCACATTCTGCAATTTCTACCTGACTTGAATCCTAAATGACAAAAAAGTTTGCATTAGAGTAACTTAAACACTGAAAAGTGTATTCTAATCCTGCATTGTTCATAAACCCTTTATGGCTCTAGTTATTTTATTCCTACCTTGTTTTTTGCCCTTTGCCATTTGAGAAAATAAGTCCGTAAAGTTTATTTTTGTTTTACTTTTATATAAGACAATAGGTCCGCAGAGTTTATTTTTGTTTTCCTTTTATATAAGACAAACCAAGACTGTTCTCCCTGGGTTATTATAGCTTAATTGGTCTGCAAATTACACTACAATGGGCAGTAGTTTGCAGTTCATTCATAATCCACAGTATGTTGTGATTTCAGTACAGATTTCCGTTAAACGTTTGACGATGGGATGTGTGATTTAATGGTGAGTTGCTAAAAGTGTTTATTTCTGTTGTTTAGTTGGCAATAACCAGTCTGAGATCCTACTGTGTGTGCTTCTGTATGTGTGTGTGTACAAACTTTTACTCAGCCAGGACTTCCTACTGCTGAAAGAGTAGACAATGAAGTTATATGAAGACAGATCTCAGCAGTAATGCTGAATAACAGTCAGGCATACATAGATCAGACTCCTCTTGTTAACAGGAACAGCTCTCAAGAAGCTTCCTCCTGTCTTGTGCTGAATTTCACCCTTGAAATGCTCACCTCTGCATAAACACCACAGCTCTAAATAAAATGCATCAGTATGAAGTCTCATATTAATGATATTTGACAGACAAGGTTCCTCCATAATGACCATTTTCACAGGATTACATGATCCCTTGTGATCTGAGTTAGAAGGAAAAGTTTTAATAGAATTAAATATATTTTAACTCTCCTCCTTAGAGAGCCATGTATGATTCAAAAAGCAAACTCTTTCAAAGTGCATAATGTACTTCAGGAAATTGGCTTAGTGCTGAAACCTACTGAAGCTGTTGTCCAAGAGAATTCTGTGATCCCTAGTGATCTGTGTAGATGGGAAATGCCGGTTTGTAGTAGTTATTTTTATCTCTCCAACAGGTGAACCCTGCTTCCACAAGGGCAATGTATTTTTAATGCATATGATGTTATTATGTAAATTGGTTTAGCTGTGTAATCTACTAAAGGTGATTTCTCTGTCCCATGTGAACAACAAAGCCAATGATCGTATAATATTCATTAAAGATAAAATTGTCTTACTTCCCATAACCAATTCCCAAGTGCACTGCTCTGACAACTTCAATTTCTGTTCAATAGCGAACCTGATGCTCATTTGCAAAACTCTAACGAATGTACAAAATAAGAGGTACAGCATTTTTCCCAGCTTGCAGTCCCAAGCAGACTATAAATTATTTTCCAAGGAGCAACAGATGCAGTAATTAAAGAACAAGTAAGGTCCCATCAGAAGTTCCATCCATATTTTTTTTCTGCATCAACCTATAAATCTATGCCAATAGTGTAGCAAAAAATCCTGCTTTGATACATTTCTGAAATTAGACATGAACCTTATTTCCATCTACAAATGGAAGTGCAGGGTATTGTCCATGCAAGTGAACCTACAAAAGTGACCCCCTTGTACAAGTCTGTAGCTAGGCTCTCAAACAACCTTTATGATCTGCATACATGGATCTACATGGAGTACTGCAATTAATTCATTTAAGAGGGCACTAGACATATTTGTATGCAAAATTAATTGACAAGGGTTTGTTAGTAAAAAATCAGATAATACCAGCGGCTACTGCAATTGTATATCTAACCACTGCAGCCTGTATGCAGAAATGAACAGGTGCAAATTAAATACATATATAAGCCCTCTTTAAAATATAGCATTTTGAGCTAAACTGTAATTGCATGTCCACCCCCAGGGAAGCAAAGGAGTTCCTAAAAATAATTAAATACATTTACACAGGAATTTTTTATTTGGGGATCTATATACTTTTTAAAAACATGAACAAAACCTGGTGAATAATCCTTTTACAACACCACAGAAAGATTAGATAGTAACAAAATAAATACTATCATCTGAAATAATATTAGATAGCAATAAAATATTTTAGTGGCGTCTGAACAACTCAGAAGTTCAGCCTTTCAATAAATATTTAAAGGCAAGATACAATGTTCTTCAAATAATAAAAATGTATTTTCTAAAACAGTTGTCCAATACTAGGTTTCCTCCCTGCAAGACACTTGTGTATTTTAAAAAGGAAAACATCCTTTATTCTGAACAGGAGGTGACTAAATTTTGAAATTCAAAACAAGTTCTTGGCATTTTTTCTGTTATGAAAACTGCAGCTTTCCAGTGACAGAATGTGAACATAAACATTTTTATGGAAATTTATTTATATAATTTCTTTAACCACTGTCATAAAACTGTAGTATAGCTGTTCTCAGAAATGGATATCCAGAGAAAAATTCATTCAGCTTCCCCAGATTGATTCTGGATTAGTTTTTAATTCTAATGATTTTCTTCCATTTCAAAAAACTGGGGTTTTTTTTCATAAAATCATGGAATCTTAGAATCATAGAATAGCTAGACTTGGAAGGGACCTTAAAGATCATCGAGTTCCAACCCTCCTGCCATGGGCAGGGACACCTCCCACTAGACCAGGTTGCTCAAAGAGCCATCCAGCCTGGCCTTGAACACCTCCAGGGATGAGGCATCCACAACTTCCCTGGGCAACCTGTGCAAGTGTCTCAACACCCTCATAGTAAAGAATGTCATCCTAATATCTAATCTAAATCACCCCTCTTTCAGTTTAAAACCTATCAATCACTACACTCCCTGATAAATAGTCCCTCCCCATCTCTCCTGTAGGTCCCCTTCAGGTACTGGAAGGCCATTATAAGGTCTCCCTGGAACCTTCTCTTCTCCAGGCTGAACAACCCCAACTCTCTCAGCCTGTCTTCATAGGAGAGGTGCTCCAGTCCTTTGATCATTTTCGCGGCCCTCCTCTGGACCTGCTCCAACAGGTCCATGTTTTCGCTTTGCTGAAAGCATTTGTGAGGCTGCAGTCCATATGAGATTCATGTGTGGACTAAATTAGCTAATACTTAGTTCTTATGCTCCTGAACTTTTTGTCCTTGTGTTGCTAAGTGTTGGTACAACATTCAGTGATGTATAAGATCAAAAATGAGAATACAATCACAATTATGGTTTGAATATAATCACACATGTATATTATATAGCATAAAAGGCAGATGAGAAATCTGTTTTAATTGCAGCCTCCTGGCTCACTATCATGGTTAATATAGAAGTTGCAAATTTTTGGGAGGATTTAAATACGTGGAGTCGATGTTTATATGGAAAGGAATGGAGAAATCATAACAGGGCAAAAGGGACAATTTTTGCTTTTTTTCTTTGAGACTTTAATATTCTGTCCTACCAAAGAAAAGTATTGCAATACAGAATTGATTAATAGGGACTTATTAATATTAGTTATAACAGATCCACTTGTTAAGCGTTGAGCTAGTCAATCATGTAATTAAGTTAGTGTTTGCATCATATAACCCTCATTAGACTGTTGAAAAATTCCCAAAATAAGATGCTCATTTTCTGTTGAAAGTCTTTTTCTTTTGTTGATACACTCCTGGATTTTTTATACTAATTGTTCTGTATTTTATACACTTTTTCTGAGCTTTTCTTTATCTCAAGCACTGTAAGTATAGTCTTCATTCATTATATTGCAAGGAAAAAATATTGCTTCATTGGTTAACTTTTTACTATTTAAACCAGGTTAATAATGCCCTGTGTGTATGGAATTCATCACAGGAGAACAACGTCTACATGTCAGCCTGTATAGCCTTTAAAATCAAAAGATGAAGTTCCGTTCTTGGCTTTCATTTCTGGGCTGCAGACAATGGAGTAGAAATGGTACTGGAGACAAAAATCAAGGAAGAATCCTCCTTCCATACCCCTATTAGCACAGTGTGGACAATCTGTTTTTTCACCTGCCGTTTCTTACACATTTGATCTGGTAGCTGCTGAAAGCATCTCTCTTGCAACAGGTTAGCTAACCCCCCATTGCCTGGTGACCTGACATAACGCAGGCACTCAGCAGAAATCTTCCTCCTCTTCTCTTCAAGTTGGTTGGTTCAGTGTTTCTTCTTGTACAAAGTGAGGTCTATAGCATTTATTTCCTTCATAAAACTTCGAAATCTGAGCACTGGATTTTGGTATCATTGTTCATGAGGTGTTTATTCTCTAAGTGGCCTGTCATAAGGAGCTTGCTGGAGGGTCCTGTTACTCAGGACTGAGTTCTGGAGTTTACATTCCTGATGACAGCTCTCACATCCCCTTTTTGAGCCTACTCGATGCAAAGCCATTATTTTCTTTTTCCAGAATGGAGTAATATCACTTCCTTGTGTGTGTCTTCTCATGGGATGTAAATTCTTGATTCAATTAATACTAAGCTATTGGCTTCAGCCACAAATCACATCTTCCCCAGCAGCTTAATGGAACAGTGCAGTCCAAGAATGCAGGATCTGCATTTTCATTTCCATTTGTATTCCTTCTGTTTCTTTCCCCTAATTATTCAGTTACCACTCCAATGCTGAACTGTAAACATTACAGACAATTGATATAAGTTGTCAAAGAAGTTGATGTAACTAAAAAGACGGGGAAAAAGCCAACTAAACCTAATAAAATTAAACTCTGAGGCTTCATACTTCCTAGTTTAATTTTAATATCTTAAGAAGGAGAGAAGAAGATGTGAAAAGAATATTAAAGCAAATAACATAACCGTGAAAGTATTTTACTTTGTCAAACTGAAAAAGACTTTTTCGCTTTTTGGCTAAACTTTTTAGCCCAGTAAGTATGATGTAATTAAAAATATATGGAACCATCCTTTTATCTCTAGATCTACATGTTGCTCCTGTGTGATGTTATAAGAAAAGAAAAATCTGTTTTAAAAGACCTTCAGGAGATGGATCACTACAAAAAATCTACACATAACTATGAGTCATGGAGAGAGTCCTGACTGAAACTTTTGTTGTTTCCAGAACCACATGCTGGAGGAAACCTGCAGGCTGCCTTTAACATCCAGTTGAAGCCTACAGATGAAATAAGGTAATTTGGAGCTTTTAGTCTAAAGAACAGTACTGAGTTTTTCACATTATGTGCAGATACTTAGACATTCAGATGCTGCAGACATTTAAATATTGGAGATACATAGCTTATCTCCAACTCCTAGCTATCAAGTATCAGTAGAACATTAGCTTGAAAAGTAGGTTTGTTGTCCTCAGGTTGCAGTCTCATTGCTGATTCAAGTAGAACACATGGGAAAGTACAGGCACTGGGCTCCGATGTTGGGGGTTTTTTATTATTTTTTATTTTTTGGCAAGGTAACTTGTGTACAGAACCTGCATGACTAATTTTTCTCTAATGAATTACGATGCTTCCTACATGATGGGAGCCTTTTTGTGCTCCGTATTTTTGCGTTTCAGGCTGGTGACAGTGGCTAGGCAGCTGGATCAGCTGAAGCCAGGAATCAGTCAGAACAAGTAGCACATTTCCTGGGAAATGTATGGAGTATTTGTACTACAATCCCAAGAAAGCAAATAATGCTCAGAGCATTAACTTTCAGACTGTGACTTCTGCTTCCCAAAGGGCTCAATTCAACAACTCTCTCTGAGTAGCACTTATTCATATGAGTAGGTCGATTACTTTCTAGCCTTCCATTAAGCACTTCTCAAACAGACTGCACAGATGAGGATACAGGTACTTAAGACACATTTTCATACATGCCAGGTATCAGTGGTGTATAAATCATAAAAACTTGCAGGTCTTCAAACCCTTCTCAAAGACAAATCTCTTTCACAGCTGCATGACCAAAAATCCTTTCTCCCATAAGCAGGGACACCAGAACTGTGGGGCAGATGCTTACCAGCATTTACTGGATTCAATATGTGGGTTATTTTGAAGCTGAATTTTAGTCCTTTTTCAATTTTTCTGCAGAAAATAAATGGTGTTCCTGCACTATTCCATGTAAATCCAGTACTTCATGGAACAAGAAAACCTAACTGACACCCTAGACAATGCAATCTTATTCATAAATTAACTGACTTCAATTTTTTAAAGTAATTAGGGTGCTCTCCTACACCCTTTATTCCTACTGGAACACGGAGCTAGAATTTCAGCAGATGACTAGACTTTCCTTGGGTTTTTTCCCAAACATCATGTTCATTTTAAGTCATATGGCATTTGAAAAAACTTCTTACGTTGCTTCAAGAGGTGGGCTATTAGCTGAAATCTCAAGCTCAATTAAAAATAAAGAGGAATTTTTAATATACTGTCTCAAGGGGGAAAAGAGCTCGAATATATTACAGGAATTAATTTTGAAGACTCAAAACCATAAAATAATAAAAAAGAACCCAACTCTACATTATTATTAAAACCTAATTGGATTATTTCTTAGGGCATGACTTACGATTTTAAATGGTTCTGAATTGTCTGCCTTATTATCGCCTTCAAAATTGCTGCAGGGGATAACTGTGAGTATGAAACACAGGCATTTTAGGCTTTTGTCCTCAAACCACAGAGCTGCTCAGACTGAACCAGGATTCAAGGTGTTGTACATTCCCTAAACCTGCAATGAGAACATCTGAGAGTATATCTCCTATTCTGTAGAGGATATGGTGGAGTGCATATCTCCTGGCAGCTCGTATTTTGTGTTGAACAACGGATAATGCTTGCTAATTCAGCTAAAGTGGTGTCAGGAGGTTATCCGGGCACATCAGTATCTATCCCTCTGCAAGAGCAGGTTGCAATTGTGATGCAATCATGATAGGGAAGAAGAGGTCACCAGCCACTTCAAGAGCAGCTTCTTTTTCCTCTTCTCATCAGACAACACATGCTCCACATCGGGCTGTATAAATGGGGGAGAAGATTCAATTCCTTTAGGCTCTCTCCCTCCTTGTTCAGTTCATTACTGCTCCTGACAATTCATTTCTTGTTTGGCAGAGAGCTGCTCTACCAATACAGTTTCTTAGCAAACAATATTTAGAGTAGCTCAAATGAATTACTCTAAATATTGAGCTTAGAAAAGCAACTAGTGATGGAAGTACAAATGACACTTTTAGAAATATTCTTTCTTCTTTTTTTTGGCCTCTCTTGGGCATTGAAATCATAAGGATTTCCAGAGGATTAAGCAAACGTTAGCCTCAATTAAGCTCAATAAATTCACCTTTTACATTGGAAGGTCGGACTCCCATGGGACTAAAGTCTTTACTTGTAGTGGAACATTTAAAAAACAAGCACAAAATTTCCTTCCAGAGCTGTATCTCAAATACTTCAGTGCTGTGTAGGAGTCTGAGAAACAGACTGGCATGAGCATGTTACTAATTAAATAATGAAAGGAAGGACAAATCTTATCATCTTCAGACTTGGAGAAATGCCAAATGCATTCCCAATTAAAAAAGAAAAAAATGCCTATCGGTAACTCACACTGAAATTTTAATTTATGCCTGTAAGCACTGATGGCAGCATACACAGACTTGCCTGTTTATCTTGTGCTGTTTCTCAAACCATGTCTGGTAACCACGGGGATGTTTTGAGATTCCTGTTCAGGAGCGGGAATCATTGGCACTGAATGCTGCGAGCCTCCCACCACTGGGTTCAGGGCTTCTGCATTCATGAAGACAAATTATTTGAAAATGGATGACTGCAAAAGATTGACTGTAGTCAATCAGTTCATCGAACTTTTCATTCCAGCTCCTCCCTTTGCACTCTTCTTACATAGTTTGAAATGATCTCTCTGCCAGTTGCTGCAATTATTTTCCATTAGCAATGTGTCGTGCTTAATGTAAGGCACAAAGAATAAACCTCATCTATTGTGGCACTAGGTCACTCACCTGCTCAGAAATCTGGACCTCTCTTTATCCCACACCAGTAAGTCACTTTTCCCAACATAAATTGTACCTTTACATTTTACAATAGCACCTAAGCAACTATGTTCAGCCTTCTCTAATTTGAAGAGACAGGCTTTTAGGAGGTGTAGCACTATTTATATAGAGAGGAACTTGACTTTTTTAAAAGACCTTTACATGTCCAGAATCTGTTTCTGAAGAATTTAGCAGTGATTTCTTCATTTTTCATTTATCCCCAGAAATCAAAGTTCAGAAGAGCAAGAAAAACATTTCAGGAGAAAAAAAAAAAAAAAAAAGAAAGTAAAAAATTATTTTCCCTTTTGCTTCAGAGAGCAATAAAAAAGCAAGTGTAACAGGCCTTTAGGTGAAGAACAGAAAAATAATCCTCTGTTGTTTAACCTTCTGCAGACTAAAAGATTGTGAAAGAAAAAGATCTGGGTAATCAGAATGTCTCAGATACAGAGGGATGATTTGTAACATGTCAAAGTTCTGCCGCTCTCCATTGCGTCCCTTTATTTCTTGGAAATTTTGGGGTAAGAGGTGTGGGGTTTAAAATATTGTAAGACCATCTCAAATCACTATTATATACCCTTGCATTATAGGTAAAAGAGGGTATAGGTATAAGGTTGCTTGAAGGTGCTGTGTTCAGCAGACACGCTGCAGATGTATAAGCACAATGAGAACAAGAATCAAATTAAAGCTTCATTACTGCTTATGCTGGTTTGATAAACTTGACCTGCACTGTCCCAGTACCTGTCTGTTTCTTATAGCCAAAAAGGAAGTATGGGACAAATTCCTCAATAAAAATATCCCCACTAAGTTGTTAATGAATTCCCTCTTCACTGCATGGATTTGTTTCTAAATAAATAAATAAATAATGTTGGGTTTAGGACAACATAAACAGAAAAATAAAATAGAGATCTATTGTGAAGTCTTCAGGAGGCACTGCATTCATTTATATTCATACCATTATCAGAGAAGAGAGAAAAAGAAGGAATTAGCGTTTGTTGTAAATAAATATTGCCTGAGCCTACTAACACTTAATTTCAATGGGAAGGCTTTTGTATGCATTGATGACTCCAAAGCAAAAGCTAGCATAGTCAGGCTGAAACTGAATGCTAATATTCCCTGGAAAAAATCTAAGACTTAACTTCACTTGATGTTGCATTCCTTGTGCAGTAGGCAAAGCCACCAGTGAATTGCATGAAGAGTTCAGGTATGTGAGAAATGCATATCATGTGGTACTTGTCAGAAAACTCCCGACAAATGGAAAATACCAGTTCATCAAAACCTAAACTCTCTATGGTGACACATGTTCTATCTTCAACAAGGATGGAAATGAAGGTCAAAGTGGAGAGAATGGAGACACAATCCTTCCCTTGGCCCGGAGCAGCCAAGGGCTCCGGAGTTAGGACTACTTAACTCACATAAGGTGAATTTCAAATCTGTCTCTTATTCAAATAAATCAGGGAAACATATTTCAAGAAACAGATCCAAACATTCATGAGACAGACACCTGTCCCAAAAGGAGTCATTTAGGTTTAATATGACACATGATCACATTTCAGTCAACCCAGCCTGCTGATTAAGTTTCCCATCATATATAAAGGCCATTGATAAAAATAGTAAAATGTAAGATTTTGATTTTAGAGAACTACAATTTCATATAGACTGCACTTTCCTTGAGAACTTTCAGCTTGCACATGTATATATATAGTGACAACATTTTAAACAAATCATGGGGAAAAGGGTGAACAGAAGAGCACGCAACTCAGAATTTTATAAACACTCAAAAATTTCCCTTGCACACTTGCAACACGCTAATCCTGCATATCCTGCTATATATGTTTACTTTTCAATCTCTGGGTACTCAAGTTTCATTAAAGTTTCCTATCAAATTCCTGGTGCATGCAAGATCAGGTTTTAAAAGTGTCTCAAATAACACGAACAGTCAGTAGAGCTATTAAGCTGCCTGGGCTGTTGGGCTGTAGTCTTAAATGACAGCTTGTGCTCTCAGCTTATGCTGGAGTAAACACGTGCTGAGATGCCAGAGCCCTCAAAGTTGAGCCCACAACAGTCCATGTTAGGATAATCAAGTTTGCCTTCCCCTGTACATGTAATTTTATTAAAGGGTCTGGAGTCCTAGAAATAGGCTCTAGTTAAGGAAGCAAAAAAAGACATCTTAAGAAGTAAACAAAGGCACAATTTTGGATTAGTGTAGCTGTTCTCACAGGTGACTTGTTACAGGATTTCATATTCACAGTCACTTAAGAAATTACCATTAGTGCAGAAAAAAAATCATGTAGGTCAGAATTTTTAAGAGCAGGCAGAAAGTCAGTAATATGCTATATTGATTCCCAAGATGCCTACAATAGAGAATACAGAAATTTAACAGCTTCAAAAATTGTATGAAATCAAAGAGCAGAAAAAAATGACATAGAAGGTGGCAAACATTCACCTTGGCAACCATCAAGTTCACAGACTACAGAGTCTTGAAAGAAAGTTGGGAGAGAGAGGTGTCTGCATGCATTTCTTTATCATTAAGATCATTTTAAGCTACTGTATATAATGTATTCTTTCTATTTGAATTTTTATAAACAAGTAAATAAATTGGTTGAAGTTTTGACACTTTTTCCAGAGCCTTCTGCAAAGTTGTCTTCATGTCAAAGAAATAGGGGGGGAAAAAAGAGAAAACATAAGAAAGAACAGATTTAATGATCTCAACATAACAGGCTGACTTTCCATTAGAACTGAAAAAGCAGAGAGTTAAAAAGAAGCTGACTGGCAAAGCAGAGAGCACTTGTCAGAAGAGGTAAACAAGGTTATAAGAGGGCATAGATGGCATTGGCAGCGGGAAGAGATGGGAACACCAGTAGGTTTCATTAAAATGAAATTTAAAGATTCCCTCTTCCCTATCAATTCCTTTAATACTTGATACACATGACAAAATATCAAGGCAGAAACATGAACTGCATCCAGCAACAGAAGGGCATGAACTGAAGAGCATGAGTGAAGAGAGATACAAAGTTTTATGAGAAATTCCAATTCTTATGTGACTTCTCATGAAAGAGCAGATCTAAAAACATACAGAAACAGTAGAAAGCAAGATACTATGTGGTCATTCAGTCCCTTCAGAAGCATGAACTGGGGCCAGGGCCTGGTTAGTGCGTGGAGAATGGAGCCTTTGATGGTCTACGAGCAACTAAATTACCCACCTAAATTACCTACCTCTTTAATGAGAATCACTTCATTTCCTTTTTTTTCTTTCATATTAAAAGTTTTTTGCATCTGTACACTGCTTTGTCTCTGGATATTCTTCCATTTAACCTCAAAAACCTCGAATTTCCCCAAATTCCATCTTCTCCAAACAGCTTGTAGAGCCAGATGCAGGACACCAACCGTGCTCAACAATGCAGCACCTAAAAATAAGTTGGGAGTTCTGAACTAATCTCTTTTCAGCTGGACATATAAGCTTCCTTTCAGACAGCAAAGAAAATTAGACACCTCTGAACTGTTAGCCAGCAGGTAACACCAAACACAGGGTTAAAAAAGCTGCTGTACCTAGAGCTCATCCTCAACTACTCATTTCATACCTTTCTTTTTACAAGACAGAAGCTGTAGGTAGTACTAGTACTGCTCACCTTTTCCATAAGAGCTGACTGGCTGGAGCACTTAAGATGATCTTCTCCATAACCTTCCCCAGCACCAAGGTCAGACTGACAGGCCTGTAGTTCCCCAGATCTTCCTTCCAGCCATTCATGTAGACGGGCGTCACCTTTGCTAACCTCCAGTCAACTCGGGCTTCCCTGGTTAGCCAGGACTGCTGATAAGTGCTGGAAAGCGTCTTGGTGAGCACTTCTGCCAGCTCCTTCAGTACTCTTGGGTGGATTCCATCTGGCCCCATAGACTTGCGTATGTCTATGTGCTGTAGCAGGTCACTAGGCATTTCCCCTTGGATTATCAAGGGCTTCATTGTGCTCCCTGTCCCTGTCCTCCAGCTCAGGAAGCTGGGTACCCAGAGAACTACTGATCTTACCATTAAAGACTGAGGCAAAAAAGGCATTAAGTACTTCAGCCTTTTCCTCATCCTTTGTCACTTTGTTTTCCCCCCCTTAAGAAGTAATTTCTTTAGCATTTTTTTTCCTGCCCTGTTCTGTCCCTTCTTTCTCTGTACAAGTCTAGATGCAGAAAAAGCAAACCATTCAGGTGTCAATCAGCCACTCATTTGTGTCTAAAGCCAAACTCCTGCTGTTGTGCCCTGTAACTATAGTTAGTTGGGAAGCCAAACCATTGTTTTCTCCTTTCCTGACCTTCCCTCCTCCTTTCCCTGATGTGATACATTAGGTGCATTTCTGCATGTTCCATTTAATCTTTAATTGTGTGTCAAGCCACCCTCATTTCCTACACAGGTTTTGACAAGAGCAGAATTGAGCTCAACACTCAATCCCCGGTCTCTGTAAACCTGCATAAGGTGTTCTAAGATGCAGAAAGCTATTAAAATTAATGATAATAAGATAGTCTCATGCTGATTTACCAATATCTGGCAGGGACAAACCAACATTGCCCGAGACGGTGGTCATGACAACCGATACACTGGCCCTTGCCTAGTTTCTAAGGCTTTGGAACATAATGCTGTTCAGCCGATGTAAAATGCGAAGACTGATGTGGCCATTTGTTCTGGTTGTCAACAAATCTTTTCTTCAAATACAGCACTACAGCTGACTCATGCTACTACTATAGTTCATCCTATATTACATGTCTTCAAAAGGCCTGAGTTGTAAAAAGCAGCACATATAAGAGCTCAGCAACGGCTTCAGAAAGAATTGCAAGTGCCGTGCATATAAGATGTGTATTGTAGCACAGAATAAATTAAAGCTTTGGTTCTTCTCAAGTTCTGAAAATAAGAGATATGTAAAAATGCCATGGCTCATTGGTAAGTCACAAGGCAAACCATCCTTACCAAAACTTCTTCACTGCATGTTTACTGGGAACAGTATCCATACTAGTGCTTTTTAGATATCTGTCTTTAAATTGTGCTGAATTAAACAATGACTTCCAATATTTACTACATACAGATTCAGATCAAGATCATTTCTGATCCATCTAGGTTGGGAAGTGATATGTCAGTGGTATTTCCTTTGATATATTTCAGAATTGTGATGTTTGGATCCACTTCTGTTTGAGGCTGAACATGGTTTTTTCATTCATTTTAGTCTTTTGCTCAGAGAAGAGTCATAAAGAGTGAATAATCACTGGGTCAGAAGGAATGCTTACCCAACCTAAGAAAATCCTTCTTATTCTGCTCTTGATAAGAAGTTAATCCAACATGAATTTCACAAGCTTTTGCCCATGATTTCAGCTGGTATTGTATTATCTGCTGCATAAGGGAAGACTTCTTTCCTGGCAATATGTAAGTTCATAGTAACAAAAACTAGATGTCACCAAAATAAACTACCATGTAATTTTTAATGCCATGTGGTCACTTTTTTTATACATCGAGAACTTTCAGAGTATTTGGGAGGTGAAAATGTAAGCATGCACTGATAAAGTCAGAATACAGTGAATTAAATATGTTTTCTTTATACCCTGATGCATGTCCTAGAATGAAAAAAATAGCTAATTAGCAATTATTTCTTCCAGAAATCTCACCAATTAAGACAAACATTGGATACTGAGTGGCCAATAATCAACTCCAGGAAGCATGACAGAGAACAAGCTTGGCTGTTACTTCCTTAGATTTCTCTTTCCAATAATCCTTTCTACAAAAGCACTGCATAACAAACATTGAAAAGCATTTCCAAACATGAAAGCTTGCTGACTCTTTAAGGAAAAGTTCCTGGAGGACAGTTCCATGAAGATTTATTTACTATAATGAATATTGATATAAGATAATTGGTTTTTTCCTCTCACAAACACATTGGGATTGCATGCAGAATCCTTGCAGACTTCCCTCACCTACTACATTTTTCAGTAATGCAGTAGCACATGTTCACTTTTCTACTTACAATAGTTGTAGTGACCCTAACATCCTAGAAATGCTTCTTAATTTTAACATAGTTTTCTAGGCTTGCCTTACAGCATGTGGAGACAAGTCTGTGCCATGATGTTACTGAAACTATTCTGGACTACAGTGCTAATGCAATTATCTGCAATTGCTGGAAACTCAGATGTTCCAATCCAGTTCTCTAGTCAATATATGTAAATATGCAAAGCTAAAGACCAAATAATGAGTACGAGTAACATAAAACAGGGATACTATGACATTATAGTTAAGTGGAATACTGATTTCAAAACTAGTAAATATCTCTTAGTGAAACTCCCTTAACTCCCAAAGCAGATAAGGAGAGGGCTGTAAATTTATTTGTCTCCACAATCCAGTTTCGAGTCTTTTATTGTGTCTTCTTCCATACATCCTTCTTGACAGCCCTGTCACTGCTGCAAAGTCTTGGTAGGAGGACAGATCAAATCCAAACCGACCTACTAAAACTTTCACTTCCTGTATTTCAACATCCCTTTCTCTATGCTGTTCAAATCTTCTCCAGTCGTTACCCATTTAGCTGCAGTCTGAATGTTATCAGTCTTCCTCCAGATTATTTAAGATGATCTTGCATTAATTGCATTTACATAGACAAATATCCAGTAACATTTTTCATGCACATACTTGCCACTAGAGTTACAGTAGATTAACAGTACTATTATTAATAGAGCAGCACTTGAATATTTTTCTTGCAGAAGTCTGAGATACTGTTCCACATGAATCGGGTATGTTAGATTTCATGTACACACTAAATCCATGGGAATGGCACGTGGATGCCTCATCCATCTGTCCATCACCCCACACTGTTTTTGTAATAAATCTGAACCTCCATCTGCATCATCAGACAGAACAAAATATATCCTCCACTCATGGTTATAAAGTTCCCTCATCTTCTAAACAGTGTTTATGATTTCACGCTGAGCAGCCCAAGGTGGCATGGTTCAAGGTATATATAATATAGGGCTTTCTATCAAACGAAAGAGAACTGCATTTTTACCTGATTAATGTTTACCTGTTCAAGAGTAAAGGTCCTGGAACTGTCTGTAAAAATACATGTTAAGGAATAGTTATTGATTCTGGATCTATATTCAAAGGATGCATGCTTTTTGAAATACTTCCTGCCACACATTTGGCAGTGATAGTTCTGTAAAGTGTTGTTTCAACACATTAATTGGAAGAACTACAGTGTTTAGAACAGCTGAAGTGGCCCTCCAGCAGCTTCAACATGGTCATATGGCCTTTCTGCTATATCTGTCTGGGATATGCCCTAAATCTAACATGGGTGTCACCATCTCCATTACATTCAGGTCACAGACAAATATAACTTCCTGACATGACCACTAAACATTTGGGGGTAGATCCTCACCTCCATTCAAACAATGGGAAGAAGCTGACTTAGAGTCACATTTGCATTCCTTAAACCTGAGATTGGTTGGAAGATGGGTTAGCCTCAGGCATACATCACACTAGAGTCATGTCTAGTTTAACATATTGAGCTGGTTGCTGCATCAATTTTACAGTTCAGAAGACGCTCACCGCAGGAAGAAATGAAAACTCAATCATATGCTTCAGTTTTTAATCCAGGACAGAGAGGACAGAAGCACTGTGATGGCACTTTTCCAGCCACTCTCTGTTTTTGGAACTACTATCCAAGTCCTCTCAATAACTCCTTTAATTACAGATTACTA
The DNA here is from genome assembly GCA_028565335.1 of Limnodromus scolopaceus. Lineage (NCBI taxonomy): Eukaryota > Metazoa > Chordata > Aves > Charadriiformes > Scolopacidae > Limnodromus > Limnodromus scolopaceus. The sequence goes on from JAOXNO010000001.1 coordinate 23,813,816, forward strand.
ACAGACATTGTAACATAGGCAATAGGAAACACTTGGATAGATGACAGACTTCACATCCAGTGTCTCATGAACTATCAGGACTACTCACAGATGTACCAAATCTTTGCCAATCTGAAAATCCTTCTGCTTTCCGGACTCAGTAGATCCTAAGGAAATAAACATGAGATGCTGGCACTTACATATATGAAGAAAAATGACATATTTTAGATTGTCAAAATGTATTAGCGGATAAAGTTTCTCTCTCCTTCTTGTGTCTGGTGTGATGGATTAAAATGATAAGGGAGCCTAACAGAGGTTTAGGATAAAGAGCATATGCCAAGTATTTTGAAATAGCTTTAAAAACTCCTCTGTAGCAGCTGTTTTCTAATTATGGAAAATCCATTATAAAATGATGGTGCAGAGAAGGGCTTGTCGGTGTCTTCCCATGAAGACTCATATAATTCCCAAGCTCTCAGCAGCATCAGATAATTTTGGTAATTTTGGACTTTTGCATCTTTAGAATTTCTTGCATGCTACAGATACAACACTGCTTACCACCCCACCACTCGAGCCCTCTCTCAGAAGTAGCAGTTGCTGGAAGGATGGGTTTCTAAAACTCAGATTAGTCAGGCACACTACAATTACTTTACCATTCTCTGCAATGTGTTCCTCTAGGCTACTGGCTGTTGTGCCTTTTGAACTTTTATTCAATAATTACTGAAGTACCCTCTGGTCCTCAGGGACTTCTCCACCTTTTTAACTTTGTGAAGTTAGTCTCACTTAAGTGGTCTAAAAAACAAGCACAAGTGTAAATTTCTGCAGGACTGGGATATTTAAATGTCACCTCCTCTCAGTAGGAAATGTCACCCTACATAACGCAACGTAATACAACAGCCTCTTAGTCAGAATCAGGTCTCTGGAAACTACCACAGGGAAAAATATATTCATCCAGGAAGCAATGAAGCAGATAGTTTCACTGAAGTATAACTGTGTAATATGTTCTAAATTCCAATTATTTTGCAAAAGTAAAAATACATCTAGCAAACTCTTCATTGAAGAGTGAGACAGTACAGTGAATTCTGTACCAACCCAGAAGTTTCCAGCCACCAGAGTGCTAAGTTTTGCTCAGAGGGTAGAGCTGCTCCTGCCATTAAGTACACCAAAGACAGTGCCCTGGATTATAAAACACCTAACCTGCTGTGGTGGGTTGACTGTGGCTGGATGCAGGTGCCCAACAAGTTGCTCTATCACTTCCCATTCTCAATAGGACAGGGGGAGGAAAACATGACAAAAAGCTTGTGGGTCAAGATAATGACAGGGACATCACTCCCCAATTACCATTATGGGCAAAACAGACTCAACTTAGGTAAAATAATTTAACTTACTGCCAATTAATGAGAGTAGGATGATGAGAGATAAGGAAAAAATCTAAAAACACCTTACCACCACCCCTCCCTTCTTCCTATGCTCAACTTCTCTCCCAAGTCTTCCACCTCCTTCCACTCCCAAGCAGTGCAGGGGGACAGGAAATGGGGCTTGTAGTCAGTTCATAATGCTTTGCCTCTGCTGCTCCTTCCTCATCACACTCTTCCCATCCTCCAGCATGTGGTCCCTCCCATGGGGTACAGTCCTTCATGACCTTCTTCAGCATGGGTCCTTCACACAGCTGCAGTTCTTCAAGAACTGCTACAGCATTGGTCCTTTCCATGGGCTACAGTCCTTCAGGAATGGACTGCTCCAGCATGGGTCACCCATAGGGTCACAGATCCTGCCTGCAGACTTCCTCCAGTGTGGGCTCCTCTCCATGGGCCAAAGTTCCCGGCAGGAGCCTGCTGCAGCGCAGGTTCTTCCTTGCTGCAGCTTCCTTCAGGGCTCATTCACCTGCTCCGATGCGGAGTCCTCCAAGGGCTGCAGTGTGGACATCTGCTCCACCGTGGTCTTCCATGACCTGCAGGGGGACAACCTGCCTCACCGTGGTCTTCTCCAGTGGCTGCAGGGGAATCTCTGCTCTGGCACCTGTAGCACCTCCTCCCCTCCTTCTTCACTGACCCTGGTGTCTGCAAGGCTGTATATATCACATATTCTCACTCCTCTCTCCCGGCTGCTGGTGGGCAGTAATTTTTATCCTTTCTTAAATACATTACCACAGAGGCGCTACCGCCATTGCTGATGGGGTCAGCTTTGGCCACTCTGGGTTTGTCTTGGAGCCAGCTAAAACTGGCTAATCTGACATGGGGGCAGCTTCTGGTGTCTTCTCACAAAAGCCACCACTGCATCCTCCCTGCTACCAAAAACCTTGCCACATAAGCCCAATAAAACTGCACCCATCCTGGGCCATTGATGCAAAATCCATTCTCTTTTAGCAAAGTGCTCAAGCCCTAACACCATGTCTCAGTGAAATTTAATTATTTTGTTCAGAAGGAACTGGCCATTGCATTAATTACTTTTCATGTAACAGATACCAATCTGTTGGTATCTGTAAACCTTGTATAAAGACAATTGGGAAGTTTTATCTGAATGTTTTCTGTTACACTATGTAGTATGTAGACTGCCACTGAGTGATTAACATTACATGTGTGACTATGAACAGTCATCAGATGCTCAGTAGCGAAAGGATGTAAGTAAAATATACATTACTTCTATATTTCAGTTAACAGAAGTAATAAAGGAATTGGACAAGTAGGCATTTATGTGACACATTATTCTGTGAAGCAGGACCCTGACACGTTAAATAGTATCAAGTCCATGATGTTATGCGCAGCTTATGTATTACAATCCCAGTGTAAGATATTAAATACTACAAGAAAAATATTGGAGTGGAAGTGTGGGTGAACTTATTTCAAATTCCAGTTGTTGAAGTCCCTGTCAGTTACATAACAATAGGAGGTGCTTCAAGATATTGGTATAATCTTTTACAAGTAGATTTCCTTAAAAATTCACTTGGCCAAAAGAAGCACTTCATCCTTTTTGATACTTCTTTTCCTCAGATCTTGTTATAAAAAAGTAATAAATGCAAAACTAAAAGGACGGAAGTTTAAATAATTCTTTCTTATTTCCTTCTCCCTTCACTGTATTTAAACCTCAGTGGTAAGTTAAGATGTGGTAAGGTATGAAATTTGGCTTGCTAAAATCTGAAGCAGCCTTCATGACACCTTTTCTTGTTTCTCTGATGTTGAGAAAAGTTAGCAATTGCTGAATTGAGGTGATATTTCATATACATTGGCAACAAGTATCCCTCTGATTATTATTTTTTTTTCAATTTATTTTTTTTCATGGGTTTTCTTGACAGTCTTTAATTCCTACAATTGAGATGGAAAGTAAGCCATTTAGAAAATTTTTCATAGGTGGAAGATAGTACATGAAAACTTTTCAGGAAATATAGCATAGTTGTGATCTATTGTCCACTCACATTTTTCATAGAATGAGCCAAACCTGTGCAAGACTTTTAGCTAGTCTATCTTGTCTCTGAAATAAAGAATTCCTCACACCAAGAAATACCAGTTCTTTAAGAGGTGGTCCAGATTGATCACACTGTGCCCTATACACAAAAATTATCCCAGTCCAACATTTAGAAATATTACAGGTGACATTAATTTTAGGGCATGCTGTGGCACATATGAAGGTTACTGTAATAGATACTGAGGGAGATTGTAGTACCCCAAATTGCCTTCCATCAGTATTGCTGCTTTTCTGAAAGCTGTCACGTCTTCAGAGCCCACAAGACAGAGAAAGAAAAATAGAGGGTACGCAGAGTTTATAGTAGAGGACAAAAGATGACATAATGGTTAGACACAAGAGCCTTTAGAGAAGCCTGAACAATTTATATAGACTCATACAGAGATCACAACAAGAGTCTTTGTATATCAGGATTTTCTACAGAGGCAGTTCTCCGAGTTTTTTGCACTACTACTCTAGAAAACAAAAAGACTCTGTAAAGAGTTCACCCGTAGGTTTGTATTCAGAGAAGATCACTCCAAAATATAGTAATTCGTGCAGATACACGTGACACTTGCACCAGACATGTCAGGCAGACGTATTTTTGTATTCAAACCAAAGAAAGCATCTGTAATTAATTGTCACTGACTTTTCAGAACAAGGGCTTGTTAGCACTGCCATTTGACCATCTGTCTATTAGCCTTGGTATGAAGTTTAAATAAACAAAACAAAATAGCATAATCAACAACAAAGTAAGAAGGCAGCTTGCCTGGTTGTCAAACCTTTATGCAGTGAACTACAATACTTGTATTAATCAGCTTGAATGACATCATACTTGGGAGCTGGAGTTGATCATGGGTTGGGGTTTTTTTCATTCCTTCTCTGTTCTGGAGAAATTACATCCCTTTTTTCAAACATCAATTATTTTTTCAGCTACAGGAATAATATTGAAATCTGACACATTAACTTTAGCTAACATAGTCTTAAGTCTGTTCAAAGACAGAATATGAATTATCAACTATGTGAGAGGTTGACCTTATCCTGTACCACAGTCACCTTGGTGCCCTGCATCTGACACTCTTGGGGCACAAGATGCACCATGGGGAGCAGAAAGAGAAGCCTCATCAATCTCAGCAATTCTAACCCAGTTGTATAACACTGTTTCCTAACTACTCCAACAGCAATGTGATTAACATACCCTACAAGCAGGAGAAGTTATGGTCCTGGTCCTTGTCATTCTCATTTTCCGCCAGGTAACTGCTTTCCAGTTTCAGATCAAAAAGATGTTTTTGTGTCTCAGAATCGGGACTTACAGGGACTATGTAGACCCACCATGCCTCTGGCTCTTACAGAAGTAATGAACTTGGTTCGCTTTGCCTCAGCTTCTTATTACTCTAACTTGCATTCTCTCCCCTGCCTGGAAGTGCTCTCATTCATACTTCATTCTCAATTACTGTGAACCCTTGGAGATCCTGTACAGTCTTCTGCTTACAATTGTGCATATTACACTAATCAGCCACCTCAGGCTGACAGAATTAGGCTTAATTAGTTGAAACATTTATTTCTAAACCTCATCTCCAAAGAGATTTTATTTTGGATTGTAAAACTAGAGTAGTAGTAGCCGTATGTGCCAAATCGATCTGCAATGCTACATCAGCCAAAGCAGAGTCCTGACTCTTTCATTTCAGTAAGGTTTTACTTGTAGATGAATCAATGAAGGTGAGGAGAAATTGCTGCATTCTCAAGTGACAGCCTAGTTCACCTTTTAAGTGTTGGTCCCCAATGTTCATTTCATTTTGTCCCAAAGGTTAGCTGCAGAAAATCTACTTACATCTTGCTATCCAAGTTCTTGATGAGCCTGGCTGGAACAGCATTCTCAACTGCTTTTAGAGGAAAAATCAAGCCAACAATTCACAATTGCTTTATTTTTACTCTGAAGTGAGGAAGAGTGTTTCTCCAGTAAGTCAGTCTAGGACTGAAACAACCTGAGAAAACACAATGAAAAGATGCATGCTCTACTAACTCACTAGAAAATCCCTAAAATGGAAGTGTTGAAGAGCTGTATTCAATTCAGCAAAAGTCTTATTCTATAGCCCAAATAGTGGAGAAAATAATTAATATGCTGAGAAAAAGTAAACAATTAGTTGCTTCCTCATGGTTGGTCAGTCCCTGCTGCTCATACTTTGTGGGTAGATTTTTGAATCCTGTTCGTTTTATCATCCCAGTACAGCTGTCATGTGTCAGCAACATGAAGATATTGCTTGCTCACAGAGCCCATGATGCATTTTTTCTCATAGAGTACTCTTAAACAGCTGATTTTCTGGGGTTTTTTTTAGTCACTTTTGCAGTGGCTGGCTGTATACCTGCAATGAGGAAGCCCACAGCCTTTGCAGTTCAATAACTGTATATGTGACAAGCACCTTCTTGTGCCTCCCGAGCCCATTTTGACTCCTTACCCAAAACCATTGGCTCATTTCATTTCCTTATTATCACCTGAGCTGAAACCCTTTTGAAAATTTCTTTGCCCATTCAGCTGCTCAGTCTGCTTTTTGTAACGTCACCTCCCTTTAAGGGAGAATATGAATGGAAAAATAAAAATATCGTTATATTTAGGTCTGCAGAACTTAGAGATCTGGCATTTTTCACCACTATTCATTACATTCATCTCAGGTATGAACCCCCTTTCAGTCTTCCCAGGATAGACTCACTGTTTCCTCCTAACAAAGACCTCTACTTTAGTTTTGATAAGTCTGATTTGCTCTGTGGCTACTTTGAATGGGTTTCAAAGATTTGCAGCCCTTTAAACCATGAGCTGTAGCCTGTGCAGAACTTTGTCCTGCTGGGCTACAGAGGTTCCCTTGACAGTCACATTTCCTGGATGTTTTGAATACCTGTTTCTAATCCTGTCTTTTAAGCCCAGCTGTGTTTCACAAGTCTCACCAGGGAAATTTTCTCCTTGTGGGATCTTCTCAGGTTTTCACTTCAATTAAGCTAATTGTCAGCAATTTAAATTCCCTCCTTAATTGAAAGTGCAAACATTTCATTAAAAAATAAAATCAGAATTTTACAACAAACATTCTAGTGACAAAACATTTTCTAAAAAAACAGTAAGCACCTGAAGCATAGATAGAAATCTAGTGCTGACAAAACATTCTTTTAAGTCAAATGTTACATATATATTTATACCAACCCTGTCTCTCCGTTTTTTCTACAAGAGCTTATTTCAAAGGTCACATTCTCCCTCTCTGAGGCCTATTAATAGTCCATACTTCACCCACCTGTGAGCTCATTTCTCCAGGCTCTTATCCCTTGCTGTGCTCACCTCTATCACTTCTCACTGCCACAGTTCCCTGATTTTAATGAGCTCCTGACAGTCTTGGAAGCAGCTTGGCTTAAGGAGAACCACTAAATCTTTTTACATGTCACTCAGGAACTAGGCGGGGCCGTTGTGTGTGAGTTTGTTTACTTGCTTTTGCACAGGGCTGTATAATGCCTCTTCTTCTTGCACTATGTTTGTCCCTGCCTTATCCTCTCTTAAAATCAGGAACATATGGGCCTTGGAGATCTGGTGCTACCAGATATGAATGTCACGGTCTCTGGGGTTATACAGAGCAAAGCACATTGCATGTTCAGTAGCCTAGTTAATGAGCATGCTGTTTGGGAGGTAGCAGGAAAGATGCTACAGATGCTAAGTGACACAAAAAGATCGGTGACAGGTCAGGAGGAAGCAAGAGAAGTAGGTTAAAACACGGATGCCTTGTGGCTTGCAGAAGAATCATGATAGTAAATGTTTACTGCTGACCTGGAAGAGCAGGTGAATAAAGAGGTGGAAGGGATACAGAGAATGCAAAGTTATTTGGGCTAGTTGAGTCTAACTAGACAAATCTAATGGGGAAAATGACGAATATAAGAAGGATTTAAGACAGCTAAGAAAATGGATAATGATAGCAAAAGAATCTCAGTGAAGACAAATGCAAATAACATACAGAGGAGAAAAATGTGAACTAATCATATGTAGAGATGGGTTTTGACTTCAAACACTCAGGGAAGATACTTTCATTTAACTCATTTGTATGCAGCAGTAAGTACATGTACACATATAAAAGGATGTATTTAGAAAAGAATTTATTGTAATATTCTAAAAAATGCTATAAGAACAAGAATACCATGCTGATGTGTTTCATTTATGTCTAAAGGTTGCAGCCATAATCTGGAAAGTACCAAAAACTAAAAGCAATAAAACAATCATAAGGGAGAAAAGATAAAGGGAATAAGTGGGTGTTGCAAGAGGAAAATGGCTGGATGTTTTGGGGCAGATATTGCTATCAACCTTACCACATAACACAAAGATGAATTGGAAGACACGGACTGATGACTGAACAGGAGGATGCTGAAATTCAGTAGTGCTGAAATAAGGAGTCAATGACAGCAGCAGATTTCATTATGTTGGAAAATGAGACGCTGAGGTTTAGGTCCACAACTTTAGTATATATAGGCACAGTCTGCCCATCTGTTATAGACACATGGTTAGACACCATCCTGCTGGAGACAAAAGTTTGAAACTTGGTAATTTGTATTGCCAAAAGAGGTACATGGGGTTCTTAAAGGCTGATTAAAGCACCAGTGAAGAGCAGGCTTGATTCTACCTTGAGTATCCTAGACTGTTTTCTGGTGTTTCTTGTCTTCACTTTCTTCCTTCCCTTGACTAAATGTGGAATTTAAGCCTAATTGGAGAATGAAAGGAATTGTCAATCTTAGATTTGTCTTACTTGGGTAATGCTATATCCTCATATTCATATGAGTGATTTTTTCCCTATGGAAATTGAGACAAACATTATTTTGCCAACCCTTGTGAGAACCTGGGGGGGCTTTTGTTCTTTGTTTTTTGGGTTTTTTTCTTTGTTTTTGTTTCTGTTTTGTTGTTGTTGTTTTTTAAAAAAAAAAAAGTCTTTCAGTGAGTAATCGTTGTTTCCAGGTATTTTAGTTAGAAAGGTCTTTTTACATATCTGGTCTCCCTTGCATTGTTCTGTAGAAAGTTCCTTCAAGGGCAATTACCTACCTTATAAGATATAGTACCTGACAGTTCACCTACATGCAGGGATGTAAATCAATCTTATCAGAGCCATATCAGCTTTTGAGTTGTGGGTTGACCCTCCTGTACCTTAACACCTGTTTACTTTCTACTGTACAATGAAGGGAACAAAAAGGGGAAAAGGAAAATTTCAAAACCTTTTTTGTAATGTCTAGTGCGGAGTCTTTCTTGTACAATGTATATTTATTCTGGGCCCAGTTAGTGCTTGTGATTGTTCTTTGCTTGAAAATATTCAGATTTCCAGCTCTATTTGATCTATCTTTATGCAGCAGAAACCTTACCATAAATTCCAGGTAGCCTGACTACCTAAGTAGTATTTTATGCCGAGTAGCCGCCTTCTCTAATGAAATTTTGCAGAGCATGAAGAATACATCTATTCTGCATTTGGACTCTGAAGCACATGCTCTAGATACATTAAAATATGATTAGAAAGCCAAACACATGAAGGATGGGACATAGCCATGCTTATATCAACTATTCAATGTTTACATAATAAAAAGTCACTCCTTAGTATCTGTGAAACATTTAGATTCAGTGATGAAAAGCCTCTGAGCGTACTAATTCTCTCTTCACAGCAGTATGCAGTAAATACCCAGAGGGTCATAAACTAAATGACTAAACATGAAACAAATATCAAGTATTATTTCATTAAGTAGCTACCATATATCCCGTGCACTGAATAAGGCTGGAAAAAATAGTGAAGGATAATGTAATTTATTACTGTCACAGCTGGAGATGGTCAAGAGTCAGACTTTAAAATAACTGAAAATAACTGCTCCTTTTTAAAATATTTGAATTTTCAAAATTCCAATGAATGAGAAAATCCAAGAGAAAAGAGAAACATTTAATGTTAAAACTTTAAAGACATTTAGAAATACATTGATCCCAAGAGAGATCCCACGGCAACCCCTGGAAACATCAGCACTGGGAGACAGAACTGTTAGAATCTTGTTTACATAGCAGAGGTGCTCCTACACCCTCCCACTGAAACGAAGGGTTTTGGGGGTGAGGGCTCAGGGATCCTTGAAGAAGTGACATGGGACCCTGAGTCTGACATCGAGAAATGAGAAAATGACAGACATGAGAAGACCTGGGCCTGTGGGCACAGAGACATGATGTGCAGCTGGCCAGTCACAGATTTTTCAGATGTTTGGTCCCAGGCTCTTTTCTGAGTGCAGTTTGACTTAATTTCACTCGGTCTGATAGGACTCTCCAAACCATTTCAGTTTTGAAGGAACAGCAGTTTCTGACACTACCTCGTTAATTATATCCTGGAAAATTACCAACCCTCTGTAATCATATTGCATGTGCACCTAGGGATTGTTGTACAGACATCCCTAAAGGCATTTCCTAAATTCTAAGCACTTAATCTTGATGCTCTTTTACAGCAACTTGAGATTTTTTGGTGTGTGTTTACATGTTTGTGTGTGCTTCTAGTTCCCTTAAAAAAAAAACCAAAACCCACAAACCCAAAAAACCAGGAAAAAAACCCACAACATACACAGGCCATAGGAGAATTTGTGGAATTGCAGGTGCCTTTACAGGCTCTGGGAGACCATGCTCTTTAGTGACCACAGACGACTCCCAGCCTGTTTCCAGCAGAGACCTCTTCTGCTGTCCTTCCGACCTGTTCCTGTACAGCCATATTCCCCCTTCCCCTCCTGAGCCATCATTCCAGTCAAGGTGTCTTCCTCCATCTAGTCCCAGTCTGCACCCCCTGAGCGGTTCAGCTCAGCTCAGCTTCTCCTCCCTGCAACACTACCTTCCCCTCTGCATATATCCATACTCTTGTCACTCCTTTCCCTGTTGTTACTGGACCCCCCAGTTCCCAGCTGCTTGCCCAGGCAGGTAACTGACTTCTATGCAACAGTAAAAAGCAATAGCTAATAAATAGTTACTTAGTGAGTTAATGTCCTGACTGAAATGCAAGCAGAGATCTACGCTCCTTCTTTGGAAGGACTCTATATTTCTCTGGTAGTAATTTATCTGTTCTTACATTAAAGCCTTCTCATAAATCATCACTTAAAAATACAGCAGATCACTAAAACAGCAGTAAGTTTTAGCTTCAAGCTAACGAGCAAGTCATACGAGCAGCTGATCCAACCTTTCGAGATAAACAAGATACGAAAGAGTGAGTGTTGGATAGCCAGGGCGTGGAAATGAACATTTTGCTACTACCAGTACTGTTACAGGATTTTTAATTAGCACACGCTCTGCGTCCCAGAGTTTGGTATTTATTCAAAAAGGGTTGTCTCCAGTAGCGGAGCTTTACCTACCACCTCACTGGGGTATTATTTGTTCAACAGAGACCCAGAGGACACTGAGTGCCAGCCACTGGCTCCTTGGGAACCGCAGTTTTCTTTGGACTTCTTCCAGTCACATCACAAACCCAGCTATTCTTCACTCACACTACATGCTGAGATTGCAGCTTAGAGGTGAATCATTAGTGTTGAAGCAACTTTATCAACCTGAAGTTCTGTGAGCATGGATAAAGATCCAGATGAATAACTGGATAAACCTAACGGCAGGATCCCCTCCACAACATGCATGTATTCAGAAAATCCTGAGGAGATTATTATTTGTACCCTTGCTATCTCTGTCTGCATGGCTGGAGAGAGTGGCTGAAGCTACAATAATAACTCCTTTAGCCAAGGATTGATAATTTTACTTTTCCATTATTGTAAACAGTGCTCTTTTCTCCACCACTTTGTGAATCCAAGATTGCAAACCAAGGTTTTCTGAACAAGAACATATTGTTGCTTGGGATGGACGGACTTTTTTTTTTTTCTTTTTTTAATAGAATCCAGCATTTAAGGCACAGCCTAATAATTTTAAAAAAATCTTTTTTTTTTTTATGTTTTTAGCTAAAATTGATGTGAGTTTTTCTTTTTAACCATAAAGGCAAGTTTCTTTGTGTTGAAAATATGATTGAAAGATACTTTCTTATTGAATTTCAACAGTTTCTTAACTTGTATTTGGTTACATTTGCATTGCTTTCTTGTCATGTCTACACAGGTCAAAATGCCATATAGCACACCAAAGTTTCATTCACACTGACATATTAGACTTCAATACAAGCTATTGAAATCAGGTAATGACTTCAACTGAATGACAAATTTTAAAAATCTCTGAGGCACAACAGCTCCTGCAATGGTTAGATTCAACTTGACAACTCCTAGTACCTTTCAGAGCAAGGTCAATTATATGGTCATTACTGACCTTAGCATGTTACAGAACTGGAGCACAGCAGTGATGCCCAGCCATGGTCCTGGGTAGGCTGAAGCTGGGGTAGGGCCAAAGCTGGGATGTGACACACTGAAGAACTGGAGTAGCCAAAAATTGTTCTAGTGCAAGGTCTGGATCATAGGTGAACTTGTGAGCCAAGCAAAGAAGCAAGAAGATGAGTCACACTCAAGAACAAAGTAGGAGCATGCTCCAAAACCACATTGAATACTGTGAAACTAAGGAACCTAGGGACCTTTTGAGATCCAGGGAAGAGGACTATCCTGGAAGAACACCAGGATTAGGAATAAAATAAACTAGGCTCGTGCAGACAGTAAATGTTATCAGAAAAAATTGCCAAAACCCATAAACTAGACTCTTGAAGGCTATCCAGGCAGACAGCCTTTTGCCCTTCTGTCATCAGAGGCTATTTAATATTCAAAGCATTTGTGTGAAACCAAACATATTACTTTGTGCTCCCTTATTTACCCACAACATGATTGGTTGTATGAACTGATCACCTGGGGGTGAGAGTTGACCTACTGACTTAGCTAAATCTCATAGAGATATAATGAGGCATAAGTTGTAGCATTCTAACAACCAAGAAATATAAATGAAAAACTCATTACTCAGTATCTTATTTCATTTGCTTACACCCAATTTTAGTACACAGAATTTTTCAACATCAGGCTCAGAGAGCGATGAACAGCTGAGATTGATAGCCATTATACCAGTGAGACCAGGAGTGAGATATGATCTTTAGCCCACAGAGAGTGACAGACACCTTCACATCAGACCTCTTATATCTGAATAGCTTCAGGAAGTATTTGTCCCTATGGTTACAATACTAATTTAAATGTTGAGTTTTTAAATGGAGACGAAATAAATCTCAGTTCCAGACTGCTCATGAGAGCAGTGACAAATGAGGACAGGTTTAAGGAAGGGCCATCTGTGACATTGTCTAACACTGTCAGGTGGCTGCTTGAGAAGACTTCTACTGCCTGTGTCCAGAGTAGAGCCCTGGTTCAATTTTAACAGTCCAGCTGGCAGTGGTGTTATCAATGGGTTTTCCTCTAATATACATACCAATTTTCCCTGTTAATGAAAATTTAATATTTCTTCTAGCTTCTAATGAAGATATTTATTCAGTTGCTTGGCAAGCACTGGTATAAAAAAACCCCACCTTTGTAGGCTTTGGAACCATGTTTTCCAAATGTCCAGTTGTCCTGCAGTTTCTTGAACTGTTTTAAAACTCATCATGTTAGACAGGGTATGTGGGAAAAATTGGATTTCTCTGCCTGGATATTACATGTAGGAGATTATGCATTTTCTTCTTATGTTAGTTTTATTTGCATTCCAAGACATTTTGAGGTCTTTATCACAAAGATGTTTATTTCCATTTTTCTTATATTAGTCTCAGTTTCTTTTATGATTAGTGTCTTGCTCTAACACTTATTAATGAAAAATGTGGATTCTCTAAAATAATAAGCCACTAAAAAAGATAAATCATGTTGATTTCAGAATATCAAAGAGAAAATATACCGTAGCCGTCATTGAATTTGCAGGAGTAATCCTCTGATGTGCTTACTGGTTAAACTTTGGTTAAATTCATTGGGAACTGTTAAAACTAAACATCTAGCTGGAGCTACTGAGTAGCTATATCTCTTGTGCAGACTAAATGAAATAACAGATAATTAGTGATGTTTCAGAGTTAGAAACAGTATAACACAGTAGTGAAAACAACAGTTTGAATATCCTTCAGTTTGCCTGGTCTTGAGCCCCTAATAATGCTTTTTAAATAGTTGCCATATTTTGTTGTTATTATTTCATTTTTATAATTATATTTTAAGAATTTTATATTTACTTTCTTTTATAATGCGGGTAGGTCCTGCTCCCCAATGAAACATGCTGCCCAATGAAATGACTGGTACCTAATCTGGTACCAGTCTGATGCTCATACCAGAACCATTTTGGAAACCATTCTGGCACTGCTTCCATTTCAATGCAGAACACACACAGCTCATCACTGAACCAAACTCATTTTTCGTTTTATCTTTCCTTTCAGCACAAATTCTCTCCCAAGTGACGAAAATAACATGGAATAGTAATAAGAGTCTGATCAATATCTCAGTGCAATACCTCAAAGGTCTCGTCCTACTGAGGAAAAGTCTCAGAATGAAATATCCTAATAAAAACCCTTTTAATCCCTCAAAAAATAACAAGTACAAAACCCTGACAAAAGCACTTTTTGGTGGAAACACTGAAACTGAGAGCAGGTATTTCTGCACATCAGTTAATAACTTTTCTTCCAATATGTCATTATATTTTCCCTAGAAATTGCCCAGTTCCTTTGGATCGTTTCCAGTCCTTTTTGACCTACAGGTTGAGCAGTACAAAGCAAGTTTTATAGAACAGTAGTGGAGGAAATATTTGCTGATATTGGCTGGTTGAATGCCACAAAGAGACAGACAGAAAGACTCTTTGAAATGAAGTCTTCAGAATTGCTTTGCAATTTTTTATGGATACATTCTCAGATTCCAAGATTGTGTGAACAATGGGATAAGGTCCAGGAGATGCATATAAATAACAATTTACAAAGATATTCTAATTAGAAGTGCTCACCTAGTAACACTGAATGTGTCTAATGATTTGAGATCAGAGCAGGGCAGAGGAAGTTGGCAAAAGCAGGGATGGATGCAGCCACAAACTAAAGAGGAAAGCTGAAAAGCCAAACAGCTACTGCCTGGGAAAGGGAGGAAGAGCTATTATTCTCTGTGGTCCTACAAGAAACCCAAGCCTTGAATTTGGAAAAACAAACATAAGTGCCCTCTGAGGAGGGCAACTTCTGGTAAAGGATGAAAAGCCCAACATTGGCATCTAGAGTCAGTTAAAACTAAGGGTTTGTTACAGTGAATGAGATGAGGAAATAAATGAGCCATATTGAACTTTTCCGGTGGGTACCAGTGACAATGTAAGAGTATACCATGGCACAGAGCCCAGTTACTGTCTCTGTCCTGGACTTCCTGACCAGTCTTGGTCAAGACATTTTTATTCAGATTGTTCAGATTGGATATTGGGAAAAATTTTACACTGAAAGGATTATCAAGCATTGGAATGGGCTGCCCAGGGAGGTGGTTGAGTCACCATCCCTGGAGGTATTCAAAAGATGGGTTGATATAGTGCTTAGAGACATGCTTTAGTAATGTGGGGTTTTGTTTTGGTTTTATCAGAGTTAGGTTGGTGGTTGAACTAGATGACCTTAAAGGTCCCTTCCAAGCTAGACAATTCTATGATTCTATGATTCCCTTTATGGCAACAGTGCATATGTAGTACTTATTCAAATTAAAGCACCCATGACTGTTACAGGACTATTGCTGTTTGGTGTGGACACGTTTTGGACTAAATAACATTTTGAAAAATTGGGCTTTAAGTGAGATGTAGCTGATCATTGTCTATACCAAGGCAAAGGGAAGGAGCTATAGCTAGAGTACTGCTAATTGAAATCACAAAGGAAAAATCGCTCAGGTAGAGTAAGCAGTGCTGCTCACCTTCTGTTTATGAGGACAAAGTTCCAGACAATAGATTACAACAACAAATGTCACTGCTGAAGACTATCAGAAAGCTAGATGAATCTGCATTTCCTTGTTTGTGCTTATCACATCACCTGAATTTAAATTCCAAAGGAAGATCTTAAGGAAAAGTTAAACATACCTCTTCCAGAAATGTACACTCAGCCACTCCCCTTGCAGATTAGATGGTTTGGTTAGTATTTGAAAACTCTTCCACACCTGTTTTCTAAATACTCTGATTTTGGGGGTTTTTTGATGGCGTGTAAATGCTGACCCAAGCCTATTGAAGTCCTTAATAAAGAGAAAAATGCATTGGCAGGCAGCGGGATATGATAATGTGATGCTTCCTGCTCCAGAATAGCTACTCACAAAAAAGGAGTCTCTCTCACAAACAACACCATGGAGTGACACCCAGCCCATGGAACTGCACGTGGAATTAAAGGAAGTCCTCATGAGGTGAACATAAGCACATTGAATGTAAAACAAGAGCGAGGATCAAATCTCAAAGGGATGTCACAATATAAATGAGTCCTGATGGAGCTGATGGCTCTGAAAATCTCCACTCAGAGAGAGCAGTGAATTGCAAAATAACCACCCTATCATGCCAAGAAGTTCAAGACTCTGAAGAACAGACCAATAACCTCCATAGTCATTTTCATTTTGAGAAACGTAATAAAAACATATACTTAGTTGTCACAGATATTTATATCGGATGGTAAGAGAGAGCACACATGACAAACACTTCTGCTGCTCAAGGCTTGTCTGTGCACAATAAATCACAATTTATTTATTTTTTCAGTGCAAAAGTATACATGGACTTCATATTACAAAATCTAAATGTTCCTACTCAACCTCTTAATCCAGTTAATGAAATAACTCCAGATTTATATAATCCATTTGTAGGAAATGTTTACCTTATACAGTTCTCTGATCATTTAAGAATCACTTCCTAGCAGATTTTTAGCAAAATAGCAGCTCATTACTCGCAAATATGTTACCAAATACGTGGTGGTACAAACACTCTGTTCAGACTGAGTGACTTGCTTTAAAAACATCATTTAGAAATGTCATTTGACTGGTTTTGGTCAGAACAAACACAAGAACTGAATGGAAAAAAACCAACACAACAGTGCAGAACTGCTGGATCTCAGTGGCAGAATGCCCTGTACAAGGAATCTGGGTGAGAAATTACCCAGTCAGACAGGAAACTGGTGAAATGTGCTGTCAGGAGGGTGGTGGAATGAGTAACATACCTGGAAGGAAGGAAGAAGATATGATAATGAACATGAAAATTCAGAAAAAAAAATAAAAGCATAAAAATTGATGCATAAAAACATTAGCAAAAAGAAAGATCTATGGGAAATAGAAAAAAAAAACCCCACTTTTTCTCTGTTGGAAATTTCTTTCCTGTTATATTAGGACTTAAGGACCTTGCCACAGGTATGAATAACAGAGACAACCCTTTTCTAGCCCTCTTAAATTCATTGTTAACACAGCAAGGTGTATTAAACAAAACTGATAGTATGAACAACATTCTTTATATAATCGTCAGCCATTCAAACTAGCAGGATGAATGATGCCACATTACTACTCACATAACCCCATTAGCAAACTCCAGGATGCTTAGAGGAAAGCCACCAGGAATAACTTGTGATTAGCTGATAGGACTTGAACTGGCTGTCACATGGGATTTGCCTTCTAACTACAAATATAAAGCACATTTATAGAAGTAATAGCATGTTACAGACAATTCACACATATACAAAAAGGAGTGGGGTGTATTTGCTAAACAAACCCTTGCTATCCAGCTGTAGAAGTGATGAAGTTGAGATCTGTAAGTCTGGGCTTCTTTATTCCAGGACGAAAGAAAAGAGACAAGATGTTAAGGAAGCAGGAAGTTTTCCTGTTTCGCATGCTGACAGCCATCAGTATCAGATGTCAGTCCATGAATCTATTTTTTACTGTGCTAATATATTTTTAATTACTCCTGCAAGAATTTCATGGTCCATTAGTTATATGTCTTCCAATCTGCCAAAACCTGAATGTGGGTTAAAACCTAGCATTGGGAATGCAAGAAAAATATGAGAGCAAGAATTACAGAAAGCTTATCTCAGTAGCCTGAACATCACTTTCTGTGATTTTGAGATGTTTCGACTTTTCCTGTCCATGCCAAAGGACAAGAGATAAACAGGAGGTGAAGGTAGAAGTTCACAGGTTTGCATTCTGCAGACTCCCTGGGAGAAAATCTGAATGCTCTCCTCCAGATTGGCAGATCTAGGATTCACACCTTCAAAGCTGGTGTCTTTTTAATGGATTTGAATTCCACTGGATGTAAAGAAATAGCACCTACTTCTGCTCTGGCCAAATGACCCCCTAGTACCTCTGAGCTAGTATGGTTTCTGCAGAGGTGTCTTCCTTGTGTTGGGCCCTACCCACTGGAGGAAAGGAGTATTTACAGCAAATCCAGGCAACACAGAGTCCATCCTGAGATTTTCAGAAGGGCTGCTGATGTGCCATACTGCTTTATGGAGGAAAGAATATGAAGGCATTTATTTCGTTTCTTCATAGATCCTCCAATTAAACAGTCTCTGGTTGAATAGAATGAAGTGGGAAGAGGAGAGAAGGAAACCAAACAGACCTTTTAGTGCTCTTTGATGATGATATAGAACAACACAGAGCTAGAGCTAGGAAAGTGTCTTTATGACCAAGGTAAATTAATGTACATGGGAGGAGAAGGCTAAAGCAAGAGGCAGGGAAGCCTCTTTGTTTCTCTCTTAGCGGGCTGCCAGCCAAACTGATAAACAACAACAGGTTGAAACCAGAATGTTCCAGGGAGTATTGCATTCACCCCCATCCTCTTACAGGGCCTCCAAGACTTTGAATCAAACAAGTAATCATTTCCCTTGTGTTTTCAGATTCTGAGCCACCAGAACTGCAGAGACAGGCATTCAGTTAAAGGTGGTGCTCCACGTCCCTGGAACCACGCTTATTTCAGCTGCAAATTGAGGACAGAATTATGTGTTGATTCATTAAGCTCTTTTCCTTGCAAAATTTGAGCTGCATCAGTTCTATGGAAGCTCACGTACACTCTACACGAGCTGTTCAGCAGGGTCCTCTCAAAATTCTCCACTATGTACTCCATAAATATATATACACACACACAGAGAGCATTTTCCTGACACCCCCTCACCTGCGCCCCGGGAATCTGTAGTGGCTTTAAAGAAGCTTTGCAGCAGGCAGCTACTGCCGCGTCGCTACAGCAGCTGACTGAACTGACAGCATTACAGATAGAGCGCAAACACGAAAGCTTGTCAGCACTGGTATTTAGTGCAAAGCCTCAGTATCAAGGATATGATACTTCCTAGAGCCTCTGCAGCTGTCAGCCTTCAAACATGAAAATGCAGATTTGAGTTTGAAGACATAAGCACCCAGCCAGGAAAACGTTATGCCATTACATAATAAAATCTATACTTGCTATATTTAGAAGAGTCAATGATTGTGATGCATGGAGTAAAACGATTTCTAAGTCACAGTCAACACATACACTAACTCAGGTTTTGATTTTAAGACATAAGTACCCAACTGGAAGATTATGTTATTCATATGCATAATAAAATGGCATCTATGTTTAGGATAGCTGATGGCATTGAGACATGGAATGAGAGAGAGCTCCCTTGGAGAGAAGGCCTTTTTCTGTGCATCTGAACACATGCTTTGATCACATATAAACTCATCAATAGTAGGTTTTCTTTTGGGTTCATTCTGAACATTTTCTCATTTTCCTTTCTCTTTAACTTTATCGTCTTAGACAGTGAATCCCATGTCCACGTGTCCTGGCTTTTTCTGTTCCGTGAGTGCATTCTTAGCAAGTGTATTATTAAGTTAATAAGGTTTAACTTTGATCCTTTTTCTGAACAAATCAAGCTCTGTGCTCAGTTTCCTCCTATTTTATGCTTTCTCAAAAGCTTGAGCACTATGAATAAATTTACTACCTCTCCAATATACCCCTCAAGCATTTATACTATGAAATGTGGCAGCATTGACCAAAGAATAAGCTTTTCTATTTCCTTTCCATCTAGGCCTTTTTTCAGGAAAGAAAAAGTGGAGCAATATGATATAGTATCTTTTCCCTGCAATGAGAATTTGCATGGATAATACTTATGAATTCTAATGTGAGTTACACATTGTGCAGAATGACGTCACTATTCAAAAATGTGTCTGACAGAGAGAGCCTGTTCAGAAGACTGATCTCTGTTTAATAAAAGCAGAGAAAAATGCAGTGCAAATAGAAAGCTCTTTAGTCATAGAAATATTTTATAACAAAATGAAATACATTTTTGTTTTTAATTCAATACATAAAATATCTAAATAATGTAGAACTTTTTATTATAAGCATTAAGTAAATTCGCTCATGTTTTAAATAGTAATTCTACAGAAACTGGAAAACTACTTTTTCCTTGAATAATATTGCCTGCTTCAGACTGTTTCTATGGTTCTTCACTTGGGGATAATTTGGGGTTGATTTGGTGGTATACTTCTTCATTTGGAAGATCTCCCCTTAAGCATCATTTCCAATATCAGCTGTCTACTATTTTGTTTATGCAAGCACTTTCTTAGAAGGGATGAAGCAAATAAGAATGAAAAAAAAAAGAGGTAGATATTGCTGTTCAAAGGAAGTAAACATTCCAGAAAAGATTAAAAGAGACAAGAAGCAAAGAGAAAACAATAAAAAGTTAAGCTCTTAGTAAAATCTGAAAGCTGGTCTGAATATACAGTTAACAAAGATGCACAGCTTACAATAAAAAAGCTATAAAATATGCCTAAACAGTTTGAAGAGGGCTCAAATCCTCCTATTTCAGGGATGGCCTTATTTATAACAAAAGGGAGAAGCTAAGTAGAAGTTTTTCCAGAGTATGTATTTCTCTGTCACTGGCTGCTGATGGGATTCTTTCAAATTCCTCTGTGGCACAGAGCAGTGAGAGCCAGTACACAAGACTAGCTGGGCGACCAGCTGTCTTAGCATAATAAAAATACCTACTTTGTTATGGAGTTGATCTGAAGAAACACAGAGGGAATTAAAATGAAAAATGGAAAATATTTTGTGGGGAAAGGATGGAAATATTTCAAGGGTTATTGCTGAAGGGCGTTTTTCCTTTCAAAATCAGAAAGAAAATATTTGTAGGAAATACAAGGCCTCTAATTCCCACTGAGCTCAACGGGACCTGTGACATCGGAGCTGATGCTTTTCTCAAAATGTCAGGATTACTGACGTTTCCCACAGAGTTCCCAATTCAACAGAAGCTATGACTTCACCCAAAGGCAAGACATCACTCTTATGCTTACTAGTACATGAAAATAGCTATACCACACAGCTCAGCACCCTACCTCAGCTCCCTGGTGGCAACAGTGAACACCAAGAGAGTAATACAGGTACACAACAAAAATAAAGTAACTCCTCTTCAGAGTATTTTCCCATTATCCAGTGATTTATGACTTAGGAAATTCATGAGTGAAAATATTAACTTTGTAATTGTTCCCACTGTGAAGTTTTCCCTCCATGAATTTGCCTAATTCCTTTATCCCCAACATCACGTGAAAAGTTGTTCCACAGTTACCCAGCATGAAGCTGTATTGTCTTCTGTTTGTCTGGGACCTGGCACCTACAAGTTTTACACAGTAAATAAAAGTCAATACAGCATTTTCTCATCCTCCTATGGGAGCGGGAAACCATAAGACCATACTGACCATGTGCATCTCTCACTGCTCAGAAAGTTGTCCTTCCAAAAGCGCCACCTCCCAGACATACTGGCTGGCTATGGCTTGGGAAGTGAAGCAGCTGAAATAAAAGGACATAAAAGCACTTCAGAAGTTCTGATGCAAATACACATTCATTTTAAGGAATATATGGAGTGTATAATACAGGAATGACACGATATATCAAGAACTAGATACAGCAAGAAAGTGTCTTTATGGACTGTTTTGAACTGAATCAAAGGATACTAGAGGGAGACCGAATTGAGGCAGAATATTTTACAGCTTTGTGTTTGGAAGATTTCCTTTTCTCCACAGTACACCCTTTTTCAAGACTGTGGAGGGTCCTCCCCTCCATCAGCCCTCGTTCTGCTTTTGGTCTCTTTCTCTGGGCTAATGAGTTACACCTTGCTTTTTTAGAATCCTCTGTTATAGCTCCCTGTTGCTCAATGTCACCCTATGATCATTGCATAATTGCTTTTACTCCCTTTTAACAAGGTTACCTCAATCTCATTCCAACATTGGGTGCCCAAAGACAATCACTGCTTTTTCCACACTGAACTTTTTAACCTGCTATTAATAAGAAAAATCAACATAGTAAGCAGGTAGACCTCCATTCAGAATGAAGCTTGTAGTTTAACAGTGATATGTAAAGAGTCCCAAATGACACCTAAGAGAATTTGCTAGCTGAAGGTTTTGCAAATCATTGTAAGTAGTAAGCATTTAGATTAGATATTTTTGAGTACTCTACTGACCCCATTGTCTTCTGTATTTTAGAAGCTAGAAAAGCTGTCAGAGAAGCAGTGTATAAATGCAGCTCTTACAATTTGCATTTATTTGAGCAATTGCATTATTCTCAGTCCACTTTTAATTCTCTGTTTCTTTCATAACATAGGAAAGCAACAAGAGAGATAATTCTGAAATGCTATGAAGTCTGAAAGGGGATCTGAGATGTCTTGAAAACAAAAGAAAAAGAAGCATGCTGCTATTAGGTTTACGAATGGCCTCCTGATCTGAAGATGTTAAACATCACTAAGAATGTCTGGGCTCAGAGACAGGAGGACTGAGAGGACTCATTCAACAACCTGGTGGAACACAAGCTCATCTGAAACAGAAAAATAGAACAAGATTAGATAGCATCAAAGGGAGAAAAATAAGGTAGTTTTATTGGGGATATCTGCTAAAACCTATAATTTGTTTAACTTAACCTCTTTGAAACCATGATATAAATGCCAGGACTGTGGAGATTTCACAGAAACATTTATCCCAAAAAGCCAGTGATAAATACCCATGTCAGTCTAGCTCTTTCTTTGTCCTGCACTCTTTACCACATGCCATTTAAGTGCTTTTCTGTAATGCGTTTACTAGGGGATGGTCACTTGCCAAATGTGGTTCATTCCCTCTCTCCTACCCTCAAGGACTATCACCTTTGGGCAGAGTTTTCTTCTAAGTTTATGTGCCCTTACATGTAACTATTTGCAGCCAGCAGTCTTGGGAACTAATTTAATACAAATATGGCTAGAAGTCTTTCTCTTTTAATGTACATCCCATCATAGAAGTAGTGTGCACTTTTCACAGGAAAGATCCAGCAGAAATAGGACTATCTGGAGTCCATGGGACATCAGATTGCTTTCAGGACAAACCTACTGCTTGTTGCCTAACCACAACATAAATACATGGATGGATTTTTGCACCCTTCCAAATGGATCTGCACTTTTAGGCAGAGGAAATAATGTTCTTTTCGGATGGCATCAGCATAGCAGATTTTGAGATTAAGGCTTGGTAGATTCAAATGGAATAATTAAACTGTCTGGTCTTCATAGCAGAGTTTCAGCACTGAATCTTGGGAAAGCAAAACCTGTGCTTGGAATGTAATACGCACATCTTGAAAACCTCCACTATTACTCTCTGTGGTGTGGTCAAAGGGAAAAGTGAAACTGAAAGAGCTTCTAGAACTCAAATGATATCCAAAGTAAACTGAATGACAACCACTGTAGTTATTGTTAGGAAATATTTGGGTTATTTGTGTCCGTGGTTCTGAAGCTAACAATAGCTCAACATTGCATGCAAATCAATGACCTCTACCAAGAGCGGAGGATCTATTTCCCTCATTAGCTGGTGGTAAACATGGTAAACAAAATGTACACCTTGACACAAGGGCTCATTTAACTATAACAAGCCAGTGTTAATGACAATATTCTCATCTGCAGTTGGAGAGCTAGCTATTGACCTGCTTTACAAAATATTCCTAATATTCAGATTTAGGGCTTGTCTACAAGATAAAAATGTGGAGAGAAGAAGGCACAAGGAAATAATATTAACTGAGATGCCTTATGCAATCTCTTCACACTGAATAGCACACAGTAGCTTCATCCAAATAAACAACTGGTTTTTGCTTCACTGCAGTTCTTAGCTTGTTCATTAGAAAAATTCATCAGTGAGTTAAGATCTGAAGTGGAAGTCTCCATTCCTCTAGGCCTTATGCATTACAAAAGTGTTCCACTGTAAAACGGGGCACACAACCTACTTCAAATGGCCTCCAAGTCCTGTTATCATTAGAGCAATGTCTTCTGATGCTTATTGGGATGGAAAAACTTTGCCACTTATTCAGAAACATGGACAGAGAAGAACTGCCTTGCAATATGAGAGCTTTCCTGGAGCTTAATATGGTACTTAAATTGTGTTTTATACACACCATACATTTGTTTTGCAATTAATGGCATCATGCAATGTCAGGCATATTTGAAGTTAAAACAATGTTGGTAGTAGTTGAGAGTATTCATAATATAGGGTGGCTCTTTGCTGCAAGCTAGTTTTATTACTAGGCTTGAACTAACAAAAGTGACTTGTTAAAAGTGACTTTCACTGATATAAAAAAATGGCTTACTTAGATTTCTACTGAAGGAAAAAGAAAACTTGCTGAAATTTCTTTCTTCAGCATACTTTGCTCAGGTTTGTTATGGGAACAAATGCCCTGCTGAAATGCATACTTACTGAAAATGACATGTATTGACAAAGTGAATTCATTTTCTATGCAATCAAAGCCATTGAACGCTCCACTATCTATAAGTGTAACTATATTTTCAATTAATCTGTCACAGACAAGATGCAACCACACAGCACGAGACTGGATAGGGCACAGGCAACTAGTGTTGTGGGAAAGAGCAGCCAGCAAAGAAGCCAGCCATGGCAGAATAATCATTTTGAGCACAGAGTTCTGTTGCTTTGAAACATGATTTGCAAAAGCTTTGAAACGTATTTGTAACAATGGTAATACATCTGTAGCTTTTCATGCCCTTTTACAACACAAGACGCTATGAAATCACAAGAACTGAGAAATCCCTCTTAAATAATTTTGGAGCCCTCTACTGCTCTGGTCTTTCTCCCAATTTTTGGAAGCCACCATCACCCTGCTAAAGTAGCACTGATGTAAATGTTGCATGGGTGAAAAACACCATGATCTTACATGTTCTGTTGAGTTTACCGAGACCTTTATGCCACCTTACTGCATATAAGCCAACTATGGTTACATTGGTGAACTATTCTGCAAGAGAAGAGAATGACTGATTAAGCCAACAATTTATATTCTCTTAATAAAAACACAATGAAAGGCAAAGAAGCTGCTGCTGAAATTTTAAGAGCTTTCTATGTGGTTTATATTGACTCCAAGTGTGTAAACTAATGCTGTAGGTGTTCTCTATCCAGTAGGCCAGATGCCTCCACTGAACTACTGGTCCCTTAGATGAGATACCTCTCAGATGTCAGGGACAATCAATGAGGTTTTTTCCAGTCACCTGTCTTCTTTTTATACCCAATGTAGAGAAAGAGACACTTTTAAAGTGCATCGTCTGACCTAAGTAGTACATCTACTTTTCAGGAGATTAATTTCACCGTAAAATGTCTTTTTCTTTCTCAGTGGAGATAAGGTCTATATAAGAATTTTTTTTTATAACTGGCTTAGGTATGGATTATATCTTGTTGAGAAGAATCCCAACTTTTTTGTCCAGTGCATAAAAATAAAAACAGTAGAAGCCATTATACTTCTGCTACCTATCCGTGTCCATTTTTCACACTGAGCAACCTCAATTTCCATTCAACATCACCAGTATAAGTGACAAAAGGATTTTTTTACAAAAGTATCAGATAATGCTTTCTTGCCTGTGTGCAAGTCTTCCCAGAGTCAAAGGTTTTCTCACCATCTGCATTCATTTGATGTACACCAGAAGTTTCACTGACAAAAAATTCAGAGTCTTTTCCTTAAATGAGTATTGACTTATTACAAATTCATACAGCAAAAACAGAATGAAGAATGCAGTAAAGGAGACCTGGTGCACCAACCTCTACATAAGAGCAGAGAATAAGCACTCCCAAGATAACCTTCTGTATTGAAGCCAGTTTACTGTGCCTTCTTATGCTCATTTTTACTACACAGAGACTCATTTGTTCTATCATCATATGTGTACCTTAGCAGTGCCAGAGCTTTAAAGTGCCTTATCTTTAATGATACCAGTAATGCAGAGACTGGATCTAGACGGTCTTTTTCTAATGATTGCTTTTCTTTTGCCCGTACATTCCTAGTCATACAGCAACAATTCCTTAAAGAAGATAGGGATGTTATTATTTAAGGATGATCTATGTGAAACTAAAATCTGAAAAGTATGTTACACATAATTTACATCCAAATGTTCCTACAGACTTTGAACTTCACCTTTAATCAGTCTAGATAAAGACTTTCAAAATGCAAATCCTCTGAAATAAGCTTTGTGCAAAAGAACAGCACTGTTCACTTTTTTCTACTGCACTTCTACAGTGATCTGACACATCCTTACATTTGTATAAAATAAGTGTTTCTTAAAGATTAGAGCAGTTTATTGATTGCTGATTCTGGTGTGCAATCTCTTTTTTTTTAATTCATTCTAGCACAGGGAGCAACTATTTTCACATTTCATTTGTTCTAGAAACTGAAATATAAATTTCTGAAGACACATTACCAGTTTGTTTCTTTCTCCAGAATTGTTCTGAAGGGGTTTTGGGCTGATAGTCATTCTCTTGATGGTGTAATTAGTCATAGTCTGTAATTTATAAATAACATCGTCATTGCTTCACTATGATAATTATTATTATTAGCTTTAGGGGAGAAAGGGGGTCCTAGGTGCAGTGAGATGAGAAATTCTGCAGAGTATTACTCTGAAAATGTGCATGTTCCTGAGGCTATAGAGAGAGATAAAGACACAAGATACGATACTAATTAGAGAATATGTAGTCCTGAGGCAATGCAGAGCAAATTGCTTAGGTGTGCTGTAGAGAAAGTGTCAAAGCCTGTAATAACATAAAGAAGGCCTTAAAGGAATTTGGGATAATATACATCCATGCCAACTGATTAAAAGTCAGAGGCAGAAACGGCCTTGTATGTTAGATGTTATAATACAGTGAGTTCAGCCCACAGGTGGGGAAGGCTGGTGATGCTAAGCCTGTAGGAAGCTGTGGCCAAATGAAAGTATTAACTTTTGAAACTTTTCCAGAGCAGTCTTATTGCTGACATTTGCTTTTGATGACAGGCTGGAAAGCACAAACAGCAGGGCTTCATTAACATGCACACATTGTAATTAAAAAAAATAAAGTTGAAAAATACAGGGAACGTCTCTTCTCATTCAGAGCAAGGATTTAACAGCAAAGCACTGCAGATCGAGATCCTACTCAATCTACCAGCACTTCCTAAGACAAAAATGGTATTGCACAATTGCCAAGATAAACAACCAGGTATGCAACAGTCTTGACTTTTACTATGAGATGATATACCTTCTAATACAGCAAATTCAGTTCCTTGTTTTGGGTTCACACTATTACAGCTGAGCAGTGAGGACCGTATAACCAAGCACTACTAACAACTTCAGAAAGCTCATGCATTCTGCTAGCATACCGAATAAAAGACAGCCTAAAAAGGCTAAGATACTGTCACCTCTTGATTAAATATGTATTTCTATTTCCTAGTGTGTCTAGTCAGTTTACAGTGCATCTGCAATGTGATTTTGTATGCAGAGCTAACAGAAAGAATAGTCAGAATTACGAATCTAGTAATAACTCTAGCAACTGTCATCTTCTGCAGACTCCTTCTCATGTGAATCATCACACCAAATCCAAGGAGACTGCTCTCATAAGGACTGTTCTTACAATTACTTGGTTTCACTATTTGTTGTAACAGTTATAATTTACGCAGCAAATGCATTACTTGGTGTTTTCTTTAATACCGTGTGGATTCTCTGTTTCCGCTTTACCATTTATTGAAGTGTTGATTTATTCAGAAGAACAGGAGTCATTGTGACTCAATGTAGGTTTTTAGAAACTAATAACTTCTCTGAAATGGAAACATTGCATCGACATGAGACACGTAGCCATGGAGTATGCTAGTATGTGAGTTGTCTTTGGCAACTTCAAAGGAATGTGTGAAACTTTAAATGATAAAAATGTGATATCATAAGATACTTGTTTTGGTATCAGGTCTGAAATTGCAGAAGTCAGTTGAAGAGGGCTCTCATATTTGGCAACTGTTTTGTTGGGGTTTTTTTTAATGCAGTTTTAAACGAGAGAAATACTGGGAAAGAAATGAGGAGCACAGACAGACAGAGGCAAAGAGCCCTCTCTTGTACTTGAATTAAATGTGACTTGTCAGCATTATAATCATGTATGCACTGCATTGGAGAAGACAGTGTTAGGGGGTATTTTCTCATCTCAGAAGAGAAAAAGAAAGACCTGAAGGTCAGTCTGGATTTACAAAAGTTGAAAAAAGACAAAGAAAATCTGCTGGTAGCTCACAGCACATCAAGAGGAGGAAGAAGCAACTTTATGCACTCCTCTCTTTTGAAGGCAATTCCATCTAGAAGTTCTACACAGAAGAGGCCTCTGGATTTCCCTTTCTTCCTGTGACATGGCAAAAGTCACTTTTCAAAGTGCAGGAAAAAAAGCCCTGAAGTTCTCTAATCTCAAAGAAACTGTAGATATTCCTGGGTTTTGCATTAGTTCATGTTTTTTCCCTTTTCTTTCTGTAGCTCCACAGCAACTCAGTAACCACCATTCCTCATGTTTCAAGTTAGACAGAGATTAACGCAGGGCACAGCTCGGCAAAATGCCTCAAGCAGTCAAGCCCACAGCAACCAAAAATGTTGCAAATAGCAGAGAGGGCTGCTTTCATGGGGCTTGCATTTAGTATGCAGTACTTCACAGGAATGTTTCAGAGCTGTGTGTTGTAAATGAGATATGTGTTTTGCACCCCTCCTTTTGATCATTGCTGATGGACAGTCAACCTTCAACTTAACAAGAGAAGGCCTGACATTGGTAAAGAAGTTTAATAAGTCTTTCAGTATAGCCAAGAGTTTCCAATTCCCTTTCAAAAGGAACTTTCTCTGGGCTCACATATTCTATATATCCCCAAAAGGTTAGGAGATCAACGAGAGGCTTCTCTGCATGTCCAAATACCATTTCCTTGTCCTTCAGACTATTCCATCCATATTTGAATGCACAGCATGGCTAGAGATTAATTGCTGTATCCTATCAGCTAATGATATTTAAATACTAAGGTCTTTTTGTATAGACTAATTGTATATTCTGTGTTTTTCCCACCAGTGTGATATGGTGCATTTCAGCATATTCTTTGGTCTAGGAACCCACAGCAAGCAGCTGCTTTTCCGTAGTTTACCTATGACATTTCATCAGTTGAAAATGCCTCTTTCAGAGCGTTTTTTCCTGAGAGCAATACCACATGGTGTGCCCCATGCACAGAAATCAACATTTAAAAGCCCCTGCTTCATTATTTTGCCTTATTTCCTGTCCTGATTGAGAAGAAGGGCAAAGGGCAGGGAGCCTGACAGTGTGTGATTATGGGCAGACCCCAGACAGCAGCGGTGAGGAAGCTGTTCAGAGGATGTTGCTAAAGAATGAATATTTATGATTTTTTATCCTGTAACCTATTTCAAAGCATAAAACCCATAGCACAATAATGTTCAGGGCTTGGCAAAACCCACAAAGCAATAAAAATAATTCATTCTGTGAAGGGGGAGACTTGTATGAAGGTAATTGAAGGGAGATTTTGACCATGTCTTTGATACTGACTGACTTAACTGTATATCTGAGGGCTAAACTATGTCTGCAGCTATCCCTGTTGTAAAGAACCAACAGATCTGGGTGGATGTAGATAAGAACAGAATCTACCCCATGATGGGAAGTTTGGAAAGTAGATTCATTTCCTGGGAGAAAAACATATATAAAATCACCTTTATGTTTTCATCAATGCCTTATTTAATTTTAGGTAAGAATAGTTTACTTTAGGATAAAACCTTTTAAAAAATTAAGAACACTTTTTATTTGAAATGTTTCCATTTTTTTAATGTCCCAAGTACTTAGATTACAAGGATGTTTTTGTGGCAAAATGTTCCATTTCGTCCCTAGAGTCACTTGTCATCGAAATGCAGCAGATCAAAATTGGTCATGCTTTTTTTCCAGGTGTTATTCATTCTCAGTTCTCAAGAACATCATCTGGAATGATATTCAAGGAGTCCTATTAAGAAACAAATCAAATGCCTCACATGGGAATTTTTTATCTCAGAGACAGGTGTCTAGAGGAGATGTCCAAAATAGTTTGGATGAGTCGCTGTCTGGAAATTACTCTTTCCTGCACCTCTGAAGGAAGTTTCAGTGACTGAGATGCTCTTTGGTTTTTAGCAATGTTCACCTCTGCAGGATTAGAAGTTTCTCAGTATGGGCACAGCTGGACAGTGGAGCACTGGCTTCAGGCTGAGAAGGCAAAATCCAAATGTCTTTCCACCCGACTTATTCCCTCCCATTTTCAAAGGATCTGCAGGCAGTTTTGGTCTCAGCACATAGTGGAGTGGTGACTACTATCTTCACAGTCAAGCCAGAGGTGGAGACACATCATTTGACATAATGACTCTATGGTACAAGGAGGTAATAGGGAAAGCAAATTCCAGTGTCTTTCTCATTCCAGCATCACCCCTGGCGCAGGTGGAGAGACCCAGGCATTACACATTAATTATTCCCAGCAGTCCTTGGCAAGGGGAGATATTGAAAATTTCATGCTCTAGTTGGTAGCCAGCTCCTTCATGAACATACCCATTTACTTGATGCCTACTCAGGGAGGTTTTTGTAGATCCTCCTCTGAAACATCAAGCTCTCTCTATCTCTAAATTCAGGACCACAATGCCTATGGCCTTTTTTGGACTCCCTGCTTAAGTGCTTTTACGAATTTCTCTTTCCTAGGTATAAAAATTATGGGATTGCTCCTTGTCAGCCCAGTGGTAGCACAGCAGCAAGGGTCAATAAGCCAGTCAGGCTTTGTTCACCTTTGCAGCTCGCTCTCTTTAAATTGTTAATCCACTTCAGGTCTCCTAGAGAGTCTTTAATATAAATCTTGCCCTTGGGGTTGGCTACTTTGTGCTTCTGGGTGCAATGAATGCAATGAAATTGAGTTGAATTCTTGAAATTTAACAGAGGAAACTTGGGGAACATGCCTCCTCTGAGCACCTGTATATAATCAAGATGACACTGCATATTTGAATCTTGGCAGCCTGGAGTTTTGCCCCCTCCTTCATGCCTGGAGGATATTTTTGACCTGACTTTCATCCAGGAAAGAAGGGGGGGGGGGGGGAGGGGAAATGCAGTGACTAGCAAATTTAAGACTGGTAGTGGTTTATTTTCTCCCCTTTTTCAGATGACTCAGCTTTTATCTCTGCAGTCTTTGTGTGTTTGAGTATGTGTAAGTGATTGAAGACTGTGCTTCCAAAACATAGGCAGAATACAGAGCTACACAAGAAAGAGAACAACACAGCAACATGGCTTATAGATTTACCTTAACCCATCCAAACTGAATTTGTGCATTCAGTTCTGGCAGATGGGGCATAATAACATAACCTATCCTCCCAGCCTGCCTGGACACTCCCGAAATGTAAACCCTGTTTAAAAAACAAAAACCAATAAAACCCCAACCTATTTTCAGAAATAAAAACAGCTTCCAGATTGGTACTCTTTTTCTTCTTTCTCCTGCCACGTTGCATGACATTGCATGCTGTCCTGGCTCTGCTCCTCACCACTCACGAACCAAGAGATTAAATTCATTGGCTTCGGTTTCCCCATGAATCTGTATGAGTTATCAGGCAGCTCCAGCTACCCATTCTGCATTATTTTTCACTGTAGCTTTGGCTTGCTAGAGCAACAGTAAATCTTTAGTTCATTTCTCTCCACATCCCCTCATTGCTTGCAGGGTCAGACAGAGGGAACCTCCAGCCCCACCAAACAAGAACTACTCTAAAGATGACAAATGCTCGAGGCATGAGCATCCCCACAGACTCTCGGGTGTTATATTGTAGTGGTGACTGGGTCAGCCAGGATACCAATAAGACAGTGCAGACTTCTGGCTTGCTCATCCAGGTAAAAATAAATAGATGGTTCTAACAAAAAGCCTGGTTTATTGATCTGTGCACATTCCTTGTTAGTAATTAACTGTGAAATGCCTCAGATTCCTATAAAAAAGTCTATGAATTCTTTTGCAGTAGCAGGAAGGCACACCCCTCCCTGCATTTCAAGCACCAGCAGTTCCAGAACAACAAGGAAGTTTTTATACATGTATAAAAAAGCTCTCAATGTATTATTGGGAATGACATTTCAAACAGTAACCTGCTTATATCTGAAGTGAACTGAAAATGGCTGAAAAATAGAATGTCTTGCACTGAAGCCATCCCACCCAAACCAGGACCTCTCAGCTCAGTTACATTTGTGTGCTACGCTGTCCTGAGGTATTAATAAAAATGAAATTTACTCACAGGTATACCTCTCTAAGTCAAATTTCTATGATACCTCCATTCAATACCCCAGTCAAAAAAAAAAACATCTGTGCCAGCTACACCCACCCAAAGAAATACAGAGGGCAACAAGAGGAAGGTAATTTTCTAGTTGTGCTGGATACTCATGAAACAACAGTTGCTGAGGACACACTGGCACCATGTTGTAGTGGCCACACACCTTTACTGCACAAATCCCTGGTAACGTCTGTGTGCACATTTGTAGCAATTCTCTCTATACTGTGTCAATGCTAAACAACTGTACTACTTGACAGAAAGTTTATAAAGCTTCTTGGGAGATGAAAATGTTTCACCGGGTCACTAAATGGAAAGATAGGCACGAAGTCATTCAAGCATGAATGCTGGTCATATAAGACCTTTGCATATATATGCATTGCTAAATTTAATCCCTGGCAGCAGGAGGAAAGTCCTTGCATATAGGTGCCTTCATTTCTTCCCAGCAGTGGGTATGACCTCCTCTAGAGGTTGCAAGACCTTTCCTTTCAACATGTACTTAAATAGAGAGCAAGCACCCCTAGCAGAATATAGCTGTCCTTCAAGGTAGCAGAACTATGGCAAGCAACAAACCATCCAAGGTCTGAAATATCTCAGTGTAAATAAAAGTTGATCATATAAGATCTAGATTTATACTGTCCTTTATATTGCAATGCCTGGCTCCTAAATCTCCTCCTCCCTTTGCCGCAAGAAAACTTTTCTAAACAGAACCAGTCAAGAAATAAAACTGTCCCCGTCTCTGGAGACATTCTTCTTCCTAGCATCTAACAGACAGAGAAAGAAACTGATATTAAAAAAAAATGCAGCGTTCAAGGAGAAGAGCAATCTCTTGCAGCTGCCAATAGCAGTTCCAGAAACATATCCTAAATTTGCAATGCTTTCTATAGAAGTTAAAAAACAAATTTCTGCCTGCCATCTCCTTTTTTGGCAACAAAGGTCAAAAGAAAGTCTTATCTGGTGCTGTCCGTATTTCATTTGATTTCTTTCCTGGTGCAGAGAGTATACATCTTGCAAAACATATATTTTAGCAGGAAGTGATGGTTATACACTTCAGATTGTTTTGGTTTACAAACCTGCATTAAGGTGGCATAAGATGGCATGAAGATAAAAGCAATCCAGAGTGTCCATTCTAAATTGGTCAGTTGTGGGGGTTTTGTAAAACCGATGCCTAGCAGTATCTTTGTGCATCACAGATGTTATATTATGTAAACTGTCTGTGTGTTCACAAATGTGGGTGGTAGTCAATTTCCCTTTAAAGCAGCACGATCACAGGTGAATATAGCCTTCACTGTGTGCTGTATTTGCACGTTTACAGTGTATTAGAGAGACCTCATAGCTAAGCATAACACTACAGCAGAAGCAGAGGTATCCCACTTTCATGCAATTCTTTCTGGAAGAGTTATTTGCAAGATCAGATGAAGCTAATCCACACTTCTTCCTGGGTGCCATCTGGGAGTTGCGGGCTCTAGTATGCAAGGGGATACAAGATGAACCCAGTCAGAGACCTAAGAGTTAATCATAACTTACTAAGTGAATGATATTTCAGCTGGATAAAGTCTATTCAAATTGCATGGGCATTAATGGGGTAAGACAACATATGGTTGGGTTTTAGCCGGTATGGGCAGGGGTCAGCCCTTTGGTAGTAGTAGTGTGAACTTAGATCCACTTAAACTTCTGGTAAATCTTCACCATAAAGAAAATTAATCGCAAAACTCCACTTCAAAGGAGAGTAATTGGGTGTAAAATTAATGTTTTCAGATGACTAAGATAATGTTTTTTTGTTTTGATTCATCTTTAATTAGATGAGAGACAAATATGGCATCGCATGTTGTTAGGTCTCAATACCAGGCAATCAGCAATATAAAGTTCAATATTGTTTACATTTGCTTTCTCTCCCCCTCACTCCCAAATGCATTCTGGTCCTCCCACTCATTAAATAGTCATGTACATAATTGTTCTCAGTTTATGAAAATGCAAAGGAAATTTCAGCATCTATTCTTTACAGAAACACCTACTAAAATCTTAAGATTTGTCCAACTCACAATTACAAGGTATCCCTCAATATGGTTATTCATCATCACTCTATTGAGCCTGAAGTTGGCATATCACTTCAGTAACATGAGAGAAAACAGTTATCTGCCCATCATTATCCCTGAGATGCAGGATGCTTCCACTGCATCAACCTATTTCAGACATGAAATATCTAGGATGGACCTAAAATTAATCATTTTTCGCTGAGATGCAGAGTCCGGAGTTAGTCAAAGCTCCCAAGCATCCCAAGACCAAATAATGAATTCCTTTCAGGCAAAAGTTCCTTGAGTGGGAATTAAATTATTTCATGTTTTGTCTCCTAGGGTATATTTTTTGCAAGGACATAAAACAAAGATGGTAAAACAGCTTCCTCTGGACCAATGCCATCAGTCTGGCAGAGAATCTCTGGGTGTGCTATAGATATGGATTGGAAATCTGTAATATTAGAGAGAGAATTATTACCCAGAATTGTTCCATAGAGGACATTAGTAGAAACAGCTCAGGAAAACATTTTCCTGGGTGTGATAGTTGTCAGATTTCTTCATTACATAGTCACTGAAATAAGAAAAAGGATGTTGTTTAGACTTGAATTTATCAACTCAGAAGCTGTTGAAGAAAATAGTCTTGTATTGAGAAGTGATGAGTTATTTCTGTTCAAGTAAAATCAAACAATAAAAACACAGGTCTACAGCTAAGACTGTTTTGAATAACCAAGTATTGAAAAGTTAAACTTCACAGTAAAACGGGATGGATGAAGGCACACAGAAAACCTTGAAAATGGGCTTTCTTCATATCAAAGATGCTAACATGATCAGGAGCCTGTATACCCCAACAAATTAAAACCTTGGACAAAGATGATCCACTAGAATATTTAAGGGGAAAGAAGTCTGAGGATAAGAAGGGTACTAAAAATAAGAAAATAATAGAAAAAAGAGCAGACATCTATATGTTGGACGTCAAGTCAGGCAAAGTTTGCTGTGGTAATGACCAAAAAATCAAGCTGAATTCAGCTTTCTGAAAGACAGCAGAGGGAAAACTTGCCCAGCCATATAAATAAATTATTATAGAACAGGGATACAAGAATACTAAAGAGGTAAAGAGTTGGTGTGGTCTAAAGCTAAATATACTCTGGTTAGGTTCCAAGACTGACAATGTGGAAAAACTAATGCAAAATGAAATTAGATGATGAGAATGCATATTTAAAACCAGAAATTGTCACAACTGCAGTGGAGAAAAAACTTATAGAACATAGGTCAGGCAGTGAGATAATTTCCTCAGAATTGGTACTGAATTTGTAAATCCCACAGCAAGTATTTTAGCAAGTCCTTCTGCATAATTGAAGAAAGCAAATGAGGTACCTATATTTAGGAAAGTGGTGTGAGCAATTTCAGGCCTCTCAGTCTAAACTCCAACACAGCATGCTGGAGAACAGATTTGGAAGAAAGGGATAAGTAAAAACTTAGAGGTAGCTGAGATGAAATGTAACATCATTTGTTAAGGAGACTTCTTGATAGATTGACCTTGGTAGACTGATACATAGCGTTCTTTGATAGTCTTTGGCCAAACTAAGTGAAGTATATCTCATTTTTTTTTGGATTTCAGTAAATATTTTGATGTTCTTCTGTAAACATGTAAATATTAGTTAAGCTAATTAATACAGGAACCATAAGGACTACATTATAAACGGTCTATGATGTATTTTAATTATTTGTTCTTCATTTATATTAGTCTGTTAAAAGAGTGAGTAGGTGACGTGCAACCCTTGGAAAGACCAGGGGCTTGTCCCATCCTTTGGAGGCAAATAGACATGCCTGAAGGTCATCAGCTTTGAGAGTCTGCCATGAGTAATAGGCTGAGGAAGTGAAGAGACAATACAGTGGGCTGGGAGCTGGAGCTCAAGCAAAGAAACTCAAATGTTACTCTAAGGGTGGGAGAGGACAGGCAGGTCTCAGAGGGGACAAAAGGAGTTTCCAGTCAGCTATAGATGAGTGGGCAATTTGCTGCAATTCAGCGGTCATTGAGCTAACTGAGGGTAAACACAGAAGGGAAGAGCTTTCTGCAAGGGCCAAGTGGGCAGGAGGGAAATATCAATTAGCCCTTTTTCTCTATCTTGCCTAGCCACATAGCATTTTCTCTCTTTTGAAAGTTAATTATCCATATTCTAGTTCAAGCTGATTTTTTGAGTTCAAAATTTTGTGACCTTCTTGGGACAGTTTGCAACAAGAAGATCTTGTCTACCTCATTTCAAAGCTGTATCTGACTCAGGGTCCTATTGCTCTGGGGAAGAGAATGGCATAAACAGTAAATGAAGATGGGTAGGCCTGAAGGGAGGGATATTTGGGGGGAAAGAAGTAACAAGTACGGTCCGTCAGGAGCCATTGTTTACATTAGTGACCATAAAATACTGCAGTCCATGCTCATGAAATCTATCTCTGGCATAGCACTGAAAGTAGCATCAAGGCAGGGAATGCCGAAGTATCATACAAAGAGAAAGACATAATTAAAGGAGTAGAAAGTAATGAAACGGTGTAAAATTAACTAACAATATCAGTTCTGAAATCATAGGAAAAGCAACAGCAAGTTGGGAGCTCTCCATGTAGAAAGAACGTAGAAGGAAGATATAAACTCAAAAATAACCCATGTGATATGGCCAGAGTAATATAAAAGTGACTCTACCATGTTTTAGGAGAGAGGTTTATAGCAGAACTGGAAAACTGCTGATACTCGTCCCATTGAAAATGGCATTGCTAAACCCTTGTCTACAATACCTAGAACTTGTCAGATCCCCTACATTAAAGAAAGATGAGGTCAAACCAGAAGAGACACAGAAAAATATAGAACTGAGTTTCTATACTTTGTGAGAGTAATCTAAGTAAGCATGGCAAATTGAAGCCTGAGAGGTCAATTTATTGCTTTCTATAAATATATGAGGCAAGTAAGTAATAAGCATTAAAAAAAAAAATTAAGGTAAAGGATAAGTCAGAAATGACACTTATGTCTAGAATGTTCCCACTAACACATTTATGGAAATTAGAAGGTTTCTAACAGTCAGAGCAGAAAATGGAGCTTGTCTTCTATTAAACTCTTTCAACATCTTCCCCATCTGACTCTAGGAGATAACATGGAATTATACAGCAGGTGCTAAATTATATCTACCCCAAAGTCTGAGCAGAGCAAAAGTATTTGGGATTTGTTGGTTGGTTTTTTTCTTTCCAAACTATCAGCACTACTAAAGAAAAATGCTAAATAAAAAGACTATAAGTGATGATGAAAATGATGATTTGGAAAAGAAATGTAATTAAATTTTCATACCTCTCTATTCTCAGGTGCTTTCCCATGTGTTTACTTTAATGAGAAGCCTAAGATTTTTATCCATGTCTGACCAAGCCTGTTACAAATCAGGTCTAATAGCAAGTGCAATTATAATAATCTGTAGTTTGCCGCTGATTTCATTCTCAAGTTCTTGACCAGCAGAACTAACATTCCCACGGTCATGTCCTCCAAAGGCAAGGCACATTCTTCATCTGGGTTTTGACCGGCATAAACAGCTAGATATATACTTAAAAAATAAACTGCTATCAAAAATCAGTGCTGATACTGCCTGGATGAGGGGATGAGGAAGAGAATTAACTACATGAAGCAGATGATTGTCATGTTGCTTAATCAACTACTAGAAAGTCCTGAGCTATTATGAAGATGGAACTCTAAAAGAAACTATCCCATATGGCCAAGACTGCTATTTAGTGCCTGAATAAGAGATTAGCGACTATCTAGGGCATGTCTGCATTTCATCACACTTTAAAATATAACTCATAAATTCCGCTTACAACACCGTGGCCTAACAATATTTGATAAAAAATGGTGTGTTATCATCTTTGGACTGTCAAACCTGAATCTGCAGCATCAAACAGTACCACAAGCTTCATCTAAATTATGAATTGCACAACAAACCATGATTGATTCCTTAATTTCCATTTTAATGGCACTACAAATGGCAATATTTACACCCTTTTTGGCATTGCACCTCATTTTGGCACCACGGAGACTGATAAATAGCATTTTAGGTCCATTACCAGGAACATAGATTGTTTACAATTTACTTAATCTTGACAGTTTAGATTTACATTAGTTGGATAGCAAAAAAAATACCTAAAATCTAATATTTGTTTTCTTCAGTAGTTCCATCTCCAGACTTGTACTTGGATTACAAAACTAAATGATAAAAGGAGAAAAAGTAGATTAAATCTGCTGGGAACAATCCTGTTGTCTGATGCAGCAGAAAAAACACTGAATCCTTCATGAGGAGATTAATAGATAAAGTAGCAGAGAACAACGATTTTTTATTGTTAATGTATAATTCTGGATGTTTATTTTTACTACATTGTGGAGACTGAGGATCCAAAAGGGTTATGGGAACACAGAATAAAAAGCCAACACTTGTGAGTTTTTTTATTAATGATGTTGACTTTGATCTAAGTTTTCAAGACAGCTCTTTTACAAAGTCAGTGAGTAAATGACATAATATATAAGCCAAATGGATAAAGAACTGATCAAAATATGTTCCTTTCGAGTTTAGTAATAAATAATAAATAAATAAGAATAAACCCATTCTTTTAATCTATTTCTCTTCTGCAGCGTTTACTTTTCAACACTTTATTCCTCGTTTTTGAGATGCCAAGCATATATCAGCATGCTTTTTTATTAATTTCACTCTGCTGTGACTTATCTAGAACTTTTATGAGTGTTTAACACTGAATTATCACTACAGAATCAGCAGATTCAAAGAATCCCTTACATGATGAGATATTGCAAGTAGATGACCGATGAATAAACATTGACTCAGAGGTTGATCTTACCAGGACTAAGTTAAGATGAGGTGAGTGCAGTGCTGTGAGGGGTTGCAGACATAGACACATGGATTCAGCTGATACCTGCTAAAGACAATTCTAAGACTGTTGTCTTAGAAATGCCCGAAACATGGGCCCCTGGACTTTGGAGATTCTCCTGAAAAGCATTACTATACACCTTTTCTGTTCTGTAATTCCTCCCATGTCGTCTGTTGTTAGCTAGGACACTGGGCAAGATGGACCTTTGCTTGCATTTCTCACAGCCGCTCTTCTGATATATTCTTATATTAAAAGCCAAATGATGCATCAGACATTGTCACTGGTGAAAAAGGGAGGATTCAAGGGCAAGGACTCTTCCAAGGGTGTTCCTACCACAGCCACCTATCCAATTCCAAGAACTGCTTTAATGTTGCTTCTGCTGTAGGCACTCAAGTTTAGTAAGCAGCTAAGCACAATACTAAAGACCATTATTCACATAACATAATTTCCCAACATTTCTCCATTGAAATTATCAGTCTCATTTTACACTTTAAAATATCCTTAACTTAAAATCACAACAGAGAAAAGATATTCCAACAGTTGCTTCTTCACATAAAGTTTTAGTAAGAGTTCCTGAACCCAATAGGAAATTTGAGTTTTCAAATAAAGGCAGTTCTAGCTACAGTATGAAAAGCCCTTGCATATCTTTCACTACTGGCCAAAGATATAGCTCAGGTTTATTGAACAGCCAATAGCATGTAAGATTTTTGATATTGTTGCATGATCCAAATTTCTGGAAGGGGGGATAATAACATGATAAATAAAAATAATAAAAATGTGCCCGTTACCTGGAA
This sequence comes from Limnodromus scolopaceus, assembly GCA_028565335.1. Lineage (NCBI taxonomy): Eukaryota > Metazoa > Chordata > Aves > Charadriiformes > Scolopacidae > Limnodromus > Limnodromus scolopaceus. Next base: position 23,853,437 of record JAOXNO010000001.1, read on the forward strand.
CCAGTGTACTATACATAAGGCATTCAAAATGGGCAACAGTAATAACTCCTAGCAGGCTTGTATGCTGAAAGCACTGCACAGATACCTATTAATCTCCATAACACCTAGAAGGCAAGAGGGCAAACACAGTTATCGCAATTTGACAGATAACATGAGAAAAATTGAGTCCCAGCTTGCAGGAGACCGTACGATGGGCAACAGCTAGAGTGGGTATAGACTGAGGACCAGAAGATCCATGTGCCCTATTGTGCCTCATAACAAACCCATAAAACAGATAATTAGCAATCAGGCTGTAATAGTACTGATGGTGAAGGGTTCTGCCTATGTTATAACCAGACTTTCTCATATTATTTAGCTTCCATAGCATTGCCTGGGGAGCCTTTCATAACAGACCTTAGCTAGTAAAGTGTCTGGGAATACCTGTAAGCTGATACGAAATCCTTTAGAGGACACACTGCCTGACGCCTGTCTCCAGCTAATCCATCAGCCCTGTTATTTTCTCATGCAAAATAAACATGTGCTTTACCAGTAGGGTTGATCAATCCTAAGCAAGCATGCCATACAATTTTTAACCTGTCCACTCAAATCATGGTATGTTACCAAAGCTGAGATGACTGGATTAGTGGGCTGCCAAAAAGCACAGCCTGCCAGCAATTGGGCAGCTGAACTCAGCAGCATGTTTTCAGTTATTTGGCTCAGTGAATATTGCTTTTTCTCTCCTGGCTACTGCCGAGTTGAGACTTGTACAGCTTTGTGTGGAAGAAGACACACTGCTATGCCGTATTATCACTACCAAGGAATGGCTTTAGAGATGTCCCCCCACCAAATTGTATGGAGAGTGAATTTATTTAAAAAAAAAAAAAAAAAAAAAAAGAGAGAGTTTTTTTACAAAGCCTCCTCTGTAAACGTAATTAGAGGGAAAAATCCCACTTTTTTGAAAGTAGGGAAAATTACCAGCTCTCTCAAGCTCATCAATGTAGGAAAGAAGAAAATGTGCAGATTTACATAATGCTTTCACAGCCCAGCTCAATTCCTTGTGAAGAGTACTCCACCTTCCTGGCCTGGCTGCCCTGCTGATAGTAAGGGAGAGAGGAATAGCAAGGGAGAATAAAACGACAACAATCTAAAAATTGGAATCGCCTATTAATTTAGTAATCCTATAAAGGCTGTCATCTTTTCCGTCTCCATGGACAGATAGGATTTGGTCTAGGTTCTCATTTTTATGGTTGTTTTTAAAGCATCACTTGCATCCAGAGTAGGTTTCCCAAACACTTGTTTTGTCTAAATTCATTACTAGGGATGTGGTGCTGCTCTCTGTGTGTTGACATAAACGCATATAAAGTTTGAAGTATCCGTACAGGGCATTTGGCTTTATTGCTTCGGCTTTGCTCAATGTTATCTAGCTACTCCGAAGTACCGGACCTTGGCAGGTTTGCCGCAATTGTTTATTACTTAAGTACAAAACAGTACCTTAAACTTGTCTGCTTTCAGCATATTCACATTTATGGCATTTGTAAAATACTATCATTCAACTGAAAATGGGACTTTATTGCTCAGAACAGACAGAATTTACTTCATATGAAACACAATAATTTTTACAAATCTGTGAGTGTCTGATTTTCTGTCATTTTTCATTTTCTTTTTTTTTTTTTTGATGATCCAAACAGTAACAGTGTTATTTTTAGGGAATAAAATTAGGAAGTTGTGTGCTGGGCAACCTACTTCTTAGGTGATATATTAGAAATTGTCAGGTTTTTGTTTCAAAACTGTATGTTACTCTATCTTTTCCTGTCTTTAAAAACTAGCAGCCAGTAGCAGCACCACAGACTGGCTATTGCTTGTAATATACAACAACAAGTCATACGTAGAGTGCTGTTTAACCAGACCTTGAAACCTGGCCAAGCTCCCATATGAAGACTTCAATGACTGATCATATGATGATGAATGGTGATGGAACACCTCATCCTGGGTGCCATCTCAGAGCATATGGAGGAAAAGAAGGCTATCAGAAGTAGTCAACATGGATTTACCAAGGGGAAGTCATGTCAGACTAACCTGATAGCCTTCTATGACAGCAGGACTGGCTGGATAGATGAAAGAAGGGCAGTGGGTGTTGTCTACCTTGACTTCAGCAAGGCTTTTGACACTGTCTCCCACAGCATCCTTATAGGTAACCTTAGGAAGTGTGGGTTAGATGAATGGACAGTTAGGTGGATTGAAAGCTGGCTGAAAGACAGAGCTCAGAGGGCTGTGATTAGGGGCACAGAATCCAGCTGGAAGTCTGTAACAAGTGGTGTTCCCCGGGGATCAGTACTGGGTCCAGTCGTCTTCAATATATTCATCAATGACCTGGATGAAGGGATGGAATGTACCCTCAGCAAGTTTGCCGATGACACAAAACTAGGAGGGGTGGCTGACACCCCAGAAGGCTGTGCCGCCATCCAGCGAGACCTGGACAGGCTGGA
>JAOXNO010000001.1:23856001-23911485 GCA_028565335.1 Limnodromus scolopaceus
GAGGTGGTGGAGTCTCCTTCTCTGGAGACATTCAAAACCTGCCTGGACAAGTTCCTGTGTAACGTGCTCTAGGTAGATCGGCTCTGGTGGGGAGGTTGGACTAGATGGTCTCCAGAGGTCCCTTTCAACCCCATACTATTCTATGATTCTATGATTCTATATTGCAGTCAATAGTTCATACCCATGACAAATACTGATGTCCAGTTTTGTTCTACCAAGAAATTCTGAATGATAAATCAGTATGCTATGTAAAGTGTATAAATATATAAGGTGGTCCAAGCTCTAAGTATTTGTTCATTTAAAGCTCATCAAAGAAACCAGATCTGTTCTGCACTGAGGTATGGGCGGCATGAGAGGGCAGACCCCAGCACAGGGGAGATGTCAATGTGGGCAGCCAGGTTCTCGCCCATGGCATAGCACAGACAGCAAAGAAGGGAGCAGAAGGGAGCCAGACCAGGCTCGTTAGGGCTGGTTCTTTATTAGTTACTTGGCCAGGCAGCACGTTGCATGGGATACAAGTGAGGCAGGGCCAAGTGTTGATGGACATGGGGCCAAGCCACGGCTGGACACTTTCCCCTCCCAGTCTTTGACCCCCAGCAGGGAAAATGGACACAGAGGTTAAACACCAAATCTATCATGTGTCTGATTTTCAGAAAGGTCAATGTCACTTGCCCTCTTGAGTCCCCTAACCTTTGTGGAGACCTGAGATGCAGAGAGGACTCATTCTTTTTTCCTGCAGCCCCAGCATGTCACTTCAAGCAGCAACCCATGACTTGCCTCCTTGCTCCTTTGATTAATATTGTCAAGGATCGCTTCAAAGGGAGGTTTTTCCTTGGCTCTAGAACAGCTGTTTTGCTTGTTTTTGTTGCATGCAAACTTCAAGCTTCTACTACACTGGTCTGCAGTGGTGTATGATTCATATATGGACCCTTACGTCTACTTGTTTCCATTTGAGACAGTACCCTGAACTATTCAGTATATCTTTGCACCAAACAGCTTTTCTAAAGTAAATTCTTTTTGGGACCAATTTTGGGAACTGGAGCCCTCCATATGTTTTCTTTCTGCTTGCAGCTGCCTGCTGAGGGCAGCAGCCCTGCCCACCTCAGGGATGCTGTGCTAGTGGGACAGGCAGATGGCTGACATCTGTAGGCAGTTGGCATGGGGGACAGCAAGAGGAGGGCAGTAGCATTCCTGTCTGCTGTCCTGTGGATCAAGTAGCTGCACAGAGTAACAGAAAAAGGATGCCATCCAGGTAGAAAAAGGAGACAGTAACATCCAAGGTCTCTTACCTGCCAGTTCTGAGACTGAAAAGGGTGAAGGAGGGATATAGATCCCTGTGGGTCTAATTAGTAAGGGTGTACATGTCAAAAGGTGGTTAAAATCAGCATAAACATATTTTCCTTTTCAATTTCTTATATTAAGGCATGTTCCTTAAACAATGAAAACTGTCATCTTCTACAATTTGTGGAAATGCATTACAAAAATTAATCAGCCTTTGGGAGAAACTCTCTGCCATTGATTTTTTTTTTGTTTTGACTCTTAGCAACTACAGCTGATTAAAAAAATAAAAACTCCTCATGATAACCTCAGTGAAAGCATATGAAACGTGTACCTCTGCAATTTGGACAGACATCCGACACATGCCTTGCTCATTCCATCATTGTAATTCAGTGAATGTCATATGGAAAGTCAGTAGAAATGAGCTTTTCCCTCTTTTGGACTAATTTCTGTCTTGGTAGCTGGGTTCTCTGTTTCTTCATCAAATAGTAAAACTCCTGAAGTAAGCAGATAAGTTGCTTCTTATCACATGTCATAACATGGTGAGAGTTCCCACTGGGCCTACCAAACTCTGATTTAAAATTGAAAAATTCTCTCTTGTTTACCCATAATTTACATTGTAAAGTGTGTGACAAAGCTAGAAAGTCCCAGAGGGGAATGCCGTCTCTCCTGTCAGTTTGGATACGTTCTCACAGATCTTGTGAGTCTCTGGGATTTTAGTTTCACTGTATAATCCAAGGCAAATAAAAAAAAAATTGAAAAAGAAAAAAGAAAATAAAAAAGAAAAGGAAACAGAGAAATCTCATTGTGTCTGGGACTCTTAAGAACAACCTTACCTTGCCTCTTGTATAGGATTTTTGATCTTCAGTGACACCATGTAGACACATCAGATGTTGGATGAGCCCTCTTCTGCCCAGCACCGGAAAAGTCCCTTTACAGGAAAATAAGTAATGCTGGGGGTGTTTGCACATGTACCAGAACAAAGAATTAAAATAGTCTCTATTGGCTGTCTTCAGCGCTTTGCCACATTAGCAATAATGGAACTAACTCATTAGAATAACGACTATGTGGAGTTTCAGATCTTCATTTCCCCCTTTCCCCACATAATTTTATGATGAGTGAGACCAAAGTGACAATAATGGAGACAGAAAGGAAGAACTGTTATGGCACAGTTAACAGCAGCAAAGCTTGTCTCCTGCTGCTTCATCCATATGGTTCAGGGTTGAAATGTAGGAATCATTTTTCTAACATAGTTGAGTATATTCTGTCTTTTTTCCTCTGTGTTTAGGTGTCCAGCAAACCCTGCCGATCAGTTCTTGGATAGAAAGTTTTGTCTTATGGGAACTTATTCACTTTGAAGATGGTTTTCAGGCCACCAACAAAATTTTAAATAGCATTCAGACATAGGAATATAAAGGATGCTGAGGTGAGAAGCTCATGGGGTTTTCTACCAGAGAAGTATATGTCTCGGGAGTTTTGCACAAGACAGTAATTGGTCCTACACCATTCACTATTTCCATTGCTGGTCTGGAGTCATACAGAAAATAATTGCTGCTACTTTGTACTGATGCTGCACACCACTGGGGGAATGATCTTTAATGGCAAAGAAAGGAAGACTCATATGGAACAATGTGAATCATTTAGCAAGATGTACCCCTGAAACTAAACATTTTTTAACATGGAAGATATTAGAGATCCTTTATGCAACTTAGTGTTTCATATTTGCTTCTTATTTTTATGTGACTTACTTTTGCATTGAAAAAACTGCTTCTTTCAACTAGAAATTCTTCATGAACTTGGTCCAATTTCTCCAAAGATTTTTAGCCGAACAAATGTATTTGAGGGAATAGTGTTTCTACCGTTCCTTTTTATCAACTAGCTTAGGCACTTACTCACTGCATGAAAGACCAGGGATCAAGCCTTTCTGCCTGAAGGGATCTGAACTCACATCTGCCACACACCTATAACACACTATCAGTCTGTTAGAGCTGCTGTGTTCAGTGTAAACTATTTAAAATTCATTGACCCACCATGTGAAGGAGTGAATTATTTCACTACCTAGCTTGGTCTGCTGGCCACTCTCACAGGATGTAGGACATTTTCATTCCAGTCCCTACTCCAGTGAGTCTTCTAATATTAATATGACACAGCATATGACCAACAAGACAGAGGCAGGACACCTCACTGTAGGATGATGGTATTTATACCAGCGTGGTATGCATTTAGGGAAGCTTCCTGAGATATATTGGCTCAAATCTGCTCAAGTAAAGCACAGAAATGAACATGAGCCTCTGGCCTTCCTGAGGATTTTGCTAACCCCTAGAAATTGGATAGAAGAAGATCAATGGCTAAACTATCATTAATTCTAGCTCTTCATTTCATTGCTTGTCCTGAAGTGTCTGAAAATCAAGTATTCTGGACATATTCGATGTAATGCCTCAGTAAACACATGACTATTTTTCACATTTTTTTTTCCGGTTTGACAAAGACAAAACAAACCAAAGTATAAAATTTCTTTGAACTAAATGAATTTTCATCTATTATTTTATTCAGCCAGTGAAGAGAAAATAACTACTCATTGATCTTTAATTGCATCCGTTTTAGGGGGAAAAGATCCTTAGCACTGTATTCAATTGTCACCTAAAAACTTTATCAAGCCTTTAATGTGCACTTGCTGAAGTCTGAATAATTGCATTGGTGGTGACTGAAAGCTTATTATGTGATTTTAATTACTGAGAGGGCAATCAATCTCTGTGCCCTGCAGCTATTACTGTGCAAAGTTCTATTTAGTGCCCATTTCCCTCATTTTCTTTTTGGGTAAAGGAAAATTGACTGAATTAAGTTTTTCCTCTAATGGAAAAAAAATATATATTTCATTTTAGGGTTTAATTCTAGTTGCCTTACATAAGCAAGAAGAGCATCTAAGAGCAGTGCATTTCCTAGTATCAGTATAGTGAAAAACATTTGGCAGCAGCCCTGTATTTGCTTGTTCAAAGTTTGGTTTGAGTAAGCAGGTTTGTTGGCTGAATGGCTTGTTGCATAGTTGGTTTTTGGAACTACATAGTCTAATATCTAAAACAAGTTGTCTAATATGGCCTGTCTGGGCAGGGGGAGATGAGGAGATAAAATGTTTTTCAGTTTTAGATTCTGGAGAGTTTATCCCCATTACCATTTAGTCACCTGGAGCTGAGGATGTCAACAAGAAAAGGATGGGAAGGCTAGAAGTCCTCAAAAACCTCTGTGGCAAAGTGATACATGCTGTTCAATTCTAAAGCATGTATCCTGCAAACTGGAAAAAAGTCTTTGATTTTTCTTTCAGTCCTACTTCGAGTCATTCTGCTATAAATTAGGCTTAAATGAGAATGCAAGACAACCCAACTCATTCCCTACATTATACCCTTGCTGCCACTTATTCTGTCACACCCCTGTTCTGCAACCACTTTCACAACTACCCAACTGAATTCAGTGTGACCACTCTTGCTTAAATTCCAAATTTTTGTAATCCTTCGCTAAATCAGGATCAAAGGGTCCTGCAACTCCCTTTGCAGTGTTATCTCTCTGTCTTGGAATAACATATCTGCATCTTTTGTCTAAGCTGATTTCTGGTAGGTATTTGACATGTTCATTTTTCTTAAGATCATGTAGCATTTGGACCTACCAACCAATTAATTTAATCTGAGTGAGTTTCACTGTTCCCACTGTAGTTAATGAGCGAGAGTAGCAGTTAAAAACAAAGTCTTCGCTTGGGCACTTTCTCTTGGCTCTGATTATAAAGAGGATCTAGGTGATTTGCTTAGACCTTTAAATAACTAATACTAGTTGAGCTGAATTCCGTATGGCATTTAAATGAATTAAGCCTATCTCTAATCAGTATTAGGGTTTGGAAGTCATTGCTGTTTTTCAGGCTTCATGATCTCGCCATTTTTATATTTCTATATGTTCATGAAAGTATTTCACTATTATCTGGCATGGCTGCATTTAAATTAATTATATGCCACACAAAGCATTTGGTTATATGGAGAATAACAATTTAAACAATTCCAAATGTCAAAACTTACTCGTTATAGCCAGTGGATTACTTCTGCAGTAATGAATGACTAAATGATAGAATGAACTCCAAGATGTTTGATTTTTCTGTACTGGGAATTCTCTATTGTCAATTTTACGTCATGCACCCATCAGTTCAATTCTTTATAAAATAAACAAATAAAATCTGTTGAAAGATAAAAATAGATCAAAGGTCACTTTAGCTTAGGAGTCTCGGTGACATATAATCATCTTAGCTTCCTCTCACTTTGATAAACAGGACACTGAAAAGACCTATTAAAAGTTTTACAGAGCTTTGAAGTATTACAGAAGTCAGACCTGGCATGAACCACAATCACTAAGATTCATTTCTTGTCAGTACTATTTTCCCTTTTCAAGGAATAACTACTTAAAAACCTGCCCACAGCAAAAGTTGCAGTTACTGAGGTTCATTTCTTGTGAGAAGCAGAACAGAAAAAAATGATAAAAAATTGAGATAAATGTGCAGAAAACTATTCTGCAGATGCTGATCTTTCTGTCTTAATGGACAATTTCTTTGAGGATATTATATATACTGTGCTGGAATACAGTTTGTCATTTGTACTTTTACCGGCTGTAACTTCACAGTTCTTCCAGTTTCATCTCACTGGGTCTTCATTGTCAACTCTTCCTATGGAGCTTATCTGAGAGCAAGAAAGGAGGAAAAAGACAAGACACCTCAGGAAGAAAACAGCCTGCAAGAAAGTGGAGGAACATAATCTGAAAATATGATTCAAACTGTCGCCATGATTAATATTTTTGGCCTTCCTCTCATCTTCTACTGATCAAGACTCCTTTGCCTGTGGTCTTGGAGCCACTCATATCACTTACTCTTGGTTCTATTTTACCTCAGGTCTCTTAGCCTTTTGCTCCTTTTTTTCTGAAGTTCTGACTTGCTCTTTTTTACTCTTATACTCTCCACTTTTCCCTTTTCTTCACCTACAGGCCATCTTGGTGAGTTTGTTTTTCAGCACCATTCACCTGAGAGAGAAAGGTGGCTTGGTTAGCCACTTGCTATCACCAAAGGCTCTCTGCTTAGCCTGGTGATCCTTTCCTTATGCACAAAACCTGCACCATCCTCTCCAGGCCCCATTTCTGCAGAAACCTGAGGCAGTGTACTCTCATAGACAAAAATGCACTCAAGACTAAACACAAAGCTGAACAGAGGTTTTGGGGGTTTAAATCTAATTTCCCTGATCTTTATCCAATTATTCTAGTTCTACTTTGGTAAATAAGGAAGGTGATAGAGAAAAAAAGATTCTGATCAAGTGTAAGTGTTTCACAGATCTGGTCTAAATATACAACCCAAATCAGGTATCAACAACAAAAGCAAAGTTCAAGACTGTTCCGAGAACAGCACAGGAAGATAGAATAGCTTGACTGAAGGAATTTTTCCTAATGCAAATTTTTAATTTTGGTCTGTTACAATATTTTTATTAGAATGATATATCAGAGTTTGGACATCAAGGAATCATAGCTGGTCATTGCATTCCAAATAGGAGAGTGGAGAAATGCCATCTTAAGGATTTATTTTTTTAATTTATTACTTTTCATTATCTTAAGTTATTTCAACATTTAAAGCATGAAACTCACCAAATTGCCAGTCTATACTCACTTTTAAAATCCATCAGCTGTTGTACCCTTGTGTAATTTCTGATCAAGCATGCTAAAAATGTGGATGATCAAACAATTTCATCTACTTGCATGCATAATTAGCAAATTAGGAATTAATATCCTAAAAATATTCAACTTATAGCTAGATGGAAACATTAATCAGAATTCTGTATTATTACCAATCCCTATAATATTTACAGGGGAGTAGGAAAAAAACGGAACAACATAAGAAACAACAACGTAAAGGACAGAAATGATGATAAAAATAAACTTCTCTTGGTGCTATGTGCTTCATACAATCAATTTTTGTTTTTTCTCTAGGGAATTTTCTTCTTGACAAATCTGAAATCTAGCAAGTACTAAAGTTATGTTCTACAGCTGAATCAGTTGTGGCACCAATTCATCACAACTGCACACATCTGGCAGACTGTTATACAGTTCATATAGTTTATTTACTTGCTAAGGTAGCTGAAAGACAAATTTTTACTTGAAGGGATTATCTACAGATGTTCCCTCTGATACAAAAAGTGTATGTGTTTCCCCCGAGCTATCTCATTACTTAAACAGGGCTATATTGAAAGCTGTGCATCGAAATCTGAGTGCTCAGCACTAGACAGTCAGGTTATTCTGTCTGGAAAAAATGCTACCAGCTGTGCTGAATAAGGCTGCAACTGAATACTACCTAATAGAAGAAAGCAGGAATTTCTTTTTCCTTTTTTATTGTTTTGTTTTGGGTTTTTTTTGTTTTGCTAGAAGTCCAGCCAAAATAAGTTTCTCAGATCTCCCTGTATTAAAGAGCTTTCCTTGACACTAGAACAACAAATAACTGGAGCAGTTTGATAATGTACTATTTTCCTTGTGTTTGAGGAAGATAATCTGCTCTGTGAAATCATGACACAGTTCATACAACACATCCATCTCTCTCCATAATTCTGTGGCTGAGTTGATACACCAAACTTAACACCAGCTGGCATACTCTGTCAGGGTGGGAGCCAGCAGAAGATGACCCTATTGCCTGCAGTGCCATTTCTGTCTTAGGAAGAAAAATTTAGGGTCAGGATCCCATTTGAATAGTTCATGTCTTGACTCTCAATGTGGCTTCATAATGGCATGGATGAAGGAAAGCAGAGGACCTGTTTTCCAGCCCTCCTCAAATAACTGTCAAAATCCTTGCCCAGTTAATGGAGAAAAAGTTTAGCTGCAGAAGGTTCAGTTTGCCTTATAAATGTGGTGCTTAAGGACATGGTTTAGTGGTGCACTTGACAGTGTTAGGTTTATGGTTGGACTCAATGATATTAAAGGTCTTTTCCAGCCAAAATATTTCTGTGATTCTATGAAAAAGGTCTCTCTACTCCAGTGAGTTACATGACTGAAGAGCAAAAGTCCTTTTGCTTAGATTTGCAAACTGCTACTGTCACTGACCATATAAGTGACTCAAATGGAAATCACGGAATTATCAGAGTTGGAAGGGACCTCTAGAGATCATCTAGTCCAACTCCCCTGCTAAAGCAGGATTGCCTAGAGCACATTACTTAGGACTGCATCAAGGCAGGTCTTGAAAATCTCCAGAGAAGGGGACTCCACAACCTCCCTGGGCAGCCTGTTCCAGTGCTCTGTCACCCTCACCTTAAAGAAGTTTTTCCTCGTATTTGAATGGAACTTCCTATGTTCCAGCTTGTGCCCATTAAATGTTACATAGCTTCATCCACGCAGCATCCCAGTCACAAGGCTGTCTTACAAAGGTAACTGGAAAAGAGCAAAGGGGATGATGGTAGGCCTTGAAAGACACGTTGCTTGAAATCTCCCCAGAGAGAGAATCTCTTTAGTCAGTCTGAGGAGAACTGCGTCCACATGTCTCCAATTCCACATGAGTACCTTTATCTTAAAGGCACGGGATACGCAGGGTAAGAGCAATCTTTCCCTGAATCCCTGAAGAGGCATCACCAGGCAGGAGGGATCATGCACCATGACAGCAAAGAGTCAGAAGAGAGGACGAAGCCAGATTCCTTCCTGAGAGAAGTCTACATGATTACTGGAACCTTCATAATTGTTTTTAGAATAAATAAATTAATAAAAAGTAGGAATAATCTTGGGCAAAGGTAGGAAAAGCCTCTCTGTCTTCCCTGCCTTTTCCCAGTTAGGTATTGAACTTACTTTGATTTACTTATTAGCTGACCTCCCTCTTGCCTGACGTTGCCATGCTTTTAGATATACATCAGAAGATGAGAAGAAGATGTTAGGTGTAGGAGAAAGAAACTTCAGCCTGTAAAACAGTTCTGAGAGAAACTGCAGGAAAGTTGAAGAGCACCTGTGGTGCATGAGAGCTAGGGCAGAGGAAAGAAGCTGATAGTGTTTTGCTCCAAATTAGTGCTGGTACCTCTGGCCAAAATAGATAAGAAGGGGGCCTCTTCTCTTTTAGCAGGTTCCCCATCTTTTCATGTTGAGTATGCAGCTCCATGCATTTTGGTTCTAAATGGATACTCATGTTTTGATTTCTTTGTGTTTTCCATTCTAGCGTTATTCACTAGCTAATTGAGGCCAATATGTTTATAGCTGTTGTAACTCCTCGCAGCGAAATTTACTCTGACAATTAAAATCTTTTAGAACTTAGAGATGGGGATATGACAGCACTTCACACTTTCTGGCTAAATTGTAACTAATGAACAGTTAAAGTAATAATCCTTTAGATATGTGCGGGTATTTAGTGCCCACAACATAGAAGTGAAAACTATTTCAGTTACTATGCTATGGTATTCAGTTTTCTCTCTCATTTGGGTAGCTGAAATTACCACCCACTCATCTTTCCTGTTCAGATAAATAACAATCCTGGTATCTATCTACCACAGCTATTCACCACTACAATGTTAAGGGAGACCTGCAGAGAGATGAAAACTCAAGAAAAAATGTCTTTGTGGGAAGAAAAAAACCCAACAAACAGAGTCCAAGTGGCCTAAAAGAGAATTAAAAAGTATTTATTAAACAAGAAGCTTTCGAGCTGCTTTTGTTCAGCATGACAGGACAGTAGAGAATTGTAAGTTCCAGCTGCCCTTGAATTACAGACCTGAGTTACAGGCTCTGCTGGCTTGCAAGATGCAACATGTAGTCTTAGGGCAGTAGGGTTAAAAAGGCTGAACTAGTCACTTGTGCCTGCATGATTTCAGATGGATTATCTATAGGTTTAAATGGTTCACTGCTGCATGTTTCCCTAGCCCTTTGCTTTTTCCTCAGAGGGCAGTTACTTGGCAGAGTGGGGTGGAAATTATACATATATTCTAGCAGCTGAAAAGAAGTAAACTTAAGGATTAGGAAAATGAATCACAATGGTGTTGTGGTGATGTGTCCATTTGTTTCCGAACAGAACCCCACATGATATGTAAGTCCTAAAGGGAAGTCAATGAATTGAAATTGCACAGAATATGTTAATATTCCAGTCTGAAGACAGCAAAGGCACATTTAAATGCACCCCAGCTACAGGTTAAATGACACAGAAAATCAAGTGACAATGTCTCTCAAAAGCTTCAAAGTCTGAATACGAATCCAAACTTTCACCAAACTCTTCAGTTCCATGCTCATTCAGCTCTTGGATGTTGTGAAACAAGTGCCCCTTAGGTAAAGTGTTTTTTCTGAGAAGGTTTTGAGGTCTGCTTTTCCTTCCATCTTCATATGGTGGAAATACTGGTCATTCCTACCCTGGCAAACCAAATCCAGCAGAGCGCTGTCACCCTCTGTTGCTTCTTTGATGTGATTTTGGAGGGTCCTCATAAAGATTTCTTCTGCCATTTAGATTATAGCTTTACTACTATACCCCAAATCCAGTGATTTGTTGTTGACTCATAAAAAAGAACTGTTGTCTAACATCATACTTTTTTCTGTTATCTTCCAGCCAGCAAACGTCTTAATACACACACAGACTTTTTAATCATACCATTTTGTTAATATTGTGCAGTACATATTCTTTAATAGATCTGGGTGACTTTTCTTCACTGAAAAGAGCAGAAGAGATATTTGAGTTACCAAGTAACTTGTAGCTTTGGATTCTAGAAGATGCACTTTCAATTTCCTTCAGGTAAAGAGTTCAATTTCATCTTACTCATTGGAAAAAAGTGCTCCAACCAATAGCTGAGTAAATCAGTAGCTGGGTAAAACCAGTTTACTGAAGCAAAATACTAATGTGCCTTCAGTAATGATAAAACTAGCTTTCTCTCTATTGCTTATGTGAGAAGTGCTTGGAAGCAAAGCATGGGGGGTGGTGGTAGGGAGTTGACTGAATAGTGTATTTCACCCAACATGAATTAAAGGTTTACTGTAACTTTTTACTATTTTGGCAAAGAAAAAAGAAGAATTTCTTATTTCCATTCAATTAGAATTGAAGTCTTCACTTTCTCTTCTCCATTTAAAAGCAAAACAGCCACATAGATAAGTATTATTGAATGGGCCTTTAATACAATAGGATTTTTAAAAGTTACAGAGTGATCAGAAGCACTGGGCACCATAGGTCTAGTGGAGTCCAGTACAAGCATATCTGGGGGAAGGTAGTCTGTGAGAATTCAAAGAAGCCGCATGTGCCATAAAACTGAGGTAAGGTGTTGTGGAATTGTGTGAATTCCTCACATAGTCTGAGCAAGGGCAGAAATAGCATGGGATTCGAAGAAGGAGCAGTTAACAAAAGCAGTGCAGACGTAAGGAAGAACTGAGACTAAGAGATAAGTGTTTTCAATGGACTGATTGCTTTATTACAGATGTTAATTTCTGTTAGAATAACCTGGTCACCCGTTTTAGTATTTTCAGTGTGTGTGAAGACACAGTCTTATTACATAATCTTATAACACTAACTAAGACAAATGACTGCTTTCTTCATGTTATGCGTTTTTATTTGCTTACTTGACACAAAAAGCAGCTTCTTTAATTTGTTAAAATATGCACCATCTAAGTCATTTATTTTATCACCCATTCCAAACTGTAAGAACCTCTGAAGTATCTGAAGTATCACTGTCTAATCAGGACCCCGTATGTCATACCTGCCTATTGACTCTCATGGTACTCCCATGTGAAATTTTTAGAAAGAAGAATTCCTCTGCTGAGATATTGGTATGAGACAGATGAAAATAATTCTCAGTTTTCTCAGTTCATCTTTACCCTCTGAATGCAATTCGTCTTCCTAAGCCTCTTCTGTTTTCCTTTCATTCTTCAGCTTTATCTGACACGAGCAGTATGATTATGTATATTTATGTACATATTTAAAGCTCAGTGAAGACATGGGACCCTCTCCTCCAGCTGAAGTGGGCATTGGATCAGGATTCACATGGGTCAGCATAAAATCACCAAGGGATCCTTTACTTGTATGCAAACTCCTACCTCATGATCTGCCAACAGAAGTGAAGAATAGCACTTATGTTGTAAAGCTCTCCGGGCAAAGGAGATTAAATACTTCTGTTTATTGTTAATGAGGAGGGTACATCTAATCCATCATAAATACCACGGAGCAGACATCCTTACAACACTCTTAGTTGGCAATCTTTCCCCTCTATTTCAAAGATTTCTTGAATGACCCTGTAACAAAGCAGAGCTGGAAAATCCCCGAAGTTCTTAATGCTGCTGGAAAGGCTCTGTAGCTGACTGGTGGCCTGACCACAGTGTTTGTGCGTAAAACTGACCATCCTGCCATAGGCTGACTGCTATAGGAACCGCACCTGTTAAGCCATAATCGTCTCTATTCTTTCTTGTTTTCAAGTTGCTCCTTATTCTCCAGACAGTGGCAGGCTTTTGCTCCTGGGAGTGCTTATTGCTCCCTGTCAACTATAAAATTGGTCTGAACTGCTGCCTGAAAGAATGGGCAGTCTAAACAAATAAAAAGGAGGCAAAGTGCCTGGCCAGAAATCACCCAGAAGGCTGGTGACAGGATCAGGTTTCCCAACCCTGCACCACTGCCCGGTACGTTATACTTTTCTGCCTTTCGTCATTAGTGCTCCCAAATCCTCACCCGTTTAAAAGGAAATGCTGTTCATCTAACAAATGCAGCCTGCACAGCCCTTAGTGTCTTTACATACACTTCCCTCTAGTGTTAAAAAGGAGCAGCTCAGCATGCTTCCTGGAGCAATTAGCTTGCCTTTGATTGTTACGCTTAGTGTGAACCTCAAATTTCTCTCTGCAGTGAAATAACATCAAAATAAATAGTGCCTTAAGTATCACAGGGGAAAAAAAAAAAAAAGAAAGATCTTATCATTTACTGTCTTTCCAGAGTTATTGCAAGTCATGAGAAGAATCACAAAGTCAAGGTAAAAGATTCAGAGCCATAACATATTCATCAAATTCTGTCAGGCATTTGTGCACTACAGCTGTGTGTTAATACCGGACCTGACTTTCAATCATCACCTAAGACAGCACTGTTGATATTAGGAGTATTCCTAAGGTAGAATATGTTTGTGTCTGAAGATCAAGAAAGGTTGTACTGACAAATAATGCCCTTCAGCATAATAACCTTGGCAAGCCAAATTTAGAGGACACATTTCGCAAGTCTCTTATTCTGGCCGTGGTCAAAGAGGTCACTGAGTTTGTTAAACCATATGCTGGCTTGAAATTTGAAATACTCTAGGATAGAAATACTACTAGGATAAAAATGAAGTGAGAAATTCTTGCTAACCAAAGACTGAACTTTTAAAGGAATTTGAATACTGTGAATAGAGCACTTGAGCTAAAAGACATTCTGTCGGAAAACAGATAAATCTTTTGGCGGATTAGCAAAATTCATTCAACAACAAGACCAAAACTTTCTCAATATAGAAAAAAAAATATCTTTGTACCTGAACCAGTGGGTGTATGGTTTGGCTGGTCAATTCCTGAAGCCATTTCTACTGGGAACATATCTCAATTAGCTAACATGACAAAGGTATCACCTTAGCTGCTCTAAACACTATCCTTAGGTAGCTTGTTCTGTCTTTTATGTTCCCTGCATGGATGCACTTGTTGCAGCTTTAAGACTTTGGATAGTCACATCCATACCATTTACTTGGTTCACAGTTCAAATTGGGCAAGGAAACATACAGGATCAGGTCCTAAGATTAGATGATCTACCTCATGTGAAAAGCTGAAATAGACAACAACTAAATATAAATCGTCTGAAGAAAGCCTGGGCAACTTTTCTTGGAGTAATAATTTGTTTTAAAAAAAATAATCAGAGAAACTGAAGTTACTAGGATTGAATCAGTGAATAGGGTTAGCCATAAAAGTGAGGGAAAGGAGATGAAATATTTCTTTTCAAAAATTCCTGAATTAATCATGTTGACATCAGCATGTGTCATGGTTTGATTTGTTGTTTGGTGGGGGTTTTCTATAAAAAAAAACAACTAAAAACTGAAACCTTCTTGTCTTCCTGTCACTTTTCTGGGTTTTTCTTTTGACCACAAAGCCAAAATGCAATCCAGGGCTGTATCTAAACAACTCCTCCTGTTTATAACTGTATTCCTCTTCTGTGGCCCTCTAGACTTCATCAGTAATTCATACCTCCAAATAGATAAGTATGCAGTTGTGAAATATAAAATACAAAATTCTCTTGAATTCTGCAACTACAGAAAGCTGCTTAGAGAAAGAAGGCAGAGCTAGAAAGACTGAGCAGATATATTTATATTTTTATGCATATTTATACATGAAAGTGGGAAGAAACTCATAGAGTAAGGAATACGGAGGTATCAGATGGAGGAAAATGGAGATGTTCCCTTCTCAGCAGCTTTTAGGAATGCTGCCTAAAAATGTTGCTGTCATTTCATAGTTCTCTCTCCTTATGCAAGTTGTGTGGCATTTTACTCCTTGAGTAATTATCCTCAGAGGGGCATCACTTATAGTAAAACACTCAGCAGTATGACCCAAAGCAAATCTTAGTGACCCACTGCTCATACACATTGTCTGCCAAGAAAATTCCCATTGGTAATTCTGCAGAGCTGAAGTCTCGAATTTTAAGAAGTTTAGGGGTTAAGCAAAAACACTTTGGGCGGGATTCATCCATCTTCACTGAAGTCCTCTAGCAGTGACATGTCCGAGCCTTGCTAATCACCCTTAGCTCTGTGTAGTCAATAGAGTGAAAGAGCTTTCAGCAGGTGATTCGTGTGTCCTGGCTTCCTTACGAGGGCTGGGTAAAATGACCTTCTGGAGGTTAATATTTCTCTCCACTGAATGTAAAAGGACCCAAGAGTAACAAACTCAGATATACAAGTCTAACTGTTAGATGACTACTTGAGGGCAGATGAATCCTCCCATTAGCTCAGCAACGGCAGTGGCTGGTTTAGCCACATGAGAGACTACTCGGAAAGGTAGTATCTCTGACAAGGTGGTTTTTGATGATGAGGCTTAGCTCCTGGGGAAAACTTGCTGTTTGTTACAGGTAGGTTTGGGGCAAAGGGACTAAACTATTGGGTTTTTACCAATCTAAAAACCAGTTTGAATAGAAACAAAGATAGCAAAGATCTTTCCACAATACTCTATTTGTGATGTGAGTCGGAAAGCTTGTAATATATATTTTCTTCTCTGTTCATCCAAACTGAGGAGCAGAGAGCATTGCCTTGTTAATACAATTACTATTCAGATTGATTGCAGATCTTCTTTTCCAGTTAACCATAAAAGTTTTGGCCTTCACTGCAACGACCTGACTTTTACATGATGTACTCTGAATTTATAATTTGTGAACTGCTGCACATAACTGCGATCATCAAAACTCCAAAATACATTTGACGCATCTCAGAAAAGCTGATTTTTTAAATCTTTTTATTTTTTTTTTAATTGCATTCAGGAGAGGTCCAGAGAAGCTAGATGTCAGTATGTTTTTATCAAACTTGTTCAGATGGTGTCTGCAGCTGCATTTTGCTTAAGACATCAGTATGCTAAAAGTAAGGGATGCTTCTGGGTAACAGGGTATAAAAGTAGGTCAATATGCAACGACATCCTCTCAGTGACAATTTTATGACTTAAAGCAATAGAGCATCCCAGTTACTTGTGTTTTGAATTCTAATATTGAATTTTCAAGTCAAGATATGAAATTAATATATGATCCTTCAGTATCAGAAGTAGTAAGTTATCTTCATTTAAATCTGTCAATGGAAATTTCAATTCTAGGTAATATCTTTCCTAAAAGTTCAAAGGTAGTGGAATCACTGAATTGCCTTACTCCTCCTTTACTCTTAAGGGAAGTCCTTGCACCTTTGCATTGTACTGAATGGTGATGTCTCTATAACAACAAGAGATTTGAAAATGAGAAGTTTAACTATCTCTGCAAAAACTATCAGAAGTACAATTGTTGGGCAATTAATGAGTAAGTTAATATTCATTAACTCATATGGATGTTGGAAAAGGAAATATAATGTTCCCTGTTGTTGAATCTGTTCCTAAAGCCTGCAATAGCTTCAGTAATACAAATGCTTAAAAGCTGGGGCCAATGGAGAACCAAATGGTTAAATTACTTATTTATTAAAGAATGTTGAGTTTTATTTCACCTTTAATTTTTTATTTGCTAAAAATTTGCAATGCCATCTCTTCTCAGCACTTATGGTTTATTTGGAAGCATTACTAAGGGACTAAATTATGAATTTGTTAACTGAAATTATTCATTTAAATTACATATTATGCTACCCAAGCCTGTTGGTATTGTTCTTGTTTTCTGCCTGTGACCAAACTGGTTTTCATGTTGAGTAATGAATAATGAATGACAGGCATAAGTCCAAGATTTTAATCACTAGCAGAAAAATAACACTGAAATGTTTGAGGGATTCATAGACATTTGCATACAATAGACTCTACTCACAGTGACATTTATGCACAATGGACCACATGTCCTCACAAAATGCCACAAACTTAGGGCAGCACCAGGTATTACAGGAAAACTGCCGTCTCAGCTCTTCTCAGGGAAAACATGTTTCTTGACATTTCTAAGGAGTATTACTCTGGCCACTTCACCAACCTTTGGATCTTTTTGGACTATGAATGAAAACATCAGTCATGGAATATGATTCTTCTTCCTTTGAAACTCTCATTTGTAAGAGATTTTCTTGCACAGTAGGAGAAAACTAAGACCTCAAGAAAGAGCTGTTGTCATTTCCATGGTTATTTTTTACGTTGCATCTGGGTCATTCAACTAGCATGATCTGTTTTCATTCATTATCTGTAGTACAGTAAGTCCTCCAGGCTTGAAATAGAGCATAATCCCACAGTGTTAGGCATAGCACAGGCACAGAAGACAATGGCTTCACTGTAGAGTTTACAATATAAAGAGGAATGTAATTGTAAAAAACCTCACCAAAGTATGATACAATCAGGCTAGCCAAAATGAAGTAACAAAGACTCTTAGGAGCTTAGACTGCATAAAGTAACAGATTCATCAACTTTTGAGTCCTTCTGTGATCTACTGAACATCACTAGTTTTGATTTTTATTTCCTACTTTAGAAAAAAAAAGACAAGTCAGAAATTCCACCATTAACAGCCTTAAAACTTGAATGCCTACAAACTTTACTTTAAAAACAAAACAAAACAAAACAAAACAAAAAACCAAAAACCAAACCAAAAAGGAGTTAACCATACTGCAGTATATAATGTGGTCCTTTTTTAAAAAGGAAAGGTACATCAGCTATGGTCTCAGCTGGAGCATTCTGTTCAGTGTGGGCTGCACCGTTCCTGGGCACCACAAACCACTTACAGAGTCCAGTGATGAGCAGTCAGAATGAAAAAAATGTCTAGAAAACTTTTTTGGTAAAAGTTGATTGTTTAATTTGGCACTGATAATCACTTGTACTGTCAAGACACAAGGAACTAATTTGAATTACACATTGGCTAACATATCGCTGCCTCATACAGTGACCTCCCCAGACTGAGAAAGTACAACAACAAAAGGAATGCACAGAAAAGGAAGCAAGGAAGGCAGGAAGGGAGCAAGCTGTTTCTTTCCAGAGGAGAAGAAATAGGCAAAACATTATGTTGTGAAATCCTAGTGGCTCAGCTTGCCTGCCTGAGGAATGCAGTAACAGGCTCTAGAGAAAAGAAACCAGAATAAACCTTCATAAAAAATGCATTGAACTGTGATACAACAAGAGGTGAAGGTGGAAAAAGACTGAAAAGCAAAGGCTAAGAGAAAAGCAGTTTTCTTGCATGCTGCCCATTGATGAGAACATACTCTGGTAAACTGAAACTCTGTGAAATCCAAATGTACTTCTCCCATAGAATTATGTATGTCTTTTATGTTGAATCAGACAGCAATAATTGATCAACAGTGCAAGTGCAGCAGATCAAGTAATTAGGTTGTTAGCAAAGCTTAGTTTCTTTTGAAACTGGAAGAAAGGGGTCCATACGAGCAGTCTGAACAGTTTAACATTTGAGCAGTGTCATCTGAGGCTGAGAGACTTCTTGCCTGAAGTATTTGCTGAGGATGCTCTTGGGGGAAGAATTACAGAAAACAACATGGGAAGGGAACTTGGGTGGTCACCTAATTTTCCCTCTGTCATGCCCAATAGCAAGGTCTACGCTATCTCATGCCTCAGAGAGATTGGTTTAATCTGTTCTTTAAAACCCTCAACAAACAGTGATTTCACAGCCTCTTTATATGGTCTATCGACTTCTTAACTCTCCTGCCTGTTAGAAGGTTTTGCTCAGTATCTATCTTAAACTTTCTTTGCTCCAGTTTAAGCTTCTCAGCCATTGTCCTGTCTCCAGTGTGCATGAGAAATTTAATTGCTTCCTCTTTGTAAAAAACTTTAAATACTATCAGACAATGTTTCCCGAGTTTGTCCCTTCTCCATATTAAACAGATTTATCTCCTTTCTATGTTTTCCTGATTTTTCTGATGATTTCCTTTGAAATTTGACCTACCTTTTCCATGTTTGTCTTGACTTGCAATACCCCACATGGACACAATACTTTAGTTGAGGTGTTATTTACTGCTTACTATAATAAAAGAAATATTAAATGGGATCTACACTACTTCCTACTTATATATCTTCCTTAATTTTTTTTTTCTTTATTTATTTTTCCTGGAGGCCTGGGATTCTTTTCCTATCTTGATTTTGTGCCATTGATTATTCCTGCACTTGTCTAATATTTTCCGCTTTTCCCCGTTGAGCACCTTCCTACTTTTTAAGAATATTTTTCACATTTGTTGGGATAGTTTTGAATTCTAGAGCTTTCCTCCAATGGGCCTGTGGTCCCTCCCAGACTGAAGCTATCTGCAGATTTAATAGTGAAGTCTTGATTCCTGCATGCAAGACTTTAATGAAAATATTGAATGGACTCAGGACAGAACTCCATGGAACTCTATTCAATATGAAAACTTTCCAGTCTGACAGTTAACTATTGATAGCTGCTCTCTGATGACCTAAATCAGACAAATTATCAGGATCTGGCCAGTGTAGGAAGAATTATTTAACAGATGCTGTAAGGAAGACACTAGTCCAAAATTTTAGAGACATGGGAAGAAAGCTTTAACAAGAAACACGAATTGTTATTTTATAATGTTCTGGAATTCTCAATTTACATCTCTAAGGTGTCTTATTTGCATTACAGTTAAAAAATAGCACTCTGAAATACAATGTCTGAAATGCCGCTAAACCACCTTATTTTTTAAGCATTTGTACACTGTATATATGATAGTCAGAGTTTTTTTGATTAACGACCCTTCCTTTGGTGGGTGCAGCTCTGCTGAGAACAATAGCCAATGGCTCTCCTGAAACTGTTCTCTCTATCAGACCTATCCCCTGTGCCACGGGGTGAAATTCTCAGAGGCCATTTAGAAGATTGCAACAAGATTATGCACTAGGAACCGCACTTTTGGGAGATAGTGATCTCTATGTAGCCACAGTCCTTACCTGGTTCTCTGACTCAGACAGGAATTTCTCTGCCTTGTTATAGTTTGACAAACTGGAGGACACAAAATACATGGACACAAAAAAATGGAAGGACACAAAAATGGCGGACACTAAAAAGCCTGTCTGAAAGCCCTTCAGTATCAGTAGAGAACACTCAGCCCCAGAAGGCAGTACTTTCCCCAGAAGGCAGTTCTTTCCATAAGTCCCAAAGTTGAGTGCTCCCAGGTGTCCCTGTCCTCCCCAATCTGACAGCCCACTCAGAGTGTCAGAACTTTGAACTTCAAAACTTTTATCAAAAGGGAAAATGTAACTCAGACAAATGAATCTTTTTGAGAGTGTATTATTCTTCTTTGAGGTTTTTTTTCCCCCCTAGGAGAGAGTATGGCTAAACAAAATTGATCAGGAGTCAGGCAAATCAAATTACAAGTCCTACTCAGCTCTTCCTCCTTTTCCTTCACATGGTTTCCCTCACTACCACATCTGACAAACAAACAGATGTCCTTCTTCACCCATCTGACACTACTCTTCTAAGATAACACAGTACTGTTGTCCCCACTACCAGATAGGGACGTAGACAACTATCTGGAAATGGGCTTAGGTTGCAATGTTGAAAGTTGCAAGGCTCTTGCAAGGTGCCTGAAGCCCAGACAGGAATTTGCTGCTTGGAAGTGCTTGAGCAGTCTGTGGGGAAAGTCCAGCATCTCCAAATAGGGTTGACAAGACCCGTTATACTGAATAAAGTATCTCAGAAGCTGCCTAAGAAAGAATTAGGAAATGCTAAAGAGAAAAAATTTTAAGAGAAAAAACTCCAACTCTGTCCACCTTGCTTTGTCCAGGCTCAGAGTAAGGAGTCTCCCTCCAAACTAAAGTATCTATGACAGTACAGTATTTTGGATCTGGAGTTCTTTCAAGAGATGATCTCCTCCTCCAGATAAGAACAGGCAGACATGGTTTTGATGCTCTTCTCAACCAAAGGATCCCAGTGGCTTGGGATGAGCACCTTCCAGAGCAGGACTTGGGAAATTTAGTAACTGAAATCTGCACTTTTGAGGGTGTATGTAGATGTTTTCTGGCTCACATTCTTAAACTAATAGTGAGGATTAAAGAACTTTACATTAGTGTCAGTGACACTGATGTGACTTGGTGTTTCTGGGCATATGTGATTAGCCCAATGCCATACAGCACACCCTAGAAAGGCTTGGAGTGAGTGTTGTAAGATGGTCCACAGTTGCAACAGTCCACCATCCTGACTGATATTAGTGAGTATCAGACAGCTCTTTCTGGGAACATTGCAAGAGTCATCACACACACAGCACCTCACAAGTCAGCAGCGTAGCTCCAAGGGATGCCTACCACCAGACAGGTTCCCAGTCTGTACAGCACCAAGCTTTCCTCCAGAGCTGGAGACAACTGGAGGAATTTCGCAGCCCTTGTTTCATACAATTGCTTTCTGTTAATGTGGTTGGTTTGCTTCCAGATGCTTTCCAGTATAAGACTTATTGAATAAATAAAAAAATGTACATACATGAAACATAATGGTACATAATATCAGTACAGTTCATGCAGCACCAATTAATGTGTACACAGCCTCTGCAATGCATGGTTTAACATCAGCTGCAGATAGGCACACCTCTGGAAGCTCATATTGGTGATTTATCTCCAGGTAATCCCCCTCCTTAATTACTAATATAAAGTACAGTAAGACATACATGTCCAAATAGATTCCTGGTAGCTAGATGAAGGTTAAAACTCCTGTTGGCTAATTGCCTCAATTTAATACTGTCAGCAGATGCATTTATAGTTTTAAAACCCTTTTTATGATGTCTAAGTAATTGCATCAATTTGGAAACCATCTACTTAATTTTAAACAGCTTTAACAGAATGCCTACAGTTGAAAACAATTCTTGTCAATGCTACATAAATTGGCTCATTTTAACTGCTTTTTTTTTGTGAAAGGGGGCAATTTGAACAATTACTCTGCATTGAAAACAGCTTTTGTCACTGCTAAATTGAGTCACTTGAACGGTTATTTACATGTGCTATAAAATTATATTTACTGTCAAAGGACTTTTCTTGCAATTGAATTTTCATTGTAACTCTTAGATTTTGTTTAGAGTGAAATGGTTAATTTATTGCCTTTTATTATGGACTTCTAGTTGGCAACAAAGTGATTAAAACCAGATTTTTTTTAATAAGATGAATCTCCACTCAGCACTACTCAGGTAGAAATCATTACCATTATTCACTTCCAGCAGTAAAAGGACATTTTTTGAAAGGTGGGAGAGTCAATGACTGAGTTTTCATCATCTTCCATCTCAAAGCCCAGCTTCCCTCAGCACTTTGTAGCTGCTTCTATTAGACAGCCCTTACATGCCAGAGTAACTGTAGATGAAGCAATTAATCCCAGACAAGATGCAAAATATCCACTGCTCATTAGTGACCAGATAGTCCATGAGAGAAGACAGCCCCAGCAGTAGCCACATCAGTCGTGTCACCAACATCTTACATTTTCACAGATGAATTGAAGTGGGTGTCAAAAGTGCCTACTTTGGTGAGTAAAGTCTTATTTGACCAGAAAAAAGATGTGACATGGGCTGTTTTCCCTGCTCTGCTCTTTCTGCTTGTTTTGTGTCTCAACGGAGAGCTCACCCGAGGTGAACGGTTTGTCCTCTGCTTGCAAGCTCCTCTGACAGAAGGAATTGGCTCATGTCAGTCATGGTGGGGCTGGGCACATGGGTTTGCCTGTGTTAGGAATGGACATCTGTCTGATGAGTAGTTATTTTGTCTGACCTTGGGGCTGAAGTGATAATTCACAAAGTGAAAGGTCTTAATAAAGAGAGGGACTGCAGTAGTTGTCTGACATTTGAAAATACCAACTAGCCTCCACGGTAAAGGAAAACAATCGTACTTGGTCCAGTGAAGGAGCTGGGATTTCATGTGGATATCAGCATCCTTGCACCCACTACAATGAGGACTTCTTTGCTTGTTCTGGAAGATAACAGGAGGAAAGCTTGATTGTGCCTTGGGTTGTGGGTAGATTTAGTGACCTCTCTAGACCCACTTAAACCTGATTTTCTCTGATAATTCTTCAGATTATTCTACCTCCATCCTCTGCAGTGTACCCTGTCTCTTGCAACTTTTCCTAGGTTTTAGGACTGCATTACCTCCTTTACCCTCAATATGCTGTGAGTCTACCCAGTGCGCACGTACTCTGCCTCCTCTGCTCGTGGTTGACAGTGTCTTGGTTTGTTTCTTGCAAATCTGCACACTGTTTCATTGATTTTCTGATCACACACACATTCTTTTCACTCATATTATAGGTGCAGCTTGTGGAGGGTATTGCCAAGGTCCTTTGTCCTCGTCTTGAGGCTGCTGTCACAGGGTTTCGCTGCAAATTAAGTACAGATCTCCATTTGTTTTCTTCGATGCTGTGGTATGAATGATTCTCTTGTGCTAATGGCAGAACTGTCACAGGCAGAAGAATCTGTTGTGTTTACTCAACAACAACGGTAGCAAATTGCTATTATTCTGGACAGTTTTACATTTCTTTAATGCCATTATCTCTTTTGCTACCAGAATCCCAAATGTTTTTCATCTTGGTTCCAAGGACTTCTTTGACTTTTTTTTTCTGTGTTTTTGCAACTGTGGCAGCAGAAGAGCCAGATGCCATCTCCTCCTTTCAGTTTAAGGAACTACAGCTTTTTCCTCTGTGCCTGCATATGCCCACTCACTGTGGAGGCATTCAGAGACAGGTATGCCTAATTTTAACAAAATAATTATTTATTCTGCACATTTGGACATTTTTCAGTGATTCAGACTTATATAAGGTAGGTTGGGTGGTTTTTTTAAATCTTTGTTTACTACCAAATCAGAACTCAGTCTTAAGCTGTATTATACATTTAAAAAGTATTCTCTTAGCCACCCAACAAAGCCACCCTACACCAAACAGTGAAGCTAGTTGGCATGGTAAACCAATCCATTAATTCCAGAATGTTGTTGGCCACCTTGGCCACCTGGGCACACTCCTGGCTCATATTCATTCAGCTGCTGACCAACCTGTCAACCAGGTCCTTTTCTGCCAGGCAGCTCTCCAGCCACTCTTCCCCAAGCCTGTAGCACTGCATGGGGTTGTTGTGACCCAAGTGCAGGACCCAGCAACCCTTCGTCTTGTTGAACTTCATACCAGTGGCCTTGGCCCATTGATCCAGTCTGTCTCCCTGCAGAGCCTTCCTACCCTCAAGGAGGCCAACACTCCCACCCACCTTGGTGTTATCTGAAAACTTACTGAGGCATCTAGCGCTTGAGATGGAATATGTCAGGCATAGTCATATAGCCATAATATTGCTTAAAAGCATTTTTTCTTTTACTCCCCCAATCACTTTCAAACTGGGAGGCTAGGAAATTAAAAGAATTCTCCCATCTCTTCCCCTAATGACCAAATCACCAAGCACAGAGTCTCTGAGGAAATTTTTAAAGGTACGTTTACACCTCCATGAAACATTTTGCCTTAAATGAAACATACTCTGGAGACATTTTATCTAGCAAAAATGTTCTGAACAGCTCTACTTACTTGGTACCCTCATGACTGGTGCTCATTCAAGTAGGGAAGCTTACCTCCCTCTTTCAAATGAGCGGTATTATCCCTGAAACTCAAGAAACTCCCCTAGCCACTCTGGTGCTAGTCATCATCTCCTCTGTGTCGTGCTCTCTGTTTCTAACCAAGCACTTACAAAAGCTACCAACACTGCTCTAATGAAATATAATAACTTGCATTTATGTTTGGCCCTTTCAGGATGCAGGCAGGCCAAAACACTCAAACAGCTTTGGTAGCATGGGTGGATAATCTGTAGCTGTCTGCAAATATTGTGCAGATATCCCTTCCATCCTCCTGTCCTTCTGCACCGTTAATACCAAGAGGGTATCTCTGGCTGGCATGAGAAAGATTAACAGATCCAGGCATCACAGGCCATTCCCAGTGCAACATACATAAAGATCCTTTAAAAATAGCATGTGCTCCTTCAAGCAAAGACTGAACCATGACATCCCTGAACAAGTGGGAGTGTGCAGGTATCCTTGACACTAGCCACTTTGGAGCGCTTAGTTTCATAGCTTAGCACTATTAGAGTATTGCTTTGTCTTGTATGATTAGACATAATTTGGATGAGACCCTTGAGAGTTTTTTGTGACATGCTGTGGTTATTTAAATATCTTTAAATCCTTAGAGAGGTGGTAGTTTAGTTTTTGCAGCAGGTGCATCAATTTCAATCTCGGCAATTAAGCATGGAGTCCTTGTCAGACTCATGAGGCTGCATTTCAAAAACAGCAGATAGCTGAGAGATGGGAAATAAAAGACTTTGATTATTGAATGGTTTCTCTGTGAGCATTTCCATTTGTAGCATCTATATTTGAAAGCCACTTTAGTCAAACAGGTAATCTAAGAATATCCTGGAAAATTCAGATAGGGACTGAAAAGCCCAAAGTAATGGGCAAAGAAGTTACAGGAATAGAAGTCCTCTCTATGTCCTTGTCATAGCATCCTTAAATGGTAAATGCTTTTACATCTGCATGAATGGATTTTAATTAAATGTATTCATAAATAGAATACTGAGATGACACATCTTGTTTCAAATACAATCTGTCAGCAAACAGCATCTGGAAGAGACGGTGCTCTGTCAGCTAAAGCAGATAGAGGAAGCCTGAGCCTGTTCCCCTGTGAAGATGAGGGGAGTGTGCTACCTCTGCTAACTGAAGATGATCCATGTGGTCCCTTATTTCTCTGAGTTACAATGAAGGACCAAAACTCTGATCTTAGAGCCAGGCTGACTGGATTCCAGTAACAAATTTCAGACACCCCATGTTAAGAACTACTCCAAGAGACTGTCCACCTACTAGCATCCATGAGCTGAGGTAGGAAACCTATCCTCCCTTCATCGTTTGCTAGAAGTGCCTTCATAGCAAATGAAAGAAGATGCCTATATATGCCAACAACAATGTAATGTGGACATCTGTTGTGGGCCTACTTGCATTTTAACATCATGGGCACCTGTTAAAAAACAGGATCATTCTGAATAATAAATTTAAACAAACGAAGGGATGGCACATAAGAAGGACGGGCTATGTGCCAGTACCATCACTGACTGCCACACTGTGCACACATAGCCACCTGCCATGTATTATGGGGGTGTTTTAAGCCATGCCAAAAGCAACCAATTTTCAATATTTTACTTTTTTTTACATTCTTTCATGCAATAATATTTTTGACTGCTTTAAATCATCTCCGAGATGTAATGCCAACCACTGGAGGTCATTCACTTTTAACCACAAATACTCCCTTGAGATTTTCCCTCAGTTTACATATCTGAGGGAAAGTCACTTTGCACATTAGCAGGCTCACTTTGGTACCTGGTATGATCTACAGTGCGCATTATCACAGCAGGGCTTGCAGACTGAGGCCTCTGAGCTGTACTGTCCTGTAATAATAGCAATCACCATGTCTGCGTGGGTGTGGGAGAAGGGAAGGAAAGCATAAACCTGGACCCAGCAAGGATCTGGCAGTTTTTCATGTAAGATGCTAAGCAACAACTAGTGACAAAATGGGTTTTGGAGATCACTTTGGTAATAAAAACAACTGCAGCTTTTGGTAGGTGTATTTAATTAGCACAATGTCACACAGGCAGTAGGTATACATTTTCCAGGAGAGAGCTATTTACTAGGCACAGCAACTGTTTCATGTTATACTAAATCTGAGGGGAAGTTGTCTAGACTCAGCATTGCATTCCTCCATTCATTAAGACCAAGCAAGGCCCTTCCTGAAGTCTGACTGCCTTTCAGCAGCTCCTCTTTTCCCAAGACAGTGAGCTTACTTATCATCAGTGCTTTCACCTCTTTTTAAAAACAGCCACTCTTTCCTAAATCCTTTTGGACTTTACACAACTGACCAGTTTCTTGGAATGCCTTTTGTAACAAAAAAAAAACCAAAACAAAACAACAAATAAAATGAATTTTTATAAACTTGAATATGCCATACATACAGACCTGGGAAAGATTGCCATATGTTTTTGAGAGCATACATAGGCTAATAAAAGCCAAAGCCAAATGCATAGGGAAGGGATGGGCGATCCCATTCTCTCACCAGTCAGGAGAGAGGTAAAACATAATCCCAGAGACTGTGATGTATTTTAATGAAGATAATTTCTTAACAATTACAATGTTTGACCCTTGGCCTTTTATTAGTCTTTTATTATCCATCTGGAGTGCTAATTACCTGTAACATTTCCTTGAGTCTTAAATACTTCCAGATGATTTATTTCAGTCTCAGAGGACATTCTTAAATAAAAAGAAGCAGAAAAAAAAAAGCAAAACCAGGAACTCTGAGCATTATTACGTGAATAGGGTTATACATGGTTATGTTGTATCCATCCTTGCAGTGTGGCACAGTGCAACTTAGTGCTATAGTAAAATGCAAGAGTATGTGCTGTAACTTCAATATACATTACTGCTTGGGCGCTGCATTGCAGAGCTACTGACCACATGAAACTGCTGAACTCAGCTACAGATTCAGTAGCTGCAGGTATTTATAAAAGCTGCACAATGTTTATAAAATTGGAGCCACAGAATGTGTATTCTTATTCCTAGATATCGAGGCATATCCTGGGGGAACTAGTATCCTTTTATATCCTTTGTTCATCTG
The DNA here is from genome assembly GCA_028565335.1 of Limnodromus scolopaceus. NCBI lineage: Eukaryota > Metazoa > Chordata > Aves > Charadriiformes > Scolopacidae > Limnodromus > Limnodromus scolopaceus. The sequence goes on from JAOXNO010000001.1 coordinate 23,883,483, forward strand.
GTGAGCTGCCAATTAGGCTTCTGGTTCTTATTAACAATTGCTAAGTGGCATATGTGATGTTTCTCATGGAAAAGACTGCAGTGAATACAGCCTGAATAGACGAGTTCCTTTTCACAAATTTTACATTTCACCAAGTAGCCATGGATTTGCAATTATGTTGCTGTTATGTTTCATTAAATGCACAGAAAAGATGCAGTTGGACAAAACTGCCTTGGGCATGAAGATTAGCAAAAAGATACAGCTCAGGAGAGCTGGGGGTGTGAAGGGGTTCAGTCTCTCAACTGGAGACATAGGCATAATCAGAGGCACAACAGTTTATTAATGTATACAAAACTACACAGCTTTCATGCAGAGTGTTGTCATTTCCATTCCACAGGTTGAGAACTTAGGCACAGTGAACCTTAATTGGATTGCACTCCACCCCAAGCCTGTGTCCAAACTACATTCATCTTACAATCAGGCAACTGTCCTTTTAAATGTAATGCAAGAGGCACAGAAAACATGCCCAACTGCTTTAAATGCACAACACACAAGAGAAGACAGCTCTGAGCACCTCCAGAGAACAATTTAGAGACCTTAAATGAGGAGTCTGCATCTCTCAACTTCTCAGTGTACATAAAGACTCAAGGTGCCACCTGTCCCCGCACGGCCAAGCAGGCAGCCAGCTAGAGCCTGTCAATAGCAAGCGTAAGCACAGGCCCTCAGCCCTTCTCTTACCCTATGAAATCATAGAATCATAGAATGGTTTAGGTTGGAAGGGACCTTAAAGATCAGCTAGTTCCAAACAACGTGCCATGCACAGGGACACCAATCTGTGTCCAACCAGGTTCTTCCCATCCAGCCTGGCCTTGAACACTTCCAGGGGCATCCATAGTTTCTCTGGGCAACCTGTTCCAGTGTCTCACCACCTTCGTAGTGGAAAATTTCTTCCTGATATCTAATCTAAATCTCCCCTCTTCCAGTTTGAAGCCATTACCCCTCGTCCTATCACTGCATGCCCTTGTAAAAAGTCCCTCTCCAGCTTTCTTGTAGGCCCCCTTCAGATACTGGAAGACCGCTATAAGGTCTCCCTGGAGCCTTCTCTTCTCCAGGTTGATCAACCCCAACTTCCTCATCCTGTCTTCATAGGAGAGGTGCTCCAGCCCTCTGTTCATCTTCAAAAATAAAGCAGTGCTGCTGCCTCTATTCCTACATGGCAGCCTACTGTCCAGGGACATTTGCCAGGAGCCCTGAATCCAGGCTGATCACTGCATGGAAAAGTGTCTGCTTCCTGGTCTGGGAGAGTACTCACACATCAGAAGATGAGGCATTCATGGCGGAAACACTCCTACCGGATCACTGTATTGCTTGGGGAACATAGCTGGGGACTTGGTCTGGGAGAATGGTAGCTTGAGAGAGTCTGATTTTTACCTAGAGGATTATGCTCTTATTAGAAGATGGCAAAGTTATGTGAAGTCTTGCACTCTTTGGGTTATTTCTACTTTTGTCCTACAGATTTCAGGTGCATAAACTCTCTTATGGGTAGGTATGACTGTCCTGCAAGGCTATTCAGGTCATGCAATAGATCCAATGCTTCTGCCTGACTATTGGATAACATGATGCTCCCTGACACATAACATTACTTCATTGATTGTATATTTGTATCTTTGTATGTCTCTGCTGCCGTATGGCAAAACCAGTAAGGGCATAATGATCTGATGGCACTACAGAGACCTTGGCTTTGCAATCAACAGTAGATGATGTAAAGGCCCTCTCTTGCATGACTTTAAATTTTACTATATTAGCAGCTACTATAAAACTAGTGGGTGGAGATGCTGCATTTCCTCCTCCAAATATTGTGGTTCTCCTGCTGAAGGGATTACCTTGATAAAAGGACACATAAAGGAAACCAACAATTCGTTCCTTTTTTCCAGACTACTGTAGTGTTGTTTTCTTCCCTTTACCACACAGTACAGCATAATTCATCTCTTTCAGAGTCTATATTGGATTTGTTTTCTTTTTTACACATTATATTGCCACAGGGGGACTTTGGTTTTAGCAGAGGATGCTCTCTGTTTAACCTGTAGCTATAATGCTCCCCTGGAAGTATTTCCTTCATGCAACAGAGTGTTTGACCATTTTTTAGAAGCTCCACTGAAGAGGGAATTGAAAAGAAAGCCACTTTGATAAAGCAAACAGTTATTTATGATCACTGCCATTAAACAGAGAAAAAAACCCAGCTGTGATTACTGCAGAGGAGCACAGATGGACAACCAGCCATTGTTGAAAAAGTAAAGATACAGAATAAAACTTCCTGGGCAAATCTTGAACATGAGTTGAAAAGGAATCTGGCTTATTTTTACAGCAAAATCAGTATATTTTAACTTTGGGGTTAATATATAAATTTAAAAGTCTTCAGAATGGCAAAAACTTACCAGAGAGCCTGCTGATTTCTTTATTGATATAAAATTATATTGATAACTTAATAACTACTTGATTAATATAATTATACTGGAGAACTTCATTTATCCTTGTAGTTCTTTGATGATATTAGTTTACATAATTAATGCCAAACCTGTGAGCTTTGGTGCATAGCTTTTTGAAAAGAGATTTGTCCCCTCTTGTAACATTAACTAAGCGTCACTGACCTCTCAAAGAAGGTAGAAAAGTAGTTTCTCACTCACAAGACTTTAAAATACCATATGCTGTCTGTTGGTACTTCACTGCTAGCTCATCTGGGCCACGAATAACAGGGGTAATTACTGTATTTTCTGGATTTGAGCTCAATTTATTGGAAACCAAGGAAGACTCAAGTCCTACCTGCTAACCTTAATTATTCTATAAAATATCTTGCTGTAATATTAGATCATATGAATTAATTCTAAATAGCAGTTTATGTTTCGCTTCAATGCACACAGCCTGATGTACAAATTAATGAAAAAGAGGGCATGATGATACTTCAATACAAGTAAAGATTTCAGCAATATTTCTGGCACTGATAGACCAGCTGATTTTATCTCATAGGCTGATCACTAGATATACCCACCAGGAGAATATTTTTTTTCCCAGTTAATTAGCTGTAGAAAACAGGAAACATATTTTTAATATATATGAAAGACTAACCAAAGATGTTTCCCAAATGGAAGCTTCTCAAATTCTCTGATGCCTCTTAGTTATTGGCAACTTGTCCATTTTCCATTTTAGAACAATTTCACGTCTTCCCACCCACAGCAAAGAATTGATCTCATTTTGACACAGATTATTAAAGATGTTGTGGATGAAATCCTGGCCTTATTGAAGTCAGCAGGCATTTTGCCAGCGATTTAAACAGAGTCAGGATATTACCTGGCTGTCTACAATGCCTGAAGCTTTATAGTAAAACTAAAGTTGTTCATTTCTCCCATCAGAGATAAATCTGTGCCCCTACTCAACAGTCCAGATCCTTTGATCCATACAGTAGCTTTTGAGATAAAGCTCCTCATGACAGGAGGGAGATGTACAGGTTTTTAAGGGCCCTCCCACAGCACACCATTAGTTTGTGGAACTTAACCTTACAAGGCTTTGCTGAACTTAAGGAAATTACTGACTAGTTGCAAAGTTGATACGGATATCCACAGTAATTTTAGTTAAATAGGAAAAGTTTGGAAATATCTAAGCTTTCAGGCTCTGGATTACAAAGAATATTGGCAGGGGTTATTTGATCACAGTATAATGCCAGTTTCATTGCATCTTCTTGAGTATCTGAGCAACTGGGAGGATTGTAAGTAAATGGAAAAAGTATTAGAATTTAAATCTGCAACAATTATTCACCCATATCCCTATTGTTATTACTTACCCCTTTGACGTTTAATATTCACTGGTTTATTGAAACAACACGTTGGAAACACATAGATATGTGGTTTTTGTACTGGTCTTCTGAACCATGATGACACAGTTGCCATTATTGTTGCCATTATTTTCCTAATAATATATTTTTACTTCTATTCTGATACAAACATAAGTTGATGCAAAAGCTCTTGGCCTGTAGGAGAGATTGCTAAATAGAGGAAGTTGAAAAACAGTGGACTTAAGCAACGAAAGAAATACGCCTAAGACAGCTGAGTTCCCTCACTTCTTCTGTCTCTTGATAAAACAACAATCCCCAGCAGAAGACTTGAAGAAAGAAACACTGAGCCAGGATCTCATGACCAGATAACTTTCAAGACTGTCTGAATATAAGTTAGTATTTCCTCTACCATCTTAGCCATGTGAACCTGGCTCAGGGTCCCTATTACGCTAGACATCATATATGCAGGTAGCAGAGTGCTAACATAATCTTTTGGTATAAGGCTGAATGCCTGCTCGGAACGGTCACCAGGACACATCAATCAGTACTGGAACGGCTGTTCATCCCTGCTAGCATCTCACATGTAATTGCATGGCCATACTGACTGTGGTGCATCTCAGAAGTGGCTACTGCACATGAACAGATAAATCACCCCAGTCGTTCCATCTGTGCAAGGCAGACAGTTGTTGCTATGCCATATGTTCAAAGAGTCTGACTGGATTTTACTGTGCATGTCATATAACTATCTTGTGCACATATAGGGTACCTGTCTGGGATGATGGAGACCCTCTAGAAGTATTGTGCCCATGGCCTCCAAAATCCTGAATGCAGTCCTGACAGCTATTCAGAGAATTTACAGCTCTCCGTGGGTAGTAAAGAAAAAAATAATACAGAAAATAGATGAGATTCTGGGGTAGGAAGCTGAAATTTATAAAACAATGGAATTTAACAGAAAAATGCATCTTTGTCCAACTTGTTACCAACTAATGGATGTCAATTTTAGCATGATACAACAGGCTGAGGGAAGGTTGCTAGCTTGAATACACAAGTGATTCTAGTCTGCAAAATGGCAGTAAAAAAGTACCCAACATTTTTTATTTCTGTTCATCCAAAATGTACTAGAGGTATTCCAAATATGTAATTAACTGCTTTCTCTGAGACAGCATGAGCAGAGACAGGTATTGATCCACCCCAAATCTGTGGGCTTTTTCATCCCACTATGCCTGAAGCACCAGCAGGATCTGCCTGGGACCTGCTCTATAAAGTCTGTCTCACAATCAATTACATCCTACACCAAACTTGTGTGTTGCTGTCACACCGCAAACAAAGTCAGTTCTATTGAAAACTATTCTCTTTGCCCTTCTTTGAGTATTGCATGACCCCAGTTAGTGTTGCAAGAAGGGGCAACTTGCGTTTTATAAAGGTATTTACTAAAAGCCTCTATTCTAAGATTATGTATTTAAAACAATTTAATTTAAATGAATTATGAAGAACTAGCTAAGTCCCTCTTTTCACTGCGTTTTTCCAGTTCAGTTAAGAAAGGAATAGACTTTCTGTAGAGTACGAAGAGTTCAACTTTTTCTCTGTTTCTCCCTAAGTTTAAACACAGGACTAGGGAGTGCTGGTTCCTGTTCTTTTCACCCGATGCAGCATTTCAGCAAACTTACTGGTCTGTCTAAATAACAGATGCACTAAGAGACAGCCATGGATGGTCTAAGAGACAGCCAAGCAGAGTCCAAGAAAGCCTACAGAAAAAAAAGAAAAAAAGTAGCCCTATGCCTTATCAGAGATTTATGCTGGTTTAAATAGATTTATCTTGTGGCAATACCTGAAATTCAGCATCTTTCACAAACACAAAGATGATGGCAAATCTCACTATTAGTCTCAGGGAAGAACAATGAAGGTACATCAGCTGGTGGCAAACAGAACAAGTGAATGATTCCGGATAACCAATTTATCTTTCTGCCACTCAACCCTCCTAGCTTGCAAATATATAGCTGTAGTATCCATCCTCAATGCTGACTGCATTATCAAGAGCAGGATGAAGTTTGCTTTGGCACCTATATATATATTGAAACACCTTAGTTTGTTTTTCTCCTGCTGAAAAGAGAACAGGGCACACATTGCATTGCTTACTGGTTTTGGTATAGCGCATTTATCAGAAGAATTTCTTCAGATTAAGTTTTGAGTTACATTTTTCAAATATTCAGCTTCTAATAGAAAATCAAGCAATAAAACTAGCAGTCCATTGACTTACAAAGCAAAATTCATTTCTCTGTGACTGCAAAATAATATCTATGGAGTTTTCTTTGATCTGCTGTCTCTACATGTAACCCCAGCTAGAGAAAATGAGTAGTAAAAAATATCTTTGGTACATATCCTCTTGTTACCCCAAAGCTATCTATTTCAGCAATATCTAGGCCAGCAATTTAATAAACACAGCAGGACACAAATGTCTCTAGGTGCCAATGAAAAGAAGTGTCTCCAACAGACAGAAAAGAGTTCTTCTTGGCTAAATCAACTTCATGTTATATGTATGTTAAAAGGATCATCACTTGTTGAAAAAGAGACTGAGTCAAGTGGACTCGTGGGACTGTCAGATAACAATCCCTAAGGTACAAATAACAGCTTACGCTGAGTTGCTGAAGCTTCCAAAACCAGAAGATTCTTTGGTTGTAAAAAGCATGTGTAACTTATGCACATGTTTTGGGTTTGTAATCTGCAGATTCTGAAGTCTTTTTCCTTCAGGTAGACCTGCCAAGGACACAGGTAAATGCTATTCCACACATGTAGATTGGTAATGTTTCTGTTTCTGGGACAAAAACTGTGGATTTGGTGAGATTACTGAATACAAACTTTTATCTGTGGACTGATAGGTTGGGTTTTTTCTCACCCACTCAGTATTTAACAGAAGTTTTTTCAAAGAGCTTGGACACAAGTCCATGGAAGAGTTTGGAGGTCTTTACTATAGACTGTGGCAACATTTGCTCAAAATATTTTTCACACTCCCAAATCTCTTGTGAACATGGACAAACTCCTTATGTTTATTCAATACCACTTCTCATAAGCCTTCTAAAACTTACAGTAGTGTGACTGCTTTAACACTTTGAAAGCTCTCACAGTTTGTATGCCTCACACCCTGCTATAGGTCAGCCAGCTTCCTCACACTCTGCCAGTCACTAGAAGAGACATCTACCTCTTGGACTCTCACACCACTGATTTTCAAACCAACCTGTGCAGCTAATATGAAAATATGTCCATCGCTCTTAAACACTCCCCACCCTGGAGCAATGCTCTGGGGAGTCAAGCAGTTGCTATGTTTCCCAGTCTCGCACTTCAAAAGGTGGTAACACATGCAGGAAAGGGATGACTTGACATTTGAAAGTGACCTTAAAAATAGCTTTATCTCATGGGCAGGCTAAGGTGAAAGCAAATAAAAGTGCTTATTTGCTGAACACAAAGCAGAAAACATCATTTGCAAAGTACAAAGCCACAAATGTGCAGAAATGAAAGGAGCACATATTTGTAATAGTTATCCTATATTTGAGTAAGGAATTTAGGAAGTTATCTATTTCTGATGTTTTTCACCACAACAGTCCTTCACATTGTGCTGTGAAAAGCTCAGACTTCAGGCTGAAGCTCATTAATACAGTATATCTTATATTTAAACAAAAAGTGTATCAAAGATCACACTGTATATAGGTGTGTGTGTGTGTGTGTGTGTACCTGCACATGTATTTTTTACATACTTTCTGCTGCAGTAGACTGAGAGCATATAGGACAGTAACCAACCACTTTGGAACAACATCTGGGGTGAGCTGTCCCTGAACCCTGTCTTTGAGGGACAAGGAGACAACGACCTGGTTTTCCTCCCTTGCCCTCCTTTCTGCTTCAATCTTTTCTCAGTTAGACCCTGCTCAATATCATTATCTTTGGAGAAATCCACCATCCATCTCACTTCATCAAGTAGGCTGCCTGTTGCAAATTGCGTCTCATCCTTGGGAAGTGTCTGATAGTACCATTTCCAGAAGAAGGAAAAAGCTCTAGGATTAACTGCTCTCCAGTTAAGTGCAGAAAACACATTTTCTGTGACATACTTATCATCTCACAACATTCAAAAAGGCTAACGTGAATGGAAAGCCAGAGACTCTCTTCTAAGAAGCTTGACTCTCATTTCAGATGCAGCAGAGAGGAAGAAGATAGGGAAAGACTGTATGAAGGAAGATGGAAGCAGAGAAAGGTAATTGCATAGTTTCTCAGCAGAGATTTGTGCGTGATATGGCGGAACAGAAATGAGGGCTTAACTCACATTTTGCTCAAGTGGATCTCAGTGGATCTCATTCTTTGTAAATGTCACAGCAGAATTGAGTCTTGTGGATGATCTAAAGCCAATGTCCTCTTTTCATTAAAAGCAGTGGGAATCTTCCTGCTGATCTCCACAGACTTGGGCTGAAGCCTCATCAGCCCAGCTCTGCCTCACCGTTTCAGTCGGGTTTAAGCCTGGCAGACAGAGGCCAGACGAGGAGGCAGTAAAACAATTCACACGTGGCTCAAGTCACCTTGCAGCCTGGTATATTAACTTAAATTGTCACCCATTTCTGCTGAATGCAGTCCCGAGGCTACGATCTGCTGTGGCTGCAACGCAGGGCTGCTGCCCGTCCTACCACTGCTGCTTTGAGGAGATCAACTCCAGCAGAGAGGTGGTGTGATGAGATGGGCAAAGGAGCTTTGTCAGCTGCAAGAGCTCCACTGACATAAAAAAAATGTCGGGATCTTTAATGAGAGGCCAGGAAGGTGCAGCCCCCTGTGAGCCCAGCATACAGGAGTGGCATAGGAGGACGGGCAGGCAGTGGTAAGTGAAGCAGACAAACGAGCATCATTAGGGAACAGCATAGAAAAAGGAAGCCAGATGAAAGGGGTGAGGGAAGCAATCACATAAATCTTCACCCCCTTTGTGTATCGTATTAATTTGCATGGTTGTTATTTTTGTTAGGAGATATTTTTTTTCCTGAGGAGTAATCTGTCAGTTTTCATTAGCCCCTGGACCAGCAAACCTCAGCCAGCAGTGATGACCTCCAATTCTCCTCCCCGAAAGGTGTTGTTCCTGCACTTCAGGTTTTACACAGCATGTTTCAATGTTTACACTGTCTAAGAGAGTAGATTGGCTGCACTTGATGCAAAATAAGGGACACAAGCCTCAAACACTGTATCTGTGACTCCAGTGGTGTTCCACTGATTTATAACAGCTCAGCATCAGGCATTGAATTTTATTGCATTAAAAACTAATGGCACAGATTTTACTGTGCCCATTAAAAATTCTCTGTTGAAGGCTTAAGGTACAACAATTAAATGTAATTAAAACTATCCATTACAAATATCAATTGTTCTGTACAGTGTGAAAATATCTCTTGCTGTTCCTTCATCTTTCATCTCATTTTAAAGACATTGATTTATTAGTTTACAGCTTCAATAAACTGAGAAAGTCTGATGCTCAGATTTCTTACATGTGATTTCTGAGTCTCATTTCTCAAATGCACTGCACAGTTATTTTGACAGTTATACTAGATTTAATTAGGAATCAGTTTTCCAATAGTTCAAATACTGCAGTATTATTTTGTTACTGTTTTCCTCTTTTATGCTTAGTTCAACATAGACTGAACTACAACTTTGAACTTTGTTTTTGTACATGTAAGGCGATATGATAGCTTTGACTTTATTCTCAATGAAAACCAATTAATACACACCAGTAAGAAAATTATTAGAAAACAAAGTCCTTTTGAATGATAATCCCTCCTCTCAATAAAGCCTTCCGTGTTCCCCAGTTCCTTTAATTTGCACAGAGACCTATAAATCCACTTGTAAAATATTTCACGATGATCACATAAACATAAAAGCAAAAAAGGCTTTAATGACCTTACTGTAATTTGACTTCAAACAAGTACTCTAAAGGAAGTTTTTAAGCAACAAAATTGCAACTGTGTATAGGATTTATTGCGCATGTCTTTAGCAGTATCTTTAAAATGTAAGTCATAAATGTCTTCCATGCTCTTTCTCCATTCCTGTATTTCCAAAACAAAATGTTTTCAGAAAGAATGGTTGGTTCTAGCACTACAGATCTTTCTGAGTAGTCTTTATTAAATATTGCTTTATTGAAGCATTAAAAGTACCATTCTACCTCCACTTTCAGGCCATTCAGCCCTGATTTTTGTGTGATGCAAACGAAGCATGTAATAGTGTTTTGTCAAACGCATGAAAAACAGCTTTAGGACTTTCTAGTTACAGAAGAAATGTGAATGAAGAGAATTTGAGAAGTTAAAGAAGGTTAAGAACATGTTCAGTGGTTTTGTTCTTCCAATGCACAAAAATACTCATGCCTTGCCTACCTCCAAGCCCAAATGGATATGCTGACTTTAACTTTTTTGAGAGAAAATAGCTTTATTTCCTACATTACCCAACAAATAGACCTAGTATATTAGCAGCTGTATGGATGATACCTAGAATGGGCCATGTGCATTTGCTGATGGTTGCAGGCAAAACACAAAGTACTTCTGAGTGTTAGGCACATAGTTAAGCATCACTACATTAATGAGAAAGCCTCCCCAAAAACAGAGATTTTATGTTATATCTATTTCTTTTTCATTTAGCGCATTTACAAAAAAAACAGCTGCTAAGCCCTAAGGTTGAAACTCGCAATTCATTAGGCTTCAGAAGTTCAACACAGATTGGGCCATCACTGAGAAAATCTCAGAGTGCAAGGGAGGCTGTGTAGAGTCAAAGAGGTAGGACTTGAGGTAATAAAAAGGTTAAAAGCCTCACTGCCTGGAATATCTGACTTCCTTACAAGCAAAACTCACAAAATCAAGCTCTCAGGTCATGGAAAAAGAAGACAGCCCTCCTGAGTAGTTCATAATAAAAACATATTTTCTTCCATTTCATTTCACGGCAGACTTGCTTTACAGTACCAGTAATTCACCTTTCTCAAAGATGATGCAGTTTTGTGTGGCAAGTATAACTTACTTTTTGACCAAGCCATTTCTCCACTCCTCAGGAGGTCCTTCAGCAAACTGGTGGTTTTCTGTACAGCACAAGGGAATAAACTGGTTGATAAACAGGCGCGTGATAAAAATGTTTTCCTTCACTCTTCACTTCCTCCTTCACGGAAGCTGAGGTTGTAGAAACATGAAAGGAGCCTTAATATGGCAGTCTTTAGATTAACACTCAGCCCCAGGATGCTCAAGGCATGTTCCATCTGCTGCATCCCAAGCACCAAGGTAATGAGCACAGCGATGGTTTAGGATCTGAGCTTTGGAGTGTCGAGGAATGGGACTTTGATTCAAGATGGCACATACTGAAGGCTGTCAGATATGGAGTGGTATCACAGGCTCTTAATTAATCTGATCTGGAAGTTGAATTTTGTGGCACAGTGTATAATCAATATTGAAATTTACATGCACCATCTTGATAAGTTCTTTGTGGGACACTTACAGACCTCCATACAGCATTAGTACAGCAAAAATACTTATAGTTAATCCGCATTAATCTTTATGGAAGGGAGGACATGTTGGGTTCTTTCTTCCTTGTGACTGATGACCTATCCTTCTAAAAATCTAATTTTGACCTTATTCAAATAGGTAGGTAGCCAACTAGCCATCTGCATGTACAACTGCATGCAGAATACATGGATGTACACCTGCACATCAATCAAAGTGGCTGTGTGTGCGTTTAGGGTTGTGCACAGACCAAGACCTAGTGTGTGAATTTCGGTTAAAGGCTTAAAAATAAAAGGTAAAACCTAAGTCTTCAAAACCCAGTTTACTTCTCTTTAGGGACTGAAAATAAATTATTCTTCCTAGTGGTCTCGTTTCAACTATTTTTTGAAGAATACACTTACATACGATCCAACAGATGTCAAGAAATCACTTTCATCTATAACTGATACACTTTCTGCCACTTCATGCACTAATATATTTATTTCTATGTTATTTTCTGAACTTTGCTTAATGCTTAATACTAATTAAGCTTAAGCTTAATGCTTAACCTAATGCTATCAGCATTAGTGGGGACAATCTGATTCAAAACATGGAAGCTCTTTTATTCTTGAATCTCTCCAAGGTTCTTGGTCCAATATGGCTGTACTGTGCAGCCTCCAAAGTGACATGCTGTAAACTTGCATTCCTTGTCCTTTAATTGGTACGTAACTTTAAATACCAGCAGTGCAAGGTGCCTGCTTTTATACTGAAAGGCAGATTAGGGAAATGTATTGACTTGTTTTCTATTTCAGTGAAAACACTTTCCATGCAATCTATATATAACAATGAGCAAAGAGTCAGGCAATGCTGCTTAACAAACCCACTTACTTTAAGTGCACTTATCTGTAAATACTTTATTCCTGAAAAAGTATACTGCCTACATAGATGTATCATAGTGCTTCAATTTGTGAAACCGGAAGGCAGGTGAGCTACCCTCCTTGGGGACCATTTTGCAAAATTATGTGCACTAGGTGCAATCGTGTCCACTCAGTCAAAAAACAAAAGCATTTTCTAAATGCTTACCTGTGAGCCACAGGGATGAGTTGCCTCTGGCAGCAAGGGCTAGGTATTCAGAAATGACAGAGAAATCGCTTCCCTCTTCAGCTGAGGGGTGTGGAGCTTTGACTCCATCACAGGATGTGCTGGACACTGCAGCACACTCCAGGAAAAGTAGGATCATCCAGAGCAGTTCTCAAATAAGGGCAGAGGTACCCAAAGAAATATTTCATAGAATCATAGAATCATAACATAGTTAGAGTTGGAAGGGACCTTGAAGATCATCGAGTTCCAACCCCACCTCCCACCAGACCAGGTTGCTCAAAGCCCCATCCAACCTGGCCTTGAACACTTCCAGGGATGGGGCATCCACAACTTCCCTGGGAAAACCTGTTCCAGTGTCTCACCACTCTCACAGTAAAGAATTTCTTTCTAATATCTAATCTAAATCTCCCCTCTTTCAGTTTAAAACCGTTACCCCTTGTCCTATCACTACACTCCCTCATGAAGAGTCCCTCCCCACCCCTTTTGTAGGCCCCCTTTAGGCATTTGAATCGCTACGAGGCCAAATACCTTGTCCACATTATAGTGGCCTTGAAGAGCCATTGGAAAAATTTATGCAGAGGCAGCTAAGCCTTCTGAATGTTTTTTTTTAATGCAAATTCAAATGCTTATGCTGGCACAGCCCTCTCCAGAGGGGCCAAGGCCACAGTCTCCACCCAACAGCAGCACGGCAGAGCCTGGACCACTGGATGCCACAGGGCTGCCTGTCCACCTTCTTAAAAGCTGTGCTTCTGCAAAATCTCTCAGACTCAAGCAGTGATCCCAGCCCCTTCCTCCACCAGTCAGAGCATGCTCCCACACCAGCAACAGGTGCCTGCACGAAGAATTACCAAACCGTGTCATGAAGGGCCCGGCACCCCGCTCACCCCAGGGGAAACTATACTAGAGGGCAATAGCCTTCCTCATCTTGCTCCCCCTCTCGCTCCCAAGGGAAGGGCAGAGACCCACTGATGGCTGCTGCCAGCTGCACATCTACTGCCCTTTTCCCTTTCCAAGCGAGCAGGCTTGCAAGGCTCGGCAAGCCTTGGGTCTTGAAGGGCTGGCTGGCCCCTGTCCTCTTAGGCTGCCACATGGCTGTGGTGGCATCAGCCCACTTCCCTTTCCTGTTTCAGTGTCTTCTGCAGTAGAGGAAGAAAGTGTTCCGATCTGTCCCATGCTCTGGTGGCCCTTTGATGACCATAGCTTCCAAGAACCTGGAATACTGTTTTCTTTTAGTTTACCCATGGTGGTTGGTCTATGCCTCTAGTCTGACTGCACGATGACAGGAATCATTTGATTCGGACCGTAACGTAACACCATCTCTTGCCAGGGATAAAATTTGGCCATACCACATTTGATGACACATGATATTGTTCTCATTTGTTGCCCCACCTTAAAACCATCCCTCCCCATAAGGAAGGAGGATGTAAGGACATCTCTCCTCATATCTTTGCTTTCAATATCCTGTCCTGCATCACTCCCCGCTGATGACCTACGGCTCTAGACCAGGTTTGCAGGCACTCCCCATAAGAAAGGGTGCTTGTGTCTTAAGTCTCAAGCACAAAAATATAATGGAGAGATACCACGGCTACTGTCAGTGTACCCCAGATGCTTTGGAGGGAAAACTATAAATGTGTCCTGCTCTTTGAAGGTATTTGAGCAAGACAAATCCACAGGAAGAAGCACTGCATGGTCGTACTGTATAGACTGCCACATATTGACCCCAAGGCGTGGAGTGGCCTGGAAACCACTGCACAGAAAACTAGTAGCCAGAAGCCAGCCCTTCACCCATATCCCACCTCCCTTGCGTGCTTTTAAGCCATGGCGTTATGGCCTGAACTACGCAGGGTTTGTTATGCAGGCCACAGCCTATCTGCTACAGACCAGACTGGGTCATAGCAAGAGGCAGAAGACCTTGCTGGAGATGGCAGCCAAGGGTACAGTCTGTTCTGTTTCTCAAGCTTTAAAATTCTGGGACCACTCTACATAATTCTTGTAGATGTTCCACCAGCCTGCTCTGAAGTCTCGTGACAACCGCTACGTACACCCTGTCCTAAACCACAGAACATTCAATTTAGCATGCTGCTCAGGTGACTGAAGTACCAGCACTTTACAAAATAGCTTATTCAGGAACAAATTATGTATGTGTCACTTCTATCTGCAATAAATGTAGAAAGTTTTATAGCGCATTTGACAAAAAACCTCTACTTTGATTTGGTTTTTCTTTATATCACTTAACTAAAATTTTATGTTCGTGATTGCTTTCTACAACATACAGTGCAAATGGAAAAGAAATATGGGGAAAATTACATCGCTAGCAGGAAAAAAATTAATAAATAAAATGTGCTGGAAGTAAAACAGATGGTTGGCACCTGGTGGTTCTGTATAGCCCTGGGTGACAGTTAAGCTTGGAGAAGGAAAAAAGGGAAGGGAAACGTGTCTGTATCACTGTTGCACTTGTGCTATTTTAGGCTCTCGACGTTGTGCGGTCTGGGGTTATTAGCTGTGCCTGAACTGAAGGTTAGTCCCAGTTCCTCATCTGTCCGCACCCCCCAGCACTGCTCCTTCCCATAGCCTGGAGGATGCTGTGCACGTAGACCAGATCACCACCACCACACATGCCTAAGGACCAGGACGGCATGGCACCTACCACCTCCTAAGCAAAGTCAGAGCACGACAGCAACCTCTGCTGCTCTGTCTTGCAGTCAGTTTTTCAGGAGCGCTGAGAATTGGAAAGCAATCAGTGTGGTCACTCCCCATATTTCCATGCCCTCTCTGCTTCCGAAACAAACACACCTACTGTGGATCCAGGCAGGCCACTGCACTACATCCTCCTGTCTGAGCAAGGGGACAATCCTTGCACAGAGGCAAGTTTGTGACCTCTCCACACAACTGCACTGCAATACCGTCTCCAGTGGTCTAGATCTCAGTAGCACTTTATGGCCACACGCCCTCTCAGAAATAGGATGTCAGAGCTGTCAGTCAGCTACAACTAATCTTTCCCACAACGCTATTGAGTGTGACAGTAAACACTCATCTTGAGCTAAGCCCGTTTTGAGAAATCACTTGAAGGCGAATTGTTGAAAAGCAGACAGGCTGTTTCAAATGGCAACAGCGAGGCCAGCGCCTGGACTGATGTGCCTTAGGTCCAGATACAAGGTCACACAGTAGGAGATACAAGAAAAAAATATCAGCATATGCTGTATAATGGGATAATTTTAATACAGAAATTGCTCATTCTCATCTCTTATCCACAGAGATTCATTCAGCTAACCTGGAACTTAACCTCCTCCCTCCACAGGCTTTCAGTTTGTACCAGTACTTGATGGTGTGTGTAGCACATGTAGGAAGTTCACATCTTTGGTCATCTCCCAAGGACATACTACACTGAACAAAACAAGGGAAGGGCAGGTGCCAGCACCACTTTTCTCACCAGTGCTGCTTGGAAAACTGACTGGTTCCAATCAGCCTACAAACAGGTTGCTTCCACCCAAAAACCAGCCAGCAGCAAAGGGGCAAGAGAGGTCCAGATCAAGATGTGATGGAATAAGATTTGATAAGGAGCTCCTATGCCAAAAGCATGACCTTGCACGCTATGATATGAGGTTGAAGGATGAGGCACCACCATCACAAAGCACAACTACAGGAAGGCTACCAAGACCACTGGTAAAGAAGCGGCTCCCTTCTTGTGTTGCATGCACAATGACTGCAATTCCAGTGCATTTTGTAACAGCTCTACTACTTCAAGAGACCATGAACAACAACAGTGTTCAAAATTCATCATCTTAGCCACCTAATGCTGGTTTTCACCAAAATGTCACTAGATGGATTACATGTCAGATTTTGCAAGGTAATTTCCAACATCCTGTTTCAGGAACATCCACTATTTACTTATCTACTGAGCCCTTAGCACCTCACAAACAGTCACATTCTTTTCACAAAGCTTTAGGAAAATTAGCCCCTCTGGCCAGACTTCTGCAGGTAATACTGCAAACATTTATGAACAAGTGCTATAACCTGACTGTCATGCTTTTAGTAGCATTTCTGTGACACTCGAGAAAGATTTCATCAAGTCTGTGCAGTGTGTTAAGCAGCTTATAAAAGCCACTAGCATAAAAGCATCTTCAAACAGAACTGACAAAAAACATTGCAAGAGCTGCATAAACAACTTAGAACCTTTTTAATACTATAGCCATCAGTTGACTTAGCACATCTGTAGACCAGCATCCCAGAACTTCCCTTTCCTAGATCTGCAAGTGTCCTTGAAACACTTGGCCACTGAGCATCTAATTTATCTTCTGTAAGTTTTAGGTCTATCAAGTATTTTCTGACATGAACTTTCCATATTTAATGGAATTTCCAAATTCACAGAAGAATTCCCATCAGAATGCTTCTAAGTGAAGAACTCGGAAGCAGATATCTAAGATGTTAGCAATGCATCAAAATTCAAAAAGCGAACTGCTGCTTTAATCTGTTTCAAAAGAACTAATCCTACTTCAGAGCCCAGCTATATTAGGCTCAAAAATTCTGCAAGGTTCAGGAATGGCAGGAGTAGTCCAGAAGCACTGTGAAAATTACTTCATTTACAATAAAAAAGCTTCGGAAATCCATGAATTTTGGGGGGTAATAATGTCAGAAGAAATGCACACAGGTTGCACCTGCCCTCGCTCTGTATTTCGTTCTCTAAGAGAGAAAAACATCCAGACTCTTTCCTTTCCCAACAGAGAAGTACAGGATTGTCTAGAATTTGTTTTATTTTTCAATTTCCAAAGAATATTCATATGAATCATTTACATTAGTGACTGGATTAACTAGATAACCACAGACAGATACACGACCGGAAATAACTTCTCACCAACTGGAGTATTCGAAAGTGTTCTGATTAAAAGCATTTTGTTCAAATAAGATGCTTTTAATTATGGTTTTAATTGATTATTGACATTTAACTACAGGTGTTTGCAGGGAAAACATTCTGTATGAATAATTATATGATATGTTAAAAAAACCCAGTCATATATGTTTCCACTGTGCAGTTTATTCAGTTTCAAATTAGAAAAAAAATTACTGTTTGACAATTCACATGCATAAACTCATAAAGTATTGGTTTCTTTCAGTCTTGTATTAAGGCGTTCAGGAATTTCACCTAGGCAGACAAGTATCTGGATTTTTTTTAAAAAAAGAACCAAAATAGAGAGACAAGCTATAACTCAGTTTTACTTCTGTTAACAAATACAACCAAAGTAAGTCCTGGTAGTACGCAGTTGCATTCTTTATCTTTTCAGTTGTGTACAGCTGATAGGAATCAAAGTGATTGGGAATTATCTTCAGCAAAAGTTTTCTTCAACAGTGTCTCGATTTGGAGTGCTGAATAAGCCATTGTAATGTTATGTCTGCCAGGACAGATAAAACAAAATTAAAAACTCAACAGCCTGTTTGTAGAGTGTAAAAGGACAAGAGAACACCAACAAGTTAATACAAATAAAACAAACAAACAATCAAACAAAAGAAACCCAGAAACCGCAGGCATTTAATTTACACCTAATTAAAAAATTAGTACTTAAAACTCCAGGTAGATTCTTTTCTGTTGTTTTTTTTGTTTGTTTTTAAATTATGTGCATTTTGTGTTCTTGAAATATGATGACTGGCATCAAGTTCTCTAAGCCACAGATGAACTGTTGGAAAACCAAAAATTTAAGATGACCGTAAAATGAACTGTAAAATCTAGACTGGAATGAAATGCAGTGTGAGAACAAAGGCAGAAATAGACAACCAGAAGGAAAGAGAAGGGCAAACATCTGACAAAGCATTAAGAAGTCCATTTAGGTAGGTTGTAGGAGTCCAAGGTCTCTGAAAGACATGCAACACTAGACTAAAATTTGATAGCTGAAATTGGTACCCCTCCTGATACAATCTAATGCACTGGGCTGAAAACTGCAGCAGTTCACAAACTGATTCATGAGCGGATTAGACTTTTTTTGCCTCAAGGCAGTAACATCTGTCAGGGAGGTAGGAAGGTTGTCAGGGGGCAGCAACAGCTCTAGCCCTCAAATTTAAATTTGTTGCCACATCTGTCCTAAGTTCAAGACAGCACTCCATGAATATCCTGACAGACCAGCGTAGGCACTGAGACTGCAGACAAAAGCATCCCACGGCATCTAAAATGAAGCTAATAACTATATACTAATCTTCCACAGTCTTCCAGGACACAGAAACTGGCAGCTTTACACCTACACCTCCTGATGAGACCAGTGAGCTAGGCTGCCGTTTGCACTGAAAAATGACCATCATCTCATTCAGCTGCACTGACATCAATCAAAAATGCAGAGGAAGAAGACAGCTCCCAGTCTTCTCCTTAACAGCCTAGTAGTTTCATCACTTTAATAAGCTAACTATATTTTCATTATAGTTTTTCATTATAAATTATATTTTCCGGTCCTTTGATCTCCCTAGGTTCTTGCCCAACCTCTTTTCAGTTTCTCAAGGTCTTCCTCAAAATATGGCAACCAGTGCTCTGGTAAAGCCCACATAGTTCCGAACAGACGTGATATACACAGTCTCTCCCATTTGTTATTTCTTTGAGCAAATACTCAGGAACCAGGCTACCTTTTCTAGGCAAAATGTTACACTGGAAGATACTTGACTGATTCTCAGTTAAGATTTGACTCTTTTTCATCACTACTCCCAGGATTCCCACAAGTAAGTGATCTACATGGTTCTGCGTTAATGATCATTCTTTTCATTATTTTCCCGTTCACAAATTTTAGCACGCTTTTTTTGCATGCTTTTCTCCTCCAGGCCATCCATATAAATGAACCAGGATCAAAACCTATTTTCCCCAGGATCCTTTCAGAAATTAGGCTGGTTTTACGAGTTTCTAGTCACAATACCACTTTTGAGCCACAATACCTCCACTGCAGCCTTGCCAATTTTATGAGGATCAAGCACTGCATTTCTAAAATCTCAATGGCCCTCACTGCCCTTCACCCATACAGATATTCCTGACTATGTTGTCTTCCTCAGTCCTTATATCCCAAAGTCTAATCTTCCCCAGCACAGCAGCACATCCTGTGTATTTCCCTCGCTCAGAGACAACTGTTGCACCCCAAGCTGCAGCAAAACTAGGTCTGGCCTCCTTCGAACCAACGTACCCAAATGCTGTACACCATTTCCAGGAGAAGCCCTCACTGCCTAACACATCCCCACACGCATCTGACATCTCCTCCAGCTCCCTGAAGCTCAAGTATCATGGTATAGTCTCCTCACCACCTCCACTACTTGGTCCTCTCTGCCAAGGATGGGAATTTCCCCTGCTGCTGCTGGGAGAAACTGGCTTTCCTCCTGTTCCTGCTCCCAGCATCTCACATTCCGCTGAGCCCTATAGAGCTGCCCAGCTCCTCTAATGAGTCTGGCTTCCTCAAGAAAAGCAGCTATAAATATCTACCCAGGCTGCATTCCTCCCATCCAGCACCACTTGTCTTAGCAGAGTGCAGGGGAGAAGGGTGGCATGGAAGCAGCATGTCCTCGAGCAACTGCTGCTGCTGGCTCAGCCTTGTGCTTCACCCCTTTCTCCTGTCCTGTGGAAGGAAGGGAAGGGGAGAACATGACAGAGGAAAGGGACAGAAAAGCAGAGGAAAGCGAGCAAGAGAGAGAGGAAAGGTCTGTCGTGGTTTGGGCCAGATTGACCGCTGAAACAAAAGGACAAGAAGCAAAGGCGAGATGGGAGACAACTTCACTGACTTCAGGACATGCTCCACTCATCTCCAGCAGGACAGGACCATTAGTCCCTCAGCCTGAGGAGCACCACCATACAGCCACATGCATGCAAGGCCTGCTCACAAGTAAAATCATGTATGGAGCAAAACACCAACATTTATTAAGTATCCCATAATAATTGGAAGGCCTTCATACCCAGTTACTATTTTTTCAGAAGTAACACAGCTTTTGCGAGGGCTTCAATTACTTTGAGTTTTAAATATGCTTTTCCGAGGTCCCTGTCAAAAGAATTTCTTAATTTCTCATGGAACTAAGTAATTCTACAAGTGTCTTTTAAATTACACATAATTCTATATTAAAAAATACAATTGCATGCAATATTTGCAACAAAATCTTTCACAGAAAAATGATATTTTCAATTATATATTGGAGTTAGATATTCAAATCCCATTAACACTTTTAACATCTGAGCCAAAGTAGAAAGTATACCCTGATGATGCTGTAAGAAAAAGCTTACCGATGTTATCCTTCTCTTTACACGAAATGGAATAGCAACAAATTTCTCTGTCTTGAATAGCTGAAAGGTTTCTGCCGAAAAAAGAATTATAAAATAGTAGTGTTATAACTCCACAAAGACTGACAACAGAAATTTCCATTAAATTACATGCTTTCTGCTTTCTACTCAGTGTGTTAAATTCTATCCTCAGATATCAAATTTTTAAAACATGCTACTGCCCACAAAACTCCCTACTTTTCTTAAACTATAAAGATTAAAAGGATATAAAATAATTTCACATAAATTCAAATTTCTCATTAAGTCAGTGTAACAGTGGATAATAAAAACACATAAATCCATGAGCTGTGAAAATAACATTTTATAGTGGTAACCAAGTAACATTACCATTCACCATTCACCAAAGGTGAATTAGCATTCACCTTTTACTCTTTTCACTTAGAATCCAGAGCTTTTATCTCTAGTAAGTCTTATAATCAAATAACAGTACTCAAATGATCACATCATTAATCTTCAGGGTGTTTGTTTTGTCATACTTAAATATATCAGATCTGATTCCTACTGAAAGGATCCCTCTACATTTGGGAAGAAACTGCTTCTTAATTTACTTATGTTTCTTTCTGGGAATTTCCCTATCCCCATTAGAGTTTCTGAGCACTTTGTTATTTTTTCATTTATTTATCCTCACACAAGTGACACAGACATGCATCCTGGAGCAGATGAAGAGTGGAGGCACCAAGAAGGAAAGATTCCTGAGATCACACAAGAGACTCTAATAAAAATGACAACTAAATAGTGACCTCCCTGGACTTAAGGACATCTAGCTATGTAGAAGAACAGGCTAACGGGATCCTGGGCTGCATTAGGAGTGCTGCCAGCCATTTGAGGGAGGTGATCCATCCCCTCTTCTTAGCCCTGGTGAGGCCATAGCTGGAGTAATGTATCCAGTTCTGGGCTCTCTAGCGTAAGAGGGATGTGAAGCCACTGGAGAGAGTCCAGTGAAGGGCCACTAGAATGATAAAGAGACTAAAGCATCTCACATATTAGGAAAGGCTGAGAGAGCTGGGACTGTTTAGCCTAGATAAGAAAAGGGTCAGGTGGGATCTTACTAATTTGTACAAATACCTGAAGGGAGGCTGTAAAGAAGATGTAGCCCAGTGCCAAGAGGCAACGGGCACAAACTGAAACACAAGAGGCCCCCTCTGAACATAAAGAAACACTTATTTTCTCTGAGGGTGACTCAACACTGGTACAGGTTGCCCAGAGAGGTTGCAGAATCTCCATCCTTATGCATACCTAAAAGCTGTCTGGACAGGGTCTATGGTATTGAGCAGGTGAGTGGGCAAGATGACCTCCAGAGGTCCCTTCCAATCTCAGTCATTCTGTGGTTCTGCATTTCCTAAGTCCCAGTTTAACTGCTTAGCCTTTGGACCATCCTTCTATACTGAAACTTCACTTCACTTCACTTTGCTTGCACTTCCTACTCATTAAAATTATGCGATTTGAGACACAGAATCCTATTCTGCAAAATTATTGCAATAGTGGCTATTTTTACAAAACTGTATATTTCCTTTACAAATACCTTTACAATGCATCAATTTAAGTTAGTTTCAGTAATCCGTAAGTATATGCTTTGGATACATGCCAAAAATACCTGAATTGTTTAAATTTACAGACAGTAGTTTGAAACAGTTCTGTTCTAATGCCATTTGAGCATTAAACCGCCACTACAATGTACTCGGAAAAGTGTAATTGACCCTATTACTATCTATAGCAGTTGTATCTTCAGTGATGGGAAAACAGGATTATCTGAAACAACTTTATACAACCGAAATAATAATCAAGGGATGTTCAAATCTACTGCAGTCAGTTATCAGACTAGATTGCTATTTCAACTGCCAGCAGAGCTCAAAGTGGAGCATCTGAAAATGTAAAATTGAAGCTGTTATAGATGGTTATTGCCATAGACTACCAACGACTTTCTCTTACATATCAAAATGGTTATCAAGCATTGGAACAGGCTGCCCAGGGAAGTGGTGGAGTCACCACCCCTGGAGGTACTCAAAAAATGTGTAGATGTGGTGCTTAGGGACATGGTGTAGTGGTGGACTTGGCAGTGCTGGGTTAATGGTTGGACTCAATGATCTAAAAGGTCTTTTCCAATCTAAACAATTCTACGATTAAATTAATTTCACAGTGTTTCAGCTTTTTACGCTAGCCAGCTACTTACAATTTTTCAATTAACTGCTTTTCATCCAGTGCACCTGGGAGGTCTCTTTTATTTCCAAGGACTAATACCTGAAAGAAATCATTCATACTCATGTTAAATCCAGGAGCAATAAAAATTTATTTTTGTCTTTAACCATTTCTCGATATTATTTTGGAACTTGAAGCCAAATATTTAGAACACAAAAGCATACATATTCAAAACGATCCATGACTGTGGGAGCATCATGGAAATCCTGCTCCTAGCCAGAGTCAGGTGCTGGATGCACAGCCTCTGAAAACTGGATCCAGTTATTTCTGGGTGCATCAGTATCAGAAGTCTCCTATGGAAGTGAATCTCTCCATTCCAGATGGCATTACGGGATGGTGTTAGATTGCACTAAGTGGATTCATTTTGCATGCAGCTAAACCTGGAGGAAAGCATGCACAAGGCGCACTCAAGCCACCAAAGGATATTCAATCCACAGGACCAGATTAACATTCATCAAGAGTAGGGCCCCAGAAGCAGAGGCTGGGTCCTCAAGATCCAGACATGATTCTCCCTAGTTTTGCTCCCCGGCTTCTTAACGTTGACTAAACAGCCAGGCTACCAAAACATGGATCACCCAAGCACCAGCCAAATGACTGATTCCTCTCCCTCCCCTTTTGAGCATCCATGGCAGAAATCAGAAGGGCAGCTAGTAGGAGTTAAGACAGAGAAATGCAGAAAAGTTACCAAATAGATGCTGGAATTTTAAAGTTCCTATGCAATACTCAATGCTTCAAGTATAAATTAAGGTCAGATGAATGGGGTGAGCACATTCTAAGATAAAGTAAGCAATGGAAGGTTTTTCTAATTATGATTGCATTATTGTTTTCCAGATGCGTTACAATTCTGAATCAAGATTGTCCATTATTTCCCATGAATCTGGAACACATTAAAACTCGTTACTTGCAGCCTCAGATTAATAAAGCTACCTTAAAATCTATAATGCCAAAGCTTGAGTACAATAAATTGAAGGAAATTCAATACTAGTTACTACCTATGAAATAAAAATAAGTAAAAAAATACATTACTGCACCTTGGTAATTACTTTACTGGTCAGGCTGGGCGATGGAATGTGATATTATAACATATAAAAGGAAAGGAACTTAATTAAATACTTCTGAAGATATGAGAGACCTATCATTTCAGGAAGAAAAAGTGCAAAGTAAAACAGGATGTGAAGACAGTACAAAGGACAGACAATGTCACTTGCCACGAATAGCGTGACTATAGATTTCTGTAGGATTTGTTCGATATGTACATAACATAAAAAATGGCAACAGTAATAGAAAACCTTATTAAAAAGATGGAGAGTCACGTGAAAAATTCTCTTTTGAAAACAGACATGTGAGAACTTTATTCTCACAAAGATTCCATGTTGGCTGTCTGTCTACTCATCCTCAGATGACTTTGATCACTTGCACTAGCCAAGCGTCCAAATATTTGCTGACAAAAAAGGGGCCAAGCAAGAGCCATTAAATTGTGAGTAACTTCTTCCTGATCTGTATGTGCCATTGTTTTCTTTTTTATCATCAAAGGTATAAACTCTTGCTTGGTGGTGTCAGCATCAAAGATCAGTGCTAAACTGACTGATTCCTACTAGCTCTAAATTGGCAGATTATGTTTAATTAAACAACATTAGTCTCCACTTCCATAATTCCTCACTAGAATTTCAGTAGGATATACTATTCTTTGACACTTCCTACTGGAGAACAGATGCGTATTTGCATTTTTTCCATACAGTTTAGTTTGAAAACTAAAAAGTCAAGAAAAATTAGAAGTCATGACACAGAAAAAGTCAAGCTTCTCCACAATCTCTGGAAGCAGAGGACACTATTTGATGTTACTGCTTGCCAACCCTCAGAAAGACAAATCTCACATTCCTTAAGATACTGCCAGAAACATATCTGGATCACCAGTTCAAACCCAGCCAACAAGGAGACTGACTGGAAGTAATTACTGTCTGATAATGCCACACGTGAAAATGAATTTTTTTCAAATCTGTTCTGACCTTTAGACTAGAAAAGATACAAACACACTGCAGCACTGATAAGATGCTGAGTCCTCTGAAAAAACGTCACAATAATTTTTCTAAGAGTGCTCAATGTATCGAGGCTGCATCATATTTAAGCTCTTATTTTCAAGAGTCCAGAGGAACCATGAGGAATTCATGAGCATTTAGGCTACACCGTCTACATGCAGGTAAGAATAATAATCAAAATACTTACTGGAATTCCATGCAGTTGTGGCTTATCTATCAAACTGTGCAGCTCATTCTTTGAAGCTTCTACTTTTTCTAAGTCTGCTGCATCCACCATGTAACTGCAATGGGAATAGAGTTATTTATGGCACTGTCCATTACTTGCAATAAAACATCTGAAATGTGACAAATGTGTTTGCATTGACAGCAGCATTTAAACAGTCCTGAGCTCTATAAACCTTGTATTTATTACTACAGGAAGATACAGAATTAAATATGGGCTGTGGGGAAAAAGTGGCATGGAACATACAATTAATTATATGCTTGGGTTGGTAGATGTGTAAAACACACTACTGCTATCATGTTGGGCCTTCTTATGTGATGGAGGTGGACAGGAAGAAAAGCATCTCTATAGTAATAATATATATTTTACACTACATTATCTATGGGCATACACAAGAAAACTTACACAACTGCATTGACTCCTCTGCAATAACGCTCCCACATGCTTCGAAACCTTGGCTGCCCTCCAATGTCCCATACCTGGAAAAGGTAAGAACGCCCCAAATCCAAAACTTTTTTAACCACACAGTACTAACAGAACAGAACAAAAAAAGCTCTTACGTGCAGCATGCAGGTTGTATTAACAACACCTAAATATAGGCAGTTTTTTAAGTGACCTTCCTCAAGAGACTGGTCTTCTCAACCCCTTCCAGTCAATGGAGGGAGACAGGCACATTCACAGGGCAAGTCAGTCCTGTGACCTTAACAGCTCTGAATGTCCATTTGGAGAACTCTACCCTTTCCCACTAACTGCAAGAAGTCTTACTCAGATACCAAAGTGGATTCTGCAAATGCACAACCTAAAACTCACAAAGAATAGCATCATTGTATGAAAACAGTTACGAAGTTGTGTATTTTATGGAGCTAGGGAGACCTGAGTTAAGAATGCATCAAGCCTTCAGCAGGATAAAGACAGATATTAAGTAAATAAAGAGTTGGCCGGAAAGCAGATTGAGCCTGTGTAACGGATGATATACTCTAAGGAGCTCCAATACCTCCACAGCTCTCCCATTTGTTCATCAAATGTGTTTTAAAGGACACATGGATTAACTGATCAGAACCAGAAAGGAAGCAGTAGTGCAGGGTAGGCCTGAAGTGATTAATCAGGGAATCTTAAAGAAAGGAAGCTCAAATTCTGCTTGGGATTTTATAAAGCTCCAATCCTGCAAATACTTATGCATGTTATTA
Organism: Limnodromus scolopaceus; assembly: GCA_028565335.1. Lineage (NCBI taxonomy): Eukaryota > Metazoa > Chordata > Aves > Charadriiformes > Scolopacidae > Limnodromus > Limnodromus scolopaceus. The sequence goes on from JAOXNO010000001.1 coordinate 23,909,784, forward strand.
GTGTCCAGCAATCCCACTGAACTCCTTATCATCAAAGGCCAGCACATTATTTTTCTGTATAGGAGTTACTTATTCTGCTTTGCTTGCAAAAATTCGGTATTTTTGGTGGATGACAATAATCTTGTTTCGAAACTGTCTCCAAGATCTAGGATCTTGGCAAGGATCTAAATCATGCAGGCAACGGCTATGTTATGATGTAGCTGTTGCAGCTACATCCTAAGACAGCTGTGTTACAAGTGACACATCTATTAAAATAATGATGAACACTGAAAAGTAAAAGGAATGGATTTGTTCCTATGTCAAAGACAAGAAGTAATTCTTTCTTATTTTAATCAGATTCAGCTATGAAAACAATGGGTACTATATACCAGATCTAGGAGGCATATCCATTACAGCACAGACTAAATATGGAAGTAACATACACAGAAGCAAATTTTTTTAAGAGCTGTTTTCATATTTATATTTTATAAATCCAAGCATATTAAAACTGCTACTGCAACAAAGACTTGCACAAAAGAGCGAGACTTAGTAGACCCTTGAGGTAATAAGGCCTTCTTCAACTAATGTGGCTGTATTTTTAATTTCACCGTCCATACATCACATTAATGTATCAATTTATCCATCATTTTCAACACCTTATGTTCATATTTTAGAAAAAAGTATTTCCCAATTCACTATTAAAATAATTCCCTGATCGATACCTTACTCTTCTTTCTGGCATAACATTAGTATATCAGCTAAATGTAGATTGCCTTTGAACCCCTTCATAAGATCAAGAATTTTACACATTAAAGAGAGATGAGTGAACTTCTGACCATGAACTGGATATCAATTATTATCTGACTGACATTTGAAGTGCTTTTTCAAACGCCTTAATAAAATAAACTTTTATTTTAAAAGCTTGAAAGAGATGAGTACACAGTTCAGTATTATAGTTAGATGACAAACCTCACACCAACACTAATTATTCCAATAACTCATTGGGACCTTGAAACTATCAGTAACCATCTGGTGCACATCTGTGTGTCTGGAAAAAGAAACCAAATTACTGTCTTGGTAGATCAGAGAAGAAAGAAGGGGAAAGAGGACAGGGAAGGCCAGTAGCAAGATCAGATTTTTGGAGATTGACAGCAATTATTCCTGGTAGTCAGAAAAATCTACAAAATGAAGTAGCCTGGACTAATCACAAAATAAATAATACAAGATAAAGAAATACGGCTTTTGTCCCTGTTTGATGATATGCTGTATCTATACTATATTAAATAGCACTGCAGAACAAGTAGTGTTCTCATTAGGAGAGTCACCTTGAAACAATGGAAAGATAAGTCATTTCCAGTCAGTTTCCCTAATAAGGCTTACAGCTATTTGTCAAAGTACAACATGAAGGACAGAAGATAGACTAGTGCTAGGGAACCCAGTTTACATCAATATATTAAGTTATAATTATCTGAAATAGGTAAAGAAAATTAATGCACAAAATAGATAATAAATCCTCACCTCTTTGCCTATGAAATTGAAATGGTGCTAGTAGTAACTTTCTAATACTCTTTATTATATTGAATAGACAATGACAGAGTTAACTACTCTCTGCCCCAAACCATTTCCACTTTACTTGACTGAACAGGTGTGTGACAGGACCCAAAGGGTAACGATTAATGGAGCAGGTTCAAGCTGGAGGCCTGTAACCAGTGGTGTCCCCCAG
>JAOXNO010000001.1:23911679-23923581 GCA_028565335.1 Limnodromus scolopaceus
TCCAGGCGGGTTTTGAATGTCTCCAGAGAAGGAGACTCCACCACCTCTCTGGGCAGCCTATTCCAGTGCTCTGCCACTCTCACAGTAAAGAAGTTCCTCCTCATGTTTAGGTGGACCACCTCCTGAGGTGGTCCCTCAGGAATAAAATTTTCATAGTAGTTACGAGATAATTCTATCCCTAGAAAACCAGGTGATTTTAAGAACGAGAAAATGCCTATAGAATGACCAAACAAAAAAGAGAAAATATAGAGTACTAATTCTTACCATGCTTGTAAGACCACAGTTCCATAAAATAATAAAATGTTTCAATTTGCAAACTAAATTAAACACCATACTTTGGAATCATCATTTACCACAGGGCTTGCACTTACCTGCTAAATCAAATTCTTCTAAAACAGAACTCTCTCTGGACAAGTCTCTTGTTCAATTTCTTCATGTGGATCTAAGGCTCCTTAAGACTGATATGTTTAAGGAGCAAATTTTTTTTCTTTTGCACAGAGGGGTATCGTGACAGTTGAGCAAAACTGCAACTGGGGAATAGGTTCAAAGGTTTTTCGAAAGCTTTCAGTTACAGGAAGGTTCATTAACAATCTAGTTGTGTTTCTTTCAATTAACTTACATTGTGGGAAGGCTTGACAGTTAACAAGAAAGATGCAGGAAAAGATTTTCCAGATGCATTTTCTAGATGTCAGTTTTACATGGCTTTTTTTTTCAGACATGCTGGGTAGGATATTCCTTGCAGACAGAGATCATAGAATCATATGGGGTTGGAAGGGACCTCTGGAGATCATCTAGTCCGACCCCCCCCACCAGAGCGGGTCTACCTATAGCAGGTTGCAGTGTGTACAATGACACATTTGTATCTCAATGTCAAGACATAGTTTCAGTACCTACGAATTCATGGTAGTCAGTGAAGCCCAGACAGCTATTCAACCCACCAGATGTAATGTCTTCTTTAGGATGACAGAATTATGCTCTGGGCTTGGTGGTACCACCTAGAGCTCCTCTGACTCTTATTAAAGGAGCTTAACACTCATGGCAACTTTTAGCTGGTTATATTCAGGCATCTTAATTTGCAAGCTGAACCCAACGCTACAAATATCTGAACACAGAAACATATCTTTCTGCTTGGCAGTATTCAGAAAATACCAGCCATAAAACCAAACCTGAACAAACAGGCGAGGAAATTCTAAACGCAGAAGAATATTTGGGCAGACTAAGGTAGCATCAGTAACATCCAACACCACAGACAAGTCCATGTATACTGAGATGTGACTAAGGAGGTTATGTGTATGCAGCAGACAGCCATAGCACTCACAGCCAACTCAATGTGTAATGGCAGGGAGTAACTGGAAAGTATGGGATTAATTTCCCTCAATTTCAGCCACCTAAAATGTAGGCATCTAATCCAAGTGACTAAATCTCTGTGGCTACGGAAGGGATCAGAGGGCACCCACAGCAGGAAATGATTTCATCTGTCTTGCCCACCTTCCCCACCAGCTGATCCATTCCTGCAAAGCACTCGCTGCTCCCCTCCGAGTTTAGACACCTGCCTGAGGCGGGCTTCCTCCTTTTTACCTGGCTAAGCTCAGGGGACACAAATCCTAAACAGTCACCTATTCTAGACTGGAATCTTCAACCAGTAATGTTCAGCTTCCCCAACTAATAAACAGGAAGAATAAAAACAGCTAAATCAAATAACCTTAAAATTTTTAAGAAATTGCCCTGTGGATATAAAATATAGAGCCTTACTTGTACCAGCCAAGTAACCTATTATGGAAGTTCAAATACCTTACTACCTATCATCCTATATTTTGGAAATGTCTTTGCAGTTGCTCTTAAAGCTGAAGAAAACATGCCACATGGTTACATTTTCTGCAGGCAATACCTCCCAGAACACTATGTCTTTGAAATCAGTCTTGGTTCTTTAAAGAACCCTGTTGTCACTCCTCACTGGCAATAAAGTCCAACTTTTAAATATTTTTTGCAACTCGGCATTTTATTTTAGTCACATCAGACAGAAAAAACACTATATGCACACTTCACAGCTCATAATTACTTAATTTAATCATAGCACTTTCACTGAAGAATGGGAAATGGACTTAGACTGGCAACATAAAATGGCTGAACATCTTCCACTCCTGAAAACAAGCGCAGAAGCATTTCAGTGGAAGGGGTTATTTCCCAATGACCGGGGTACATTTGCCATTTTATCAGAGACACAGGGTACAATATTGGAAGGATCAACAGGTAGGTTTTACACAGGACACAAAAGCAAAGTCTGTTCTCAGAAACCACTTTCTGAACCTGCTGCTGCTTAGCTCCGTGATGTGTTCTAAGGAAGGAGAGTACCAGGGAACCCAGCTTTAGAGCTAAGACTGTAATCATCTCAATCAACACATAACACACCTCCAAATAGCAGGAGCCAACCCACCCTAGCGTCAATATTGTGTCCTCCGCGAAGTAGAAAATCCTGATTCTGCATGACCACATGCAATCCTCTGTAACCCTTTTTTCATATGATCATGAATCAGACTCTAGACATCAAAATCTGAGAGATTCTGCTGAAAGTAGACATATACAAGTTATAAGATGCAGGCAGAACTTGCATTTGGAAGACTAAGGGCAAAGACGCCAGAGGCAAGGGCACTGATAGCTCAGAACTGCTGATCAATAACTACTGTAGTGATTATTAATTTTGCTTGTCCTTGAAGAACATATAACCATGAAAGCAAAAATTAGTATTTACTCAATAGCACAGAAAAGCCAGAAGGGTGTGCAACAGTGTGTATGCTGAGAAAAGATAATCTAATATCGGTAAATTAGACAAGAAAAGGACATTCTCCCATGATAGATTTAACCCCACAGAGCAGCTCCCTGGCACTCTTCTCGTGTGTCCCCCTTGTCCTCTACTTCTCAAGTGTGAGCAATCCCGACAGATTCCCAGCATTTACCAACGAGACAAAGCTGCTGAGGACAGAGCTAATGAGGGACAGCATTTATGGTTCCCAGGTGTCCCAACAGGATGTTGGAATAGAACATATGTTTATATAAACTGCAGATAATTTCAAGCTGGGAGTGGATAAAAAGAAAAGATCAGAATCCTAAAGTATCTGGACCATCTAGAGGGATGGTGTGAAATAAAGCTGAAACGTAACACACACAAGTTCAGAATGCTACACTTGGATCAAAAGAACCAAATGCACCAGCACAAAACGGATAATAACCAAGTAGAGGTGAAGGACAAAAAGCCTGAGTAGTTCACAAACTAAGTATGCATTTCAACAGTGTTGCAGAACTTAAATCAGCATGTACTAGCAGAAACATCTGATGTACAATTTTGGAAGTACGTACTGCCCTGTCCCCAGTGTCAGAGTCTGGGGGACCCCATCAGTCTATAGAACAGACACAGACAAATTTGAAAAAGTCCAGATGAGAAAAGAAAGGGTGCAAAGATACTTTGAAAATATGACCTATAAAAAGGGGAGAGGGGAGCAAAACCATAGTGCTTCCCAGGAAATGGCTGCCAGATATAGAAGAGAAGAAAAAAGCAACTCGATTTGTCATGACAGCAACTTGTATCAGACATTAGGAAAAAAGCTTTCTAACACTTAGAGTGAAAGAACATTGTACAAAACAAGGGATGTTGTAGAACCTTCTTCATGGAAGAACAGATTTTAAGAAACAATTACTTAAGATATTTGGGTAAATATCTGATTCACCTTAGAGCACAAGTTTGGTTTTGGTTTAGATGACTCCTTAAGATCAACTCTCAGTCCCCATTTTTAGGAGTCCTAACAGGTACTCAGCATGACTGGTGCAACATTCAATACTCCCTGTTCCGACTCAGGACACTGGCTTCTGGCCCCATGTGTTTGTCCTGACCACTGTAGAGGTTCCTACCTAACGCATCATCCTGTCTCACATTCTACAGTGCACAACTCCCAGCTCAGACACAGTCTCCAAGGCTTCTCTTACCAAACTGTCAGATGGGATACTGCTTTCATACTTTTCCTTCTTAGTTGATCATTGAGCAATACTGAGTATGCTCCAATCTTACTCTCTGAGCCACCCTCTAACACTCATTTATCTCCTTTTCACAGAATAACAGAACCACTGAGGGTAGCGAAGGCCTTTGGCGATTGCATAGTCCAACTCACCCTGGTCAAAGCAGGGTCACCTAGAGCAGACAGCTCCACGAACGTAGACTCCAGAACCTGCCTGTTCAACTTGTTCCAATGTTCAATCACCCTCACAGTAAAAATGCTTTTTCTTATGGTCTAAATGAAATTTCCCTTATTTCAGTTTGTGCCCATTGCTACCTGTCCTGACACTGTAGTCTGGCTACATTGATGAGATCTCCCTGAGCCTTTTCTTCTCTAGGCTAAACAGTCTCAGTTATCTCCACATGTCCTCATATGAGAGATGTTCCAGTCTCTTCATCATCTTCACTGCCCTTTCCTGGGCTCTCATCAGTAGGTCCACACCCTTCTTGTACCAGGGACCCCAGAACTGGACACAGTAGTCCAGGTAGGGCCTTACCAGTGCTAAGTAAAAAGGAGGGAACACCTCCCTTGACCTGCTGTCAAAGCTCTTCCTAATGCAGCCCAGGGTGCTGTTGGTCTCTGCTGCAAATGTACACTGCTCAACAATGGTCAACTTGGTGTCCACCAGGATCCCCAGGTTCCTTTCTGAAAAGCTGCTTTCCAGCCAGTCAGCCTGTCATGGTGCCTGGGGTTGATCCTTCTCAGGTGCAGGACTTTGTACTTTCCTTTCTTTACCTTCAGAAGGGTCCTGTTAGTCCATTTCTCCAGACTGTTGAGATCCCTCTGGATGGCAGCATAACCCTCTGCCGCAACAGCCACTGCTCCCAGTTTTGTATTATCAGCAAATTGTCAAGGGTGCACTCTGTCCCATCATCCAAGTCACTAATGAAGATGCTAAACAATCCCTGGGGTATATCATTAGCAACTGGACTTCCTGCTGTGGATCACAGCCCTTTTGAATCCCGCAGTATGGCTTTTCCTTACACACAACCATCATAAATCACTGGGACATCCCACAAGAATTCTTTTTTATAGAAATAATTGCTTTTGACTTGAAATCAGCCCAGATACGGCATGGCCTTTTCAGAGTTAACCAAGCCATACAGAATAGTCAGCACTTACTGAAACACTGCTGGAGCTATACAGGCAGTACACATAGAGGCTTGTACCACTGCATGACAAGTGAGATGATGACATCCCAGGTAAGATGTTTTTTAATTGCCACTGAATAGCAGGATGAAGCATCACACATCAGGAGGATTCTGTTTCTATGAGGATGTTTGGAGACTTGAAAACTCTACTATCCAGAGGAGGGAGGAGTGCTGCAACGAAGGAAGCTGAAGAGGAACCCACAAAGCCGGGATACTCCTCCTCCTCCTCCTCCTCCTCTCTCTCTGCCACATCAGAGCAAACAGCAAGTAGCAAGAAGCTCGGCTTTCCCCTCCCTCCCGTGGACTGGCCGGCGCTAGCCCGGGCTGCAGCTCCCGTGGAAGGACGCTGGCCTCTAGTGGTGAGAGCTGGGGTGCCGCCGTCCCACCTCCCCAGCTCCGGTCCCCTGAGCAGCTGCTCGCTGCTCCCTCCGGACTGCAATACCCAGGGGGTGCAGAAACTGCCTGGGGGTGCTATTTTAAGAAAACGAAGCTCAAGAGCAAGGAAAATGAAGCTGCTGCATGGCCTGCGCGTATGCGTGGTCTGGTGTTGCTCAATTTCTTCTTTATACCTGAGACCATTCTAAGAACATCACTGCGAGAATCAAAGGTTGATTAGTTGCTGCTTCACAATCATTTAAAATAACAGCCCGCAATGCATGTCTTCTGAGACTCTTGAAATTTGGTTTGGTAATAGATATTTTTTTTAGCTACTGTCTAGCTTACTGAACAGTAAATCTCACCAAAGCAAAAAGACTACTAATACTCAGCTGATCCAAAACCAGAGAAAATTCCATTAAATCAAATCACTCAGCAAACAAAACTTGCTTGGAATTAAAACCCCAAATTAATTAAGCCATAGGTTTTTTTGTCAGAAAAAAGTGATATATCCATCAGTTTTGTTATGAACTACATCAAAATACTTTTAACAGATCCTTAAATTGTAATACATTAGGTATTTTGATGTTGAAAATCATCCTGTAATTAAATATCTCAACCACAACCTCAAAATCCATACAGCTTCCTGCTTAGATTTCAAATACTGCCTGGTAAAATCTTCTTTGCGGCTTCTTTTCTTGGAAAGTAACAGGTGACAGGTCTTATTAAATACATTGACAAGCCAAAATTTGACAATTCTTGGTTAAAGCTGACAGCTTTATGTTTCTGATCATTCTCAACTTCGATTAAAGAGCATATGAAATTGGCATGTTCCTGCAAAATGTTTTGGCTTGCATAAATCAGTGTTTTTCTTTCAGTGTGGCTCAGACAAGTACTCTACAGGCACACTCTACACACAGGCATACCAGTGACCATACTTTTACACAGCAGGACTAGAGACTAAATATGAGAATAAATCTATTCGCTTCTGGAAATAACTGTCAAAATCAGAAGAAAGTAAAGATGACCATGGTCTCCTTAGTTCTTGTTGCCTTCTGGAATTGCACGGAATCTAGAGATAGAATTCTAGTAAAGACACTAGGCAGTGATGTTGCACTAGCATAGTACTTTCTTCTTAGTGGCCTACCCCAAAATACAGCAAAAAAACAGATGAAGGATTAGTATCACCTCTTTGTTGGTGGTGTGACGTACTTTGCCTGAGGTGATCAGTCTTACACTTCCTGAATGCCATTTTTCCACTTAATGACTTTTTGACCTAGATGGTTTCTCAGCTTCACTCTTTCAGTAAGTTTACTTGATTCTGTTTTGCAATGTTCCCTTGACACCTTTGAAAAAGGTCAGGTGAAAGACCTATCTGCTTACCATGAAGATCATTCCTGCCATGTTTGAAGGACTTCACGGGTTTAGTAAAATAACACTTTTTCCAGGAATTTTAATAGCTGACAATTGAATATCATAGTATTTCTGTGAGAAATGTAACCTTCTTTGTTGGGATAAAGAGGTTAAAGAAAATTTCACTCTGAATCCTCAGTGACCAGGCTGCAAATAGCTCTTCAAAGGATTCTAGCAAGAGGCATCCCCCTCACCATTCTTCAGTCATCAACTTACCAGCAAATGATGTCATTCTTCTCACAGTAAAATAATTCTGGAAACTATCTAGCCATTAGGCTGTAAGATTTTAACAGCTTACCTATATACAGGATTTAGTGATGTACAAGGACTTCATCTTGACAGGATTTAAGGAAATAAGCATCTATACATATAACCTACACCTCTTACTTTCACTGTACGCTGTTGTAGCGGAGACCATGGGAACTGGTTAAGATAAACTATATTCCTGTGCAGAGTGGCTTCCAAACCATGTATCGCTTTTGAAAGTAATAAACATATTAATAATGTTAGCATTATCCCCTTATTCTTAATGTCTCAATTATAACAACTATATATAACATGACTTGGGAGATCAAAGTGTAAAACAAGGCACAGTTCCACAGAACCTCACACACCTCCTCCCTGTCAGAACCTGATCTTGCAGTATCATTTGTGCAGACAATCCAGTACCAACTTATTAGTCACTTCCTTCACCTAATTGAACTATCCTGGCTTAGAAAATACTTTATTTTGAAGATTCTATTTGTAGATGATTTCTGTCTGTCTAGTTGAATGAACCATCAATAGCTTTGTCATGTTCTTCCACATCTGACAATTCCATAGCAGCATCAGCATACCACTCCAACTACCCTTATGCTTTCTGTATATAAACTCTAAATTATAGCCTTATTCTTCCTATGCAAAAGACAGAAAACAAGGGAACCAAAAGGGAATTCCTATTCCTGCGGATTATTTATGAACCAGGTTGACAGTAGTATCTTTTTTATTGACTGTAGCATCTATGGACTACTTTGATCAGTTGTAAAACAAGGCAAATGTGATGAAAAGTGTATGAAACTGACATTTAGGACTAACTAAAATAGAATCCTCTCCTGGATGAATCAGGAAGCATTGCTAAAGCTCAAATGGAAGGTACTGTTTCAGTACAAATGCTCTTCTGAAAGAGAGGAAAGGCAGGAGGACAAAGAACACCTGCATGCCTGAAAGAACATCAAGAGAAAAATACCTCTTTGAGTAAATGAAACCTTAAAACAGCTTGACTACTTAAACTGAAACAAACAGCTTTTGCTTGTGAGTCTGCATTTGATGCTTCGTATGACAGTGCTAATCACAATTTTCTCACTGGTCACATTCTTCTACACATCTGCTATTGATATATAAGAGGTCAAGAAAGCATGGGATGGCCTTAGGATGCATTTGCACTTGTAAGGCATTACCTCTGATGTTCTTGTTGTAAATACACTATTTGATCTGCTGTCATAGCTAGTGCACATGTTAATCTGTGTACAATAAAGAGACTATTGGGGGAGAAAATCAACATAATTAACACATCAATCAGACTGTTCTTCTGATAACAAAGCCGACTGACTTCTCCGTAAGTTCTTTCATAACTAATACGAATCATGAATTAATTATAAGAACTAGAAAACACCATCCAAAGTACGTAAATCCTAACAATATAACATTAAACATTCGTTTTTTTTAAATACTGTTATTGATCCATTTGAATCCACAAGCAGATGCGGAGACTGAACAAGCTATGTGTGCAGACTGAACACGTAATTCTGGCAGCCCTCTAGCAACAGGCAGTGTTAGTTGTGCGTAAAAGTTTGCAGCTACCAGAGTGGAAGGATGAAGGAAAACTTTGTTTTTCTCACCAAATGGAGAGACTGCTTTCTCCCTCTCCAGAATCTGTGCTCTAAATACGGTGTTCTGCAACCATCTAGTATCTGCAACAATCCATCCAGGATGCCCCTAAAATGCATCATTTTGCCTGTGTCTGTATCCTGCTTTCCCACACTGTGGTGGCACCAGCAATCACGCAGCTGCTTGGGGAGCACATTACTATTAGGTAACAGGACCGGGGAGAAACTAGCATGGAGGTGGGTTTGGTTTGGTTTGGTTGGTCGTTGAGTTTTTTTAGAGGTTGCTTTCATCTGGATCAGTTGGCTGATCTGACTACCGCTTTGCCATGGGATCACTGGTGTTGATGGAAAAGGGGTGCGAGGGTGCAGGGCCAGGCTTAAAATAGAATATAAAACCTCATACCGTGATTCAGCTGACTGTAAAAGCTGGCCTTCAATTTGCCACCTTCACTAGGCTGGCCTGATGCCCTCTTAGTTTTCCCAGAAGGTAAGTCTACTTTGACCCTAGCATGAGGAACATCATACTGAGGTTTAGAAGTGCTGCCACTGGAAGAAAAGCAGGTATATTAAAAGGTTACTTTGTAACCTAAAAAGTTACATACCCTTTTTTTAGGAGGGGCTGGTTTTATTTCCCTTTACAAGAAAAGATTCTGGTTGGAAAGCAGAATTAGGACTCCAAAGGAATATTCAGAAGTTCTGATTTTGATTAAAAAGTCACTCTTTTGGGAGAAGATCAACAGGAATATACCAAACTACTGTTAGGCTGAAGTATCTTCTTTCTATAGCAGAGTTCAGCTCTTTGCTTAACAATATACGGATGATTGTTGAGACACATTCAACAGAGGAACCCAAGACTAAAATTTCTTTTTTCTTTTTTCTCACTTGCTGACAAATTCAGTCCTGGACTAAGCCAGGACATTTGTTGCTTCCTCTTTAAGGGATAGGAGCAGTATTTTGAGGAATGACCTGCTTGGGGATCGGCCTTTCTGTGTTTATGCAAAGGGATGAGACACAAAGAAACCAGGCAGTGGAAGAGGGGAACACGTTTGATGAGGAGAAGCTAACGGGCATGAGGAGAGTTGGAGGGTAACTCCATAGCAATGAAGAGAGGAAATAGCTCTCTCCCAATGAGTATACCTTCTTGTTATGCAGCATGAGTACTGCCCTACTGCAATCAAAGCAGATGTTCCGGTAAATTCACATTTCCCCTTCCCAGCCTTACCTTACATGTAGCGTATGCATTATCACAAGCAGAGCTGGCCACAGAGACATGAACCAGCAGATGAGGGAGAGCTTGGATGATCTTGTATATACTGACAATAGAGGCGAAAAAGGGCCAAGACCAGAAGTAAAACTTCATCATCAATCAAATTCTGCGTTTTTTCACCAGCTTCAAACATAGCATTCAGAGGAACTAACAGAAAGCATTACAAAATAATAGCCTCCATTTACAAGAAAAAGCTGCATATCTGTTACTCAGCAGAATGTGCACCTTCTGCACTACTGCTCTCTCCTTTCACTCTTTCTGATTCCCGTGTCTCCAGAATAAAGAGAGCATACAGGTTTGGCTGCAAGAATTAGTGCTGAGAGGCTCTGATTCTGATCACCTCCGTTTTCTGCAAATGCAGTCCACCTGATGCAGGCTTTCTCACATTGCCATATAAATTCCTCTGTGTTTTCATAGAGCTGGCCACTGTGTAAAGCAATGCCAGTCTTGACTTTTTACTTCAAAGAAGAGTTTGGGCACATTGCACTGAGTATTCCAGTGCTCATCGTATGACAGTTTGTTTTTTGTCAACTCAAACACACACACTCCATCTCACTGGAAATGAAAAAAAAGTTTAGGTTTCTATCAATCATTTCCTTTCAGGAAATACATGAATTAAAAACGCTTTGTCTTCTTGCTCACCTGCTCTGTGAAAAGAGTGAGTTCAGATTCTTTCCTAAAGTAGGCTCTAATCATGTATGTATCATCATGATCATGCACAAAGTCAAAAACTTGAGGTTATCAAAGCAATAATGATTCTCTTCCACTTCCTTTTTTTTTTTTTACTCCATTTTACTCCATTTTTCTTCTAAGTCTTTTACAGCCTTTACGGTGGACCTAGTTTTAAGATACTCACCATCATGTATTTTTCACAATCTGCCAAAATTTCCCAGGAAATTAAAATCAAACTAAAATATGGGTATAGTTAAGAGGTTTTATTTCAGCCAAATCTGACATGAATTTCAAGAGGGTATATGGGAAGGAGGGTTGGTGTGATGAGAGGAAATAGTCTGGTGACATTAGAGTTTCCATTCCAATAGCTTTCAAAAGACTGGCTTACCAGGCACCATAATGTGCAAGCAGTTGTAGAGGAACTTATTGATTGTTCTGCAAGTTTGTAACAGAGAAGTAGATACACAAGTGAAATGTACAGCTAAAGGCGCTACAGTCGTATGAAATCTGAAAGAGTATAGCAAGATACTATAAGCAGAAACAGACAGGCAGCCACTGTATTTACACCACTATGGTAATTTTAGGTTTAGGGTTTTTTACTTCAGCTTTAACATCTCCCAACCAACAGAAGTCAATTATCCCTTTTACCTTCCTTTACCTGTTCACTGTTTAGAGAGAATGGGAAGACAGTTAACAACTACTTATATGCACATTACAGGTCATTTCAGAAAATCCTCCCTAGGTTTAAGAGTCACAGCAAACCAGAGGAAAAGAATACCTTTAGAACTGATGGCAAAAGGAGAGAAAATGAAGGAAAAAAAGGAAAAAGTCAAGGTAAAGCCAAAAAACTATATTCCCTTTCACTAACTTTAGACAGAAGTTATTAATTCGATCTAGAGTCCTCAACCACAAGAGAGAGTGCCTTAATGCTACTGGAATATACTCTATCTTGATGCCTACGGCATGAATGACAACCAAACCGGCATCATCTATATTTCTCTATAAGCCTAAGAAGTGGTTCCCTGACAACTTTCTTCCATTAGACGTATATACTAACATTATGCAAGGTAAATGGCAGTCTTTGCTAAGATGTGTAAGTTAGAGGAGAGGGAG
>JAOXNO010000001.1:23933221-23993880 GCA_028565335.1 Limnodromus scolopaceus
GGTGGAGGGTGGAGGGTCTGCTTTAGGAGAATGCGTGTTTGGCTTTGAACAGGAGATAGTCACCAGCAATACAAGGCGTAGCTCCCCTTTTCCTTCTTTTCTCCTTCCTTACTTTCTGACTCCATGGTGACTCTTTAACATAGAATATAGGCAAGACAAATATAATACAGAGCAAAACAATATATTTGGAAAATAGTGTAATTTTACACAGCATGTAGCTGGCTTGAATCTTGCTGTGACAAGCTTGTAGGATTTAAAACATGAATTGCAGATACATGTAGGTAACATAAATATCCCAAATGATATTTATGGATGGAGCTTAGGAAAACATATTTCTGTGGACAGTTTATTGCAATAGTCTGCTTTCTTTTCACATTCCTTTTCTGGTCCTGGCTGTTCTCAATCAAAAAGAGGTGGGATCAGATGGATAGGTCTAATCTAATGTAGCAGTTACTGTGTTCCTTTATCTTTACAGTGGGCCTCAGGGAAAGATTGTATTAAATACCAGATAGATAAAAAACTGTTGAATGGGAAGAGACTGGTCTGTCCACCTTCCCTATTGCTTCACTCTTTCACTTCTGCAGTTCACTTCCTCTGCATCCACTGGGAGGTCCTGGATGCTCCTTCTCAACTCCTCTGTGATTTTAACTTTTCATTCCTCCTCTTCTGGTGATTTCACTCTTTTCTCATCAGAGCTGCTCTGCTTTCTATTGCCTGGCTGTTATTCAAAAACATTTATGGCAAGACTTGTAAGCAAGCTCTCTTATCACAAATCCAGTGTCTTTCCAAGAACTAGATACAAACGAGCCTAACCTCAGGAAACTTCACCTATTTGTGATTTTAAAAAGCAGTGCAGTGTTTGAGCACAGTTTTATGTGTGAACATAGAATTTTAACCACGTTAAAGCATTCTGCTGAAAAAAATAAAGCTTCTATAAGTCATACAAAATACAGTAAGACATTACCAGTGACATTTCCAGTTTTTAGAAATTCTTTGATAGTTATCACAAGTCCAGTGGGAAAGGGAGGGACCTGAGGTATAGGAATTATTCAGAAGACGTACCATGGCTTTTGTTCACTCAAGACCAAGTAACTCAAAATCAAAGCCGCAGTGAAGAAACTATGTTTTTACAGAGGTGATCAAAACCAGCTGGCTTCTTTTGTGCTTGACATTCCATCACATGCATATTTTTTATTCATTATTCTACTTGGAACATTGATGGCAGAGATACCTTTGGCTTGTGGACTCAACACCATAACTGCGATGAGAAAATTGTCACTTCCTCTAGATAACTTGTTGTCCAAACGCCATAAAACATTATTTCTCCATGTTAAACCTAAAGTCTTTACCTATTTTTCTGCATGTCTATTATGGCTGACAACATGTAAATTCAAAGACAGAGGATATAATAAGTGTTTTCTGCTAAATTTAGACATTAACTTTTTATAAAGAAAGGGCTACTATATTGAAATCCCAGGTATTTCTATTAGTGAGGCAGGTTGTATCTGTAGGAGATGGTGATTTATGCAGATCATGCCTAGCTTTAGGGAATCTTTTTTAATCTATCCATGCCAGCAGCCGCTCTTAACCCAGCAGAAGTCCAGCTGTCTATTAAGCATCTGACATAATAATCTGGAAAGGATATTTTATCAAATGAGCTGCAGTTAATTGCTTCTAAATGCTCAAACTGACTATACATAAATCACAACTGGAGTCCTGATATGAAACAAGGAATGGGTTTCTTCTGAGGTATCTCTGCTACTTTAGTGTTGCTTTTGACAGTGAAATACTACTAGGCAGATAGTCTTAGTTCCGTCAGCAGACTGGATCAAAAAGGAGGTCCTAAGACTGGGGATCACAGGCACTGGAAGTGAAGGAAGGGGGCCCCAGGTTCCCAGCCTCACTGCATCTTGCAGCCTGCCACTGCTGCATGTTCCTAAGGAACAGACTGGTTTCCACCAAAGAGACTGCCCAGGAAATAGTCAGGCATAGACCAAGTCCCACTGAGTTGTGAGTGTTGGCCACACAAAATGACTGAAAGCCAAGGAAGGGACCTCTGAAATAAGAGGGAAGGCTTGGGAGAAGAGGAGAAGAAAGAAAGAAGGAAAGAAAAGAAAGAAAGGAAAGAAAGGAAAGAAAGAAAGGAAAGAAAGAAAGACCACTACAGCTCAAATTTTAAATAACAAAGCTGTAATAGCTGAAGTCTACATTACAGTTAGAACCCTATGAATATATTTAATTAAAAGAAAAACCATAATGTCCCTGTAGATATTGTGAAAAGTGGAGAAACATTACAGTAATCAATTTTGTGCTGCAAAGTCCCACAGATCTACATTTATGCCAAATATTTTTAAGAGCTAATCTTCCTATGGAATGAAATTAATTCCCACATCGAGCATCGAACCTGTTGACTGCTGAGACTCAATGACATCTGGGCTGAGATGTATTTAACTGGCTTAACTTGAAATATACAAAATGACATTATCAGCAATACTTGTGTGTTTTTTTTTAAATATAACTGTTAAAAATGTAAACTGTAAAAAAATACTCCTTATTCTGGATTAGCCTTCCATATGGTCAAATCAGTGTATACATGCCAGTATATCTTTGGCACAAATAGTAGTTTATAGAACTAAACTGAAGAAATACTTTCAAGCTGAAGTGTCATCTATGGAATAGAAAAGGTTACCTGATACAGATAAGACCTCAGAGTTGCAGCTGTTTTATGCTTTTCAGGAATGACTTTTCTGTGTAAATAAAACCTTTAGAAAAGGATATTCTCACTTTTGTGGGTCATTTATATTAAGGTTCTCAAAATTAGAATGAAACAAAACAGATTAAACATCCTTATCTTACAGGATGAAGAACTACTGAAAGTACGAGTGTCATTTGCTTCTAAATCATATCCAGCAGCAGCTGTGACAGTGTTACATTCTGCAGATGTTATATTGAGTATATTACTTCCAAAGGTAGATTGAAAATCTTCTGTTTCAAGATGTGTAGATAATGTCACCTTACTCTGAGAGGTAAATGGAAATACAGTTCTGTTAGACAGGATCTTTTCTTCAGAGGCTTCTGTATCAGAAAGTGAGTTTGAGGATACATGAATGCAAATATCTTCTGAAATGCAAGCATGGAGGTAATGGATGTCATTTATATCAACTCTAGGTTTACAACTTTGCCCTGCATAACAGTGGCAATCAAATTTTTCTATGAACGTTTGCAGATCCTGAAATGCTGGTTGCCCTTGCAGAGTGTATTTTCCATCCTTTGTCATTTGAATGACAATATTCTCGGGGTTCAAGTGAAGATAGTCACTGGAATTCCATTTTTTCCGTGCACAAGCACCAGCATCTTGGCATAACACTTGGCTACAGATTCTGGCTGCCATCGTGACATTGATGAGGTATGGGGTCAAAGTCCTTCTCAGGTAGTTGTCCAGAGTCCTACAGGTGTTCTGTGGAAAGAGCATCATATCTGCAGTGTTTAGGATGAAAACCATTACAATGCTGTCATTCTAATAACAGTACCATAGTGGATATCTGTGAATGTTTCTCCTGAGGTTTTGGTAATAGTTATAACTGGTTGTTGGAAGCAAGTTTATCTGAGAAGTTGCTATATAGCTCAAGGATCACAGCAAATTTATGTTGGGTGGTTGCTGGAGATGTTATGAAAAGCACTTATATAAAAAAGCAGATGACTAAGCTTTCATTTTATCTGTATGTTTCATGTAGCATTTTGAATCAGATGCATTGAAAGAAGTTACATGAAGGACTGAAGTTCCTTTTTATGTATCTTGAACGGTTTGAAAGGATATCTTGAAAAAAATCTCACTTCTTCAAACCAAATAATTTTTCTATCAAATCCTCTCTGTAAGGCTCTTCAGTTTTCACCTGACCCGAATAGCTAGGCTGCAGGAGTAGGGAGCTTTCACGGCATTTTTGAATGGAAAGTATTTTGG
Organism: Limnodromus scolopaceus; assembly: GCA_028565335.1. NCBI lineage: Eukaryota > Metazoa > Chordata > Aves > Charadriiformes > Scolopacidae > Limnodromus > Limnodromus scolopaceus. Next base: position 23,937,183 of record JAOXNO010000001.1, read on the forward strand.
GAAGATGGTCAAATGGAAAGCATGCTAAAAGAATTGATCATTTTAATTGATCATGTTGGCATATATTCTATGTATGCTTGGCACAGGTTAATAACCAGAGGCTTTGCAAACTCTTCCTTTGTTTCTGACACTACATCTCCTTAGTATTAGGCATTTGCCTAATACCACACATGGATACAATATTTACACCGATGGAGATCGCTTCGGTGAATCTGAGGTATATGTAGTTTTTTGTTTTTCTTTTAGGTATATATAAAAAACCTTCCCGAAAATTTTGATTGATGCAATTCTTGCAGAAATGAGGCTCACAGTAATATTTCATTGCTGAAAGGCTGCTGACTCTACAGATGTAAAGAAAAAGGTGCAGTTAGTCCACAAATACATAGTCTGACTGGGCTGTGGAAAATTCTGTATGTGGCTGTGAAAAATTTGTTTGTGGCCATGGAAAATTCTGTTTGCTCATACAAATCTCAAAATTCAGGCAATGAAAGTTGTTGGTCCTCTATGTTCTGGTAATGGGGTAATGGGCAAAAAAGCTTCAGGTGCAACTGATATGCTTTCTCCAAGGCAGGCACATACAAAAAGGAGTCAAAGTGGGATGATTTGAGGAATTTGACCCTTCTAGAGCTGCCGATATTTATTTGGCCATGCTTTGTGCGACAGGAGGCCCAGTAGTGCTGAAGAGTTTCAATTCTTTGCTCTTAAAAGACTTTAGAAGAATCTTCCCATGCAGTAGTTTATTATATCTGCTTGCTGGGTATGAATGAGCTAGTTCAAAAGATTTATTTGAACATCCTTATAAGAATGTTTCTCAAACTACATATTTGGCCTTCCTAAAACAAATTCGATTTTTTTTTCCTCTTCTGACTCAGATCTTTCTTACAGTGAAATTAATGAAAGTACTACTTACAACACAGAACAGGCTAGAGCTGAAATTTCACAGACTGACTCCTCCTAGTGCTTTAAACGTTATTGCTAAGTGCACCACTTTAAAAAGCAGAAGGGTCTTTTAAAAATTTTTCTGGGCAAGCACAAGTAATTTTTTTCTGTACCTCATGACCACAATGCAATGAAGATATAGGAATTCTTTCCTTAAATTAACTAAACAAGTGCTAACTTGCCTACAGTTATCATGGTAGCTTGCCTAGTTACTCAGAGCCAACACTGATGTTTTAAAATATTGAACTCTTATTCTGTGTAGTCAACAACAATATTCTTAAGCCTCAAATGTTCTTGTTTTTTAACTAGAAAAGACTGCTGGGAATATGGAGCCATCATTTTTAAAGTAGAAGATATGATGTAAGTAATCACAGTGCTTTATATCCTTTTCACTTTATTGCTCTTTAAAAATGTCATATAATAATTAATCTGGCATACCTTATTTTGTGTTAAATTCATATCACCCCAGATCACAATTCCAGAAACACCCAGTGCAGCAGATTCTCCAATGGTGTTTACCAGGTCATCCTGAGAGGAAATTTGCAAAGGATTATGGTAATGTAAGTAAGCTATAACATAAGGGCAAAAGGTATAATGCATATATTAAATTACATAGCCAAAATAACTACTTTGAAGACAGCAGGCAATTACACATGATGCAAACATTCTGCTCTCGATTACAGTATTTTATTCTGGGACTGGGTTGCACAGGTGATGCCAGAAAATGTTGCCAACTATATTCAATTTATATATGTCATCTGGTTAGGAAAACAAGGCTGTAAAACTGAGCCAGTGGTTAGGCATATGACATACACTCTTCCAACCATTTTATTTTGCTGCGCTGCCTCCTGGCTGCTCAGAGTTGGTAGTAACTGGTTTCAGTAATGCTGCCTGAAGCAGAGGCTGGAAAGAAAGCACAGCTTTTCTTTTTTTTTTGCCTTTTTTTTTTTTTTTTTAAACTTAATTTCAGTTACCAGTAAGTGCTAAAGCGGAAAAGCAGCAAGAGAAAGAGCTTTCACCAGCAGGAATCTGTTTTCTCCAGAGAATGGCTCTGGCCTTTTACAGAGATTGATTTGGGAAATTTTTTCTGTCCAGTTCTCCTTTTAGGGTGAGGTGTTGGCCCAGCCCTAACAAAATCTTAAAGCCCATCTGGGATGGAAGAGGACTATGGGTAGAAAGAGAACAAGGAACAGACAACATACTGTGGGGCACAACACAGGAAAAGGAAGAATGTAAGGATGATAGGATTAAAATATTGACTAGGAGCCCAGGAGGGACCCTGGCAGCACCCCTTGCTCCCTGAAGGTATCTACAGAGCTGCAGGGCAATGCCTGGTGGTGCTCTATCCAGGATATGAGAGGACACCAGACACAGCGTAGTCGCCAGGATCACAACCTCTAACTTCCCCTTCCTCATGGCCTGGATTACCAGGAAGAGATTTCCCAGATTTGTGGCATCTCTGATAGAGAGTTTATATAAAAATGTGAAGGGAAGAATGTAGCCAGAACTGAAATAAGATGATTAGACCTTAATTGGAGCCTAACCTTGACTAACCCATGAGATGCTGAAATACCATTTGAAAAGCAATTCGAGTACAGCTAAGGACAGAATTTTCTCACTAGCTTTTAAGCCCTTTTTTAAGGAAAATAAAGACTCCCTTTTATTGTTTTTTCTTATGACCTCAAAAGCAGACATTAGGCTAACCCAGTTTCACTAATTTGTTTTGGAAGAGGCTACTCAAATTTCTTTCTTGACTTAATATACTAGATATGCTTTCTAGGTTTGTAATATTTTGCTACATGTGAGAACTACTCAGAATAAAATACTATTTAATAAATATAATGAAGAAAGTTTCAAAATAGACCTCTTAGTGTTTGATCATATTTCTTTGATGAACTGATTTAATTTTTAACCAAGATCTACACACTTCTTTTTTCTGATAGGAGTTAGCGTATTTGCTAAATAAATGCCACCTGCTAATTTCTTTCCGCTTAAATTTGAAATATTTGAGGCCTAGCTCCACTCACCTGGGAGAGATATTCCTCATAGACATCTGTGAATACTGGACGCGTATATACAAAAACTGGAAGAGGACGAGTAGAATTAGAGACATACGAAATTCTAATGGCTTCTCGAACTCTGTTGCGAACAAAGAGTTGGGCATTTCTGGAAGATCTTAAGGCTGTCTCTAGATAGACAGATGGATAAAGTGCTGTGCTTTCCTCCCACAACCAATTAAGCTCATTATTTCTTTCTATTTCAATATCTAAACAGGTTCCTGTATAATTATGTGGATTTTGTTTGTAATCATAGTTATAACAGTCTGGATAAAGGTAATATCCCCACAGACGATTTGGCTTCAATTCTATGCCGAGTTTTAAAGATTCCAACATAATTGATTTTGCTGCAGCTTCAAATTCCATTTTAGCTATATTCCTGGCTTCGGCTTCTGATAGACTGAGGTCTCTCTGCTGAACCAGTTCAATGGATTCCTGTCTATAAATGTCTTTTGATCCCCAGTTCCTTATCCACACAGGTCTCCAGTTTTCCCAGTCAATGACAGCCAATCCAAACTGTTCATCTGAAGGAATATAGAACTGGATGTCCTCTTTGGCTTTTTTCAAGTGATTCTCCAGCAGCGACAGTTGGGGGAGACCTCCATTGAACGCCTCTCCTGTGATTTCATTTTTGTAAGGATAGTAGCCAAGCCTGTCGGGATAGAAGAGAGTGATACTTTGCCCAGTGGATGTCTTCAGGGTGCTTCCAACGAGATTAAAAATGTCCATGTCCAGCTGCACTCCAGTCCTTTCAGTACAAAGTTCTGTAGGAGCATTCCAGATAGAAAGGAAAGGTGAATTAGAAACAAGTGGACGCGCTCTTATGTTCGGAGATGAGCAACAAGAAACGAGAAGAGTGGCGAACACCATACCAGATGCTATAGGATACGTACAGGTAACACAGATACCAAAACTTTGTCTTAGGGTTTCCATTGTACCATGTGCAGTGACATTAGGTACTTCTGATCAGGCAAAATTTAAATACTTTCTGTGTGTTCAGAAGGTTGGTAGTCTGTCAAAAGCCATACCATACAATATATTTCTTCAGATGAGTACTCATTAAGCAATATTCCTTAGGTGTAAAATAGGAGTGTCCTTTATGTGAGGCTTTCTGTCATTTCAGACTGCAGGAGACCTTTCAACAACTTCTGCGACCTAATACGGAGAAAGAGACAAATTTAGATAAAGTAAGAGATGATAAGTATCTCATTTCTAGCCATGAAAGAAATACCATTTGTGATTCTGAATACATTGTAATCTTTGAATAAAATTCTGCTTTGAAGGAAAAGCACAATGTACAATCACAGAGGAAATAATTTTTCTCTGTATAAAATTGTATATATATATATAAAGTAGATATAAAACTGTCAGTGGAGTAGTATCCAGTGAGTCATGGATCAGAATGAGTTTGCTCGATAGTAGTCCTGATTGTGCCAGTGATTGGTGACTGTAAAAGTGAGCAGTCTCACAATGTCTTCTCTTAATCAACAGTAATCTATATGTGATATTTCTCACCTATCTCAAAATAAAGTTCTAAGTCTTAATTCACTGACTTTTCAGAGCACTTAAGAGAAGATGCAAAATAACACAAAACTGGAACCTGGAATGTTCCAGTTCATGCAAGAAAACAATCCACATACGCTCATTTAACTCAGTGAGGTATCTGAAATACTATTCCATCTTCTGTCCAGAGCTCTTTTAAACAGTCTCAAAAGCTGTGTATCATCTTGATGTATGGACATCTGTATGTTGCTTGAGGCCATTTGAGAGCTACAGATTAAGTGACCCCAAGTCCAAGTCTGCCCAGGAGTGTAATTAATTCATTAGGAAAGCTGAGGTTGTCCAAACACCCAACAATGAGCCCTCACACTTTTATTCAATAACATAATGGTAGTGGTGGTAGTCATGGTGTGGTCAGCAACTTTTACATAGTAGCCCAGTAGCTAAAGCATTCCTCTGTGCAGTAACTCACCTGAATCCACTTTCCTCCTTATTTTGAAATGGTTTAAACCTGGATCTGTCACTTTCCATAGAGACCTCGTGATGAGGCCATTCCTCAGAATTTCTAAGGAGCATATATAAGACTGTGCGCAAAAATATAGGAGTCACCAGGAAGTGGGCCACAGGGTGGCTGGAAATGTAAAAATCTCTGAGAACAGATGTAAAAAAGCAAACAAGATTTTGATTTGCATTTACTAAATTCAGGTAGGAATGGAGACCACAAATCTCTGGTCCCTACATCTTGAATTGCCTCTCTACCTCTGTTTGTCATTTCTGTGACTACTTAGTGTAAAATTTATAAGCTGTATGGGCACAGAATCTTAGATTCATACGGTGCATATAGACAACACGTTGCGGTTATTATCCATTTGTATTTTTTTTATCATCCCTCCGGCTGCATGATTTTCTTTAATTTATTTCAATAAAAAGGCAGAACGCCTCCATCCGTCAAATCGTTGCATACCCCAAAAGGCTTGACAGTGTAATGAGAGGCTGGTGGAGACTTGAACGTTCCTAAATCCAGCCTCAGGCCAGGTTCACAGCAGAGATCGTTGTTGTAGTAGTACAGTGAGATTCCTTCTGTGTTCATTGAGTTTGGTCATGTTTTAATCTACTGAAAAATCCAGATTTGCTTTGATTGTGAGAGACAAGCATGTGTGAAAAGAATTATCATGATGGGGGGGGGGCAGGGAGAAAAAGGAAAAAAAAGGCAGAGCAGTGTGACCAATAGCACAGCAGCATAGCTTCTGCCAGAATGGTGAAATCTAGAACTTTGGGTGACCAAACCAATGAAAGAACCTATGTCAACAAATGGACTACAGGTCACAGACGTTAACGCTGTCTAAAAATGATCCTGGGATTCTTCATTCAAGAGTTAGCTTTCCTTTTCTGAGGAACAGGAGAAAACCAAGTACGGATGGAAAAGTTGTACTGAAGGAAGAGATCTCTAGGAGTTGAGTTTCACAGGGGAGAGGTTTTGCATTACAGGGCTCCTCAAAAAGTGCTAGAACCCAGACAGTTAGCATCCCAAATTAGCAAGTTTATTTAGCAGACCCCACTTTGCTTCTTTCTCATCCATCACTTCAGATGCTGACAGGCAATAGGGATATTTTCCCTTTTATTCTTTTTCATTCTTTTTCTTCCTGGGCATGCTGCCAGCTTTTGGTCATTGTGTCAGTGGAGAAGCACAGAGCTGCTAGCCATTCCTTGTGCTGAGTCCCCAACCTCGCTGAGGAGGGAACAACAGCCGATTCAATTTTCTTGGCTTAGAGGTGCCAGCACATGTGAATGAAGTTGGCATCTCAAAGACAGAAGTGTGCATAGCTGAAAGACTGGCAAACAAGCACCAATAGCAGGGATTCTTGGAAGAGGGTTTGGCAGCAGAGGAGGAAATTTTTTTCAAAACAGGAGCTTATAGTCCTGGAATAGGAAGTGCAAGTAGAAGGAGCAGAAAGTACAACTGAGCAGTATCACGCATCCCTTCAGAACTCATCTGCAGGTGGGTGAAAGGCAGGTGAGGAAGGGAAGCAAAATTTAGCATAGGTGGTGAGGTGCAACGTATGGTAGACCTAGAATTGCAACAGCTTCCTCCCACCATCCATGACAGCACCTCTGTCTCCTCAGTCCCTCTGCCCCTGAGCCCTGGAGCCCCATTTCTGACCACAAGTCAAGGAACTTAAAGTACATTTTACATCCTGTACCAGAAACGTACCTCTTTTCCACAGACCAGTACAAACCTTCAACTGGGATTTTGGCCCTGTCATCCTCATTCCCTCAACATATTAATACAAACTGCTTTTGTGCCACACTTGATCATCTGCAGTGTTATGCACATATCTCCAAAGAGTTCTCTGTGGCCATTCACAAATGGCCGAGCTCTGGTCAAATACAGTTCTGCACTTTTTTGTTTGATTTGGCTTTTTTTTTTTTTCCCCACTCTCCTTCACAGCTGGACTTCCTGGCGCTGATCACAACCCTTTGAGCTTGGCTGTTCAGCCAGTTTTCAGTTTCACTGTCCATTTATCTAGCTTGTACTTAATCGGTGAGAACATTACAGGAGATAGTGTTGAAAGCCTTGCTATAATCAAGATCAACAATATCCCCTGCTCTCCTCTTGTCCACTAAGCCAGTCTTCTCTTTGTAGAAGGCTGTCAGATTGGGCAGGTATGATTTCTTCTTTGTTAATCCATGCTGACTACTTCAAATCACATTCTTGTCCTTAATGCTTGGAAGTGTTTTCCAGAATTGTCTACTCTGTCAACCTCCCAGGGACTGAGGTGAGACTGGGCTGACCAGTTCACAGTTCCTGAGATTCTCCTTTTTTAAGATCAGAGTGACATTTGCTTTCTTACAGTCCTCAGAACCCTTCCCCAGTCACCGTGACCTTTCACGGTGAGGGTTAGATTTTAAGATTATCAAGAGTGGCTTTATATTGGCATGAGCCAGCTTCTTCAACACATACTGCTCCTCATAGGGACATACAATTGTGCCCCATAGACTCATGCATGTCCAGTTTGTTTAAAAGTTCCCTGACCTGATCCTCCTCCACTGAAGGTAAGTCTTCTTTCCCCAAGTCTTTCCCATGGGTCCAAGGAGCCTGGGATCCCAAAAGACCAGTCTTTGCAGTAAAGACTGAGGTGGAAAAGCCATTGAGTACCTCTGTCTCTTCCATGTCCTTTCCCATTAGATATCCTGCCCCTTTCAGCACTGGGCCCACATTTTGCCTGGTCTTCTGATGATGATAAATCTGCAAAAGCCTTTCATGTTCCCCTTCACACCTCTTGCCAGACTAAACTCCAGGTGGGCTTTGGCTTTCTTAACCCCATCCTTAGACACCCAGACAGTGTCTCTGTATGCCTCCCTGTTCACTTGTCCCTGCTTCCACCTTACGTGTGCTTTCTTTTTACGTCTCGGTTTTGTCAGGAGCTCCTCCTGCCTTTGCTTGATTTTCTGCATGTGGAGATGAACTGGTTTTGAGCTTGGAAAAGGGGATTCTTGAAAATCAACCACCTGTTCTCTCCAGGGCTGTTCCCCATGGGATTCTTCCAAGCTGATCCCCAAAGACATCCAAGTGTATTCTCCTGAAGTGAGTGATTGTGATCCTGCCATTTGCCTTGTTCCCTCTTTTCAGGATCCTAAACTCCACCATCTCGTAGTCGCTGCAGCCAGGACTACTCCCAACCTTCACCTTCCCTGTTTATAACTACGAGGTACAGAACACCTCCCCTTGCTGGCTCCAAAGTGACATTTCTTGAGATGGTACAATCTGAGACTTCCAGGACAAAAAACAATAATAATTCCATACAGAAATTCTGAGGGAAGATATTTTTCACTTAGGCAAGTACAGCTTATTAAAATGAAATAAACTTATCACACATAATGAACTGAGATACACTGATATTTGCCAGGACAACGATCTGGTATGTATTTGGTTTTGTCATAACAAAATGGGATCACCTAAGAAAGGAGTTGTAAGTGTAGTTCAGCTTTTTCTATGCCTCTGGCTCTGGTTATGAAAGATTTCTTGTCTCCATCAAAGTAAGAAAACTACAGGACACAAATCTTACTCTTTTTAAGCTGTTTTTTATAAGTGTATTTTAGTAATAGGCTGATTTGATGTAGAAGAAAAGAGGAAAGCGTTGTTTAGAGTACTACATTTACTGGTTTAGCTAGAACTGATTTATTATCGGCTTATCTTGAAAAGTTTGGTTTAGCTGATTGTTGGGAAATGATTCTTCTTCAAGTCTTGCTGTAATGTACTCTGCTGGGTATAGGTTAATAGATTATTTTACTTGATAGCTTCCAGTTAAAAGGATTGCCTTTGGCCCAGCGTAACAATGACAGCTCTGATAAATGTTACTCTTTTCAGTCTCCTTGAATGTTGGTCTAAGTGAGCTGAGTCATAAAGCTGCCCTTGTCTTTGTCAAAAATTCAATATCTTTACAATATATTAACACTAATAGCTCTGGGGCTACCTGACTAGAAGTACATACTGATGGATCTAAATGCCCTTAGTCTAGAGAAATAGCTTATGCCTTACTTTTTCCCGAATTTGGCATTTGTAAAGGTTACATATTAGAGGAAATCATATGAATTGTCTTGGTTTAATTATTTCATCATTTTTCTTAGCATAAACTGGACTGCAGAAACACACATAATTGGAAAGGGAAGTATGCTCCCGTATTTTGGTAGCTACAAGGTCATAGATCTGAGCCATGCTACATGACCCTGAAAATTGATGCCCCGGCATCTTTGGCCAAAGACAGTTAGAAACTAAAAAGGAGGAGTACTATACATAGGCTTGAACTTCACACAAATATTATGCATCACAACCAGATGATGTGTCCCCATCAAAAATCATTAATTATGCTGTTTGGCTTATATTCAGCAAGTGCCACTAAATGTTAGAAGAATTCAGCTTTGGTTTTTTTTAATGAAAATTAGACATGAGAGTCCCTGTTTAGCCTTGAAATACCTAGGCATTTGTTAGTCAAGTCAGACCTGCTAATATTAAAAATAAACTTAAGCCAATAAGCACAAGCAGTATCTGACATTCTTATGTTAATAGTCGTAACCACACTTCTCAAATTTCAAACAAAAGTCCATAAAATCTTTCCCTGTTTTAGTTTGAGAAAGCAGGGGTGCTGCTCGTGACTTCTAAGGGGGAAGATGAGTGTTACTGACCTGTGGTATCTGTTTGGAACAGCAGCATGTAAGAACACTTCTAAGCCTGAGATCATCAATATAACTATCATCTTATAGATGGCATAGTTTTCAGATGTGTGTTAACTATTTTTTGCATTGCAAATGTGTGTGTCATTGCTTATTGATTACTGACATAAAATAATAACTGATGTGAAATTACATTAAAAAATACTGCTGTGAAAATTGGTTAGTTTCTTCCCTCGGCTGAGGAAAATACAGATACAGAATTTTGCATGTGAAGCTGCTTTTTTTGATAGGGCAGAAGAATCTACCTCTTTAAATCTTTACATTTAAGTCTCTAAATCCCTGTAAAGCTGTGGTATAGGATACAGGGTCAAATATACAGATGGCAGCAGAATATTGACGATTTATTCCATGTTCTTTCATTTTCATATAAACATTAGCTACTTCAATGTAAAAATAACTCCCAACATTTCAGATAAAATACAGTACTAGAGAGTATAACTTTTAAGTTCTTGGGACAAGTTTCTTTGTATCTTCCTTTGTCTGAATGCTATGAAAATATGAATTTGTGAAGATATCTAAAGACTCAATTCCAGCTTCTGTGAAGAGATCGGCACTGATTAAGTCCTAAGGAGAAATAGAGTAGACTCCTAAGGAGCAGAGGAAGAGAATAAGGATATATATAATTAAGTGTTGATAGATTTAAACTTGGAAACAAGCAGAATTGAAAGCTCTTTTTTTGCCTTTTTTTTTTTTTCATAAAAGAAAGGTACCAGCATACTGATACAGACTTAGTTTCTCTGAATAGGATCAAAGCATCCCAAACTGCTAGCAAAGAGCTGTCTGAGGTCAACATTTGTATTTTTCATGGATCAGTGGAAAATACTTCTTGTGTCTGCCACCCCTCCTGCCCTGTCCTTGGCTGCCCCAGATGGTGCCATTGAAAGCAATGGCCCCGTTCTCTTCCATTCTGTTCTGGAGGGGTCCTCCTTCTAGGTGAAGGGAACAGTATCGCTGCTGGAACTTCAATTTAGAGAGGATTTAAACCCTTCTGCTCTTTTTAGGGGTTTATGTCCTGGGGTAGAGGTTGGCTGTTAATTACAAACAGGTGTCAGAGTCATGAAACAGCCACAGAAAAAAGGGAAGAATAACCTTGTAGTTACATTACATTCCCCACTAAGGTCCTTTTGGCGTTTCTAAAAGAGCAGACAATGATATTCAATTAACACAAGCACATGCAGTGTTGTGAGGATAACATTTACGCTCGTGAGGAACAGGAAGCTGCTCAGAAAGAAGGTCCACCTCTGGAAGTATGAGACATCTGTGCTGCCCAGCTCATGGCAGGTTTAACCTGGTCAAACATTGAGTGTGAAGGATGATCTTCGCATAGTAGGATGTAGCCCTGTTGTTATGGATGCATTAAGCTGCACTGGTCTGTAAAGCCGGAGTTTGGTAAGCACTTATTTTGACAGTGGTTTTTAGAACTCCACCCTCACTTCGGTAAAACCTTCTCAGTTGAGGCAAGGCAACTGCTTATGAGGCCACATAATTAATTGTTCTGGTTAAAAATACCTCAGCCAAAAGAAAAGAGAGGAAGGTTTTTTTTATGACTAAGTACATGAACCAGCAAAACTGGCTAGTGTAGCCAGCATGTCTGATTCAAGAAATGCTTGTCAAGCTACACCCCAGTGCCGTGGCCGTCCTTATCATCAAGAACTGTCAAACCACCTCTTTCATCATTGCTTACTCCCATTCTTGAGTTCTGAGAACAGGGCAATGAGTGCATGAGGACCTGAAGCCTGAGGAATCCCTCAAACAAATTTCTGTGCTGGCATTCCTCACTGTTGCCTGTGGAAGAAATGAAAATATGCCAATGATGTAAAGGTCCGGAGCTGAGCATCCAGGTTGTAGACAGCTCTCCTTAAAAATGTGCATGCACAAGATTAAGTCAAGCTACTGTTCAGTTATTTAAACTTGAGTCCTCTGTATGTTTTTAGTAATATGTCCCAACTATTTTTTATACTTTTTCGAGGACTACTGCAGTGTTCCATGACTAATTTCAAATGTTAGGAAAAACTCTAACCTCTTAATTTTAATTTTTTTCTCTTCCAAGTCCTAATTCTCAATTTTATAAAAATTCTTAATATCCACACAGCCTGTTTATTGATGTTCTAATTTGTTAGTGAGTTAGCCAAATAAACTGCCTGAACACATTTCCAAGCGTATTCGGAAAATTTCCTTTGCTGTATTGTGTATAATTAGGCTTGGCAGAACTCAGATTCTGTAATGACAGTTTCCATTGCAGAGGAATCAGGGACAAGATAAAGAGTCCATCACGTGTCACTTTGCAGAGTATTCCGTCTCGCTAAGGTTCTTCTGCAAAATGTCTGCTGAATCTCTAGTGCTTTACAGCAAAACAAATCCAAACATATTCTCTATAGCAAGATTTGAAATCATTAAAAATATTAATTACTAGTCAATAGTATATTAAAAATATAGTCATACATCTATCACTAATACTAATTAGTATACAGCTAATTAAAGCACAGATCTACCTGGGAGTATATTTGGATTTCATTTCTGTACTACCTGGTGTAGAATATGGGACAAGTCACAGCCTAATTTTTAAAAGCAACTAGTGGTTTTCTTTGTTTGTTCTTAGTCAAATAGTTTTCATTGTATCACACTTAACCTTCTTGAATAATTCTGATTAGAAGACTTGAAATAATAAAAAGAAACCTAATCCCTATTTTCTCTGGTTTACCCTGTATATTCCACCTGTTTCTTTCTTCCGACTACCTCAGAAAGTTATAGGCGAAATTTTCATTGATTCCCCTATTCTATGGGACATCAACTGAATAAATTAAATAATCTTTGAAAGGTTTCATCAAGATAGTGCTTTGAAATTCCACCTAAGATGCCCTGTGTGTTTGTTTTGGTTTTTTTTTTGCAACAGTGTCTTGTATTCCTGTATCATTTTAAACTCTTGTGGACAGCAATTTTTACAAAGAGCTGTTAGTGCACATCACTGGGCACTTGGAGTTACAGTATGAAAACAGGCTTCCTAAGCAATTTACTAGATCTTCTCAGAGAGCTCTTCCAAACAAGATATTGTTATACCTACATGTGTGTAAACAGTACCAAAGGGAGCCCATAATATGGAGGATGTATGTTCATCATCCCCCGTAGGAGTAGTATTTTGAAAACCAGAAGTCTGAACTGAACAGAAAAATACAGGATATTCTTTCCTTCTGAGCCTTCACACAGCACATAAATAACTGCATTACTTTTTTGGTTAAAGAAGATGGCATTTCACATCTGTTTTTCAAATACATTTTTCCCCCAGCAAATCATTACCCTGTTCTAGGGATTAATGTGAAAAAATGATCTACATTATACAAAAGTAGCTGTGCCTTTGGAAGAAGCGAGGCACTTCTAGAGGACTTCTGCGGAAGAGACAGAATTGTTTTTTTCTTAATCCTTGGAAATAATACAGTTTTAAAATTAACACAGCAGCCAATTCCAAATGTGAAACAGTTTCAGTCCCAAAATTATGCTCTTATTTCTCTTTGGAGAAAGATGATAGTTATGTTCCCTTTTAGAAGTAGGGGAGCAGATGTACCCCTGGAGTAAACCCAACCTGCACAGATTAAATAGCTCCTGAATTTTCAGCAGCAGCACTTCATAGCTAGAGCAACAGGAGGTGGAGGTAGAGGGGTCCTCAAAGGGAATTATCCTTGGAAATAAATATGTATTATTAACCTCAGCACCGGTTTATATATTAACATCTGTCTTCACAGTATGTGGTTTCAAGTTCTCTTGTGCTATACCTGAATGCTCTCTCTTTTTAAACTTCCACTCCTGGGACCGTAATTCATTCCATATTCCTTTCTCCCACATGATCGTATATAAATAAATACAATCGGAGGAAAATATGAAACTGCAGTAGAGAAAAGAACATTCCCTCAAGAATAATTTCTCTTTCCTGCAGTGTCCCTTTTCACCTGCTGTTTCTTCACAATCCTCATAGCCTTTTGTTATTTTGATAAACCCACTAATAGTGAGGAGCTGGTGTAATTGCCACCCATCCCTGGAGATAAGCGAGAGAGATGGGTAAGCAGATGTCAAAGTCTCAAAACAAAGGTGAGTACAAAGCTATGCAGAACACCGGTGATTTATAAAGGAGACATTAGCATCATCGAGCACTGTTTTGGGAAACGGTTATGCAAAGAATTAACAGTTTCAACTGAAAAGAAGAAAGGAGCGGTTGGACCTGCCTGAGCAAGCACATTAGCATAACCCTTGGAGAAAGCCTAAGGAGAAGGATTTGCAGTGAGGGAGCTGGAAAGCAGAGGATTTGCAGCTCTGAGCAAACACCAGTTTTTGTTTGGAGCGGCCAGTGGTGCGGTCCTTACAAACAAACAGCCAGGATACCCCACCTCACCACCGTGTCTTCTCCTAACCGAAGTAGCAGGCAAACCCTCACAGATTTTGGCTAAACAGCAAAGTTGAGAGACACACTGAAGTCTACTGTTTTTAAAGATAAAAGGCCTTAATGTCTTGCATGCTGAGAGAGTGAGTTTGGACCACTTGCCATGGCAACTGGGACTCGGATAGCGTGTGCTGTTCAGGCCTGGCTCTTGGTGCTTACCTCCTCATCCTCTCTGAGCCTTCTCCTCCTTGGAGGCTTCACTAGAGCCCCACACCAACCCGCACCTGGGCAGGGGCTGCCCACCATGTGCTCCATTGTTTATAGGCAGCTCTTGCCTCGGATATTTTGGGGATTGCCTTGCCCATCTGTAGTTCACACAAAAATAACTATTACACTGCAACATATAATTTACCTGAGTTGAAAGGCTGAAAACATTCAGGTGTCTTTTTCTTTCACCCCTGACTAGAAGCATTCACTAGAGACAAATAACTTTTTACTAAACTTCCCCAAGCATAAGTTTATTCCAGTAGACTCCTAAAGAAACAAAAATCCATATTAGACTACTCTTCCCTATTCCCACCCCTAGAGAAAAATTGCCTAGATGAACAGCTTAACCTAAAAAGCTTGAAACAGGTGTTATTTAGTTTAAAATTGTTTTAGCAATTTTGTTGATATGGAGACAATAATTTTACTCAATTCCTATGACAGCTATATAGTTACAGTTTATAAGTAATCTTTTGTGTGTTTTTGTGTGCTCAATGAATCACTTGGAATGAAAAAAAAGTTAAAACATGCTGAGAGAGAAATAGGTGACAGTATCACACATGGTTCGTAGCAGTGGTGGATACACCTCATGATTCCTGCCAATCTTTCTGGAAAGTCCTGCCGAAATTTACCTTCCCTCGCTGAGATTTAAATTTCCAAATAGTAAAAATTTAAGCAATATAAAAATAAGCAGTAAATACTCACCTACATGATTCCACAAGTCACGGCTTGCTGGAGTGAACGAACAAGTGAGTGGACAAAATAACTAGCCTTGTCTGGAAAGGCAGGGCTCTGACCCAGCCAATTGGGGTTTGTCATTTGGTGAAAACCTTAGCATAATTACAGGGTAGTTGGTTGAAGGTGTCTCCTGTCACAGTTGATTGCAGTAAGTAGTATGACAACACATTACCTGTTGGAGATCTTACGCCATGTTTTACAGTCTACTGAACAAATGCCAAACAAATGCTTTAAAAGAGATCTCTTTCTTTCTAAAGTAAGAAATATTTTATGATTTGACTTAATTTTTCTTTTTTGATGCAGCAGCGGTTTCACCAATGGAGGTAAAAGTTTTTTCATGGCTATGCAGAAATGGGGTAGAGAGGAGCAAAACTGCATTCTGCATTGCCAAAGCATAGAGAACCCCCAGGTGGTTCATCCACACCAGGCGAGAAACCAGCTTGCAGGAGAAGATCCTCCACTGGAGTGGAGACTGAGGTTGCTAAGCTTGGAGATCACTGAACTGAACACCACATTTGGCCCTCTGGTTGCTCGCGTAGAGATTTGGGCAAGACCACTGGAGCATCACTAGCAGACACTGATGTAGTGTTTGTTAACACCAACATTAGAATGGAATGAATTGGGATAATAGACTCTTTTCAGTTGGAAGGGACCCACAATGATCATCTAGTCCCACCGCCTGACTGATTCAGAGCTGAACAAAAGTGAAAGCATGTTGTTAGGGTCATTGTCCAAATGCTTCTTAAACACTGACAGGGTTGGGGCATCGACCACCTTGCCAAGAAATCTCTTCCAGTGTGTGACCACCTTCGTGGTGCTTCCTTATGTCCAGTCTAAACCTCCCCAAGTGCAGCTTTGAACCATTCCCACACATCCTATCACTGGATCTCAGGGAGAAGAACTCAGCATCTCCCTCTCTACTTCCCCTCCTCTGGAAGCTGTAGAGAGCAATGAGGTGGCCCCTCAGCCTCCTTTTCTCCAAACTAGGCAAACCCAAAGTCCTCAGCTGCTCCTCACAGGACATGTCTTCCAGCCTTTTCACCAGCTTTGTTGTCCTTCTCTGGATTCATTCAAGTAATAAAGGTAATTAAACAACCTTCCACTATCTGTCATTAAACTCCTAGCTCTGATGACAATCACACAACACTTTGAGTTGAGGGCTTCCCACGGCAATGGTCTGGTGGGCAGTGCCACAGGTTAGAGCCGTTTTGAGCTGTGGACCCTCTGTTATTCTTGCAATATGGCAATTTTAAAACTCTTTCTTTTCTCCCTCAGCATAAAAACAATTTTGTCTTTGGAACTGATTTCAGTCTCAAGACTTCCATTTAAATATTGAAACATTTTTGTCATTTTAAATGTCATATGTTGTGTTTTCTTTGGGTAGTATTTTACTAAGTTTTGGTACTCCATTGCATATCCTTCTTAAATGTCTATAATTATAAATCCCCAAAATGACAAAAATAGTCAAAATATTCAGTTATCTTAAGATCAACAGAATAAAAATTTTGAAAAAGTGGTTTGAAAATAATAATTTATAAAACTTTTAAAATTATGAGACAAAATAAAGTTATTTGCTCTGCTGAAGAATGAAGATGGAACAGAATTTTTCAAAATATATATTTTCACATTATTCCTCAGTAATATACTACTGTGCTTTTATTTTACATAAGAATTTCAAAACAATATTAATTGGGAAAAGTCTAGAAAAAATTAAAGCTTTGGAATTTTTAATGTTAATGCTAAAATTTGGTTTTGTCTGGGCTGAATTCCTTCACCTGATGTTTTTGTAAAAGAAAATACCACCCTTCATGGAAGACTCAGGGCCAGCTTTATGTGTCAGCAGAACAAGGAAAATAAGATACACAATAATGAGACTATCTAGGTCAAATTACTGTTGAGAGACTCGTGGTACCAGAAGCCATTGCTGTTTCAGCCCAAGCTATAGACTACAAAGCTTTTCCACTAGACTTGTAGCAGCAGTTTTCTCTCCTGTTGCATCTTTATGGTACGGGATCCACTCCACAGGAGTCTTACAGTCAGAATCCCATCCAGCATCGTTACCACTCATTTCGTGGTCTAGCATCCACTTCCCTAGTCAAATAGGAATTTCCTCTCAGAGTAACAAGCCAGCTCTTGCTGGCTGCAATATTAAATAAGTGAAATAATTCTCAACATTTGAAGGAGGCATTGCTGTGCTTGGTGGAAGTGATGGTGTGGAATAGAATAAAGTCAAGGTGCCTGAGGAGATACAGAAATGGGTCTGTAGAGGTGTGGGAAACACAAAGAAAAGAAGAGGCGCGGAGAACTGGGACCAAATCATTCTTCACACCTCATTAGCCTACTAGTTTGTCTCAGTCCGCCAGCAACATCCCCTCTGGCTTCTATCATCAGACTATTTCTTTCAAAACAAGAGTAGCAGTCACGGGTACAGAAGGTACTCATCCCCAGAACAAGCCCAACAAGGGAGTGGTCTGCAAATTATTCGCTCCAGGACTCTGGGACTTCTCTGTGGGCATTGCCCCGCGTTAAGAACAGCCTCAGTCTCCACTGAATGTGTCCTCTGCTGAGGCTGCCAGCAAAAGCCTTAATTTTGTTTGTGTTTTTATGATGTGGACATCTGTCCATTAGCAACTGGAGGAGAGCCACCAGTGTCACGCCCCACAGCTGCCAGCCCATCAGCAGACGCTAACAATTTCCAGTTGCTGCTGAATGAGATGGTTTCAACCAAATGACCTGGTTGCTAAATGTTTCTGTGCTCCTCCAGGGCTCTTGGGTGGCTCCTGATTTCACTTTGATATAACACAAATTGGGAGGCGTTCCTGCTGGCTGTGGGGCAGCAGGAGAAGATGGAAAAATAGAAAAGCCACAGCTGGTAGCTAATAAGAGAGGAGGTGTCTGAAGCCAGGCGGGAAGAGAAGCTATGCAAAGATATGCAAATACCACCCAGTTTATGTCACTGAATGCTACAAATAAAAAAATATGGTGTGTAATGTGCAAAGGCAGGGGTGGCCCAAAGCTTCTAAGCAGTGGAGGCAAAAACTGAACTCTTGCTGCCCCAAGAACAAAGCATGCAGGAATTGGTCCCATTATTAACCAGTGACAAAACTCAACATTGTCATTTTGGCAGAGGGGGTTGCAAGGCTACAGGCGCTCGTCAGTGAAGGGAGTGAAGGGAGGCAGGGGGCTGGGCAGAGGATGTGGTGTCTCCCTTCCCTGCTCTCCAGCCAGTCTGATTCCACGGATGTGAATCCCACCTCCACGGCTGTTTCTCAGCAGCTGTCCTTTGAGCCTCAGCCACACATGTCAGATCCTACCCAGCATGCACCGTATCTCCTTCTCCTAAGCCCACCCCTCACTGAGGTCCCCTTCTCTTTCTCTATTCCAGCACAGTTTGGAACTCCCCACCAACCTTCATTTCTCCAAAGTGCCCATCTTAACCTCCATATCCCCAGGCAGAAGGATCTACTCTATAGTACATTCACCCACCATGTCTGTGGGACAGAGCCTGTCCTCCAACGTACATCCCGCAGGATGCTCTTTTCCTTCAGCCCTTCCCCATACAGAGCTGACTCCCCTAACTCACTCCCAGGATTCTTGATGGTGGTGTGCATTGCCCTCACCCAGACAGCATTGTGTCCCTCACAGGCAAACTGTGGGAGCTCAGGTCACACTGGTAGTTTTGGTTAGCACCATGTATGTTTAGCATGTCCTGGGCGCATCTGGGATTTGCCTTCTGCACATAGACGTGACTTTGTCACGTGCCTTTGTCATGATTTCCCACCTCTTTCTCTTTAGTCAAGATTTTCTAGGTATTTTCCACAGTACTTTGTTGATTCTAACCTAAAGAATTCAAACTGCTTTTTGGAGAACTATGGCTTAGCTTCAACCAAAACCCCCCATCCAGTACAGGGTTCAGCTACCCATAGAGGTGGGCCACCATAAGCAACCAGCACTTTATCACTATGAAGTGGCTCTTTTGTTTGAAGGAGACACTTGAGATGCTAGTAAAGCCGCAAGTCTTACTTTTTCTAGGACTGAGGTCTGATCAACAAGCATGTACTACAGACATCCTCAAATCTTACTCTCTGAGCACCTGTGTCAGGGATCTGACCTGAATTCATTCTGGCCTTTGTCACCAGGTTTCCATATCATAGGAACCAGGGCACTGGGGAAGAGACGTGGAAATCAGAGCACTCCCGTGCCTTGCCCCAGGATGTAGGTTAAGCGTATAACAAACCCAGGGAGCTTGGGAGCATATTTGTCATATAACCTGAGAGAATATTTTCCTTCCTATGTCTGCAAAAACTTTCCAGGTGGAAGTATCTCCTGAATGCCGCCAAGACAGAGGGGTTTAATAGCCAGAGCCCTGTATTGTATTCCAGCAGTTAAAATCATTCTGAAAACTCCCTTGTCCACTGTGGCATTTGAGTGCTCTGTGGACACAAAAAGATATCATGATATGGAATCCAAAGAAGAGTTTCCTCTCATTTCCAAAGAAAGCAGTTTACCTGCACGGTACAACGCAATGCAGAGACACCAGCCCGCGTCCTGAAAGTGGTAAAGCATGAAAAACTGCAGCATATTTATTTGGCATGGAACATTTTTAGTTTGTCTGGACTACTTCTGGGGTCTGAGCTGGTCTCTGTGGGATAGTCCTGCACTGCACCTTCTAAGCCTAAAAGCCCACACGGACGGAACTGGCAGGTTTCAGCCCCACACTCGGTTCTGCAGAGCAGCTTTGCGGTTGCTGTCTCTGCAGAGCTTTTCGTTTGGACACAGCACCACACTCCTGCAGTTATGATTTTTCCTGTTCTGGTACATTTGCATATGCGAGGCTACCTCTGAGTTGTGCTATTCTGTGCAGGCTAAAGAAATCCTATGATGGGCCACACAGCTCTCCCCCAGGAGGCCTCCTACAGTGTGACTTGCACTCGGTGCCTTCTGGGACTCATATCTAAGCTTCTAAAGGCAACATAGAAGGCTTTTTTGCCTTTTCATTTCTTTTTTTCCCCTCCAATTTTGAATAACTAACTCATTTTAGTTTTAAGAATATCTAATTTACATTTAAGCCTTTCTAATCCCTTGCCAAGCTGCCATGACAATAGGCACTGTAAAAATTAGTAAATAAGAATTTTCTTATTTACCTGACTGCCTTTCATGTCTCATTGTCTTTTATGTCAATCTATGCCAAGGCACTTTCAAGTTATATCTTCATACGTAAATGCTGAAAGCAATCTGAGCGAAATGGTTTTACGTCAAGAAAGATATATTCCTGTGTGCCATATGTACATATTGAAAGCAACAGCTTTAATAAAGGAGTAAAGAAGGAGACGCCCTTCCCTCACCCAATTTGAGTGCAAAAAGGTTTAGGAAACTCAGCTCCGGCTTAAACCAGTGGCAATAGCACAGGATGCTTCTGAAGCTTATCTAGTCCCAAATTCTCACTGATGAAAATCCACACAGCACAGGTAGCTCTGGGTGCACCTATGCGAATTTATACCTATGAGCCCATGGCCATTAATATAGTGGGCTTTTGGGATCATGCCAAATTAGCAAGAATAAGCCCACTGGCCTATTCATGTGCGCTGATGTGGATGTCTAGAAAAGGATCCTTTCCACACAGAGAAATTCAAAGCATACCTGGGGAGAAGAGAGAGAAGCACACAACCTCACCACAACAGCATAGAAAAAGAGCTAAACCACTCCATACCCTTTCCTTTGTAAAGGCTGGAGAGTACAAAGAGCACTTACCAGTCTTCCCCGTACTCCTAAATTCTTGCCACTTAGGATACCAGGATCACTGGATTCCAGCAAATCCTGCTTCTTGCTCTCAGCTGCCAGACTTTACTTTTATGTGCCAGAATGAGTCTTATGGGCCAGAACCTTTCTTTTCTGTTATGGAAATATAATCCACCTGGAAGCCATTTATGTGGAAGACATGCAAAATCCATGTTAATGTTCTCCACCCACATTTGCCTAAAATACTAATGATTTTTTTAACCGTGCCATAGTCACAGAGAATAATTTGCAGCAGAAAATACCACATATGATACCGCCTAGGAATCTTTGGTAAATAGTATCGACCTCCACCCCAAACACAGAGACATATCACTGCCCCAAGGAAAGCCACATGCAAAGCTTGTGAGGGAGGAGGGTTTTTTTCCTGGCTATTGCTTTGCAACAGGTTGCGTACGTGTGTAAAAGGAGGAAGAAGAGAGGAGGAAGGAGAGTGCCTGGAAATAAGCTCTTACAGCTCTGGCTGGAGTGACTGAAGGTGCCACAGTCCCCTCCTGCCCTCCCATATCTCCATCAGCTGGAAGCTCCCTACATGTGCAGCTGAGACTCACGATATAGCCCATATTCCCTCCTAGTTTCCGTTTGGTTCCTCTGCTTTTGTTTTTTTAAATAGATTGGAATTTTCTGTAAAAAAATAAGTTTGATCAAACAGTTCCCATCCAGCAGTACTTCACAGTGTGCTTGATTGATAAGTTTTTGTTCTCATCACCTTTGCATGTATTGAACTTGATTTGGACTTTGATCTCAAGGATTTTCTTCTGAGACCTTCTTGCAGTTAAATTAGTTCTTTTTTTCTCAGCGTTCAAAACTTCCCTGCTGAGTTTACTTTTTATTTCTCCTCACCCACCCTGCTTGTGAAGTCAAGGAGAGTAAAAACTCATCACAGCTTTGCCGTGACTATTTGTGCACTGGAAGAAAGTTCTGAAATACAGGTTGTAAAAGGTGATGATCAGTTCTTGCCCAGTTTTACGAGAAGTTCAAGGGCTCCAGAGGCCGCTCGCTATCTTTTTTTTTTTTCCCCTTTATTTACCAGTTGCTGACTTACATATCACTTCTGCAGAAGTCAGAAATAGATTAGTATCTCTAAAAAGGTCTATCTAAAAACAGTCTGTCCATCTTGCACAAACTCTACCAGATATTCCTGATTTGTTTCTGCCAGAGTGATAAAAGAATCAGACCCACAGAATTTTCCTTGTAATTTCAACATTAAGAACAACAATACAGCTAACTGTAAAACCAGTCTGACAAAGCCTTTATACACTTATAAAATAACATTGAAAAAATGAATCATTTAAATAAATAGGAATCTCAGTTTATTAGAATAGTTGAAAACACAGATCCACCTGTCTGTTACCCTCAAAAAATCAAAGTTCAACTTACTAAGCCTGCTGAGAAAGGTGCTAATTAAAGTAGGTCATAAACGTTCTATGTGAAGATGACTACCTAAATTTGAATTAAAAACAAAAAAATCAAGGCTTTTCACAAGGGCTGGGGTCGGAGGTTGCTTACCAGCTAGCTCCCATACCAGTGAGCTCCCACACCTAACACAGCTAGAATATGGCCCTAAAGACAATCTGCATTATAAACTGCCTCTGAACTGATTCACCTGCTTGTGAAATGAATTTAAATGACTGCTGAAAGCTGCAGAGGTAGTAGTTCATTTGGATTGCAAGGCAGCATAGAAAAGGTAAGTGTTTTCCCAGGCTAGTAATATACATATTAAAGACATAAAAAGAACTACTTGGAGTCATAAAGACTAGTGCCAAAACAAATTCAGGAAGATCTCTGGTGAGTGAAATAATGATTCTGGGCAGTCAGTATTCATGGGTTATTTTCTTACATAGTCTTAAAATGTTGTTGTATGTTTTAAAATTATGCTAAACTTCAACATGGTATTACCCAATTTTTTTTAGGCCCTGAAGGAATAGCTTTGGGAAATAGCAATTTCCATGAGTGTGTCATGTCTAGACTACATCTGTTTTTCAATAGTTTAATTTTTTGTAATATAGAAATAGAACTTCTGCAGAGTATTTTTTATACTCCTCAACTAGTCATTGAGAACCATTACAGTTTCTTCTATGCTTGATTCTACATGGAAATCATATAAAGATGATACATGAATTTCTGGAACACCTGTGTAAAACAGAGTGAATTATTCATTTCTAATCCCATCTTTCAGAGCCTAACAACAGGTATTTGAACTTGCTGACAAAACCACCTGTAATGAGATCATTATGAAACAAGGCGGAAGCGAGATTAAGATTAAAAAGTTCAAAAGCTTTGTGTAGCATTGTCCTAGATAGTAGGGGTGATTTGATATTTTCTTGCTTCTATGTTGAGCAATGTTAGACTAAATCTTCTAGGACAGATGTTTCTCTGAACACAAAGGAAGTAATCAGTTCACTGAAAAGGGGAAAGATCTTGAAAGCTGGGGAAATCCTACAAATCTAGGAATTCCACTGTAAGTATTTTATCACAATACAAAAATGTTAAGCAGCATCTCGTCTTCATATTACTTCTGAATTGACTTTAAGGTAAAAGAGGAACTTAAAAATGGATTAGACAAGAGTTAAAATCTCCTATTTATTAAACTGGGATTTTATCATACTACTTTTTCAAGGGAAGATTATGGAAATAATTCATTTTCAGAATCAATTTGCAAAGTCAATCACTTCCAATTTTCACAGGATACACAATCATTTTGCTGTCATATTTAGTAAACCACCTTTTATTTGCCACTTCAAAAAGCGTTATAGCACATAATTATCTATTATCTTAGAGTCAGTAAATATACAACTTGCTCTGATGCTGCCTTAAATACCTGCTGCAGCTTTGCACAGGAGGAAGTGTTTACATGATTGCTGGTACAGTATGCAGCACCTATCCACAGCAGAGTGAGAAAGCTGTTTAATTAGAACTTGTCCAGAGCTACTGATTTGCTTTCTGTAAACTCAGTCTATGTCAGCCTCTGTGGGCCACGACGGTTGTTGTGGATTCAAAATATGCCACTCATTTCAATTATGAGATAGTTAATTTATAGCTTTCCTTTGGCCTAAAACAGCTTCTTCTTGCTTGTAAATATTTCCATACTGGTTAGACATAAGCAGGAAGATTATGCTGAAGTAATTTGTTGACAGGAAAATACAGAAAAATAATTGGGGAAAATACACTGGGATAAAAAAAAATGTTAAAGTCCCCAAATGGGAATGCTTGTTTGCCTAATTGATAGCTTTTGTTTGCTAGAGGCACGTAGCAATAGGACTCTTCGTTAGTGTGACATGTAAACATATGCATCACAGGTAAAATTGCAGAAAGGTACATATATTCATATGTGTGTGTGTTGATATGCACTAAAATGACATGCCAGCTCAGCACGTGCAGCCTCTTCACAATCCTACTAGAGTCCTACCTGTGTTTTCAGGCAAGTATTTATATTTTGCTTAGTGCGGCCTTTAACGCAGCTGGCCTACAGGCCTGTCAAAGGTCTGGCCTCGGATGCAAAAAAAAAAAATAATAGTTCTCATATGGAAGGAATGACCAGGAAAAAGTTGGATTCAGCTCAGGAGAGACATATGCAAAAATTTATACTGAGGTAGAAGAAATCAACCAAGTATAATACCAAAGATGTAGCAGAACATGGAAATTAGTAGAAGTCTAGGAAATACAGTGTGGTAGAACTGGAGAAATAAAAGATGTTTCTTTAACGGAGATTATTAGAAAAACAAAAACATGGTATTAGTTTTTATAGGCCAGAAATGGGGAAAGGACTAAAAAGGATGAAGGAATGTTTGGTGTTTTTTTTTCTTTTTTTCCCAATTGCCTACGTGAAAGCATCACACTTGATCTTGCTTCTGCACTGCCACAAGCCAATACTAAGCAGCTTGTCCAAGGCTGGCTTACATAGCCTTGTGAGTAATTTGTCAGTGTAGCAGCCAGTTGTTCACTCTTGCATGCAGTATGGTTACAGAATTATTAGGACTTTTAAAAGATTTTAAATTCTATAAATATAAGACATAAAAACCACTAAGAATTCATCACAGGCATTGTTACCTAAAATAGATGGTCAAGACTTGAGAACGCTAAAATCTTCTTGAAACCTATAATCTTTATCCCATACTTAAACAACACTGGTCCTTTCTCCATCCCTTCTCAATGGATTCAAAGTATCTACAGTGAAATCTATTTTTTTTTCCTCTATCTTGGCATCACAACTAAGTTGAAAGTTCAGTTCTAGTTTATCTGGTTAGTATCTTAGCTACCCGCTGCAGGACATAAAATTGGTATAGTGGCTGTTACAGTGCTCTGTCATAAAACTTGTGGTACAGCTGAAAGAAACTGAGTAATGAAGACTGAGCTATTTTCCCACTCTTCAGGCAAATCGGAGCGTAATAACCTTGAATGACACTCACAGAACATTACAGGGAAGTTTGCATCCTGCTGCCTATTTTGTCCTACTGAATAAGCTAAAAGATGACTACTGACATGCCAAATTGATACTTTATCACTTAGGATGGGATATCTCTCAGTCATCTAAAAGTTAGGTCCCTGCTCCAAGTTAGTTATTCCAGATGCTCTTTATCATTGACAGGAACTCTTTATCACTGACAGAAAAGACAGAAGCCCCTAGAGCATGACTCATCCCATCTATGTACAACATCTATCTAGTAGAATTATCCTTGCCAGAGGATACCTTCTTGCTGTAATGACTGAAAATGTAAATAATGGATTATGTAGCTGGGTCCACACAGAAATGGTTAAAATGGTAAGAATTTAATGCTACAGTGGAGTTTACTGAGGTAATTTCCCTGAAGTGCCTACTTTAGGAATGCAGTCCCCAAAGATTCGCTCTGCAGGAACCTCTCAAGCTGATCTCAAATCCTGAACTGTGGGTGAGGAGGGAGGAATCACCCTGCAGAAGTGCCTGTGTCTCTCCATTGCCTGCAGATGGTAACTAATGAGAGCAGGCCTCTAATTAGTGCATGAAAGGTAAGGTAAGCCAGTTATTCACACAGAAAATGAGAAATAATTTCTTTCCCTAGGAGATGGAAGCACTTTCTGCACTATATTGCACTGCTCAGGATGTGATAAAGGACAATGTGAATATCATCATACAAAATTACTCAATTTGAGAGTCAGTGCACAGTCTGAAGGCGGGCTAGAGACCCACTGGGGCAGCAACCGTCTGGTTTAGAGGCTCATCTACGTTTTCTCAAAGATACTGCATAACTGAATACTTGATTTTTAATAAAACTATATAAAGATAAATATATATAAAGATAAATTCTAATAGTTACCTACTTAAAAGGTAAAAAACATCAAAGAGTAAAATGAAAACATGAATATCGATAATTTTTCCAAACTTTGGCATTAGACAGTTTAATCAAAGTGTTGCCTGTACCAAGTTAGCTCTAAAAATGCCCACTATATAAACAATTATTATCAATTGCTGCAATAATTACTGTACAGGTTATTTTTATAAAGAACAAATCTAGGACATCAGCATGCTCATTAATAGGGCCTGAGCAGCAGCTGGGCCAGATTCAGTAATGAGTGACTCAAAGAAAACAAATGCAGACACCCTTTCATTTTATTTGTTACACTAGTGGGGCTAGAAATCTAATTTTAGAAAATCAGGAATGCTGAAAAATCCTGAGTACTTCAGGTATGCCATCACCAAGCACTTGTTCATCTCCCCATGACATAAAAGAAAGGAAACAGCTCAAAACTGGTTTGTGAAATGGGTTGATTACCCAAAGATGGGACTGAAATACTTTGCAAGCAAAGGAACCAGCCTCCTAAATTAATTTACTTTCAAAAACAGATCCTAAACCAAACCAAAGTGCCCAGTAGAAACCCACCAGCAGATACCATCCTAATCTATATGAGGTGGCTGCCCTTCCATATGATTGTGGCCGTGGCATGTGAATCAATACGTGGTATATCAGCCAGTCATAAAGCAGGAGGAGGAAGAAAGAAGCTGACATTTCTTCAGTGTGTTCTCTGCACCATAGGTAAAAATGGGCCAGGGAAAAACTCACCCCTCTGTACTGCCCATGCATTTTCAGCAGCACTTGAAAACACAATGTACAGTTGCTGTGATATACATTGCGTATCACAATGAAAGAATATAACTGCGAAACAGGGAGAAAAATTACACTTCTTTTTTTCATTCAGCTGAGCTATAAATTGCCATCTGGAAGCAGGAGTCAGAAAATGTAGCAAAACATGTGACAGCAGACAAGCTCAGGAAGAAAAACGGTTTGCACCACCCTTGCCTGTGTTCCCAGACCGGGTTCCACATCCCAGGAAGGTGCAACCCGTCTGGGAGCTGTGGGAGCATGCACAACTCTCTCATGACAGATTCTTCCTTTAAAAATTAACTCATTACCCGGGATTAACAGCTGGCACTCAGCAAATAGTGTCTATGCTCTACTGATTTTACCTCCTTCATAGCTTTCTCTGTGACTGCCCTTGGGTTAATGGTTATATCACATGTTGGTAGGGTAGCACTCGTCATCCATTTCCCAATATAGCGAGCGTTGTCATGTGCTGGATCCTAAGCGGGTCTGAGCCAGCCTAAGTCCTGTCTAATTAACGTTGTCCCAGCACTTGGAAGTGTGTTTGACAATGAGCGTCATTCCCCTCATCAGTTCTGCAAAGGGAGGAAGGGAGAATTCAGACAGACGATAGGAAACAACCTTTTTTGCAGATCATGTCATTACAGCGCAAGCAAATGTCTCTGCATCGCACTGCGGGGATTAGAAAACTGCAGAATGAGTTCTGATGGCCTAAAATGCTCCAGTTCTTTTAGTTCTCATGCAAAATAATTCAGACAATGACAATTTGCATACTAAAAAAAAAGATTTTATATTTTTCTTCTACAAAACAAGATGACACATTAACTTGTTTTACTGAAAGTATAAATGATATTGAAGTTAATGACATTTCATTCTCTGAATATAGCTGTCAGAGTCTTATGAGTGAGGTGAAGTTTAATAGGTCACCTGCTCTGTTCTTTAACAGTCCAAATATTCTTTCAAATACTTCCCATAGAAGAAAATAATCTTATAACTTTCACTTTACCCTAATATTCACCAGACTTTCCCTCTTTTCCTAGTTTTAATCCACTGTTTTTATTTACAACCTGTGACATCACACAAGATAGATCCTCCCTTTCCTTGTATCTATAGCAATTTTTATTATAGCCTATGATTTTGTCCTTTTTCACCATGAATCAGTTTGCATGTTAGTTTTTTTTTTTTATGTATTTAGTGCTGTCTTCAATTCCTGT
This sequence comes from Limnodromus scolopaceus, assembly GCA_028565335.1. Taxonomy (NCBI): domain Eukaryota; kingdom Metazoa; phylum Chordata; class Aves; order Charadriiformes; family Scolopacidae; genus Limnodromus; species Limnodromus scolopaceus. The sequence continues at coordinate 23,965,369 of JAOXNO010000001.1, forward strand.
TCGTATTCTCTTTCTCTGAACTGCTTATAATGCTGGACATATTTTTGAGGTAGGGCCCTGCTCAGATCAGCGCACAATATTGCAAATGCGGGGATACTGCTTCATGATGTCCCACTGCTACATAAAATTTAGTTGGTATTTTTCTTGCAGTCAGATGAAGCCACTAGTTTGTCAGCCACTGATATTTGTAATTATCCATTAGCATTTATTTTCCTAGATGCAACGCTTCCAATGAGCAAATGCTTTTTACTATTTTTCTTCAACTATCTTTCTTTCCTTGAGGGAGAAAGAATTTTTTTTTTTTTTCCTCCTTTGATTGCTACCACTAGGTTTACCCTATGCCCACTGGTCTGTGAAACTTCAGCAATTTACTGCAACTGGTTCCCTGAGAACTGCTACTAACTCAGAAAATGTACTCTGGTTCCCAGTGAATACAATTTACCTATTCAGTGGCTCTTCTTGTCTCTGAGGGAAAATGAAGCAGAGATATTTTCTTGCTTTTATTTGTGAATAACTCTAAGTTTGTTCATGCAAGGTAAAACTAAAATACTGCAGAATGGAAATATAGATTGAAAAGAATCAGTACCTTCTTATACCACAAATTTTCTTAATGAAAAGAAAGGAATAGAACTTGGCCTTACGTGGGAGATTTAAGGAGCAGTTCAGAAATAGGATGGGAAGGTAAAAAAGGCAACCAAATGGTAAAAAAATTATAGATTGCTAATAGAGAGGAACAAAGGACAGAGAATAAATGTATATTGACTAAGGAGGTTGATATATTTATTTACTGCATTTATTACTAGTTCTATAAAAAAAAAAGCAGCTAATAAAATGGCTTCTTCTACAGGTTCTGATCCTGCACCATCAAAATTAACATGTGTTTTTTTTTTCATTGATTGTATTAGGAGTAGGGCCAGGATCTAGAGTTACCTGAAAATTTAGAATGTAAAGAATTTAGTGGAATGGGGCTGTTAAATTGCCATGGGCTGAGGGAGAGAATTACTTTGTAAATGGCTCACAGAAACAACTGCTCTGCAGCGATGCGTTTTTGTGGTGAGGCTTGGAGTGAAAATGTTTTCAGGAGCCACAGGAAGGCAGTGTGTAACAACTTCATTGTAGTTTGAGAGCTTTGTGTCCAATGTCTGAGGAAAGGACGTGTGATATCTATCAGTCCTTCTACCAGAGCTCAGCTTAGAGTTGGTCAAATATTTTTCAGTATTCTGCATGCAGAAAATGCTGACTTTTAATCTTTTGCTGAATTCTGACCTTATCGTTTTGATTGCTGTAATGTAAATGAGTGATGCAATGTAAATTTGCATGCAAATAATCACAGGGGTGTTTGACGTTTATAACATTTCCATCTTCAAAGTGGAGGCAGCCTCCTGTGAATGCCCTGAAGCAACTGCAAAAAATGGGAATTTAGGTCAGTAAAAGATGAGATGTGTCAGGCAGCAAAATGCCTGAAGCCACAATCATTCAAGTGTCTTTCACAGTCCACATTGGCCACAGCTGCCCCTGGGTGAGGGGACAGGATGTTCTTTGAAGGTTCTTTACCACAACAAGGAGGCTACCCAGGACCTATGACTATCAAACAAAATCCCTGCTCCTTCTTGCCCTTTCAGGGTCGAAAGTGTGAAATATATTGAAGGGAACCACTCCAAGTCTGTTTGAATGCTTCCTTTCTGGTTCTAGTCCTCTAATTTTCTCATTATGGCGTCTTTGTCCTTATGGACGATTGCAAGAGTAAGGGCAACTATTATACCACTGGTGAAGAGTGTGGGGTTTACATTTATGGAGGGAAGTGATGGGGCACTGGTGTATAAATCCCTCAAAGGGAGGTACTGAGTGGCTGGCATGTGTCCTGGTGCAAGGGCTTCATCCAGTTATCCTGTCCCCACTCTTGTGCTATCTTCATCTTTAGAAATCTGTCCCTAGGAGCCTGCAGTTCTGGGCAAGCTGAATTCCTTGCAGACTTAATAACCATGTCTCTGGCATGTCTGCATGGAAATTAACAGTTTGAAGATTTCTGGACAAAGAATTTGCAGTGTTGCTGGATTCATTTTCAAAATTTCCTATCATTTGACCTATGTTTTTCTTTTGCATCCCCATATTTCGTAATCCAATAATATTAATTTCCCCCTATACCTTTAGCCTGATCCTCTGCCTTTTTGGCAATAAAGTGACCGTATGAACTTTCCACATATTCCACTAGTTTCCAAAGGGAAGAATATGTATTTTTTTTTTTCAAATGTCATTTTTCCAAGTTAATTAGTTAGCATTGATACAGATTTGTCATTACACAAATCAGATTACAAGCCCATTAGCTATTGCGGCTGTTGTTGGTATTCTTAACTAGCTTAGTCCTGCAGGACGATGGGGAACAGACTCACACAAAGGTTTCACTACAAGAAAGAAAACCTTATTATCCTGCTCACCTCACAGGGATATATCTCAGCCAAGCAGAATTTCAGAGGCAGCTGTGTTTGCCGATGGGCAAATGTCTATCACTGAACTCGGCTGGATATAACCTCTCGATAGGGGATATAGAGAATTCTTGCAGAAGTAAAGCAGAAAATTGAGGGGGAAGAATAGATTTGCTGAAGGAGTAGCAAAAGCAACAGTAGCAGGGGATAGCGATGCTTTGTTGAGTGTTGCAGCTTATATGTGGTAGAAGGGAACAGCTGGCTGGTGACACTAAGAGGAGAAGGTTTTTGAGGTATTTGCTCTTTGCAGCGTGGAAACATAAACAGCATTCAAGCCCCAAAGGGAAGAACCTTCAATTCTGCCCAAAGCCAGTAAACTCAGTGTCTGGTTTTGTGACCTTTCTACATGCTAGACTTTCTATGTTGCCTGAATTGATGGTTAAAGTATAAAATCTGACATTTCTAAGTATAAATATTAAAAAGAGTGTTTTCATAAATAGGAGGAAACTCAGAGACATGAATATTCAGAAGCTTTGTTCAGCTTGCAGAAAGCTGTCCAACTGTAACTGAAACTCATCTAAGTTTCCTGAAGCAGGCAACTTTCCTAGGTGAGGTTTTATAATGCAATTTCCAGTAATTTCTCTGTTACTGGTTTTGGTAGGATCATCAGAGTAGGATATCTTGTGACATTTTTCACTATTTCAATTTCCATTTTAAGAGAATGAAATTATTGCAAGGAGCATGGACTGTGACAGGCTGAAAGAAAACCCTCTCCTTTTTTTCCCCTGGGAGCTCAAACTTGGTTTTCTTTAGGCTTTGGGTGAGGATCACTGAAAGGTGCAGGTGACTGTTACTGAACCAGCTTCTCTGGCCCCAGTTCTCACTCAAATTTGGATAGTATTTCTTGTTCCTATTTTTGGTGCTATATTCTCTGAATTACCAATATCAATATAAATGAAACCAGAAGGAGTAAGGTTTAGGCCCACACAACCACTTAAGCGCTTAAAGGATTTCAAAGCCTGAATTCATTTAAATTGGTTGGAGCTTGTTGGTAAAGTACATTCTTAAACACAGATAATAGAGTGGGCAGTGTAAAAGTTAGAAAAAAATATCCCCATTGCATGTTTATTTGCATTCTAAACATCTCCAGCTTTGAGATGTTAAAGATCCTCTGGTTGGGTGGAAATGACCAAATGATATGTAGCATTCTGCAGAATGCATCGAGCAAATGTTTTAAAGAGTAGTTTGACTTTAGTATTTACTGTGTGGGAAGTAGAGCTTCTAGAAAAGCTGTTTTGAGTTAAAAGGGGCACTACTTTTAATTAAACATATTTCTGAGTTGTATTAAATTGCTTACTTCTTCTACAACATAAAATCTCAGTAAAAAAGGGAAAGTTGCAACAATATAAAAATATGCTGGAGAAAAAAAGTATGCTTGTCATTTTAAATTACTTCTCATTTTCATTTTGATTTTGTATGTATTTATAAGTTAAAAAGTGAAGGCAAAATCATTTGTTGAAATGAAACCTCTATAAAAGGATTTTTTCATTTCCTGACTGAAAATAAAACTTTGGAGTCTTTAAAGTGATAGGCAGAGGAGCATCTGGGTTGCATTATCTGAATCCCTTGGAAATAAGAGGACATAACTGCTGAAATATGCAGCTGAAAATTAAAATCTCTCATGATTGTTCCAAATCCTTTCTTTTTTTCCCCCAAGCCTTGCCTTTTACCTGAGGGCTTCTTTCAGGAGCCCTGGGGCTGCCCTGGCTCTGGGGTTAAAACCTGGCCCAGGGTACTGGCACCTGACCCTTGGCAGGAGCAGGATTAGCTCCTCCTCTGGGTTGCTCCCCTGCAGCTGGTGGGTGCTCTAAGCTCAGGTTATGCCAGGGCTACAGCCTTTCCCTTCAGGGCATTAACCTGAGGGAAAAGTGACCAATTCCTAACCCGTTTCTACCCTGCCATTGCACTTTTTTTCTACTCATCTCCCTAGGAAAAGGAGGGGGTGTATTTTGACAGGTGGCATTTTATTTATGATTTAATAACAAAAAATAAACACTTGCATTCTCACTTCTAAAATCTTGTTTTGTTGATTTGTGTTCTGGGCAGCTTTACCATTAGTTCAACTTGTAAGCAGCATAAAACCAGATTTATCATAACCTATGCCACCACAACGTGTTGATAAACAGGGATAGGGCAGGCCCTGCTCAGGCTGTAAGGTGTTTTCTTACATCAAAAACAGGTGCTGTTACAACAGCCAAAAAATTATTCTATTTTGTACCTTGCTCAGCTGCATAAAAGATGACTGTAGTACCTTGGTATAAATAGTCCCAACTGACAGCACTTTCCTTATTGCCATTAGCATGTGCAAACACAATGAGCTGGCAAAGATTAACAGGCTCTACCATTTTGTACCCATGGAGTTTGTCTACCTGCCAGCACCACCTTCCTTCTCTCTCTGTGTCTCTCTAAGAGAAGAACATGACTTTCAAATCTCGCTGCCATTATTATTGTCATTAATTTAGTAGGAAGAAAACATCTTGAGTATGTGTCATTTCCGAGAGTTATTTTTGATGTTGTATCCCCTACTTATGGTCTGTTAAATAGATATTTTAATGCATACAGTGCCAGACCAGTGGGAATTAATGTACACAATAAAGCTCAAACACACAGCCTTGTTATCAACACTAACACTGTTAAGAGCAGTAACCACTGCTGTAATGTTTATAGCAGGCCTGTCTGTGTATGTGTAAATAAATTTGACAGATTGAGCAATATATTTGTGAAATGATGCTCAGTATCCTCCAGAACATCTTTTAGTAGATACTCCTCGCATAGTTCAGCTATTTTTTTCCCAAAGGAAGCAATATATATTTCAAGTTGCTTGCTATGTCTGCGCGTAAAGATCTTGATTTTTTTTTTTTTTTCTGGCTATTTACAATATTAGAGGCTTTGCGCCACAATGTGCTAAAAATGAGGGGACTGTGCATAAACAAATGGAATTTCATGGCTTATAGATGCGAAGTGATTTGTAGGGGTTTCCAAGCTTGTCTGCAGAGAATCTGTGTGGTAGAGCTACTCTTTTGCTTAATTTAACTTGTCTTATATCTATTCTCATTTTCCTTGTATTTCTATTTCTCTACATTCCTGATCTCTCTATATTCAATCCTAAGGCTAAATGATGCAAACAATGCTTTAATAAATATGTAAATTCCAGTCAGAAAGAGAAATTGTATTAGGAGTAATTGTTGCTAGTATTTCCACAGCAGATATCACGAAGATGATGAATTAAGAAACCCTTTGAAGGTGAAAAACAATCATAGGCTTTTGTCTGGCCACAAAATATGCTACAGACAGAAGCCAGAGAAGTTCCAAGAGCTCTTAATCTGGCACTTCATCCATGGCCTTTAGAGCTCTCACCTTACAGGGAAAGATCTGTCTTTAAATGTATTATTTGTAGGCTTCAAAAAACCTTCTTGCCCTGCCTTTCTCAAAATAAACACTCAGCTAGGTCACATTGCTGGAAGTTTAGGGAACTTGAGCCTCTTTCCTGCTGCACCAAGTTGTTAGGAGAGGACGCCTATGTCCAAAGCTTCTGATGGATATGGCTCATCTCGTGAAGCCTTTATCTTCCATGTCTTGGTGATTGTTCAACAAAAGAGGTTAAAACACTTCTCCGTCACAGCCCTGAAGATACTGATGGCCTTTCTGGCCCTGCACAGGCTCCCCTGGGGCCTTCTCCACCCCAGCACGTGGCCCAGGAGTCTCATTTCAGCTCAGCTTGAGGTTATCGGTCCTTTCCCGAGAGACATCACCAGGGTGCCCATCTCCAGGCCTGTCTCTGGCCCTGTCCTCTGGGTGTATCCCTTGGGTCCATGCTGTTGTCTCATCTCTGGCCTCATCTCCTGCTGCTCCTGACCGGGCTCTCCGGAGAGCCCTTGGACATGGTTCATCACTTGCCTCGTGTGGGCTTGTCAGTGGTCCCTGTGACCAGCAACTGGCTCTGCCTGCCATGTCCAGCCCCCGTGGGACTGTGCCTTTTCGTCAGAGCATGGCTTATGTTCGTGTTACCCTTGGCTGCCCATCCCTCCTGAAGCTGCTGGCCCTCACAGCCCCACCACCCTCACCTTTGGCTTTCTGTTCTGAGCAAATACTCTCATTACATGTACAAAACCCAAAAGCTCTCTCTTCTCTACCACTGTAACGTTCCATCAAAAGTATTTCCTATTTTTTGCATCACTATCTAAAGATACGCCAAACTTAGAAATGTAGGAGGTCTGAGTTTAAGTCTCTGCTCCCAAAAAAGATCATCAAACAGGTCTTTCAAACACGTTTCCTCCAACACTAGCCAGTTGAATAAAATGAGATAGAGTTGGGATTTATCAGTATTAGCTGGCTCTCCCTCAGGTGTCCAGGATTTATGCTTTGAGGACACGTAGCAAATCACCCTCTTGCAGTCAGATAGACGAGACTTCCAGAAAATCCCACCAAGTCATAAGTATGAAATAGGTCTCCAAGTAGGCGGGTGGCAAGAAGGGTCAGGTTGTGACGAGATGTTACTAGGAAAGCCTGATCTGCTGAAGGAAGGTAGCAGTCTAGAGAGCTAGGAAATACCTGAGCAGAGGTTTTTTAGGAGTTCAGTAATATCTGCATGCTAGATGTAAGCATCTTAGCTCACTGTGGTTGCTACCAGTGCACGTCTATTAGAAAGCTCAGAAAAACAAACCACCTTTGTGAGTGTCCCTGTGCATTAGGACACAGATATTTCTTTTCTAAATGCAAATTTATGCAGACTAAAACCCCCAGAACCCTAGTGCAAAGAGTTGTAGAACCATTTGGTGATGATTCACTTGTCTATATACAGTACATTATGACTGCCCTGTTCTTTCCCAGGTATCTCCATGTGGTTAGTAGGTATGACACAGGATGCACAGGAGTCCCATGTCCCTCTGGGAGAGTGGCTGGAGGCCAGGTGGGATATACCTGAACCCCACCCTTAGCTTAAGAATGACCTAGCTCAAACAGTAGCAGGCTTAAACCAAAGTAAGCAAATTCATGCAGAGTTTTTTTACCTGGTTCTGATGAGATCTGCTGCTTACAAGGCTCTGTAGGAGAGAGCTACTAGAACTGCCTGTTCCCAGGCTACCTTACCTTTATACTGGCTGGCAGAAATCCAGTTCTTCCAGTCCTTCCCTGAGTGGTACAGAGCGAAGTTTGTGGCACACCACTTATGCCCACATTCACTTGTTACAGCATGTACTCTTTGGCACGGTAAACAAAGCGGTGCCAACCTCCTCCCCGTGTTTGAAATCAAGAGGGGTGAGAGCACTTGGTACGCAGACGGAAGCACTCAGGGCTTTGTAAAAACTCAAATCCTTGGTCAGATATGTAAATAGAGTGAAAACTGACCACTGGAAAAGCTGCAAGCTTCTGAAACGTCGGCACAAGTCAGAAGTGTGACAGACAGATGGAGGCTTGAAGTGAGTGTGTTTGCACTTTTTACTGGACTCTTCTTGGACTAGGCACCAGGCCTCCTTAGTCAAGCAAGACACAACCCACTGGCAAGCAATGCTATGTAATGGCAGGGATGCTTAGGCAGCCCTAGCACATTTATGAAAGCCCTGCCCATATGCCAGTGTGCTGCTGCAGACCCAGGAATGTTCTTTTCTGATTACTCTGAAAGCCCATCCAGCAGAAGCAGGACAGAGATGCCAAGGAGCTGTACAAATCCTGCTCCTCATGAGTAGGGAGGAAGCAAACACATGCCCACCTCTGCCAGTGTAAACAGGCTGCATCATTTCTGATTCCCTCTCCTTCCATGGCTGGGCTAATCGCATGGAGGAGTTTGGTTTGTTGACCCTGTTGCCGTGCTGCTTCACCAAATCACAGCACCTTGACACTGGAAGGGACTCAGAACTATAAGGAAAGCAGGGCCATGGAAGCCAGCAATGGGACATAGAGTTACCATGGCAAACGCAGTTGGAAACATTTTTTTTGTTTCCTATCTCTTGAATCATCCTGGAAAAAGATTTGGATTGCATTGTGTAAAAATATGTACTCAATAGTGAATCCTGGAATAAGGAATGGCGATGTCACTCAGCTATTTTCAATTGCCAGAAAGTTTTACCTTATTTTGGAAGCAGTTCTTTCCCAGGAGATAATATGAAAAAGTCATAACTCTCACTATATTTGTTCATTTCTACACCATGAAATCTTCCACAGAGCAAAGAGAAGATTAGAAAGGTTATCGTGCCATGTTTTTCAATACAATGAATTGATCAGGACTACAAAGTCTATTTGAGAAGCTACGAAATCACATTCCTCTAGGCAGATTTCAATAGGTATGTGACTCTGTTCATGATCCTTTTCTGTCTGTTTCCAATTAATATTTTAATGAGCAATTTTTCTTTGAAGAACCTCTTGAGAAAACAGCAAATTTTGAGAGAAAATTCCTAAAAAGTAAATTTTACATTTTTCCTCATTAACGCTTGCCTTGAAGCTTGATTAAAAGAATTTAATTGATCTGGTCAGAGAGATCAAGTCACTCAGATAGCATGGTAAAATTGTGAGTATTATTCATTAACCTATCCCAAAACAGGGCAGAACATAAAAATGTAAAGAATTGAATGTAAAGTTCAGGGGCTTCATTATATTCAAGAAGTAGGAAAACCATGTAAATCTAATCTGCTACAGCTAGAGCAGATTTCTATTTCATAGGTTTGGTGGCAATCTTTTCAGAGTGTAGTTCCTTTGTGTTGAATTCTGTATATGCAAGAACATCTTCAGCAAGTACACAAGACAGTTTTCACAGTGTTTATGTGTCTGTAGCTCAGGTTTTAAAGCTGTGAACAAAATAAATATTAACCAGGCACCACATGGGAGGTTCATAGCTCTTTTCCCAGTGGAGTCATCCCCCTGAAGTTGAGGATTTGTTCCCACCTCTACAGAGAGGGCTGTACAAGAGCAGCACTTGTCCATGGACAGCCTGTGACAGCGAGGCAGGTCACCACAGCCCCTCACTTTACAGAGATTTTAGAGGTGCTTTTCAGCTGAGTTCCTCCACGCTTCCTGGATCTTGAACCTGAGGACCATCTTTTGAGGCTTGCTTCCACAGGCTCAGGAGTTAGTAATTCAGGACTTTTCTATTCAGCAGCTGGAACTTGGAACAGGTGGATGGGGAGAGCTGGGAACGATGCTGTGGACGAGCCAAAGGTGTGCATTTAGAGTGAGCGGGACTGACTATATTGAAACTCTTACATGGCACTTTTATTCAAAAATAAAGGGCCTTTGCTCAAATTGGTTTAGGTCACTTGAGGATTAAAGGAAGACTGGGTGAATTAAACCTGCATTTACCAGTTAAAAAGCATTTAAGAAAGGATTTGATGTAAAGACACATAAACCGCTCAGCACTTCACTTGGCAAACTCTGAAAACCCCTGCTGACTGCAATTCATGTTTTTAGTTCTTTTTATGCATGTCTGTTTGTGATTACTTTTTTTTTTTTTTTTAAATGAATGAAGGTGCCCACCAGAGAGAGACCACAGGCCATTTCTGGTACCATTCCTCATGTTTAGCTGCTTTTGCTGAGAACAGATAGGATCTGGATTTCGACAGATGTACGCTGCCTCAACTGCACTGACTTCACAAGAACTATGCCAGTGCTTCACCCCACTGCAGAGCAGATGGGACCCCCGAGCCCAGAGGTCACCTCTCACCCTCACCTTCCGCTCTCTTCCAAGCTTTGCACTCTTCAGACGCTCCATCTGGACACAGCTCGGGTGCATGTCATGGCCGTTCCTCTCCCTGCCCAGGGGCTCACCAGCACATGCAGCGTGGCAGTGTCACGGACCAGGGTGCAGGCAGCCCTGGAGAGCACAGCCTGCTTGCAGCGTTGCACCCAAGACCTGGCTCCACGGTGATGGTCGCCACTGTCCTTGCTGCCCTGGCTTCAAATCCCAGCAGAGAGTACAGCCCCAGCACTACAAAGCTGCGAAGTGAACAGGTTCCTCTAAAACTCTGTCTGCCAAGATTGCACAGGACCAGTCATGCTGATAGTTCACCCTAAAGCCCTACTATGTATTTAATGACACCAAATTTTCTGCAATGCCAGTTGCTATTTTAGTAGCCTTAATAATAGGACATATTAGTAGCATTATTACTTGCTTGTGTAACACTCTCCACCTTTGCTGTGCTGTGCCAGCAGTAACTAATGAATGTACATTCTAGGAAATTCATCGACCTGGAGCTGATTTCTCTGAGTAAAGCTTTAACTTCAGGGAAATGGGATGTGAGCTCGGTGTGGAAGTGGGTATGAGAAAGATTTGATGCTCTTTTGGAGTTACAGATCAGCTTCCAATTTCTGCTGATGCAGAAAACAGTTTAAAAATAAATAATTCCACCTGGGCCATTTGTGTGCCTGCTGCTCCAGACCCAGCCAAGAAGAGCAGACCTGCTGCACAAGCCAAGCTGCTGAGAGGTAGGAATCCAAGATGGGGAGGTGCCAATGTGCCATCTTTCAAACAGCCTTTTCCTTCCATCCTCCATATGACTGAAAAAAAACCCCAAAAACATAAGCAAGAACAGATTAAAAGTACAATATTACTGGGTTGCTGTATCAGTTTTGGGTTGTCTGATGAGAACACCTCACCAGCAGTGACATTGGGGAAAAGTAGAAAACCAGGCATGAGATTACTTCAGGCCTTCTGTTTGGCCTTGAATGTATAGATATATTTATGTATACCCCCAAATACCACGCAGTCATAGGCCTAATCTGTCAAGTCGGAAAGATAAAACATTAGGACTGTAGACAGCAGAAGCAGGAATAGAGGTAAATTCTACAGCTTGCTGCTGAGATCATCCCCAGCCCCTGGGCAAATGCTATAACCATTTATAGCAAATACTATAAATGCTTTTGAGGCTCTTACTCAAAAGGTGGTTGTCAGCACCTCCAGTAAGAGCTTGTACTTGGGTGGTGCTGTGGACCCTCAGTTGGGGGCAGATGGTGACCAGGCTTGTGCTGAGCCCTTGTTCAGGTTGGGTATTTGACTTTTGCTATTTGTTATATTCTTGGTCCACACACTTGAGCATCAGTGCCTCGATATCCTACACAGATCGTCCTTCACTGGCACTGCCCTTCTTCCTGTGCCTATTTAGGAATGTGGTCAGCATCAGAGAGATGGTGCTACTTTTAGGTACGCTGTTGTGCGAAGTAAGACCTGTTTCGACTCACAGCAGCTCCCAGGATGATGTGTGTGGGATGTCAGTTTGACACGGTCATCCGGGCTCCTTCCTTTGGCTCCATGTTGATAGCCGATCCTTTGCCTTTCCCTACCCATCTGCTGAGTGGAATAGTCCCAGCACATAAGCCCCTTATGGCGGTATTCCCATTTTGACCCCCTTTAATTTCTTCCCCACCTTGCCCCAAAAGCATGCGAGGCCATAGCAGCTGCTTTGAGCAGAACCTGTAACTGGTACCTGGGCAGCCACTAAAAATGTTGAGACAATTTTCTTTGCAAAAATTCCACCAGAAAAGCCAGGGACTGAACTGGCAGTTGAATGCTATTTTTCACATACTGACTGAAAGTTTTTCCTATTGATTGGCAATTAGCCTGTTCTAAAAGACTCAGGGTCAAATTCCCAGCTGGTGTAAATCAGAGAAGTCCCACTGAAGTCTCTGATTTATTTTCCAAATGGTTTAAAAATTCAGCAGGAGCTTTAAACTGCGATGTTATACATCAAACAGCTGGCTAAAATTCAGAAAGATAGCACATTTTCTGTAATGTTCTTTGACATTAAGTACTCCTTATGGACCACATATAATCAATACAAGTGCTAGAGCAAACATTCTGAAAGTTTAAAAAAACCAACCAAACACCAAACAAACAAAAAAACGTGGACCTGGGCAACATAAGTTTTAGCAATAAGAGTCAAAATGTGGAACTAAACATTACATTTTGAGCCTTTGTCATGCTTTATAGATGTGGTTTAGTTATTATAATGAATCAAAATGTTTTTCAGAATCTTGCACTTCTCTTGGATGGGGGTTTTGCAGCTCCTGTCAAAGTGACTGGGAGGATTTCGCTGGCTCTCGGTGGGAGCGGACTGCCTCAGCCCAATTCCCCAGCAGGTGTGGATATTGCCTATGCGCACAGAACAGTTGTTGCATTTTTGTTTCCTTTCTCTTTTCAGTTCTGCTTCTCAAAACATTCAACACATTGCTGTCCCAGACAAATGTTCTAACAAAACTAAAGGCCTGGGAGCTGAACGGCCTTGGGAGAATTAGGGTGGCGAAGGAAGGCAAGGGAAGCTCCAGAATCTGCCTTTTCTCTGGTAACAGACAAAGACTTTGTCTTGGGAGATAAACAAACGTTGCCTGGACTTGTTTCATAACTTCTGGGAAGAGTAATGTCAGGCCCGCTTCTAACATCTATGTATTTTAGGAAACTTTTGTAAACCTGGTAGTTCTGACTGCAATTTTTCCCGCATTTCCTTTGGTTGCCTAACGAAACAGAACTGGTTTGGGGCTGCTAATTTTCAGGGTACACATCTTATTTCTGGACAGAAGTACAGCCATACTAAGTTTTCTCCATCTGCTCCACATTGTTGTGCAAGTTAGAAAAGTCCACAGAGTGGTGATATTTCATTTTACCAGCCAGAATCTCTAATAATCATTTAGATAAAGGCAAGACCAGGCTGTAAATTACACGTTTTCTTTTATCCTGTCTTCATTTAAAACATAACCAAGGCTTTTTCTGACTTTAATAGAATCAGATCCTTTTTTATATTTCAAATACAATAATGCAGAATATAAAAAAGTGTAAGAAAATGTGTATTATTAAAATAAAAGCGGCATACTCAGAAAGTGGAGAAAAGAATTTTACCACCTGTACCAACACCCACTTCTTCGTCCCCAGGAGTTACAAGTAAATCTTTTGTATTCACATTGCCCTAACTGAATGCTAGTTAAGCCTGTGTTGCTTTCTAATAAAGAGTGATTTTCTTGGTAGCAGAGGCGTGTAGTACTCTTTATTTCAGAAATCCAGGCTTTTAAACTAAGGACTTTTCCCTAAACGTTCAGCTGCCATCCCTCCTCCCACTCTCTGGGAGAAACAACCAGTGTCCCGTTTGTTTAACATAGGTGGCTCCGATAGATACAGCAGTGACTAGCAAAGCCTTCGCCTTCAGTACTGTGAACATTTCAACAACCTGTGCCTGAGGATTTGGAAAAAGACTGGGGTGTTCTTTGCTGAAGAGCAAACGCCCCATACAGCAGGAAACTGCAGAGCTGCTCCAGCTCTAAACAAAGCTTCAGAGAACCAACGCTCAAGCCTTTGCCAGCCACATCCAGTAGGGGGTTAAAGAAAAAGCCATGTTTTCCGCAGTCAAGTCTAAGGTGTAACTGCAGCCAGCCCAGGCAGATTTCAACATAATCTTGCTTGCCTGTTGAGACAGAATCCTTACAGAAACACAGATTTCAGGAAGAGCTAATAAGCTCCAGTTTTCGAGAATTACTGTTTACCCAGAATCCTAGCAAAAAATGTATTCATTGCCATCATTAAGACATATGGTTTTACTATCCCTGGAACAGCAGAGCGTTGATTTTCTGTTCAGAAAGCTTACCTTAACTTTATAGGGAGGCATGGGCTGAACTACAAATCTTTTTTGAATGAGGATCTGAAACATCTTTTTTTGGGTAGGTTGGCTGTGTGACAGTTGTGTCAAAACAAGGAAAGAACTTGAATCCAAATCTCCTGCCACGTGTGTTAATAAGTGATTATCAGCTGTTCTCGTTCACACTGTATGTATCCTTTCCCACTCTCTCAAAACATGTTTGTAGGCAAAACACATACACAAATTCTCAAAGAACCAGAAGAACAAAAGTCTGTAACAGCAGTTAATATCTCACTTCTAAATTCTGAGGAAGCCACATGTAGCTGAGACTTCATTTTCTATAGGGAGTTTGTAGGCTATACCAGTCTGTGAAAAGCAATCTGAACAAGCAGCCCCATTGGCTAAGTTCACATAGCAGAGGAAAGCCACAATACCTCTGAATCCCTGTTTGGTTTTGTTTTGTTTTTTAAAGGCAGGCTGGTTCAGAAAATCCTGCAATAATGTGGGAGCCCAGTACAAAATTTAGGTACTAATTCGGTGGGTTAGAGTTCAAGATAAATTTAAATTTAAATGTAATTTTGTGATTTTCAGAAAATAACATCACTCGGACTTCCACCAGTGGAGCACAAGGTGGAAGCAGATGCAAAAAGATATAGGAGATCTGTAATTTGTTCCACTTTTCTTAATACAATGGCAGTGGTGATTACATTATTCGATATAAGCATAAAATAATCTGTCATAACTCAGAGTACTCAGGCTCAGACAGGTAGTTACTCTTTAATCCCCTCTACATGAAAATGAGAATCATAGAAACAAATGCCTAACTATTAATCTGACTTGTTAAATGTACTTAGAAGCCCTATTCCCATCAATGTCAATACAGAATACAATTAAAAATGAATGTGCAATACAAGCTGTACAGTGTTTAAAATGCTGTATTTAACAGTGTTATTGCTGAGTTTAGCCATCATTTCAGGGAGTCAGGCACCTGCATTATGCCAAGGCAAATCTATTTTGCACTTGACTGTCAAAATGATTTGCAGCAAAGCCCCAGCCTGGGATTAAGATCAACATCCAGACATCTGGAACCGGTTGAGTGATAAAGAAAAATTCCTGTCTGTAAGATCAAGCAGCAGAAATGGGCAAGAAGGTGCAGCATTAGCCTTCAGCTGCCTCCAGGCTAATGGGAGGAAAATAGTTTAGTACTGAATAAGTTAGGGTGATTGGGACAGGGGCTGCCTACACGAGATCAGAATTTCTGATTTAATTTGAAACACTAACTTAACCTTGCTGTCACTTGGATCTGTACCTCCTTACTGGCTACGCATGCAGATGGGGTTTGCCTGATTGATTGGATCTAGATGAAGGAACAAGGCCATGAATTTTACAGCCACTTCAGGGTATGACTGAAACCAGGTGCCAGCTTCAAACACCTGTCCTTTGCCAGGATGGCAGTAAATAGAAGCAAAAAGAGAAGGTATCTTTGTCAACATAAAGCCAAAGGGAAATATGGTACAACATGTCAATACCAGAGAATTACTGTAAATGAAGTTCCAAATAACCTAAAATTCAGAATTAGTATCAGATTTCCCATTTCAAAGTGACTCACAGAAGAGCCTAGGAGGGTGATCAGCAGGTAATACTGTTAGAGCAGTTTTCCTTATATCCTGTTTTCACTCACAACTGCATCCCATTTCAATAACCTTGATTGCCTCTGCTAAAAGACTGGATGTACTGAAAATTGCACACAGTTTCAATTATTATTGAGATACCTGCAGATTTTTAGATGTTTGTTAATCTTTTGACTAGCTGAAAGAACACTGAAGGTTATTCTTGTTCCTTATACTAATAAATACTGTTAAATACCAAATTACATAGAATATTTATTGGTTATCTAAATGCTTAGCACCTTATCAAAACCTTTACCAATTTAGATAATAAGGTCTTTTAAATGCTTTTTGATATCTTTTGTGTTTAGGTGCCTACATGAACTGCTTCAAAACTTGTTTTTTCTGATCTATTTTAGGAATGTTCTAGCAGAGAAAAGGCACCTACCGAGGTCTTAAGACCCTTGTGGTGTAGTTCCCTGGGAGGAACCCCAGCTTGATGCAAGGCAACACCTGTTGAAACAAAGGGAATGTTGCCACTGACTTCATATGAATTTGAGTCAGATGATCAAAAGTACTGGCTAAAATATTTCTGTGCTTATCATCTCTTCTCTGAGTTTTAGTTGCATATATTATTATTTTCACATGATATTACTAAGAAATATTTAGACTCACAGAACATGAAAGGAAGAATCACAATTTGTACTACAAAAGAGAAAGTATGTTTATTGTACTTAAAAGCATCCATTCTCATGGATGTACAGAGATTAGTTCATTTTATCGCTACCATTTAGTAGGTATAATAACATAAACTGAACTTTAATCCTCTGCAGGGAAAAAGCCTACATCTAGAATATTTTTTTCCACTGTCAGTTTTATTATGATATGTTGCATTATGTTCTACTATTCCAATACACACAAAACAAATAATAAAAACAGCACTTGCACAGCACAGAACCCACCCTGCTCGCTGCGCCAAGTAGACGTAAGGTCCCAGTCCAATTGGTCCCGGAGGGGTTTGTAATGAGTCTGAGGGTGCGGTTAAGACACAAACAAGGTCAGATGCTGTTTGCTGTGGCTTTACTACTGTTACCTTAAAATAATGTTAAATCACAGAATCACAGAATCACCTAGGTTGGAAGGGACCTTCTAAGATCATCTAGTCCAACCAATGAAAAAAAAAAAACCCAAAAAAAACCCAACCACCACACAAACAACCACACCTCACACCCAAAACAACAGCAACCCAACACTAATCCATATCCCTGAGCACCATGTCAACTCATCTCTTGAATACCTCCAGGGATGGTGCCTCAACCACCTCCCTGGGCAGCCCATTCCAATGCCTGACAGCCCTTTCAGTAAAGAAATATTTCCTAATATCTAACCTGAACCTCCCCTGGCACAACTTGGGATAAATGGCAATAGAGAAAAGGTAGAGGTATAGGAAAGGAGGAAAAGAGAAGCAGTATTTCAGAGCAAAGCAAGAAAGGTCACCACCAGCAGGTCTGTTTCGGTCCATGCCGTGTGACACCTTCAAGGTCCTCCAGAGTCAACAGCGTCCTGTTGATCTGTGATTCTCAGGTCTCTCAAGTCACAATGACAGCAAGGGTTGATGGTGGTGAGGGTCCCATTTGCAGCAGGAGGCAATGGTAAGTCATAGTCCCTGCTGACTCATGGTTTGGCCAATTAATGTGACAGTTATCTGTGCTCATCCAACTATTGTCCGACATGGTTGCTGTGTAACTCCCCCTTGCCTCTGCCCCCTGGGCAGTGCTGGGGACTGCACGGCAGATGAGTTTCTTGGGGCAAATAAGATATAGCTGTTTTAAGAACCAAGGACGTACCTCCTTTGACGTTATACCATGTACACAGGTGGTAGATATCTTGCAGCAGGCGAGCTTTGAGACATCCTGTTTTCAAGACGTCAGGTTCTCATGTCCAGTTTCTCACAATACTATGTGTGACAGTTTTAGACATGCAGCTACTGGGAGCCCAGGTGCAGATTTTCAGGCCTGTTTAAGTGTCTAACTCCTACTGAAATCCATAAAATAACTTAATCACCATAATGCTCAGTTTTGGCATGCCTAAATCTTAAGGCTATGGACACTGAGAGGAGCCCACAGTCTGAAGTTTAAGTGATTTGACCGGATGCTCTCTGATAGTTAGATCCTGGGAAAGAAATTTGCCAGTGCCAGCACATCAGTCAAGGATCATGAAATGTAGGCAGTAGGAAATGTAAAGAGAAGAAAACAGAAATCCAAAGAGTTTTGGAACTGGAAATCAGAAAATCTCCTCACAGGAGAACAGAAGAGAGACGGTTTGATCTTAAAGGTGCAGCTGATATGAATAAATACCAGATCTCACATAGCTTAAGTGTCCAGCCTCCAAAGGAGAGGGATGCCAGCAGAGGAGTCAGAAGGAGCACCTGGTTCAGCTTTCCCCATCAGAACAGACTCTGCACGTGGGGTCCCCTGCTGGGGGGGGGGGGGGGTGGGGGTGGTCCACTGCTGTGGTTTGGAAAGTATCTCCTCCTGCAGGTCATCACTGTCACACGGCAGATCTTGGATATTTGAACCTCATGAAATCATCCGGCCTGCCAATACCGCTGAGAGAGATAAATACTTCTGAAATATCTGAAAGCTCAGTGCCGTTGTACTGCCCTGTGCTTTGTTGTTTGCCTACTTGGGCTGTAATAGTTAAGGATTACAATTCTCAGAGTAACCTGGATTTTGAGGTCTTTCTCTGAATCCAGAATAGCAGGAGAGCACTTGAAAAAAATTACTTTGAGTCACTGCAAAAAAACCCCACAACCCTCTGCCTCTCAATGGAAGGAGCGGTATGAGGGAGCTGGTTTGTGCTTTAATAAATAGGCATTGCCTAAAGACGAAACGTGGCCCAGATCCAAACCAGGGTTTATGTGCCTGGATTGATACTGAGGTGGGATATAGGGCCCTCTGACCAAAGCCACCTCCAACAACATCTGCCCAAGGGCTACTTACCTCAAAACCAGCTAAACCCCATCACACCTGAAGTGGTCCTCAGGAGCTGCCCGCCCTCCCTCCAAAGGGTTAGCTTCTAGTTTAGTTGTCCCACTTCAGTGGATGCATTGGGTGGGAGAAATCTGGGCCTGTGTACCTGGACGCATGTTTGGATACCAAGGAATATCATAACATTTGTAGAAGATCCATGAATGTATTGCAGACAGTTGCTAATTCAACACATTCGCAGACAAGTTTGAAATTTGATTTTATAAAACACTGTTTCTCTTTGACGTTGTTTAGTTACTATGAGCAGTAAGGTGTGACCTTAACAAAGACAGCAAAAAGAGTCAAAACTAACATCTAGTAACAGGCTGCCCAGAAAACATTCAGAGACATTTCGTTTCCTATTAGTGTGTACTTTAGTCCTGCAGCACAAGTAGAATGTCAAATGAATCATTTTTACACCTTTCCCTTGAAAAATCCACCACAATCAGCACTTGGATTTTAACAAACTTCATTTTTCTGAGAAAGTCATTCCATAAAAAAAAACCCAAAACATATTCAACCAAAATATCTCTAATTTTCTTCACTATAAAAATATGCTTTAGAAATTTTTAATGGATCTCCTTCAGTTATTTTTGAAAGAAATAGCCTGAATTTAATTTATACTTTTTTTTTTTTTAAAAAGAAGGATCATTCTAAACTCAATTTATTTCTTATTGATTGGCTGTGGTTTAGTCACAGTCTCCCCTAACTTAAATGGAATTTAAAATATTTCTTTCTACAATGGAATTCTGTCAAAAAAATTAATGACAGTTTTTCTCTATTAATAGAGCTTCTCTAAGAGCTCTATTAACATAGCGTTTGTTCACCTTACAATCATTTGTTTAACATAGTTATGATGGCAATAACTCACTGAGGTTAGATATGAGGATAATAGCATATGTTTGAAGAATGAAAATCTTCTAAGAGGTGCAAAATCACAAGTGTCTAAGCCTGATGGGGTCCTTAAGGGTCTGAGACAAAAGAAATAATGGAGGCCAGCAGGAGCTGGAGGGTATGTTCCAAACCTTTGCCTGGGTCAAACAGAAAAAAGCAGGTAACTGGGAATAGGTCTCATAGATCCCTTATTTGTTTTATGGCTATTTGTCTATTCTTTTTCCAGTTACAGAGATTCTAATATAAAGACACAATTATTTCCCATTATATTAGATGTGTGCATATGCATCTTTTATTGTATATTGTTAATAAATGGTTTGTAATTGTTTCACTCAAGTAAATTCTCTTTCAAGAGCACTTAACCTCTGGGAAGCTGGGAAGCTGAGAAGCTGGAGGTTCACAGGGTGCTCTGGAGACATGCCAAGTATGCTTTCTGCTCATGGTCACCTCTAGAAGGCATTCTTCTCCCTGCTGACAGGAGGGAGAGCCCTGGGAGCGTTTCCACCCCTTCCAGAGGACAGATCTTACAATGGCAGTTGGGACATAAATAAATTTCTTGTCAAAGATGATAAACTTGCCTGATCCTTGTTGATTGCACCTCTATAGTAGCCATGGGGTGCTTTCATTCATTAGCTTTAAATTTAAAAGTCATTGGAGTATTGGCATAGATTCAGGACAGAAGTAGACCTGGCTGAGATGGAGCTCCTGCTCCCAGCACGACTAATTAATTATATTTAAAATAGTCATAGCATTAAAAAAAAACACAGGAAGACCCTTTGTTGTTGAATTAGAATATATACTTTCCTTTCTCTGTAAATACAGTAATCAACAGAATGTGGTTTGTCCTTTTTCTTCCTGATCTTCTGACTCTCTCATTCCTTTCTGTCTTGTGGAGGGCTCAAAGTATGAACACCTCCATCATGCAGGACATGAAAGAGGAAAACATGGGCTTGAATTCACTCAAATGGAAAAGAAACTAGAAACCTCCCCTCATCTTTCATTTTTCTGGGAGGATGCTCCACCCAGAACGCCATCAAGTAAGAGGTAGATATGGGTAGACTTTCAAGGTGCCCCACTCTCTCCATGTCTTATTAAACCTCAGGGCACAGCTGCAGGGTATGAATTATGTCTGGATTACGTCTTGCCCACAGTCAGTTCCTTCATAACCCAGATAACAGTGGCAGGCAAATGTCTCTGCCATTATTTCCAGATCTTCATTTGATGTTTCTCCTCTCACAATAAACCCTTGGTCCTCCAAGGCATATATCTGGAAGCTCTTAGGATTCAAATGTAGGTATGTCAAGCCTCTCCAGGTTCTTCACAAACGTTATTCATTGTCCTGACAAAGATGCCTGCTGCACACCTCAGCTGCAGGTGTACTGTGACGTTGATAGTGTAGTGCCCTAATTCAGAATCAACACATTTTTGTACTTCTGCACCGTTGCTCTGTAAATGGCAGAAACGAAATTTTAGCTAACGTGAAACTAACCACTCTATTTTTGATTTTTACATTCTGAAAAATATGCAATATGTAAGCAGCCCGCATTAATGAATTCATTCAAGATAGCTTAAATTTGACTAATTTAAAGGATTATTAGGAAGCTTTATACAGAAAATAGAAGCCAATTGAAGTGCAAAGGGCCTTAGCAGCTTGCAGTCCTCACAAAACACCACCGTCTGTAGATCTATGAAGAAGCCATGATGTATGCAAGAAACACAGGTGACGACAACATGGCTGTGTGGCAAGAGTCGGGGGGTCCGAAGCTGATGGAGATGCTCCAGGGGTTTGCCTTTGTCACTTGACCGAGTTGGAAGGAAGTTCACCTTCCTATTCACATTGACTCTGACAGAAACCACAGCCGAATATTTACAAAAACGGGCTGAAGTAATTTTCTGAGGACAACTGAACACTTATTTTCAGCCATTCATTCTCATGCTGGCTGGGTTTTCTGTACTGTCTGCCAGGAGAAATGCAGCTCAGAACACCCATTTCACACAGCTCTAGGGACAAAGTCTCTTCTCATGACAAAGTTTGATGTGTGGCTGTCTGAAAACTCCAGGACATGACAGAGCCTCAGAAATCAATCTTTGATTTTAATGTGGCTAGGACTGATACAACGTAATACAAAGCCTCTCCATCTGATCCCATCAGCATGCTTCATTTTACTTGCCCACAGACAGGCACAAATAAAGTTCCTGTAACCTGACAAATTGCTGGGCACCACTGGTACACCTAATCTGGTCTGACTGATGTGCTAATTAGGCTCTAGGTGATTTCCTAGTGTTTTATCCAGCTGGAAAAGAGCCTGACCAGGATGATAACTATTGAGGAACGGTCTTGCAAAATGCCTGGTATTAGTCATTGGCTTCCTTTCCTACCACTGGTCACCTGTAAGCCTCACAAGACCTTGTTGAGCCTGGAAGAATTCACTATATTCCATGGTAACCCTAACTGGGGGGACAGCAAAAAACTGGGGGGACTGGGTAAGCAGTCAGCTCTGCTGGTACCAAGTATTCACAACTGCTGCAGTCAGACAGTGTCTATTAATAGGATAAAATGAGGATCTTACACGTTGCATTTAAATCAGGCACAGGCTTACCTCTGAAGAAGTCAAATTCATATCTCACCAAATAATAATACCTGCAGCTCCCAGGGCACTCTCTCAGATAGCGTTAATAAGATCTTGCTACAGTGAAAAGAGTAAAGACATCAATATGTCAGGCTAATTCAGCATTTCACAGCTTTTCTAAAGTGATCCGATGGTTCATTATGTGGCTATCTCTCAGACTACATTTTCTTTTCATTCTTGTCCCTGTGAACTATATTTTATTGTGGCTAAAGATTTACTGTCTAGAGTACAAAGATTATTAAACAAAAGTTGCAAACTTAGGTACCGCCTGAGATGTTGGTAATAAGTAAGTGAAGAAACACTGGGAAAAAATGCATTTTAATTTACTTTCATGCAAAATTTAATTATAATTATTTGATATGGCGTCAATTACTAGAAGCAACAAAAACCTTCTCATTACAGTGGGTTTTTTAACATGAGAATTCCCCAAAGCATTCCCTCTGTTCTGTTTTTGCTGATAAGGGGAAGGAGGGAGCCATTCTGCTATGTCAATCAGCTGTTTTCCAGTCTCTCTCTAATTTGAAAGCTGTGATTGCAAAGGCATGCATTGTTCTTGCTGCTTTCCCTAGGAGCTCACTCCTATAAAAACCTTCCAAAAAGTGACTGTAAATAGGCACACGCTATAGGAGGGAGAATGTGGGCATTGTGCAACCTTAAATGAAAGGGAAAATGCAACACTTGGCAAATCTTCAGTTTCCATTTTCATGCTCTTTCTAAGTTTGTTTCAGAGATGTGTCTTTTGCTGTACCTTTTCCTCATATCACAGGCTGTAAGGAGAGGGTATTTGGTGCTCGGTTGTTTATCCTTAACTTGAACAGTGATTAAGGACCAGCAACAAGTGACTTACTATGCCATAAGCACTGAGATGAAAGACCACTGATGTGCTAGTGACTCCTGAGACAACTTCACCAGTTCAAGGGAGATTGAGGGCCACAGTGCATCAAGAATCAAAAACTTCACAAGCATCAGTTGGCTGAAGGAGAAAAGAGGGGGAAACTGGGCATAAAAGGGCACAGTGGATGCACACTGGCCTGCAGCAGTTATTGATGTCCATCTGTACTTGTCTTGCAAAGCTAAGGAAGGGCAAGCTGGATAAAACCACCGAAGCAGATGTCTGCACCTCCTTTAATGCCTAAAAGTAGGCATTTGCCTTCAAGATGGAGAGAAGCACAGCCCTTTACTGGGAAGTGTGGTGGGCCATGGCTGTGCTAGGTGAGTAGTGGGACCTAAAAGGAGAGGGAGCTAATACTTCTTCCTAGACAAGGTGCTGTCTTCAGACTCTATACCTGGGCTGAAAGACTGAACACATAGCCTTTAAAAAGTGAATACAGCTCACTTGCTAAACTCTGAGACACAGAAATTGGGACCTGCTGGTCATGCAGTCACTGTCTGCAGGGGAGAGTGAAGGCAAGGCTGTGACAGATAGTTTATGTGGCCTTTCCGCAGGAAACCTACAGTCTTCATCCAGTTTCTGGAAGGATGTCCAGAATCACATAAAGAAGGACTAGGGCAGGGCACTTATCTTGAAAACACTGTATGTGTGTTCAGCTGATGTGAGCAATCCTTGGTTCTGCTGCACCATTTGCCTGCTCTGAGGTAGGTATGGGACTAAAGTAAATGTTTTTGAGATGTAGGCATGTAGAAAGACTGCTGGTTTCAATTTCCCATTCTGATGTAACATTGAGCAAGTTGCTAACATTTCTGCCTCAGTTTCCCTACTATGAAAGGGGCAGCTGTCTGGGGATTAGTTAACGATTGCATACATGAGCAGAAGAAAGCACATCAGGGAGGATTAATGTTTTAACGCTTCCTACATACTACATCAAATTGCTGAATTCCTTTTAATTCATTCAAATGCACGTTTGAGTATAGCATAGTGATGATTCAAAGCAAAAAAAAATAGGTATTTGGGGCTGCATTTTTTCTTCAGAACATTGAGCTCTTTAAGGCATGTGGACAATTAACATGAACCACCAGAGCTGGCACAAGTAGGAGGATTTCCATTCGGATGCACCATCTGCAAGAATGGTTAAAGCATAAACGCAGCCCACATTGTTCCAGGAAAAGCTTACCACAGAGAGAAATAATAAAGGTTCATCTCTATAACCTAGTCAAGGATACAGAAATACTGGCAAAGCATAATCTTGGGATGTCGTGGAAGTAATCCTTATGGACTCGTTCACCCTAAACTGAGAAAAATTCAAAATGTTTTGACTATTTCCAAGGGATTTCTTAATGCCATTGGAAGGATACAAGGCTGCACTGCTATCCCAGAGCCAGGAAAATTCATTGTTCCTCAAAACTTCACTTTTTGGACAGGAATCAGTGTAGTTCTGATCACAGAAACTGTAATTGTCACAGTTAGGGTATAAATAGCATCCCTACAGACCTTTGGTCTGCTTTTCATTCCTAATGCAGTTGTTTCTTTCATAAAAGCTTTTGCACTGTCTTCAAAGGAAAGTCTGGCTAAATGTTCAACATTTCAATTTGCTGAAATATTCCCTTCCATTTCAGTTATGAGTTTCCTGGATGATCTTCTGCATCCCGGTTGCCGGCCCACTGAGGTCTTCTGCACTCCCAGTCTACAACAGCTAATCCATTAAGTCCTTAGCTGGGATGTGATAGTTAATGTCCCGGCCCGCTTTTTCCAGATGAGTTTGCAAAGCGAAATTTGCAATGATGTGGGCCATCATTAACAGGGACCTTCTGTGATGTGTACCAAGGATAATAGCAGAGCCTATTGAAGTAAAATATGGTCATGTTCTGCCCTCTTGCTTTAGCTAATGGGCTTCCAATTATAGGGAACATTTCCAGGTTCAGTACGACATCATACCTCAGGGAGCAGAGGTCTGTCAGGTGACTGTGAAAGTCTTCCTCTCCCAAACCAGTAGTCGGGCTGTTTTCATAGCAAGGGAAATCCAGATGAGTGCTATGCAGAGCCATGCCAGAGGCTGAAAGGTGAATGATGCATAACGGTATCCCATTTTCAGGCAGTATTTTCATGACTTAAGAAATAACGTGAGACAGATCTCCCAGTTTGACCGTAGAATATAATAGAACAGGTATTAGTACTTTTTCCATATATAGCTATATGAATTGGTGTCAGCCACTTCTACTGTGGCTAACACTGAAGAAACAAAGTAGACACAATCTAACTCAAATAAAAGGGCAGATTCCCAGCTGAAATAAATCAGCATAGGTCTGTGGAAGTCAGTGCACTCACAGTTGTTTGTCTCATCAATCCAGGTCTTACTAAAATCACCAAAGATGTTGCCATCACTTCAGTGGGCCTCAGGATGTCTTAGTGGCTGGGGCTGTTGCAGCTGGAAAGGTTGACGAAGAAATGGTTTCCTTATTCTTCAAGCTCTCTCAATAATAACAAAGGTAACTATAAAATCAAACCTTGGCTTTTATCACCGTCTTCACAGCTTCATGAATATCCCTGATCTGTCTAGTACAGTGCCAGCCAGGGATATTCCAAATAGCTCTAAATAAGCACACACATTTCACTGTCATCGTGCAGTACCATAAAGGGATATAAGTTCAAACCCCCGAGAGCTATAAAGCAGATCCATGAATGCTTGCTTTGCTCTATTTATTAGCCTGGTTGTACTATCACATGGAGCTAGTACCTTCTAGATCAGCTACGATAGCTCTGCACAGTACTGCATTACAATGTGGACTTTGATGTTAAGGCCTGTGGTCAGTGCTATGAGCAGAATCGTTAGTCACAAGGTCTCTGCTGATTATGTGTATATTAAGCAGAAAAAAACCCAGATACTTATATGTAAGAGAGAGCGAGAGTCTTTTTCCACCCTCCAACTCCAGGCTCCCCACTGCATTCAAAACCCTAGGGAAATACCATACAGCTTGTTCTTCTTCCTCAGTCCTTGCCTACCTGTTTATCTCTCCTGGGATTGTGACCTGCTGGAGCTGAGGATCATGGGTTCCATAAGGGCAGCCAGACTGTTACATATACTAATGGGTATAGCTCATCTATGTTATCCTTCCTTTATCTCAAAGTAAAAAACCAATCAGTCATAGCTGTGTATCTGGGGTAATTTTCTGGACCTCCCCATTCCCCAATTTCTTTGTCATTTTAAGATACGACTGGCATGACCTAATTTCAGGTACCTGCAGCAAAAATAGCAACGTCCAAGGTAGCCAGCCTAGGTACTTTTAATAAGCCATGAATGCTTTTAGGATACAGTCATATGACAGTGTGAGACATCACAGCATTCTGAAGAAAGAGACAGTCTGTAGAAACAATGCAGTACAGTGTAGACACTGCAGGACTCAATGTTTCATCAGAGAAATCTCACCCCACGAGACTCACAATACTTAGTGGAAGGCCTGGGTTTTCCAAACCACTATCCACAAGTGCCGTATCAGCATTAATAGGCCTTTTGGAAAATGGTGTTAATGAAAATTTTGCTGAGTATCTCTGAGAAAAAACATACCATACCAATAAATCAAACTCAGCAAAGCCACCCAGGGCTTGTCAGGATTGGAGGCCAAACTGAAGTTTCTTGCTAGAAAGATGTACAGCCAAAGCTGGAAGATGGTGGGCTTCCTCTTGCAAGGAGACAACCAACCAAAGGACCAGCTTTAGAAAGTCAGGCTTGCTGACCCATCTCCCCCAGAGGGCTGGAGAGAAGGGACAGGGGGCTCCTGCCAGCCCAACAGCTCACACCAGCCCTTGCCTGGGATCAGCATGGGCTTTCCAGGAGGGCTGCAGGGAGGCCAGTGGTGCCCAGCAGGTCACTCTGCTTTGCCTACAACCAACTGCGAAATACAGGAACCTTGCTGTGCTGGAGCACATCATCGCTGAGTACTGCTCTCACAGTTCACAGAGAATCAGAGCTGTAAGAAAATCCTGCCAGAGGGCAGCAAATCCCTACAATTGTTTTTTATTTTTCAAATTGCGGCATGTGACTCTAAATTGCAGCCTGCTGAGCTCCCCCTGTGAAGAGCTGTACCACCATCCTGCCCCTCTGCTCCCGCACCTGTCACAGCCTGGATGGGGAGGTCTCACTAGCCAGGCTGGGCACATCCCTCGGGTGTTTTACCCCAGGGTTCAGGGAGTGCTTCCCAAGCAGGATCTGTGTCATTGGGCACAACACATCAGCAGCCTGCTTGTCGACCACCCAATGCCCTGGGGCGTCTCATGGCATCGCCCACTGCACCACAGACCCTGGGGCAGGCAGGCCCAGTGCTGCCCAGCCAGGCTGCACCATAGCCCACCGGGCTTGCTGGGGGCTGCTTTTGCTGGGGTCTGCCCACTGGTGGGAAGTGGGGAGGCGCAGCACTGCTCCATGCTGTGGGTCAGCGTGTCCCTCCTCAGGGGGGTGTAATTAGCCCCACGTTTTACTGGATATACTGATTTGTTGCTCCAAGGCCCTCGGAACTGACACATGGGAGAGGCAGTAACCTCAAGCTGCTGCTGCTAATAATAATAATAATAACAACAACAATAATAATAAAACAACGACAACAACAGTAATAATACCACTATAGGTTACTAAAGGCTGCAGGGAAGTGGCAGATCTCCCTGTCATGGGGGACTGTCCTGGTTTGAGCGACACAGGATTAGTTTCCCTTTCAGTAATTTTACTTTTGAGTAGGGACTCTTCTAATGCTAGGGAAAACTGCATTTTTAGAAGGCCTTAGTGTCTGAATCTGTGAAAATATTTGCTTTATAGCCAGCTATGGTAAGTGGGTTTCAAGGTCTCAGTGTTTTCATTCTCACCAGACGCACAGATGAGGAGCAAGACCTGGGCACTTGACGCAATCTGGCCAACAGGATTATTCCACACCATGAACACCACATTCAATATGAATTAGAAAGTTTGCTGAGGAGTTTTTCTCTCCCTTGATGGCTGGGATCCTGAGAACTTCTGGCCCAGGTGCCGGACCCCTGAGCCCTTCCCTGCGTCCTGAAGCCACAGTGCCTGCAGTGTCTGACACTTGCTGTCCCCTGCTGGGAGTGCACAGCTTCCAGCTGATATCATGGGCTGGGTATAATCCTTGTGTATTTTATATTGGTATTGGGATCAATATTGGTTCTTTATTATTATTAATGTTAATTATTTAGTATTATTCTGTTAAATTGGTTTAAATTTCAGCCCTCATGTCTCCTTCTTTTTTCCCGATTCCTCTTCCTGGGTGGGGAGGGGTCATCGGGTGATAGAATAATTATCTAAACAATAATAAATTGTTGTGGGTTCTTCAAACCATAACAGGGACGTAACACAGAAAGATATTTGTAGTTGTTCTTTATTAAGGAGGAAACAGTTACCATTCTATATTCTGTGTAAGGGCAA
>JAOXNO010000001.1:23993980-24006036 GCA_028565335.1 Limnodromus scolopaceus
GTTGGACTAGATGATCTCTATGGTCCCTTCCAACTCTAAAAATTCAGTGAAATTCAGTGAAATTCAGTGAAATTGTTGTGGGTTCTTCAAACCATAACAGGGATGTAACACAGAAAGATATTTGTAGTTGTTCTTTATTAAGGAGGAAACAGTTACCATTCTATATTCTGTGTAAGGGCAAATGTCTGAGGTTTACCAACTTCTGATTTTATTCCATTTAGTGCATTTAGCCATCACACAAGCACACATACTCCAGCTGGGGGCAGGCTCCGAAGCCACTTGCTTGCAGCATGCAGAAAGGATGTCCTGTGCCCAAGCTATGCTCTGCTCAGTATTTTTCCCTTTATCCAGGCTTTTCAAATTTTCTTCTAATTGCACAGGATTACAACACACTAAAAAATTCTCCTCCTCTTTTTGCTTGGTATTTCTTTCACTTGTATCTCTCATAGTTGACAAAAACCGGGATGAATGTGTCCATTTATACCCCTTCTGCTAATTATAATTTAATCTGTAAACCAAAGCAACATGGAGGCAGCCCATCTTGGTGACCATCTGACAGTAAAAATGTACAGTGGGCATTTTCTCCCAACAGGGAGAAAGTAGAAACCATATGTCTTTATTAGACAACAAACAGTCCTAACTAAGACTAAGCAAAATCAGCTAAAAACAGGGAGGTTTGAATCGAATAGACATAGAAAACACTTGAACCAGATCGTAGGATACTGCTGGAAAAAAATAGCTGGCTAAATGATAAGAAAAGGACGAAGCATTTATCAGATTGTACAAACTCTGTATCCCTCTCCCCAATTAATCTAGAGCTCAAGAATGTACTTTCAAGCTTTGGCATTTATCTTGTAACAAAAATCCTCCTCCAGTGACGTTATACTATTCATACCAAGGGATTAGAAAAATTGCAAATGATGAATAAAGACAATGATTTTTTCTCCTTTCTGGTTAACGTTATTGCAACAACACGGTATTGATGCAGCACAACCTGGATGGGCTTTACCCTGTCTGTCTCAACAGGCAAGCCGATTGCCAAATACCCTTATCAAAGACATGCATGGGTTTTGAAACAAGAATTTTCACACCCACAGACATCCAATAAAATCCCTGGATTTTTATGGAATAATCCTTTTGTTGACTCTTTATCAGCAAAGCTAAAACCAATACACTCAGAAGTCTGATGGGCTGGAACAAGGTTTGTCCAGTTAAACTCATGTTCTCAGCAGCGAATCTTGCTCTCTGTGCCTGTCTGGATTTGGAAGCAACATTTTCGGGGGCTGGTACCAGAGGAGATGACCCTGACAGCTGCAGAGCTTCAGCAGCCTCAGGGAGGACAGTTTGGGAGGATGCATCACTGCCATCCTCTACCTTTCTTCATATGGATGGGGGCTTATTAGACCAGGGCATCCTTCAGCGACTTGCCTTGATGAGATTCTACGGAGTATCTCTGCTATGTTAGTAAATGCAGACGACTCAATATGCAGCATAATAAATAATAAAAATGGAGCAGGACCTCATCTTACTATTATCTGACTGACCCAGTAACACTGATGGCTTATTATAGCTGGGATTCAAACCCCGTTAGTGCAGTGATTCACTAATCCTTATGAAGGTGCTGGGAGTGTGTGGGCTGCCAAGGGACATCTTATAGTGTTTCAAATTTAGGGCAGGGCACCCTCAAAATGCTACAAATTAAAGTATGAATCTGTTGCAGCAGAGCTATTTCCCATAGCACCTGTAAGGAATAAGCTGAATAAAGCATCAAAAGCTATAATTCAGCATTTTAAAACACATATGTCAAGTTAGGAGGAAGGTACTGATAGCAATTTTTTAGTAGAATTTAACATATTATGGTGAAAAATTGGGACTACTGAACAGAAGAGAGCAGATTTTAGCAGACAAGCTCCATGTCTGTGTGGAGCTCATCAGGACAGTCACCTGGCCTCTATCATCTCAGGTCCCTTTGCCATCAGTGTGGACTTTTTCATTATGTACGTGAGACCACTTGTATTCTGGTGGCTGACTAGATAGCTGGACTGCTGAATATGGAAAATGAACAAACTTGATCAAGTGTCCTTATGCTATTTACTTCTCCTCCACTTCATGCTTCAGAGTTGTCTCTCATCTGCAGACAATTACACCTGACAGTTGTCCAGCCTGGAAGATTAGACTTATACTTAGTGTTAGCGAAAAGGCAGATGGTTTGATGGACTGAGTTAATGGCTCACTGAAACATCCATAAAATCAGCCTTTATGCTTAGCTTGTACTTCCCTGATGCTCTTGGTGCCAGTCACTGGGTCATTTTCTGGCATACACTGAAATAATCACGAATCTTCTTTGGCCTGTGTCCAGCCTGGCAAGGTTCTCAGTGCTCCATAACATGATTTTCCTCATTTTAAGCCCAAAGCTTTTCCAGTATCCCCCTTTTCCAAAGAGGGTAGCTTTTGCTCTAGGAACTATATTATGGATGCTTATACTATAGAATCAGCGTAATGGCCTGAATCCTCAAATAGTCCGAGTGGTCTGCATTGTTATCACATTATATGCATTATACTATGAGCAAAGCAAGGAGATTCACATTCTTTGAGAGTACATCAGCCTCAAGATGCGAAGACTGTGTTCAGAAGCTGACTTAAGCCAACTCCCAAGATGCCCAGGTTTCCTGCCACACTGCTCGTTTATCTGCAGTTCAAAATACCCACACTGCGAAGAGCCACGTCTGGGAGATGTGCTTAGGGGACCACAAGACAGCGTAGCCGTCTACCTGACTTCAGGCTGTGTCAGAAAAAAGTGGGAGCCCATTTTAAGGCATCAGATCTGCTTGGGCTCTCTCTCTCCAGGGAGCTCCTGGGTACATGGTGCATCCACTCAGCATGGACCAGATATGGGCTTCATGGTATGTTGTTACCATCTGCTTTTTCCTATATTTCTGAGGTTACTGAGAGAAAAGATCAAATGCCAAAAGATTAGTGTAGATTTACTCTTATTCCCCGTAGCATTTTAAATGGTATTGAACTGACTCTTTTAAGAAGTAGCTTTCCTGATTGAATTGTATGGTAAATCCTAACTGAAAACTAAATAAATGATGGTTGGTGTTCTGAGCATGTCCTCCTCAGAAATTAAACAAAAGGTTAACCCTGCACAATAGGAAGGAGCTGCCTCTCCTCCCACTGACTTTCCTGGGAGTCCAGCAGAGTTGCTTTGTGTTTGCACTGGGATAAGATCGTGCCCCCGCACTGTGCAGAACAAACACCTACACGCACGCTGGGGCGATTACAGCTTGCACCCAGCACCAGCAGATTCGGGTGACATTCCTTTCTTCCTACTCCTACAGAATAGCTGTAGCACAACAACAGAAAATCCCATTTGATTTCCCACCACCGCCAGCTGAGTATTACATTAGAACTAAATGTTATTGTTGGAGGAAATACAACAATTCAGTGTTGTCAGTCTAAGGGATTATTGCAATTATTTTAAGCCAGGAGTCATGTAAACCTCGGTAAGCCTCATCTATGGATGGAGATTTTGAACAAACCTAATGAGCCTCGCTCAGTGGCTGTGCCCCCCCGCAGCCTCCCCATCTAGCTCTCGTCAGTGGCTGTATGACCTGCTGCTTCCAGGGGAGAACAGAGGAGATGTTTTGAGGAACTGCTGCTGACTATCCTTGCAGCAGCTGGTGGGTGCTGGGAACTAATGGACTACTTCCAGCCTAAAAGGAAAAATCCAAGGGTGAACAAAGCAAACATGAATATTTCATGCCTGCTTTTCAGCTACTGGAAATCAATAAAGATATACCATCTCACATCGGATGAGGTCTCCACTCCTTTAAGAGTGGAGAAATCACAACCAAATTAAAATATGAGATTGCTTTCTGGAAAATCACAAATCAAGTGCTTTCTGTCAAAAGTGAGGTGACTCTACCACTCAAATTAGCATCTTCACTGCAATCAGGTCTGTTTATTATTGGGTTTTAATTCAAGTATACTCAGAGCTGAGTATTGCCGCTGAGATATGAATGCAACAATGGTGCTTACACATCACTACTCCTTCTAAATCAAAGTACATCAGTACCTGAATTCCTACAGAGGCACAGGGAGAGCTTGTCTTCTTCTTCCCTACTTCTAGGTTTAGCAAAAAATGTTATTTGTCCAAATTCCACAAAATAAATTTTGATGCTGAGACTTAAGAAGAGAGTACTTGTCCATGGAGCAGTCCAAAGTTACTGAAGGGCTTCAGTTCATGCTTCTGTTAATTAACCCTATGCAATCAGCATCACTTACTGTTGCAGGTACTCAAGGACTTTGTGGGATCTTTGTGCATGACTCAGTTTCACCAGGCTTGAAGAAGTGCCTTCAATAGAGCTGTGAAATTGCATGCACTGGACCTGCCTCCCTCCTGTCCCTCACAAGGCCAGTTGCAACTCCTCTGGGGGCAGCAGTCCCCCATCCCCAGGTCCCACTGTAGCACTGTGAGGATGAGGAGGGGCAGGAGGAAGATCAACCTCACCACCAGGGCTTGTGCTTCCCACGCCCATGAAGCCAAGGTAACCCAGCACAGCGGAGGGCATACCTGGCATTAGCCTGTCTTAACATCCTCATAGGGAAAACCTGTGCAGAAATGGAGAGCCAGATTCCTCAGGCTTTAAAATGCTCCTATTGAAGCTCTCCAATGGGGAGAGGCAGGAGCAGCCATACATGGGGGACAGGGGTAACAACATAAGGTGAAAGTGAGTGTCAGCTGAAGAAAACCCAGCTGCCCTCTGTGTACACAGCCCACTGCCCCTGTTGCAGGCGAGGAGTGAGGCGTCAGCCCCATAGGGTTTCCATAGGATACCTCCCTCCTTCCAATGGGAAATACAAGGTGAGTGGACACAATGCCAAGGTAAGGAGCAACTTCAGGAAAGTGAAATCTAAATGCTTTTTGTTTGGCCCTGGAAACCCAGCATCTGAAGGAGCAATATAAAAAATGCTCTTAATAATCTGCTGTCTAATTGACTGAGAAGGTTATTACTAACATGGAAACAAACATCGTTTTTCCAAAAGCTGCCCACAATGTCAGGCTGCTTGGCTGGCTGAGGAGAAAAACCAGGACTGATACTCTGGGCTGCTTTGCTTCTCACAGATACTGGAGATCACCTTAAATAAAAGCCAGGAGAGTTTTTGCTGTAATGGAAAGATGAGAAAGGAGCTCTGACTCTCTCTGGGAAAACAAGCTGCCAGCATGGTAAAATATCATCCTAGTAAAAAAATAAATGAAATGTTTGAAGAGGCCACATCTGTTGTTGAAATAGTAGCAGCCGCATGAGCGAAGTTTAAAATACTGTCCTTTGAAATTACAGAAGTCTGCTTATTTTTAGCTTGTTAGATGCTGTTAGCTTCCCGTCTAAACACGGTTACATAATAGACATAATCCCCACGGCAGCGGCTGCCATACGTGTCAAGCTATAGGGTTACACAGCTGCCTCCGAGCTTCTTCCCACCAGGCAGAAAACAAAGCCTTGCACCCCTCAAAACTCTTCTGCTGCTTCTGGGTCAGACTTACAGACACGTGTATCACAATATAGACATGCATATGCTCATTCATATGCATGTGTACATGTAGATAGGTGCGTATCTTAACACACACGCACACAACCCCTTGTTTTCTTATTGCAGCTTCAACAAGGTATTAATTGAATTGGAAAAATGCTACCTTGGAATTACTCTGGTGACATTAAACAAGGGATGAGCTGGTGCGTTGTAACTATTAAAAGCAGCAAAGTTAAATCTCAAACACAGACGTAGGGAAGCTACCCAAAGAGCTCTCCCCCCTTTTCTAGTGTGACCTCTAACTGCTCCTTACGGCTGCGTGCTAGGGTATGTGGAAAGCATGTGGTGCCATTGCTGAATAAGAACAACTTAGAGGCTTTAATCTCATTAAGCAGTATATGACATCATTTGTTTTCCTTGAGTTTTTTGAAGGATTGGACTTTTGTCCCTGAGAAGCCGTACTGTTCCCAGCCGTTGTCGTTCTTCGAAGCGTACAGAACTGTCGTTTCCAACTTATTTTTAGAGTAACCTGTGTTTGCAAATACTCCCACTCTCCGAGCCTGGCCAGATTGACAGGAAATTACTTTTCCTGAAATGTAAACAAAAAAGTAGTGGCTGCCACAGCGCCTTAAGTCTATCAGAGTTTCTTTGGCAAAAACTTTCATGTGTCTCCTTACTATGCACAATGTGCAATTTTAATTCACTATCTACAACAAATGCTTTCACTGCAAGACAGGTAATTTTTAATTTAAGCAACATCTTTTTATCTCAGCAAGGAGTTTTAACAGAAGAAATGTATGCATGGGTATTTGTGCACAGTGTTAAAAATCCAAAGCGGTCTGAGATTTCATTTTGTTGGTTTTGTCTGTGAAGGTAGTTAGGACTTTTTTTTTTTAACAATATCATTCCCATTTTTACAGAGCCACTGACCCTCACAGAGAACATTGCATCTGGAAAAAGTTGATGAAACACAAAAATGTCAGTATCATTATGTTCAGCCAGTGAGCCTTTCTCATCTTTTTTCACCTTAAAGACTCAGTGACAAAAGGGGACTTAAGAAAACATGTTGAATACCCACATCCCCAAGTTGGGCCACTCCAGGCAAGCTTTACCTGCCCTGCCTTTGGCATCTAGTGAGGCACCGAGGTCTGGGCTGGTCAGCAGAAGGAGCCCTCAGCTTTGGGGAAGCCCAGCAGGCGCCCTGGCATGGCAATACCCCCTGTCCTTGGACCAACGTGTCACCCGCTGACCCCCATGGAGGAGGCATGGAGGAGGGCAGAGGCTGGCAGAGAGAGGCACTGCCTCTCTTCTGCCAAGAAAGGGTTAGGTGAGCCATGACCATTGCTGCCAACTACATACCAAGGCTCGTCACTCATGATGTGTTGTCTTGAGCGGCAATACTCAACTTACAGGCTTTGCAACTACTTCTCTATGGGTTTTGCCCACTTCCTTAGCCCTGACTCAGCTGTGTGAGCAGCACAATGTGAGTCAGACAGAGGACTTAATCTGACTTTAGAAAAAAGCATCAGGGGGAGGCACCTTTTTTTTAATGAGGGAACTTTTGACCTGGATAGTTTCACAATCCAGATCAGCATGAGGTCACCTGAACAGCTGTGCCAGCACAAGCAGGGGACAACACACCACGATACAGGGATGGGAATGAGAGGAAAGGTTGGGAGTGGGAAGAAGATGCCGGTGGCATCTAAAGCTGGTAAAGCTGGGGCCACAGCCCCACACATCTACCTGTCAGACTGCAGTGTCAAACAAAATGAGTCCTAGCCTTTCCATACTCCATTTTATGAGTTGCTCAGAACA
The DNA here is from genome assembly GCA_028565335.1 of Limnodromus scolopaceus. NCBI lineage: Eukaryota > Metazoa > Chordata > Aves > Charadriiformes > Scolopacidae > Limnodromus > Limnodromus scolopaceus. The sequence continues at coordinate 24,001,331 of JAOXNO010000001.1, forward strand.
TGCAACATCATATTAAATGCAACACCCAGCAATGGTGAGAGAGAAAAAGGAAATGAGCACAACATTTCCCCAAATTTCAAAGTTTTGGAATGTTAAATTTGAGAAAAGCTGGAAGTCTGTCAATCGTGCTTCTGTTGGTATTGTTTATCCTCTGATGAAAAGCAGAGGATTAGAGGACTCTATAGATCAGCATTTCGGAAGAGTAACGATATTGGGTCTGAGTCCATTATCATCCTGAAGCAGAGGTGGTTCAGAGGAAGTACAGCAAATCCTTATTCCTACTCTCTCCAGAAACTAGTGCCCAATTCCCAGGATCAACTGTGGTTTAACAGCTGGTTCTAGCAAAGGACATCATAAAGCTTAGAGCACAGTTCTCTGCTCCTCCAAATAATTCTAACACAGATAGAAATTGGATCCTGTCTCTCCAAAGGCTGGACCACACAACTAGACCGGAAAAAAAAAAAAAAAGAAGTGTAAAATTACATGTATCAGAATAATCAGGCAAGACATACAACAATACTAAATAGGCTGCAGTAAAAAAAACAGGTTTTGTATTTTAACTGTCTCTACTTGCTATTTATTATGTGTACTACAGTAACAGCTGGAGTTTGATTTGATCCAAAGTACCATCAAAGACAGAAGAGCACTTACAAAGAAATAAATTGTCAAGATTGTAATGTGTGATACTGTTTGGGAGGTTCAATGAAGTAGGGGGAAAAATAAAAAAGGATACATTTCCCCTAACTTCTAGGTAGCTGGGCTTTGCAAGAAAGCCTATTCATTGTTATTTTATTTCAGTGTGCAGACCTGGATTAAGTGAATCAGTTTTGAAGACTAGTATTAATTTAATGTAACAAAAGATAAAATATGATCGTTACCAATATTTTTACTGTATTTCACATTTCTTCACAGGAAAGAGAAAACAAAGACACCAGGATGTCAGCAAACCCTCCACTGGAAGGACGTTGAATTCCCCCCATGAGCACAGCGCACCCACAAAAGAAGGGAAGGGAGCAAAGGAGCCTTTCACCTTCTTTGCTTCTGTGGCAGCTGGCAGGGTGGTGCATCCTCTGGGGTCCTCCCGAGCATCAGGCTCCAGCCTACCTTGAATATTTGACCCATTGACTGGCAGTTGCAGAGATTTCCAGTCAAACAGTACCTTTAAATCTGATGGCACAAAACTACCACTGGAAATACCTCTAGAAGTAACATAAATAAAATTAATCCACAAAATACTGAAATATTCATTATTTTAAAGCATGCACTGATGTCTAACACTATACTCTTCACATTGTCTATGCAGAAACAGTGGGATCAGTGAGTTGGAGCGGATGTGGATCTGGGCACAGTGCTGCTGCTCACAGAAAATGCCATTTGACTTCAGCAAGAGCTGCAGTGAACATTTTGCGATCCCTGGTCCACATGAAAACTCTTCTCATCACAATATGTTAAACCATCCAGCCACGAAACAAAAAGGCTCAGTGTCCTTTTTTAAGCTGCTACATGGATGAATCCTTGTACAGGTTTATTCAATTTGTTTACTCAAGTAAATCTTCCACTGTCACAGGAGAAGATTTATCTGCTGACTGTATGAGTAAAACATGAGTTAAGAGTAAAGGAGCTGGTAAAAAAGAAGGGTCTGCTTTCAAAAAGTTTAGTGTATAAAGCAATTCCAGGTGTGGGAAATGAAGAAAACAGAATGAAACTATTTAATCAACAACGCCTTTTCCCTTCATAATAAAAACTTGCTAAGGAACCGAAGCCTTAGTGGCACCATTTCTTATTTCCTTGCACTGCCTGAGAAGATGTTAGCGTGCAGTACAAAGCAGAACAAGCTGCATGGCTCCTAAGAGGAAGACATAAACCTTCTGTTTTCTCGATCTACTGAAGACAATGTGAACCCAGCCCTCCATTAGCCTTTGATCAGGCAATTCACAAAATATTCCTGTCCAGCCCTGGTAACACTGACACATGAATCTCTGCTTCATGGCTTCAATACTCTCCAGGCTGGGTTCACCAGTCACCTCGAACCTGGGGCCTCTCTTGAAGTGACGGGCTCGGATCTTAAAATTAGTAGGTGACAAATGGAGGTAATCAGAAGAGTCGCTGTTTTTGCGGATACATCTTCCATTCTTCTTACACAGGACTTTGCTACAGAGTTTGGCTGCTGAGGTCACATTAATTACATAATGTCCTAAGGGTCCATCAATGTACTGTTTCACAGTTAAACAGCTCTCCTGTAGATAATAAAAGACCATGACACGTTTATCAGTAACTAGCATTACCTCCAAATTTCTTACATCTAAGAAGATGCTAGTACAAAACTGTTCTTGCCTAAAATAACCTGTTGAGATAAATCTTGCTGGATTTATGTGCTGGAGTAATCTATTAATTTAAGTGAGTTTACTTCCATGGGTAAGCTTAGCAAAATATTAACCTTTGCTATATTGTCTATTTGGGTGTTCGGTAGCAATGTACAGTATTAGACTAGGAAGGAGTCCTAGTAAACAGAAAAAGAGTTTATATGCTTATCTGAGACTAATTAGTCCCTTAAGTAGAGATTTCTGGTAACTGCTGATGAGGAGCAGTGCATGGGACTGACAGGTTTTAAGGCACATATGGAGTCACCACTTTGGTCCTGACCTCTCCAACTCCTTCAGTTTACAAGGAGCCACATCACTTTCAGAAATCAGCACAGAAGTAGCTGCATTTGTGGCTAGAAAGTTCCAGTTCAGATCTCCCGCTTCCTCTGCCCAAGTCAGTGATGCTTTGCCAGAGACTTCAGGAGGAGGAGAGCAGACTCTATGAAAAGCAGAGAGGACACCAAAGCCCAGCCAAGGTTCAGGAGTGGGAGATAGCCTGCCCTGACTCCTGTGAAATCCCAGTGCAGCCTCCTGTTTCTTCCACCTCTTCAAGAAAGATTATTTGTGACAGCTTGAAGAGCCTGGGAGGACTAGGCATTTTATTGTGGTAACATTATTTTCCATGTGTCATTTCAACACTAGTGACCAGAGAAAATACCCCTCCTCTAGACTCCATTCCTTCTCTGTGGATCTGTACAAACCACCATAGCTACAGTGCTGAACACTGAAAAACAAGCTGTGTTTATATTGGTAAGTTATTGCTTCAAAATGTGTCTTTCTTCTAACCCAGACTCATGACTCCACAGTGCTACAAATGGCCTGCCCAAAGCAACGTGCTCTGAAGAAATGTGGCTTCTCAGCCTTACAAAAATATAGAATCAACGAGACCTGAAAGTAGTACTGAGCCATCGTCCTCAGTCGCTGGCTGGTGACATCGATGAAGACAGACGGGTGCTATGGAGGGTGTGGTGGCAGACAAGAGGTATTGAGGCGATTCCTTAATACTAATAAATTGATACGACCTACCTTTGAGCTGGCGTATTGCATACTGCCCCAGAGAACAACCCCAGCTGCTCCCAAAGCCGCACTTTCACCAATGGTATTGACCAGATCTGTCTGAAAAAAAAGAAGGCCAAACCCAGACATTAGGAAATCAAAGATACAAAAATAAAAAGACCTAGGATATAGGCATCACCTTTTTTGTTTTTATTATTTTCCAGGGGAAACATCAGTCCTGTGGCATATTCTTCACAATAAAATTACTATTTAGTTTAGATAGAAAGATCTTCTGTGTATCTCCAAAGGTTTGCATAGGTTGCATTCATGAGTGTGACAAATAAGTAGTGAAATCATTATAGTTTATTCACCTGGGGTCCTCCAACCAAACTGGTGGAGTAAGAATTGAACGAGCCATTTTATCTGCCAGTCTTTGAATGATTACCATACCTACGCAGGCACCATTTTTGGCAAGTGATGATAAGTGTAATCACACATCATTGGATCACCCTTATGGTATCTAATTGCAATTGATAGGCTTTAGGCAGGTGTCTATCTTGTGTTGCTTTAGCCATGCCAATGCAGCTACAGAGCTGCTGTTCCTACCAGCATGAATGGCGTTATTCCAGGAAACATATCTTTGAAAAAAGAGCCTCTCCTAGTCCTACATAGTGCCAAATGGGGAAAAAAAAACCCCATTTGGATACTGACTTAACCACGTCCACTTTTAGAGCTGCACCAATAAGCAGTCGAATTGTAGTGACAGCAGTAACACAGCTCTACCAGAGCACAGACTGTGTGTGGAACAGGAAACACTGATGCCTTGCCAACAGCACAGCAATGTACCTTACAAGTGTCTTAAAGCCTGAAACCCTGAATACTGTGTCTAGAGAAATGCAATTAAATCTTAGAAAATATGGAAGAACGATCTTCTTCCACACCCAAATTTCAAGGCATGATCAATTACATCTAAAAACATTTCTCTCTACAATAAATTATTAGAAAGTAATTCCTGATCAGTGTTTGTAATGACATACATAACAATATTTCTTGATCTGATGAAGAAACAGCAAATTCCTTTAAAATGTTAGCGATGGTCTTTGATCCAATCTTCTCACCTCTTTTTAGGAGAAAACAATCCAAAAGACCAGCCAAACTATCACAGGATGGTGGTGGCACCTTAGAATGCAAAATGATAGAGTGGAAGAACCATATGATTATTGTTAATTTTCCTAAATAATTTATTTCACTGCATAAATGGGCCTGTTGATTCACCAATGCGTAGTTAAAGAGTCCCCATTCCTGAAACTTTTATGGACTGAGGGATAGAAAAGAAGGCACAAATAA